>OZ005743.1:175600972-176800972 GCA_963930735.1 Dioctria linearis | reverse complement strand
TAAGATGACTGGTCTAAGCTGGTAAGTTGACTTCACTAAAGTTGAATATTTACATGTACCTCTTCATAAAATCTTAAAACTTGATCTAAACTACATAAACATGTCTTTAGGTACCATTCTTACTATATTACTTATTACTAATACTTCCTCCTGGTAGGTATTCTTTTAAAAACACGAATGCAACTCCTCTTAACTATATTCACATTTACTCAACCATAATGTTTGCATTTCATTGAATCATTTAGAAAACGTTAATAATAGACTGCAACTTGAAAAGTTTTTACTCATTTCAAGAAGTGACTGTGTAGTTGGGAGGTGGCCGAAACAAAAGGACTTCAATTCTGTTTTCATGCACAGATGCATGCAAAAAGTTTGAAATTCCCTTGAAACTTTAGAAAATTCCCTAAAAGCTCTGGGCGTTGTTGTTTATTCAGAAATAGAAAGAAGGAAAAAAAAAGAATCCTCTGCCATCAGCAGCAACAGCTTCGGAAAACAAATTCTTACACCCCCCATAGCACCAAACGCCCTCCTAAAACAAAAGAAATTTCATCTGATTACTACTTAATTAATGGCGTCGGCTTGAAGTGGATGGAGGGCGGCGGTAGGTTGGACCGGCGATGACATCCGACCCGACAATAGAGAAAAGCACCAACCACCTCCGGGTGAGTATATGACAATGCATTTTGCTTTTAGGGAAAATTTCTGGAGGATTTCTCCTCTACATACATCAGAAGCTGTGTGAATATGAATTTTTGGCTTGAGATAGAAAACCAACATTCACCACCTACACCTCAGATCCGGGTATTTGTTCTTCAGAAAACACATACGAGGAACGGGGTGTGAATAATTTGAATGCCGCAAAACTTTTCCATATGTCAGCTTGGCTTTGTTTTTTGCTCATCCCAACTTTTCTTTTGTTGTGTATAAGCAAATATGGCGCCTAATTGTGTGCTGTACAGCACTGTTGAGGCCTTTCTAGGCTAAAAACGCGCAAATATTTTCAAAAGAAGCTGGTAACTGGAAGCGGGGGTTACCATACCTTTCCCTCCTACATTTTCAGTTTACCCTTTTTCATGCAGGCCGTGTCATATTTTATATCTTATTACAAGGCACAAAGTTTCTTTGAGTTTTAATGCTATGGAATGTTTGTAAACCGATTTTGAATGCATATTTATATTTAGCTAGGAAATTTTATATACCTACATATGTGCCATTGTTAGAATTTGGAACCCGTTGGTTTTAGGCAAAACTTAAATTTTGCTTATTGAATTAGTAAGTTCCTTTCTTCACTGATTAATTACGCTGACATACTCGTACCGTTGATTTTTGCATAGAATTGCAAATCAAAATGAAAGCATTGAAAAATATTTGCTTAAAACTATGGGTAAAGTACTTAAATTCAATAAATAATTGAATTATATGGATCAGAAGTGACGCAAATAATACTTTGAATATTATATTAAATTTCATTTGGACAGTATTCCAAGTATGTATATAGGCTAAGCAGATCCATATAAAATGAAGCTTCTGCATTCATGTAAAAATGGTTTATGTATTCGCTAATAGACTTGACGGTAAAATCAATCACTTGGATAAATTGACTTCAAGGTCTTAGCTACATTGACGACACACACCTCGTGGGTTGAGATCACATAATATCTTAGAAATTATCATTATAACTGCTGGCAGTATGGGGCTCAAATAGGAAAAAAAACGACGAAATACCTGTCGACTTCAACAATTAAATATGGATTGAACCAAACAAGAGGATTCTACAAAAATAAAAAGTGGACATTTTTTAAATAGGTCGAAATTGTTTCTCGCCATTGTATTGCTTATTACTTATCACAACCACAATGTTTAATACAAAATTAAATTATTCTACTAATGAGAAAATGCACTTATTGGATTAGTTCAGTTCAGTTATGAAAATACCATTGTGAATTTAAAATCGATAACCTTGTTAGATTATGTATTCATATCGGAGATCAGAAAAAGCCAAAAAGCTTTATACAAATGAAATGAAATGAAAAATAATTTTATTGTATCACCTAAAAACCTAATACAACAAAGTTCATCTGGGTTTTACCAGTATTCTTATATCCTGATTGATCTACAGTATTTCAGCTTAACTTACTATAAAGTTATTCACCAGCATATCGGTACTAAATATACATTTTTTTTTTATTTTCTGAGAAATAATTTTTGGAATGCAGCTATATTACAGCTCCTTCATTCTAATTTATTAAGCTTCTAGAATTCACAATTGTTTTTAAGTGTTTCAGTAATCTATGTTAATATTCCCAAGGAACGTCATATAGTCTTAGAGTTACGATTAAAATAACTAAGTATATGACCAATGCTACTAAAACCTAATTACTGTAATTTATCCTAACATTAAAGTCTTCTATTAATTCCATAGCTCTGAAGTAATAAATATTTTTTGTATCTAGTATAGTTAAAAATTGTTCCATTTAGATATTGTTAAGGTAGCCCAACTATTTAATTTTAATTTATTATAATTATTTTTTCATTTCTTATTATTTATATATATATAGGTATAGATTATTTTTGTAAACACGTAGGCAATTCCAAATCAGTTTAATGCTTGTAAACGTTCGTATGCATATGTTTCTCCGCACTGTAAAAAATATTAGGACTATTCCCTAAATTTAAGACACTTTTTCCCTAAAAATCAATGTAATTTTCTCTGATAGAAAGGGAAATTCAGTTTAATTTCCCCAAATCAATGGAACATTCAATGAATTTACGTATCTGGCGCCAGAAAACCTCTAAAGAACGTAAAATTCCCGAAATTTTAAGCTCTCTTGAATAGAAGGAAAAGAATATTCAACGAATTAGGTATTCTGCTACATTTTTTATGATAATATATTTTCGTTTATATAATTCACACATTGTTCTTAGTTTAAGCGTGCCCAATGCACCAATATAACTTCCATTCTACTTAGTAGTTATGGACCATAAGAAACGAACTATTCAGCTCATTCTTATCTTTTTAAAAGGGGTGGTCTTCTATCACCTTCACCTATGGTGGAGAATATTCTCTAAATTTTAGAAAAAAAAACAAAACAACAATTTAAAATTCCCTATATTTTAGGGAATATTCCCTAAAATGCCAAATGCCTAACCTGCGTGTCACAAATTGTTGCCACTCACTTGACGGAATTACTTTTTACTGTGCGTTATAGTATTGTTGTCAGTGCGTTGCAGTTAAATACTGCTTGAGAGCTTGGACAAGTACGTTCATATCCTCCTTGGAATATTTCAGGAGGTTCGTCGGTCTTATCCTTATACCTCGTTAAACAATTGGTCCGGTTAGCACCCAGCACTCTATGAAAATGTGCTTCACTGTAATGGAAACACCATCACAGAAGGAGCAAGTAGGGCACGGTTGCTTCTTAAAAAGGTGTTGCTTTATGGCTAGGAAGTACCCCAGCCTGGCTCTAGACATTTCAATCATGACTCTCCTTGGGAGCTTGCACAACACAAGTCTGATTGTAGGATGCTTGTATGATATCTCGCAAGGAAATCGTTCGAGCTCTGCCAGGTTAACGCCTGACTGCGGCGTCGCGAAGGTATTTAGTATAGGTGACTCCTGCTCTATAGGCTGGAGGGGAGATTGTGGGCACCTCACTCGCCGCTGTTGAGCTTTATACATTTGATTACACTTAACCATTGATTATTTATATATACCTAGATGTGCACAGAATCATTGACGTCATAGAAACGAGATGTCGCTACTTGCCAAAAATGTGATTGAAGCTTTTATTTAATGGTAAAAATACAATTTTTCCAGCTTTTTTAATATAATATAAAAATGTTTCAAAACTAAATCAAAACTCCTTACCAGTCATTAATAATTCTTTTATTAGAAGTTTTAAAGCTGGAAATAAGAAACAAAAGACTCGTAGCGACATCTCCTTTCTAAGACGTCAATGATTTTGGGCACATCTATTTATAAATAATCAATGACTTAACTTAATTAAGTCAGCATTGCAAGCATCAGGAGAAGTTACATTTTTCAATCAGAACTTTATAAAAAATAAAAATGTATTACTATATTCTTAATCCTCGTTCACCTGTATCAATCCAGCTATCATTCCTATTCCAGTGGTCTTTCTGCTATACCCAACGAATTAGACTCAACCCCAAAAATTATAAAATTGCATAAGAAATTTACAATAAACAAATTGCAAGAAATTTACAATAAAGGCATCGTTTACAAAATATATATTTTATAGCAATAAATTATTAATTCCTAAACTTTTATGTTGTGTTGTTTATTTTTTAATATTCTGTTGTACTTTCATTGACTTTCATTTTTATTATTTCAATTCACTTCGGGATACTGCAAATTAATTTTTGTTTTCAAGTCTTCTCAATTATTCCACAAGAGATTAGTATTTTTTTTAAAGAATTGATAGTATCGAATTGGAAAGACATAAACTCTTCTTTCAGGATATCCAAGAGGTTTCTATGGTATTGAGTCAGGGGCCGCAGAATGGATATTAAGATTTCCACTGATGAGATATTTTGTCAATGGATCTTTCGATTTCGTTCATGTTGCATTCAAGGAGATCTAACTTTAGATAGGGGGATGGCATCAGATATGACTAATTTGTTCATTTGACGAAGATCCGGACCCGAATATTTTGATAAGCAAAAAATTGACTTACATTCTTTCAGTCGTAAAATGTGATTAATTTTTGCAGATTCCAATCGCCTTTTCTATTTGTTCTATTAGTTTAAGCTTCTTTTTTGGTCGTCCGTCTTTGAAATTTAACTGGAATGCCATGGCTGAAATTTTCACTTCCTGTTTATACGATTGCCTCTCTAATTTAATTTTTTTCTTTCAAATCGTAAAACTCTTGCTACACTGTCTATTGTCTAGAAGCCGAAAGATTGGGCACTTTTGCAATGTCTCGATTGAAAAACATCTCAGTTTTCAACAAAGCTTAGATTGTCTTTTTTCATTGGCTTATGTATTTTTCTCAACAAGTTCAAATACCTTAGTGAAGTTTATTTCCAATTAAAACATCTGAAACAGATTTGGTAAATTATTTCATTGAATACTTGGAAGCTATGCTTAGTTCTGATACATATTTAATGCATCAGGTTTGATACAGATTATAAATATAAGATAGCCTGCGGAAACCTACTCCCAAGATTCCTTTTAGCTAAACTTGTGACTTCATGATTACTACATTGATTTTTCAGAAATAACTGACATGCTTTCTATACAAACAAATATTGTTCATTCAAAGTATTTCATTGAAAATAAATAGAATAAGTGGGAATTTTCCGTTTGTCTAATTCGCTAAACATCTACCACAATACTATAAACCTATAAACATAGCTTTGGAAAGAAAGAAAGGACGTAAGATATGCTTCATTTGAACATCCATACGAAAGAGGAAAAACTGAAGATAATAAGTTGGGTCACATCCATACAATTCAGGCTAGGAAGGAATCACGATATCTCACAGATGTGAGAATTATAATCAAGTCTTGACAGGAATATTTCTTGGATCGCTTAAGAAATTCAAAGCGATCTCCAATATAACAAATTTGTTTAGTCTGGCTAAGATTAGTATAAACTAGAAATACCAATATCAAGGATGTTCAAGAAGGGTGATTTCAAGATGGGCACTTCTTAATAAAAACAGATAACTGAGGTTTTGGTCAGATAATAATTCTGGGTCTTCGAAGAGTTAAGCTCCACGAAATTAACATTTTTCCCATTCCATTCCCATTTTAGTCACGTCAATCGTGTCGTTTAGTTATCATATCATGTATTTTTGTTTGAATGTTCTAAGTCTGGAGTAGAGTCAAATAAGAAAGTGGAATCAATAGTGCTATCGCCTGAAAAATATAATTGGGATTAAAAGTAAGACACAGCAGTGAATATAATGAATATATGGATTTCAGAGGTGGTGCCATCTACAAGACTACAGGAATTGTGCAATTACTTAAAAAACCTTTCAATCTAATTTAGTATGACGCAGTTCAGAGAAATGGCTTTGAGTTTGACTAAAAAAGCAGCATCCCAGACTCTGTCGACTATGGGGAAATTCTTCCAGATGATTTTGTAAGTTATTGAGTTTATTTTGGTGCACGATCGCGAAATAACGCACACTGATGAGTTCTTCCTGATTGGTGTAAAGAAACGCTGATTTCTTATATTACGTAAAGTGCATTTGAAAAACAATAGCTTGAAAAATATTTTCAAGTGAAATTTTGCCGTTTTACTTGGCTAGTCCAAGGTCTTCCAATTGGGCGTGTAGCGAGAAAAAGCATTCAATTTGAAAATGTACACATAATTAGTAATGCTAAGTGGGCATTATATCAGTGGTTGGGTACAATACAATAATTGAGTTTAATTATGTGGAAGAAACTTCACTATATAGCCAGACCTAGAACTAGTACATTTTAACAAAAGGGGTACCATTTTTATCCAATGTTCCTCGAGATTTATTTGAAATCAACAAAAACTCAAATTATTTTATGTCCTCGACAACACCTCATCCTTGCTTGACTACTGTAATCAGAAACTCATTAGGGTCGAAGTTATTCAGAGTTATAGGATGGCTGTCTAATGTTAGTAGAATAATTCGGGCTTAAACGAAAGTTTAGAAGAAAGTTCAGAAAATAAGAAAAAAAAAATTATACAAAATTCAGAAGAATTCCGTCGAAATGGTCTGCTGGCAGGTCATCGCCTTAGATTCACCTGAGATAACGACTATGAACTTTAATTTCTTTCAATCCGTTTAATTCATATCGCAAGTACTTCAGTACTCAATAAAAGAAGCGGAGATAAAATAAAAGAAAAAAAAGAAAAGAAAAACGACAAAAATTGTCGGACGAAATTCGAAGCGAAAATATCTTGGCTCTCTGCAAACGGCAATAGTCCCTGACTTTTGATGGGAGTTGTACGTGCCTGCACGAATTTAGTGTAAGCGAATGTTTGGACTTGAAAAACGTTTTTATCGATTATTGAAACTTTTGCTGTTGAATTACTGTTACACCCTAAATAGCTTCCATCTTTTTCATATTGGAAGATATTGTGCCACCCAGACCCAACAGGCTATCGAACAGTCGTTCACAAGTCATTCCCGCCGATATATGTTTGTTGTTATTGTTGTCGTCGTTGCTGTTGATACGACTACGGAGTTTTGCTCATATCCGATGTACATACTTTCATGCACTTGAAGTTATGCCGCCAAATGTTCATATCAGACCACCCACAAAGCTTCGGCATTAGTTTATTGTTCTGGAGGAACTACTTTAGGTGCTTGCAGAACGGATTTCCAAAACAAAAAAGTGCCGCCGTTGCTCATCGTATATGAACATAATACTTACAACATATAGTCGCGTTGCCGAGTGAGTGATGCAATGCAATATGAAATTAACCCCGACTTTGGCATGTTTTTTATTCTGATTCGAATTTCTTATGCTTGTTATTTCATCGTCTTGACGGACCTCCATGATCGTCTTGTGCTGATATTAAATTATGAGTTCGACATCGCTGGCTTTTGACGAAAAAGATAGATACGCAATGGGCATAAATTGGATACCAGGGACGACACTGTTTTCTATTTTGGTTAGATATATACGCCTACAACGATATGGCGCACGTTCTGTCTCAGAGGAAGTGACTGATCTGAATGCAACGAGTAATTGCTTCGTCCCGACAAAGTGCGAATTTCTGTACGTTTCAATTCTCAGTAATTCAAAATGCAACTGATACACCCCAGATAGGCGTTAGAACTAGAGTAAAATTTATTATTCCAATTGAATACCATAATCTTATCGAAGTTGCTAATCACGTCGTTTCCTGTTGACATTTACATTTATTAACTAGCCACCTGCAAATCGCAAATACTTATTGTTTTTTTTTCATTTTATACCAACAATTGACGAACATTATCTGCTGCGCGACTCTTTGTGGGGACATCATTGAAACTATTTCTAGCTTTAATTTCTATTGAACTACTCAAATTTTTATAAATCCTTGTATTGATCTTTGTGTTTTTTTTTCTATCTAAAATATTATGGAATCGAATATAGCTCCAAGATATACTACAAGAGGTGAATTAGAATTTATCTTATTTTTTAGGCTACTAAATAAGGTCAGTACAGTGCGCAGTTGTTAGAAATTCTATGCTGCGTAGTTTAATTGAACATGTGTAGACAATATAAAAGAGTTCTTACTCCTTCCCCATATTGTATTGATATAACTAAAATAGGTTTTCTGATCGTTAGATATTTAGTTGTACCAGAATTTTTTTATTTATTCGATTTTTGTCCACAGTTACTAATGATCTGCAATTATATGGTGTTGCTCGACATTTCAAAGGTATTTGAGAGTATAAATCATCAAATTCGGCTACCTAAGGCTGAATTCACACCGAACAATTTAATTATGCTTCAGTCTTGGTGATTCAAACAAAGCGGCAGAAAAATGTCTACGCTATCCTTCTTTGCATTCAACCGGTAACACACCAGTAAAACAAAATGTTTTAATCAGCAGCTCTGATAAATCATAAAGGCATGATTGTGTGAATGCAGCCTAAGTTATCTGCTTACTTTGGGTTTTCGCCTTCAGCTACCGAATTGATATATACATAGTTTTTTATAGGATGGATGTCAGCAAGTTAAACTACCCATCCTGTATGGAGTTCCACAAGATTCTATATTGGGACCTCTATTATTCAGTGCATTTATAAATGACCTTCCTAATATTGGTGATGACGTGTAAATTCACCTGTATGCTGACGATGTGCAGCTTTATCTCAGTAGATCAATTGATCTGATGGAAGATTACCTAACACACATAAATGATAACCTTAATAAAATGTATCATTTTTCAATGAGAAATAAACTCATTCTGAATCCTGGCAAGTCTCAATACATGGTCCTTCATTTTTTTGAGCATCAATGATTTTTCTGGGGTTATGCTAAATGGTTCCAATCTCTCTCTCTCTCTCTCTCTCTCTCTCTAGTGTAGCGCGACAGAAATCTGGGAATAGTAATCAACTCTGCTATGAGCTGTTGTGACCATATCGCAACCTTATGCTGAGGTAAATAAATGGAAGCCTTCGTCAGCTCTGGTTATCAGCTGATATTTTACGAGAGATATGAGAACGAGACCAGTCAAAACACTTCTTCTTCCTTATTTAATTTTGCTACTTTAATATTTGCCAAGCTCGATAGCTCATGCTCTCACAGACTAAACGTCACTTTCGAAGCTTTGATCATGTCCAACACTTTAGATCCCATCTGCTTTAGTACTGTCTAGATACCCATTGTGCGATTAAGATGATGGTCTTTTTATATATTCTGACTCACTCTGGGACCACACGTTATCCGTATGATCAATTTCAGTTTTTACATACTTCTCAAAACCAAAATCTAATCATTCCTCGCTTTCATCATAGATACATTCTGGAGCGCTTTTATTTCGTTCAGGCTCCTCGCTCATGGAATGTGCTACCTGTAGCCATTCACGGTGCTGATTCCCTCAATAACTTTAAGTAATTTTTAAAATCGATTTTCTCTGGTGCATTATAAAATTCGTAATTTCATTCGGTTTCAGCCAGCTATGCTGTGCTGGGAATACTAAGAAATTACGTTCGTCAGACATCACACTTCTTGCATTGGAAATTTTGGTTTCAAATCTTCATGTAGATTTGTATATCATCTATTTTGATTTTCTCGCATATACTTTGAAGCTTGAAAATATAACTTTTCTGTTCATCAATATAGTTATAACCAGAAAGTCCAACTATAGATTTTTCTGAAGATATTAGTTTGGCAGCGAACACGCCACTTAAAGCTACTTACCAGAGACTAGATTAAACAAAATGTAGCACGGAACCGATAGGAATCACCTGCAGAGTCAGGGAATGTTTCAATTACATCTCTCAGTATGGCAGATAATGTTTGATAGATGTTCATAATACAAAATTGTTTGAAATGCATTTCAATCATATTTTACACTGGCTTAACAATAACCTAAAAAGAAAGCAACCAGAATAAATCTTTCAAGCCAAAAAGATGAAGAAGTATATATTAGAAAAATTGAGAAAAGAAGTAAATTTTATTTTTCCTTTTTATAATTCGATACTAATTTAAAATCAGTTCACAGAATCGAAATTAAAAAATCCACTGAAGTAAACTTAATCGATTTCCATGCTGGAATAGATTGAAAAAGTTCAAAATAAAATTTATGTGATTTGAAATATCTCATAAAAATGTTGCAAAAAGAAAAAAATTAATTGGACAAAAGTTGCCAAGTAATGGAGATTCATGTAATTTTAGTAAATCGCCAACTATACACAAAAAATTTTTATATAATAAAATGAAGAAAATAGAAAGACCTGATGGGTCCTGGTGGCAATTTCACGGATCCCTTAACTTCGATCAATCATAGTCTCTTCGGTTATTTTCTGTTGTCATATTTCCTGTTCATACTTGTCTATTTGTCTTATCATATCGAAAGTACAAAGAACAGCAATTCCTTACAAGTCGTTTTGGGAAGGAAGCGAACCGAAGCATACCAGGAAGAACAACAACAGCAACAACTAACTCTATCTGATCCAGTGGTCCTATAGCTATACACTTACATAGGTGAAACAAAAATAGAGCAGGCGTCCTATATTCCCATTATGAATCGCGATATTCCGGTTGACATGAGCGGGGAAAGAAGGAATATTGGGCAATGTATTATGTATTGCTTGTCATGGGAGGAGATATTGAACTGGAAAATTGTTTTGACCTGTCTAGTACGGCCTCTCTCTCGGCTTTGTATCAGCCCTATTATCCCTCAATCCGCCATGTACAAAATATACAAAAATACACGATAATTAGCAATCCTTAAACTTTTGAGGTGAATTATGCTCACAGGACACGCACAAGTAATTAACGAAAGAAGTCACAAGTCATAACAGAGTGGTCTCTTAGGGCGGATAAGACTTTTTCAGCTGTAAAATGAGGCACGGGACCCCAAGAGGATAAGGGACGACTAAGGGTGGCTTCACGGGGGCTGATATAATAATTTTGTATACACAATGGAATTTTTGAGGTAATTAATCATTCTGGATTTGCTTTTAGTATTTATGTGTTCGGTGTATTTTTTCATTTGTTCGTTTGTACTCTCCAGAGTTTTTGCTGTTATAGGCAAAAAGAGACAAGCCCTATTCATGGAATTTTTATTGCACAGCCAAGAAGGAGGAGGATTTCGTGGGTTATGTCGGTTTGATTTCTTGTCTTTATACATTCTCTGGAAATATACATTTTTTCCTGTTATTTATGGCTATGTAAAAATATATCACGTAATTTTGTCTATTTTGTACGGATTATACCTTATTTACGAAGGAATAAGGTAAATTTTTCTGACTTACATTGACGTAAGGTTCTGAAACTTGCACGAACTTCAATTCTCAGAAGCTCATAAAATACTTGAGAGCTATAGAATCCGGACATTTTCTAGAAATTCATTAAGGATACTTTCTAGGGCCATTTTGTAATGTCAGCTATTGAAGTTTCAAATTGTTAGTGTTTTCTAGGCGTATTTCAAAGTTGTTCTAATATTTGGTACCGCTACTCTATTATTCATGAGTTCTAATCCACGTGTAGAGACAATCATTATTGCTCTTTATCATTACATTAATTAGAGAGGTAGAGAAAACAAGTTCTATTTAGATTTATTATGTGTATTTCAGCTATAATTAAGAAAAGTTTTTGTATTTTGAAATTAATAATCGATGTTTTTTCGTAAGTTTACTTTTATTTTCAACATGAAATATACATTAATTTATCTCGGTAGATTCCATTCCCAAGACTGCGTGAGCTTTACTTACATATTCCACGTGAATTACGCATAATTACTCCACGTAATCTTATAGACATCTACTAGGACATTGGCATGTACTATAAGAAATACCATCCATTTTCGACATAGATTTGCATTCCATTTGGATGCAGATTCTACAGTGGCGCACCGTGATGATCAAATGCCCCCCCCCCCTTCCACCAAGATACATATTCCAGGATATTCAAGGATAATCCATATAATCTTTATCCTTGATATCCCTTTGGGTATATACATAATTTTGAGATGGCATTTTTCTTAAATAGCTTGAAATTCTAACTTTCAAATGAGTCTTACTTCACTTTTATTGAAATTTTAAAATGCTATAACTTACGAAATACGGAATGTACACAGAAAATTTTTAATTCGTATGTTTATTTTTATAAACCCTTCAAGTATGTCGCTTCTTTGATACCTCCGGCGACATTGAGGCAACGCACGTCAATATTGCGTACATTGACGTCCATATTGCCAATTTTCCCCGCAAATTCCTGCGGCACCACATCGGTGCTGTAATTCAAATCTCTGAGTACCTACCTACACTGACACAAGGAATATGTACTTATATAGAATAGAAATAGAATAATTTCAAATGTATTTGTATGTGCGTGCCGTGTCATCGTAACCGCACCTCACGTCCAAAATACTGATGTGTGCATCAGGCTTAGGTTTCTTTTTAAAATTTGGATTGGATTGTAAATAAGTAAATAAATGCGTTTCATTGTTTATGAAATTATGCTTAATCTGTTGAAGATAAAGAAAAGAGTGGCTGTAAGCCGTGGTTACATCGAGCGCGGTTGGCGCGGTGCCCAGCGGTAAAATAGAGTTCACATGGAGCGCGGCGGATTTTTTCATAATGTATTCTAGTTCCGATGAAGAAGTTCTGTTATCAGTAGCACCGGTTGAAGAAAAGCAAAGAAAAGTGGTGAGGATCGATTCTAAGAATACCTAATGCCAAAAGCCGAATTTGACGGGTTGCATGGATTTATTGCTATTCAATAAGAAATCATGGGGACAGCGACAAAGCTGTATTTTTGAGTGTCCAATGTATGTATTTGCTGCGCCGCGCCTCTCCTGTTCTGTGGCTTATTATGTTAATGGAGTTAATGTAATTAATTTAAATGCAATTCACATAATGTACGAAAATTGCATATTTGTCGCTCAAAACGTTATTCAAGTTATGTATTCCGTTCCCCATCCACAAAATCAAGTTTGTCCTTTAGTGTGGCAATTTTAGGTGAATAGGGGTACCCACAAATTCGAAGTGCAATATGTCGATGGTTATGGCATATTTGCAGGGTAAATCAACAAATGCAATATATTATTAAAGTAATCTCTTAGAGAAAATTCAAAGAATTTCATTATAAAACTAAAATCTAAATTGCTAAATGGCTGAAATGCTCCAGGGAGCATAATAAATATAGATCTTACCTAGGTGTAGATGTATATAACTAGGCATGATGATAAGAATAAAGAATTATAATCAAAAAGTGATGGTTACTCATTTTATTTAAAGTATGCATTACTAATTCTTCTTGAAATTTCCCTTTAATTTGATAAAAATCGATTTGAATACCGAGTCCAAGACTAACAAAACTTACACTCTCAGACAAGTAAATCAAAACAGCGAAAAGTTTTCTTAGTGTACTTGTACTGCAGCCACTGAAAGGAACTGACATTGCGAGAAACCCTTATACAAGTACCTAATGTACTTTTCATGTAACTATTCCCAAGGATTGAAGAGCACAGGATGTGGTAAGCGCACTACATTCTGAGCCAACCCATTAGAGTGGAATATTAGTAAAACAGAAATGTTTCAATTGCAACACCAACTGTTCTTTGTCTTAGCTTGTAAAATCACAATGGACACCATCCAGCCTAATATGATAAAAAAAATAAAAATAAAATAATTGATGATTTAGAAAAACGATGTAACTTGACGTCATCCATGCCCACAAATTGTGTACGGAACCCTTGCGGATAGCAAAATATACACGCAATACAAATGAACTTGTGTGTGCTAAAAGGTTGATTTCAATTTCATCCTAGAACGAGGATAGGGGTGCGAGATGTGTCCATTATACAAATCTCTATGACACCCTTACTTTATACACATGAGATTTGGTTTTGGGGGGTACAAATCTATGACATCGGTAGAAACATCGAGCTTGGCTTGTTCGGCTGTTGCCATTGTGTCAAATCAGCCCCTGACAAGTCTATCGCACTTCGATGAACAGAAAAATCTCGTCTTTACCAATTCAGATGAGAGCTGAAAGTGGCTCCTAAAGTTCGCTCCTTTAAGTGAGCAAAAGTGGATTTGTATCCAAGATGTACTTGTGTTTGGCTTTTGTGTCGTAAGAAAATTTGCATTAACATTGCCACTTACAGGCGAATTGAATTGAAAGTTTTCGATAGGTTACAAAAGGTTGGGGTTGCTGGAAGTGTATTTAACTGTCCTAATATATTACACTGAATAAGGATGGATACGAGAAAATTTCATTTCAAATGTAAATAAATTTTAGAAGGATTAGTATTAATGCAGTTTTTATGAGTCATTTTGTGAAATTGTTTTGGAAACTACATTTTATTAAATGACATTTTTAAGCATAACATATTGAAAATAAACCAATCAGATATTTTCAAATATTTTACATCTCGTTTATGGTCGTTTCTTGCGAGTTTTATAATGATTGAATGATTTTAAGAGCTGTCCAGTCTTATGTTGAACCTAATATTTATGGCGGAAGTTTCAAGCAAGTGTTATTCCTTGGTATTCTACTGCTTCCTAAAAGAAGCATATCACAATTTTCGATTTAAAGTATGTATACGAATTCTATTATACACAAACGAAGACAAGATGAGAAATGGTGTCAGAATAGATAGTTTTGTAAAAACTTTGTGAAACGATTTGGCACCTTTGTTCGTCATTACGGTTTGTTGACACCATAAAACGGGAAGGTGCTTGTCAGATCAAAAGATAATACTGAATATTTCCAATATTAAAATAATTTTTATTAAATTCACGATTTTTTTTTTCTTAAATACTCACTCTTAAGCTACGTCTTATCTACCTACTAAATAGCCACAAAATAGTTTAAAATTAATTTAAGAACTGATAACAAAATAAAAATTTAACGTACAATAAGAAACAACAAATAGTATAAAAAATTCAAAGTGGACTCAGCACAAATGAAAATAAAAAAATAAAATAAAATAAAATGAAATTATAATTAATGATGGTGATCAAGGGCGGATCCAGACATTTGCTCTAGAAGGGGGGGGGGGGGATTAAAATATTTTAATACTAAAATTGAAAATAAGAAAGAAATAGATCACATATATTATATTATTTAGCGACAGCGTACATTTATGGTATCATGAGCACATTCTTAATAATGTCGTGAAATATAAGAATGATTGAATTTGAGACAAAACAAAAATTTGATACACCTGTCGATAATTTTAAACAATATGGAACTTAATTATGTGTTGCACATAAAATAGTGTTGGACGCAAACTAAGTCACACTTAATAATAAGAAATAAATTGTGGAAAACTTAATTAATAAAGTAAATTAATTAATTAATAAACACTCAACAAAATAAAAAAAAGAATCGTAAAGTATTTACCAAAACTGTTGTAAAATCTCGATCTGAAAATTTTGGAGAAAACTAATGTATAGAAATTTTGTAGAATTTATAACGCTTTTTAACAAACATTGTAAAAATCTATAAAACGTTTCGTAAAAAGAACCCACGTGCTCTTGTATCATGGCAGCTTGCTTCATAATTTCCTTTGGTAATATAAAATGTAAAAGCTACGAATATTTCGTATATATGTATGCATTCTATAAAGAGATTTTGTTCAGTTTCAATTTGGTAGACTCAACAAAAGTATCGTAAAATTTATAAAACACTTGCAACTTGCAAGGGCGAACAATCAGGTACAGGTAATGTGTGCATCAGTCAGTTTGCTACCAATTGCGTGCATTTTAAAGTAGAATACGATCGTTCATTGCTGACATATCTAATTATCCAAAGTTAAAGTAATAATGGTACATAGGTACTGCACAATTAACGAAAAGTATAATCATATAATGTATTTTCATGTTGAAACTTTTTGAAATTTTCTCAAGTTCCCAACACTCCTCATGACACTTTTCGATATGGGAGAAGAATATTCTATCTAATATATGATCTTTGATAAAACACATAGTGAAGGCATTTCCAATCAGGAAAATAATATATGAAAGCGATTTAAGCTCCGTTATAGAGAATTTATGCAGATCTTTAATTCTTAAGAAGATTTTCACCAAAATGATACCAAAAACATTTCCTATTTTATATTTCATATACCTATTGGAATAACTCATCACCTGTCTTTTCTGCCATTCTTTCATTTTAATATATTTCTGTAACGATTCCTCATTCATTATAGTAAAATTAGAAACTTAAATTTCTTCTCTATAATCAGAGATCTGATAATGCTACAATATAAAGGCGTGTTCATACTTTTTACTTATAGGACGACAAGCATAATTTGGATTCCAAATTTTCACTATTTATGAAATTTTGAATACAATTTTTCCTCCACTAAATACTCCATTATATTTAAAATATTTTTGATGAAGGAAACAATATTTTTCAAGTTAATTTTCTGTTAAAATATTGCGCAGTTCGGAAATTTATGTAATACACAGAAGACAAAGTCTAATTTCCTCAAATGGGCGAATAGCGATAGCTGATGCTGATGCTACACATACATGTAACCTGTACCCATCTCACCACTAAATTTAACAAATTATCTACAATTTTACCCTATTCAACTATAAAATATAACGCATTTTGCTCTTTCATAATCCAAGCTCCTGAAGTTGGACCATCAGTTTTGGATCGTCCTGTATAGCTTTCTCTTTCCGTTTCAGCATGAAAATTTCACTATTATCCAGATATCGTCGGAGCTCTTTTATTAATATATTAAATAAGTTTTTGATCCCATAAGCATAGTAAAAATTTGTGCCACAAAAAAAAGAAAAAAGAAAATCGAGCAGTCGTAACTTCGGACCCGGAATATACAAGCCATGAAACACGACTTGAATGCGAGGATACCGGGCCGATTAGCGGTCAAGATTATGCAATTCTTGCTTTATCTTGCTGGTGATTTTCATATAAAAGTACTTTGGATTTTATTCAAACACCATAATTTCCATAAATTTGTTGTACACGCTATATTATTAGAAAAAATCATATTAGGCTGGTCTGAAATTTGTTGCACTTTACGGAAAATTTTTTAAATTTTTTTCCAATAAGTTTTTTCCAAATCGACACTTCGTTAGAGAAATTTTCGAGGAGTGCTAATTTGGTAGGGTTAATTATAACCCTATTTGCTGTAAATTAAATATTTGCAGAAAAACTGAATCTGATATTAATTACCCCATCTATGATGATTTTCCCAACATACTGCTTTTCATCAAATACCCCGGTTTTTGTAAGCTTTCGATCACAAGAAAATGCAAACATTTTTCTTGTACTGAAAATTCCTTTATGATATAATTTTAAGTTTTTTGAGAATAATTTAAGGCTAAAAAAGAATATACCTACTTGATAAATATAAAAGAAAAAAAACTTTAAAAAAATCTTGCTTCATAATTGGCACTAAAAAATAAAATAAAATAATTTTCACTTCACTATGATGAATACCCACATCACCAAAGTTCTGGAAATTTCCCTTCATTTTACATTTAACTAAATCTTGAAATTATATTAAATTTGTGAATAAATTTTAAAATTTTCGAGGTACACAAAGAAAGGAAAGTCTGGGCATTAAACTGTAATTTTGTAAGTATTTTGATAAACATTAGGAGCACCAAATTTCAATTTCGGGGAATTATTATTTACTATAGTGTTAAAATTTGAATTGCCTAGATCTTTCTTTCTTTGTATACCTTGAAAATTTTTAAATTTATACACAAATGTAATATAATTTTAAAATTTAGTTAAATGCAAAATGAAGGGAAATTTTAGAGAACTTTTGTGATGTACTCATTAAGTGAAGGGAGAAGTTATTTTCTATGTTTTTTAAGTGCGAATTTAGAAGCAAGTCTTCTTTTAAAAAGATGTTTTTTTCCATATTTTTAGCTCAATTTAATTAGAGCGGAAATTTTTAGAGTATACCTATACATTTTGATTTTATTAGAGCTCTAGGGGAGCCATCGACCCTCGCTGTATCCGCCTTTGAAGATGAGTAACCTGAAATAATAAGTTTTGATTATTCTTTTGGTATAAAGCGAAACTTAAATACTCATAAGAAATTACTCAAATTGAAAAGCTCTCCAGTATGATAAAACCTGCAAATAATGCTAAAGTCATTTATTTGGGCGGATAAAAACTTCCACAGAAAGTCAGATTTATAATTCCTCTGATCTACACATCTTGGATGACTGTGGATTGCAACTTTTTTTTTTTTGTACTAGGATTTAATTTGATTTCATTCATGTCAGAAAACTGTCTGGAATATTCTTGTGCTGGAATGCAGTTGTATATTATATTCAATTATCGGGTAAATTTTATTTTATGTTAAATTCTTACAGTGATCTGAGATTACATATATGTAAGTTTTAATTAGTACCTACACGACACATTTTCCTTTTTTATGCATAAATTTGTTGATTTCATTATAGTTTTATTTAAATTAAATTAATAAATTTTTTGGCAAAATTTCAAACTCATTGTTTGAATTCAGCTGATGTGTACAATGTATTTCCAAAACTCAATTTCTTTTCTTTAATATCTGCTACAAAAGGCTAGATCAGCCAATGTTTTTATGTCCATTCCCTGTAAAAAAAATAACTTTTAGTACCTACTAACTTTTATTGATTTTATACAAAAAATTAAAGAGATTAAAGTAAAATATATCTATTAATTAAATAAATTTAAAAACTCAGTTTTTATAAGGACTTCAACACAATAGGTCACTAAGAGGACAATTAGAGTTTTTATAAGCACACCACGTGATAAATGTATTTTGAATAAAGTTGATCGTCGGAGAGTAACCAAGAGAAGAAAAATTCTTCGTATTTAAGAAGGGCATTCGATTCAATATGCAACAACGTAGGTACTAACAACACCCTTACATGTCAATGGTTTTCATAATATGGAGTATTCTGTAAAAAGTCAGTAACATATCGTAACCACTATGTACGTAGGTAAGTTCGCTTCTAGTATTTATGGATATATTAGTAAGAGATTGATATATAATATTATTACTATAAAAGTGATTACATTCTAGGCTAGTTAAATTTATGAGCCCTTATTACTCGTAGCATATAAGGGGAACAACGGGCATAACATAGCATAAATGCAAATCAATACATGGTATGTACATTCTTATATTCAATACATCTGACCGTCCGTATTTCCTCAACATAGAGTTCTAACTGTATATCCAGAAGCCTACCCAGGACTTGGCTATTTGGGGGGGGGGGGCGACGACCATAGGAGTCCCAATTCCAAATAGGTCGGAAAAATAGGGCTCCATGGTCGCGTCCTAAGTACTTAAGAATTAATTCTTCAGAATATCTTGAAATTCAAGTTTTATCTGTTAAAATCTCGACATGGACCACAAAGCCACTGTTTTTTTTTATCTGCAATAAATTAATTAAAACTTCACAAACAATGAAACCCATTTATTTATTTAGTTACAATCCGCGCAATTTGTTCCGGTTTTACAAAATTTTAAAAAGAAACCTAAAGCCATACAAATTTATAATTGGCGATTTGTCAACGTGATCGTCTGAAATTGACAGAAAATTTACAAAATAACCTTTCCACCGGCGAAATATCGTACATTTTCCAGTTTGTAAATTTTCCTGCTCAATCGTCTATTCCCTAGATGCGTGATTTGTAGTACCCCACTAAATTGAGCTTAATTTTGAATTTGTGTATGCTTATCCCACTATTAAAAGAAGTAAATTTGTTTTTTTGTTACATAATATCAAAGATAGTCATTGTGGTGGGTAAAAAGTAGAAATATATATATTTTTTATTTGGAACGTTCTAATGGAACCTTTTTATTTAAATACATAAATTTGATATGTACCTACGTCCTAACACGAACACGAAATTGTACATTCGCCGGTAAATGCGTTAATTTTCTTTCTGCATCATATTTATACGAGGAGGGTCCTTTCGCCCCCCTCCCCCTCGGTGCACGCCTGGTATTATCCACTGTTACTTGAACACCTTATTTATATGCTGATATCTAAATTTTAAAATTACATATCTCCACTTTCTACAAAAACTCAATTTTAAGTTTTGCATGTAGTACCTGAGACAACTAACAAGTAAGTTTTAAGTTATCTGAGGTAGTACTAATTATAGTGCATATTCTAACTTCATTCGAAAATTCTGCTTATTGTAATTCCCCCGAAGCAAAAGTGGGGGATATGACACAACTTGTTCATAGTGAGACATAGATAGTGTGCAGAATGATCAAAATAAAGTGGTTGTTAATTATAAGTTTTCTATTTGGAAAGATAATTTCAAATCCTTTTGAAACTAAAAGTTTTAATAAATAAAATACATTTTCCTTTAAGTGATTAAATATTTAATCGGCAAACTAAGCTACTTCAATGCTTGTTTGGTTTTCACACCAATACCACTCGTAAACGCAAATAATGAATTCGTTCACCCACCCCGTTCAATTGCATATTGATATTATATGTAGATATGTTTATCAAATATATTTGTATATTGACTGCGCTACAGTAACACTAAAGGGTGTGAATTTTAAAACCTTCGTGTCGTGTGTCAACACATCAAATTTCCCGTCGGATCGTGTCGATTCACTTAACACTAATTTAAGTTCATGAAATGGGTTCAACCTTACCAATTCATTGGGTATAAAACCTAAGTGTCCTTATACACATATACTTCAGTTCTTAAGATTTTAAATTGGGATATTTGAAATGAAAACTCATTGAAAGCTAACAGAGAAATACATAATACTCGTAATAGGCATCGTGTTAGAAAAGAGTGTAAACAAAAAAATGGAGAATGAACATTTTGGTGACGACATTAGCACCCGGTGGCACCCGGTCTTCTGTGCCGAGAACACTCTTATCCTCCCCATCGGTTAGCCTTTTTTGTTGAGCGACGTTCTGTGCTTTTAATCAAACTTCTTAATTTATCAAGATGACACGTGCCAGTATTAGCGTAATGAATTGCAGACACTCTCGCACTTCTACATAGATTTGAAAACATTAGACATGGGATACAGGGATACAGCATGAGCTGGCTTACAGCTTAGTGCTGTGTTAGTAGTGCCTCCTGTGGTAGTGACAGGATGTTTTGGTCGAGATTTCAGATTCAGATGATGAAAAATTGTTAATGATCACACTTTCCAATTATGATTTCTGTCAGGAGATGACGTTGACATTATGTCGACTTAAGATGGATTACAACTTGAACTTCATTTATTACATTTGTCCTTAATATTTACGGCTTATCATGGAATTCAGGGTGCTGTGGGAGAAATTTTTCTTAACTAATGAAATTTTTTGTTTCAAGGTATATATTTCAATAAGATTTGATGATACATAAATATAAATTTTTTAAATTTATTGTGATTTTCATAGAAGAACTTTACTTTATGAGAATTTGTGTAGTAGTGAAAAGAGAGAACAAATGAAGACAATGTAATAATTTTTGTAACCATTGTTCTGTCTATTCATTCTTCAACAAAATAACTGATGACTGCCTGAAATATATTCACCTCTACTCGGGACCAAACGCAGGTACACTCCACCAGTAGAGAGACATCCAACAGGTTAGAATCTAAAAAACAAAGAAAGTACAAACCATAAATAAAATGAAGTCATAAATGTATTTAAATAACAAAACGTAAAGGAGCATACAATAATAACAGTGAAAGACTCGAAAAAATATAATTATGGGTCAAAATTCAATCCTTTTACTTGCAATAGTAACATTTATACCTACATTAATATTAGAAGAGCACTATAATGATTATATAGCATTCGTAAACGGCTCGTAAAATTTTCAACAAAGATTCTTGGATATTACTCGAGAAGGATCAACGAAATAAGTTTTAATTTTTTGTTTTTGTATTTTTTCAGTTTAAAGCTGACAAATCACATTGAATCACTATCTTTATATGCCACTGCAGGTGGTGGAATTTCTAATAAGACGTTTTAAATGAATTCAACAGGTCAGTACCAAAATTCCATGTACAGATCTAATCGAATATTTAGATATCACACTTGACGCGAATTTACTTATGCCAGACAAAGTGGCGTAGATAAGTTAAGGACCGTTTTTAAATATAAATTTAGAAATGAAAGTCACAATTTGTAATTCCTTCGGTATAGTCGATAATGTATTTTATAGACCGCAAAAATTCATAATTGAGAGTAAGAGCACAAGAGCAAATCTTAAGGTGATGTAACCCTTGAAGTCAGCGAAATAGTGACGAAGACGTAGCAAAATCTATAAAATGCTGGATTTCTTTGAAAATTTTAAACCAGTTTGGGGTTCCTAAATCTCGGCCCCCCACAACCTGGTGAGTCTTCAGGTGCCTCATCTATGCCATTGGCCAGACATATAACATCAATTCTTAAAAACTAACTAACATTCTAATCAGCTTTAAAGCCTTACACCTCTATTTATAAATCGTAAAGCAACTCTGAATCTGGAAAATAAATTTCTTATCGAAGTATGAAGTGGTTTATCAAACTGCGATGTTCCACAGTGGCCTCGTTTCGGTTCAATTATGCGCGTATTAAAAAATTACAAACGACTCAGAATAAAATTCTCGAAATGATCTTCAATCTCCCTCTCCTTTTCCACTTCAGAGATACATGGCAATGCAAAGTGAGCACTTGTCGGTGCAAAAATAAACATAACAGCAAGAAAATTTGTTAAAAGGTAGCAACAATCCAACCAAACATATTATTTCGGCAATTAGATACTATCTAGGTTACGTAGATATAGGGCTTAAATTAGCTAATAGGTGAGGTTTTAAATTGGTTAGCGGCTTTAGTTCATTTTATGGGATTTGTAAATTTTTCCCCAGACAATTAAATCAAAAACTATCAAATTAAATTATAATCGAACTACAAAGAATATTATTCGTCGTATTGTAAAAAAATTTGAAAGTTTAGTGGCACACGTCATCCTACTCGGTGGGAGGAAGCTGTAACTGAAAATGTTATGGCAAATACAGAAATATATGTAGTATAAATAGATTACATGTCATTCGCAAGAAGTTCGAATTTCTCCAACCTCAAGTAAATTCAATTTTGAGAAAAGCATTAAGCCTGCTTCCACATAAGTTTTAGTTGACTTAAGAGCTGAAGCTAATTGAGCATTTGTTGTTTCACAGATTCTTTGATTGGGCTTTAGAGGTCATGAAAGTCGATTCTAAATTTGTTCAACAAATCTTCTTCAGCGATGAAGCCCATTTTACGTGGAATGAATTCATGAACTAGGAATATTGTCAAATCACTGTTTGATATGGATTTAGGGCATACAAATTTCACAAATTTATTCGTATAAATTTCAATCATTCTTAGCAAAGTGAAAAGATTTTCTAACTGACAATTTCTTTGCTTTCCACCAGCACATAATTATTTTCCCCGACGTGATTTACAGGTAGAAATTAATGTTTTTATTAAATATTTTAATATATATTATATATTATTATAACAGGAAAACCTCAGAGGAACAAATTCCTCGATTTGTCCCATTTTCGAACTTAATTTTACTTTTGTTTAGAAGCCCGTATGCAAAATTTCAGCTCTTTTAGTACACCCGTTCACAAGTTATCGTGCGGACGGACAGACGGACGGACAGACAGACGGACGGACGGACATGCAGAAATCAAAATAACTTTTAATATTATTTATGGATGTCTAATCCATTTTGATCTACCATAATTATTTCTATGCGTTACAAATTTAGTACCTATATCCTATGATTTCATCTAGTGTATAATAAATCGGAACCGTGGTGCGTATGCACATATTAACGGATGCCCTTAAATGCATTAATAATACTGCAGAGGGTGGAAAGCATCAAGTATTGCTTCGCGCCTGTTCAAAAGCAAACATCTCGCTCCTGACGGTGATGATGAAGCATTCTACTGTTCTCGTTGCAGGCAATATATGCCGCTATATATTTAGCTGCTTTAGCTCTGCCTCTTAGAGAATTTGAAATTGTGGATAATCATAGATCTGGGAAGGCAAGCTTATTATCAATCTTATAGGAAGATTCAACAAATGTTGTGTGATCTCGCCTAGATTTGATGCGCCTATTTATGATATTAAGAAATGGACCAGCAGCTTGGTGCCCTCCAGACAGTATCAAGGATCAAGAAGAAGCGAGACGAAAACACCTGGGAGGAAAAACTCTCAAGATTCTTCATCTAAAACATTTTCATAAACTTTAGTCATATAAAAAATGTAAGATAATAACAAGATGACACAACAAATCATACAGAGCATCAAAAATTCAATTAACTGAAAAAAAAAGTTTAGTGATTATCTTATTTCACGAAATTATCAATTGGTCATGAGAACGTGAGATTTGGCGCCTTTTTTTTATCTCTATATATGCCACTAAACCAAGAAGGAGTCGTGATCTGAATGCTAATATATTAATTCGCATTATTGAGGAAATACAGCATGCATTTTCTCCTGAAAATTTTATTGGAAATCTGGTGGAGGACATCCCAATGACATTATATTCTATACAAAATGCTCTGGATGGAGTGGAAAAAAACTCTTTTTCAATCGAAAAATCTTAAAAAAAAAAAATTAAGAAATTTCTATACAAAAGCAGGTTTTGTGTCATCAGGAACCGTATACTCATCAGTACGGCTTGGTTCCTCTCTGCCGTATACGCCAAAGTGCACAGCCAAGCTGACCTCGGGCTGTGGATTTGGCAGCAAGCTCGATAAATTTCATATTGACTAAATTCGCTATGAATTTATTTCACAGCAAAACTTTCTATGAAATGCTAGTTCCGCATAGGGCTAATCTTGCTAGGCCTTCAATTTATTATCACCTTGGCAATGTGGTTTTCGACGAAATCACAGTTATGAAACTAGTTTATTAAAAATAAGCTCAGATATACGTATGGCGATTGATAAAGATGATATGAGTATTCTTGCTCTATTAGACTTCTCCAAAGCATTTGATAGTGTAAGTCATAACAATCTAAAAGTTAGCTAATGAATTTGGTTTCTCTACTTCTGCTATGAACACTTTAAATTGTTTCCTGATGGAACGTTCACAGCAGGTTAAACTTGGAAATCGAGTTTTTGAGCCGATACAGCTTGGATGCGGTGTACCGCAAGGATCCAAGATTGATTCGTTATTGTTCAGTCTGTACAAAAATGGCCTACTTAATATTGTACAAGATGCAAAAGTGCATCTGTATGCCGATGATGTGCAGGTTTTCCTGAGTTGCCCCACTGGTATGTGGGAGTATGGTTTTTTTGATTAAATATGTACCTTGAACATTTACGTGAATGGTCTGTTGCTAACAATTTGGTATTAAATTCCGGTAAATCAAGTTATACAATCATATACTGGAGGGAGTTGGAGCCTACTAACATTCCCCCGGTTGTTATGAGTTCATCTGATATGCTACACTATAACTGAGTTAGGAATCTTGGTGTGATGCTTAACTCACATATGTTATGCTGCGAAAATATTAAATAATATTTATGGTGCCTTAAGAATACTCTGGCTTTCGGGATATCTCCTCTCCATCGTTGCTAAGCTTAAGATAGCAAAAACCCTGCTTATACCGCTTTTCACTTATGGAAGCCTTGTTTTCCCGCCATTAGACCATAATTGTTCTCGTAAGTTGAATGTAGCTTTCCCTAAATACGTATCTTCAAATTAAAGCTTTAATATTTTTACATAAGCTCATATATACTTGTAAGCCTGATTATTTATGGGAACATATACAGCTTGCTCAATCTCCAAGGCATTTAAATTTAATTGTACTTCGTTTTGTAACTTTCACTTAGGCTCGTTCCTATTTTGTCCATGTACTTAGAATATGGAATTCTTTACCAGTTGAGATTCAGCGGACGTGGATGATTGGTGCATTCCGGAAGAAATTATTTGAATTGTTGAATACTAGTGATAGATTCTAGGGGGAGTATGTCCACGGCAATAGTAGTTTGATATATAGGTTAGGATAGTTGAGTGAATTTGAATTTGAATCTTTATTTTATTATATCCTAGATGGAATCTATAGGGTATACTAAGTTTGTCATTCCGTTTGTAACACCTTGAAATAATAATGGTAGAGCAAAATGGATTCGACACCCACGCATAATATTAAAAGTTATTTTGATTTTTGCATGTCCGTCTGTGCGCACGATAACTCGAGAACGCGTATACTTAGAGAGTTATAATTTTGTATACCGACTTTAAAAAAAAAGTAAAATTGTAAAATTTAGTTCGAAAATGAGACAAATCGGGCAACTCCTTCGTGGGGTTGCCATCCAAAAATTTCGCTTTCCACTATATATTTGGACACTGATACCACGTCGAGGTAGAGAGCTGAAATTTGGTACATGCTGTTTTTATAGTAATAACAAAATAAATTTCAAAAATGGAATAAATCGGGCAACCCCTTCTTGCTGTTGCCATATAAAAATTTAGGTTTATTACATATAATGTGAAAACGATGAGTCCTAGACATTTTTATTGTACTAAAACCTTCTTCAGAATACGAAATCCTATAAAATTGGTTACAATCATTTTTTCTGTCCGACGAAGCGATCTAGAAATATATGCGAAAAACTACTTCAAAAATTAAACTTGTATAGATCGGTGACCATATGAAATTTTATACGGGCATTCATCTAGGGTATCATAAGAATTGGTCTTAGACCAATTCTAGCGTTTTTACCTGTTTTATTTATTTTTCTTTTTGTCTGATTTTCCTGTTCTCTGATAAATCTCATTCTGTATATATGTAGTTTATATTTCAGTAATTTACAACTGAATATGTCTTATATTCAGAGATTGGCACAATCGTTAATTAACGAAGTTAACTTTTCGAGTAACTGATTAACTTTTAAGAATATTAACGGACTCTTTAACTTCCGTTAACTTTCCATAAGTCCGATAACCGTTAATTGGGTACCTACAATTTATGACGAAACTGACATCACGCCGCGAAAATCATACTCTGACTAGTTTGGGTCGTTCATGTGTGTGGCTATACGTAGGTGCCGTGCATAGAAGCTATCACGCATAAAAGACATCAGGCTTCAAGCTCAAGCATATCTCGGATCACTCCTCCCGACAATTGCAGCAACTGTATTTAAATTAATGAATATCAAGGCTAGGGGTCTTGTGAATTGCACAGCTTTAGCCAATGCCTTATTAAAGGCCATAGATAAAAGGTTTGGACCTCTTCTGAGCGATGAACAATGCCAATTTGCTGTGGCTTTTCACCAGTGACCTCCAGCATTTCAATTCTCCCGTAATTTGAATTTGATTCCGAAATATTTATTATAACAAACTAAGATTTATGTACTGTTTTCATATTTATCTTCCATGTCCTACCTAAACTTGCCCAACCAAAACATTTTTTATAAACAAGGGTATTATACCCTAGGCACGTGACGCACTAGAATGATCATTGATCCAATTACGTAATTAATTGAATGATCATTCCTTGGTAAAGCAAGCACACGATATCTTGACGGTAATTCGATTTGACAGTTAACAGTTCTCAATTTTGTAAATTAAAAACTGAATTGTAAAGTAGTTTGCGAAAAATTGAATCGAGCCGTGTATTGGATATATAATGTGAGAAAGTTTTTCAATAATTCGCTTTGGAAAATATTCAAAATTTACCTTGAAAACTGTATCAGTAAATTTCACAAATTATATCTGACAGTGATGGCTTGAAAATCAGCTGATTTTTCCAATAACTTGGAGTTCCTCACCGCTGAAAGCGCACTTATCGACAAAAGGAATGACAAGTAATGCATAATTGCAAACGAATGAGCGCCAATGGTGCAATAATACACGAGCTATGCAATGGCCATTGCTCCGCCAATGATCGTTGATATGTTCCGTGTGTCTAGGGTATATGTTTAAAATACTTGCTCATTTCACTAGTCCAATACTATAAAGATTACAATTACTATTCGGAGTTAACGATTAACGATTAATGTTAACTTCCGTTAAATTTTCCGTAAAGTAACACTTTAACGTTTAACGAAGTTAACTTTTTTAGTAACGGATGAACGATTAACGAAGTTAATGTTTTCATTAACGGTGCCCAGCAGTGCTTATAAAGATTGTAAATCTTGTTGTACAAACCAATTACGTAAATAAGTATGAAATATTCAAGTAAATACTTAGTATTTTGCGCCTCGAATATAATTCATACTTAAAAATCATTTTAAGTGGTATATGAGGTCAGTTTGGTTGTGCCGTACTGACGAGTATACGGTTCCTGCTAATACGAAAAGCCTGTTTTTGTATTTTTACATAGATATTTTTTTAAAAATTTTTTCTACTGTATAAGAGTTTTTACAACTCAATTCTCGAGCTGCGGGTATGGCAGCATTCTCGATCAATTTCATATTGACTAAATTCGCTATGAATTTATTTAATAGCAAAGCCATCGATGGAACCTAAAAATGAAATAAAGAAACAATGCCTATTTTTGGGTTTGCTTTTTAAAGCTTGACGCAAAGAATAAAATACCCTTTATAAGCGGGGAACGAAACTCTATAATTCACATTCACTTTTAAAGCTGATTTAAAGTGGTAAATTGGTGACTATAGTTAATGGCTTTTGAATAGTGTGATATAGTCAGCATTTAATTGAATAAAATATATTAATCAAATAGATCTAATCACATAAATTCCTTTTGTGCAACATTTTCAATCTAAAGTGATACATTGATAATGATAAATTCAACGCTTAAGAATTGAATAAGTTTAATAAATTTCACTTCAGTCTAAAACTAGGATCAAATTTTACCTCTATCAATACATGGCATTTCAGCTGAAATAAGTCCGAAATAAAATTTGTTTATTTTTGCAATGAAAAGAAAAAAAAACACTATTTTCAATAAAAGCCTCTTCTCAATAAAAAGAAATGAAGTTTAACAAAATTTATATCCAGCATGGGAGCAGTTAAGCACAGTTTCACTAAAACAATTGAGATAAACACGATATTGTTTCCCAGCTGAATCCATTAAGTGCAATCAATAGATTTAATAGATTTTATTACTGTCTGTAAGTCTGCTACGTATTTTACCATGTTTAGCTAATTAACAACTTTGAGCACTTATTTAGTTAGGGAGAACCCCAAATTGACCCCCTTTTAGATCAAGATATCAGTTCCCGAATCGAATTCCAATTTGATGATGGATTTATAAGGTTTTAATTACCAAAACATATGGCGGCAGTTTTATATCAGTAAATTCGCTATCAAAACACTCATCCGTTCGGTAATTTATTTCGTTTTATTGAAGAAATTTTCTTATCAGAGAACAGAATATTTGCCATTATAAAAATTAATACCATCCCAAATCCACATCGGTTCTGCATGTTTAATGCCATTTTTGTTGCTGGTTGCTTAACAATGTAAAACACATATGTATGTATGTATGTTTACGTAAGCATACGAATATTTGCGTACTTTTGTTGGGCTTAGTAAATTTCTAGGTTGCTTGAAAAAGAGCCAAAAACCAATTAGAGCCCCGCCCCGTGTTTCACTTCGTTAATCATAAAAATGGAAAAATCCTTTCGACTTCCATTAAGGTTGATGAGGGCATTGAGGTTGTGCTGCCTTGTTGTACATACTACAAAAACGGAAGTGGGTAGTTTGGTCACGTAAAGTTGTAGAGCAAGCAGGTGAACACGCCAATTCGTAAGGCAGTGTACAGTTAACCAAATGAACGGGAAGGAGTATCTTGTGAAAATGCCTTGAAATCGCTAACAACCATAATTTCTGATATGCTTCAGTTAGCATGATAGCTTCGGACGTATCCTTGTTCTTTAGGTTGATTTTTAATGTATTGAATTTCTCAGAAATGTAAAAGGAGGAGGAGGAATACCAGACCAAGAGGTTTAGGTAAGGTGGTAAAGATCGATAGTCTGCACAAGCACAACCCTAACTTAAAATACATAAGTAGTACTTATAATGGTATGGGAGGAAAGAACGGATACTAAAAAGGTCTTGTTTTTCGTAACATACTCCACTCTTAAAAACATAATGCTTTTATAGATTCATAAAATTTTAATTTACATATACATATGTATAAACATATCATGTACCTACTTGTCTAGAAGTATTCTGTAGTCTAATGGCCAAAATTCCACCATACGATAAGAGGTTTATGTATGCCAGGAGTTGTTAGAAGGTTCTGTAATGGATCGTATGCGGGTGTTTCCAGTAATGTTTTACAACAAAATTTTAATTTATGATTGCCGCCAGAAATATTGTTTTCGGAAGTAATAGTAAAATGTTTTTATTACCTTGTAGCACGAAAGTTATATTCCAGGTTGGAGATTCGGCATGTTCTACTTTTCAAGAAGGATAAATACATTACATGCAATACCTCATTATATTCAAATTGCTCAAAATTTGGAAGAGAAAAACTGTAATTTATTGCTATAGTTTATGGAACAATTTTGTTCTTATTATTTATGATATTAAAGTAAAACAGAGGTTATATTCTGCGGAAAAATTATATTTTAATAATGAATTTAAATTGGCCGTAGTGCTCAACTACTAAATGACATGTTTATAGATCATAAAAGTACTCATCGATATTTTGGGGGTCTCCAGATTTGGTTTGTCAAATCTCAAGTTACAAATTATATTGAGACTTCCGATTAGGTATGAAAAGGTTCTTCCAGTTGAAAAATATATCAATATAATTTTAATAGTAAGTACATAGTTAAATATTACTACTACTCATAAAATTATCAATGAAAACAAAAAAATGTAGTAATGACCAAGAAGTCGCTGATTTTATGAATTGGTTCTTATTTTGTATAAAATAAAAACTCCCTGTGATAAATTATAAATAGTAAGTATTAGTTAGTTAAATAAAGATTAGGATTTAATAAATTTCCTTAAGGAGGACCTTACAAAAAATTCGGTTTTCATTTTTAACCTTTGTTTTTTTTTAAGAGATGAAGAATTGTGAGAAGTTTCTGACGATTCAGTACATTTTTCACGTGCATTTAAACTATTTCAATATACAGGGTATCCCGTATGTGGTCTGGCAGGCACCCGAATGCTACGGATAGGTCATTTGGGAAATTTTTTATAGATTACCCTGTTGAACCTTTCCAATGGCTTATAAATTTGTTCCCTCACCCTTTCTCTTTAAAGCACTGCACGTTTAAAGTTCAAAATATGACGATTGAAAACTAAAACATTAAATTGTAGGTACCCTTCCGACAAAATTTTCTTTTTTCTGTCATCCTGTTCTGTTGGTCCTCAAAGATTCTGAGCGCGAGACTGTGTTTCATCTAATTTACTGAATTTGGTAACATAGTGTTACCATCTTTGGATATTTTCATGGTCGTCTACTTAGATGGACGCATTGAGGAACCGTAACTGTAATGAAACTTTTACAAAAAATCTTGAAATAATAGTTAAAATTTAACTAGTTTTTCCATTTAGTGCTATATGACTATTTTAAAAGATTTCTAAAATTTTAGATCATAAGATAATAGTTATTTATTAAATGCTATTCTTTTTTACAGTCATAGCTGCTATTGAAGACTGTTATACCGTAGACAGACTTACGGTATCGATATTGCGATAAATATAAAATAATAATAATATATATATATATATAATAATATAAAATTTCAGAGACACACCTGCTGTTTACGATACTGAGGAATAAATTGGAGAACCATTTGATTTGTCATTTGACTTAAAACAGTTTGGCGTACGTATAAAATGCGAGCAAATATTGTGAGATTACTTGTCTATAAGGAAAATTAAAACGAAATAGAACCTTCAACTTCACAAGTGTCAAATATTAAATGTCAGAAAAAGTTGCAGGCAACATTGCAATATAAAATTCGGTTCTAAAAGGTTCATGTATTAAATGATTATGGTTTATAACTAGGATCATATTGAGATAAGCTCTGCATGCCGGGAGACTTCTCGCAGTTTTAATATTGAGTAATGTTCTACATACTGAGTGTACACTGAGTGTATACCGTAAGTCTGTCTCGGGTATTATTTATTTAAGTCTGATAATGGTTCTCTCACAGATCTTAGAATGTAGTAGATTTTGACCTTTGTTATTTTGGTTTAAGAAAAGACATAAGAGCTTGTATATTGCTTCAGTTATCGAAACTTAAAGTTGAATTCTTAATGGAGGAAACGTCGTTTTTGGAACTAGTTCTCAAGTCCTGCGATATCCGTGAAAGGACTAATTAATATTTAAGTGACTACACCTCCTTTGGAAAACATCAGGGTGGCAGGGTTGGATCAAAAGTGTGATCAGAACCTTCTAAGGAATCCATTGGTATATCCATCCTACTCATTAACCGAACACCAAAATAACAAAGACCAAAAGCTACAACAATAAGATATCTGTGAGAGATCCATTGTGAGACTTTATAGGACTTTTATCATAGCACTTAAGTGAATCACAGTCTCTGGTAGCCGTCATAATTGAAAAAAAGTATAAAACTCTACTAAAACTGCTATCATAAGATTTATATAATCAGAAGTCTTCGGTAACAGTTATAGCTAACCATTGAATCAAAAATTCTGCGTTAGAAGGCTTATTATGAGCCTTACAAGTTTTTTAGCATTTATTTACTATTTGTCATTACTTCTCAAGTATACCAGTCTCTCTTGATGGGACTTTTTAGCTATTATTTTCGATCCCTAGTTGTGTTACGCAGCACGCATAATTTTCAGTATTTGCAATTGACATGGGATTGGTTGCTTCACTTTCTTCAGGGTTGGTGAATACACACAAATGATTTTTTCCATATTATTTTTGATACACTCAATTTTCACTGTAACTATTTTATTTCAGAAAAATGCCTATGAAAAGAAAACTTACAGGGAGGGGAAGAATGATAGCACGTATTATTATAACCTCCGACTTTTGGTTTAATTATGGAATATTCACCGAAAACTTCTAATTTACTGTCTAGTTTGTTCAGTTGTTATCAGCTGCATGCGAAATTATTCTCTTAGAATATCTTAAGAAAGGCTCAGATATATGTACATTTACTTCAGATTATATCCCACCTCGTGTAGTCGAAGTACCCACAAAAATATCAGACTTGGTTTGACAATCAAATCATTGGATTTGATTGATTTTCTGAGGAACATATGGTTACAAGTTTGGTAGGGGGTTTTTTTTTTTGCAATATTGTAATGTACTTAGTTGGATCGCCTTAATTTTTGTGCTAAAGATATTTAAAATGCAGATACAATAAACATTCTCAGAAGCTAGATAGTCAAACGAAGATGATTAAGAAAGTCGGTCAAACAAAATCCTTTATTTATTTTCCATCCACCACATACAAATAGGTCAATAGCGCTTGTGACAGTTGCTTAACTAATCACCGACTATATAAGACAGTTCAAAATAATCAATATATGTCTACTTTTGCCAGCGAACCCTATTGAAATTGAAGCGGGCGAGATCTTTCCATTTAACACAGAAATATTTCAAGACGAAAAGAACCATCTTTATCAAATTTTACAGAGCAACCAGCTCCTTCAATAAGTATTCTTATAAAAGCAATTTATTTATTGACACATACTTACCATGAGAAGCTATTAGACAACTTTCAGGAGTAACGGAATGAAAACCAAAGGAATATTCGAAAAGTTAAAGAAAGATTGGAATGTTAATTGATTTATCTGTAAAAAACATAGCTAAAATTTATTAATACTCTCTATATACCTATACCTATTTTCAGAAATAAAAGTAACAGTTATATTACCAGCGGAGATAAAGCAAAATATCTTTCCCAAAAATTTGCTGGAAATTTTAACATTCCTGTAGATCTTAGTGACACTACGACAGCCCCAATTTGATTGAAGCAGCAAAGCAACAATTAAGTTCAGCACACATCGAGATCGATCCGTCCTATTACATCAGACCTAAAGCGCCTCAAAGCATACTAAAATATCCTCATGGTAAGAAAGCTTGTGATGGTATTTTCAATTCATGGTTAAAGGATTTTCCCAGAGCTGGAGTTATTTATCTAACGTTTATAATAAATTGTTGTCTAAAGCTCCAGAACTTCCCGTCAGCGTGGAAGTTAACCAAAGTTGTTGGATTTCATCCGATTAGGCAAGTTCACCACAGAAAAAACCTTTTCTGCAATTCTAAAAGGTTTATTTAAAAAAAACTTCTTCCCTTTAATCGCGTATCTTTTACTCGAAGTCGCACGACCGAGACTCCTTCCGATAACAGTAACAACTCGCAGATCTTTCTCCGGCCAGTCACCATGTTACCTTACTCATTCGTTTCATATATAGGCCATTGCTATGTTGCGTCACAATTAGAATATATTTAAGCACGTAGCCACTTGTTGTTTAGCTTACGCGCTTTCATAATAAACCAAATAATTGTCAGTTTGTTATGAAATGCGATACACTGCAACTTTTAATGGGGCTACCGCTACCATACTTAAGTAAGACCTGTATACATTGAACTTATTGTGCAAGGTCTTTACTTATAATAGTTTCACGCAAAAGCAATGACTCGATGAGGAAATGCTGATCAATTGGTTGTTTCGTTCTATGATAACATCAATTGATCAGCATCATGCTTTATATTCACAACAACAAAGACTTTCATTACTAAAGCCTGGAAAGCCACCCGATGATCCTACTAACCATATAAGCCCTATTAGCCTATTAAATAATTTGTCAAAAATCTTAGAAAAAGTCATCAAGAGGAAAGTTTGAAGCTTTATTGATGATCAGAACATCCTACTTGATCACCAATTTGGATTCCGAGCAGGACATAATAAAACGCAACCGCTTGTGAGAATCGTCCAACATGTTAAAACCAATTTCAACATAAAAAAAATCTATCTACAGGACTTGTATTGCTTGATGTACAAGTAGCATTTGACTCGGTATGGCACGATGCACTAATTTATAAGATGTCAAACCTTCGCTTCCTCGTTCATCTGGTGGCATGTTTCCGTGATTACTTGTGTGACCGAAAGCTAAACGTATATATTGGCTCAGTATCCTCTGCTAGTGTTCCTCAGAGGTCTGACCTGGGACCAATATTGTAAAACCTATTCACTGCAGATTTCCCCACTATCACAAATTGTTATTCTTCGGTATTTGCGGACGATACAGTTATCTTTTGTTCATACTCAACAAACAACAAGGACTTCATGCAGTTGCAAATTATTTCCACAAATGGAAAATAAAAATTAATTTCGAAAAGACGAAATCCATTTTTTCCCGCGAAAAAGAAAAATTTCATATCTTCCAAGCACCAACTTCACATTAAGCGGCATTAATATTCTATGGACTGGCCATGTTAAATATCGACAAGAAGCTTAGCTAGAAACATATTAATCAAAACATTGTATCCCTTTATAAACCGTAGGTCAACCCTGAATCTGGAAAACAAACTTAGCAAGTTATCTTTCTGTTATACGGTGCCCCGATATGGTCCTTTAGTGCACGATCTCACATTAAAAAACTTCAAAAAATTTGCAAATGATCCTTAATTTACCGCGCCGCTTCCCCACCTCTGAGTTGCACATAATAGGCTGTAGAATTGGTAAGCATTAAAAGAAGAGAAATAGATAATAAAAGTGTAGCTACGCCGATAATATCCTAATGCGGCAACTTTGTCTAGCTAGTTAGTAGGTTTTTATCTTGGGATAGTTTTTTCAATAGGGTTTTGGTAATTTTTTCCCCCAAATAAATCTTGTTATAACTTAATATCCCCGTTAGTTTCTATTAATTACAAAAATTATTGTACTTGAATGAATGAAATGTTCTAGCACTATATTTAAAAAATCTGTCACCTTTGTATACAAAATGTAAGTCACAGTCAAACTGAATTGAAACTGAAAAAAGAATGACGTCCCAAGTTATACAGGCCTGGGAGTAAGAAATTAACAAAAGTAAATTTAGTTGCTCTATCTATGTTTTGTGTGTGTGTGTAGAGCCTTCCTAGAGCCGTTTTTACAAAGAAAAAGCGGATTTAACGTACAAGAGATGCTTAATCTTCCACAAAATATCTTAATTTTTTTGTAGGACATTTATTTTTCACAATTAAGTACATCCCTAGCCTATTAAAAATTCAAGAAAAAAATTTATTTTCATTACATGTTTACATTCCATATAAGATGAATGATTCATATCACTAGGGACACATTAGGAATATCTCCTTTTTATGTAGGCGGTAGTAGAAACGAATCTGATAATGTATGTACCTACATTCAGTCAGTGTAAATTTTCTTGCCTTTTTTACACTTCCTTATCGCAAAAGAAACATTTCGGCAAGGTTTTTAGAGGATTGTAGCAAATGACATGTCAAAGCAAAGCAAAAGTACTCCCATCGGATTTGGGGGTCGCACACAGAATACACATAAAAAGAAAGAATAAGGTGAAAACCTTTACACGAAGGGTTTGTAAATATATATATACATATATATATATATGAGTAGATATATATGAGTTAAGTCGATTTTTACGCGTAAATTGTATTCCAGTCATGCCACTTTTCAAAATTTGTAACAATCAACTTTTCTGCGATATCGTATTTTCGTAGATCTCTGAATTAGAATCTCTCACCTGGCAAATGGGAATCGTTTTATCCATGTAGCTCGATGCATCATTCTTCTTCTTTTAGTGATTTTACTCCCCGAAACGTATGTATAAGAGAAGGTAAACGCACCTGCGCAAAATACTTAAAACAAAGCTCCTTGTTGGTAGATTTATCGTTCAGCCAATTAGGATAATAGTATCCAGAGTTTTTCTTATTTTTAGTGCAAATTCTATTGCGACCACGGTGGTTTTTACGGTTTTTCGTGTTTTTCGAAATTCTCAACATATAAAAACGTTTGTGGGACATCTGGCGGTCACGAAGAATGCAAAATTATTTCATGGAAATTTGTCTTGATCCCATAGTCGAAAGGTTTCGCGTTTTTTGTTTGTGGCTCACAAGCCCACATATATACAACATTTGCAGCCTTAGGTGACAGTTTTTTCTTTTATTGAGCACACGCGTTTTAGCCAGTCCGCCCTGTTAACGCTACCTTGATAGATGGTGTCCTTTGATATGGACGAAGCATGTGTTATTTCAACTTAATTGATAATTTATTGATTGGATCGAGAATTTTAATGATCTTATGTTCTCGGGGTGAAATTTGGTTATCGACTTAACACTTTCGATCTCTTTTGCGGAGTGAAGAATACATTTCGGTGATGGCCAGAGGACTTCAGTTTTTTGATTGAGGTTTGATTAAAGTTATACCAAGGGTGGTCAATGGGATTGATTGATTGATTGATTGCATAATCTAATTTTAAAATCTTCGTCTTAAGATTATAAATTGTTTGCACGCTTTTCTTGTAAGGTTGAACGTGTTGCAATGAATTCAATTACTTGAAGTTATGGTGATGAGAATCAAATTTAAGTTTTTATTCATTCAAGAAATCTGATTAAGTTACCCTGAGGGTATAGGAGAGCAGAAGAAGATGGGAATCAGTTTTTCACTAAGGATTAGGTACTTATTTTTTCTTCTTATGTACGGTGGCTTTGAATTAAGTGAATTAGGTAGATTTTAAGTTAGACAGATAATAATTCAAAAGCAAAAAGATGCCGATCGTGATATGAATATTTAAATGTGCTTTTATGGAGGATTGATCGATTCATAATGTGTTAATACTTGAATCATATAAGTTAAAATGCATCGCTTTATACTATGTATATCAACTTTATTATCAATTGTTAACAGTGACTTACTGTCCGCTGCTGATATCACAATTACTTTAGCAGCGCTGATCTGAGAAGAACCGAATCGTTTCAAAGGGTTTGATCAAAATTCATCAATGTTTACATCGCGCTATTATTTCGTTTTCACAGAAGACGCGCTCTCATCTTCGCTTACTTCGAAGCATATAGTCCGCATATTACATCTTATCCTCTGCAGTCCAGTAAAGGTTGCAGTTATAGTTTATATTTTGTTTTTCCTTACCTGAAACAGCTCTTAAGCTTTCTTTTCTCACAATTTTCTTATAATTTGCTTTGAATAACTTTGACTGTCTTCTGATGTCCATAATTATTACATTTGCATACGGATTCAGTTTTGGATCTTTAGTTTTGCTATTGATATTATACGCGTATTAATACCAGGAAAAGTCTCTAGTTCTAGATGATTCTTTCTCGCCCAACTTGTCTGCTTTTTAATTTTTTTTAATTTCTGATTATCATGTGTTAGTTCGGTTATTTCCCACAAGCTGTACTAATGCTTTTGATTTCAGCTGAAAATGTTGTTTCAAGTTCCGTATGGCTATTCGTGAGGTGATAGACAATTTTATTGCTATATCACTAGGATAGAGTTTTATATGTATGTACATCAGCCTGAACAGCCTGAAATATAAAGGTGCATTTTCTAGGCATTGTCAGATGTTAGCCTTGGACTTTAAACCACACATTTTTGGAACCAACACCTTTGGTTTTGACACCGATTATCAGGATCCTATTTTCTAAATCGGGGCCCTTTTCCTCCTTATTTTAAATCTTTGATTTGAATGGCGAATTGGAGTTATTATATTCATGTTCATGTTCAATATTAAGTTTGAACGTATTTCTCTCGTTTTATAGTGGCAAGGCTTTTCTGTTGCAATCTACCAAGTCTCTATATACAATTATTTGTGTCTTATGCCCCCCCCCCTCCTCCCACCGTTACATAATTAGTTACACTTAATACATAGTTCAATAGTGTTTCTAGAATGATGATTGCACATAAATATGGCAATGCATGCAGTTCGACTGGCTTCCTATGCCTTAGATGGTGATATAAGAATATAACGTCACATTGAGGGAATTCTTTAAATAGTAACAGTGACCATATGCAAATTTGCTGGTTTTGCTCTGATGCTTCTTTGATCTTTGTAAGCTTTATCTTCTCAGTACTGGAATTGGTTTGGTGCGGACTTACGAGTGGAGATTCTTTCTTTCAAATTGAGCTAAATAAGCTTGCGGCGCATTGTTTGTTCACTGATTCATATATCATATAACTTTAAAGACTTTCACGGTTGCTTACTGATATTTCATATAGGTTTTCGGATTAGCACATATTAAATAAATTATTTAGTAAGTGCTAAATCAAGTGCTCACTTAGAATGTTTTGCTTCAAGCTACATTGCGCGTTGTCGCCGGGCAAATGTATGAAGCTATTGCATACGATTTAAGCTACCTAGCCTGAATCTGGGCATCTGCTGTTGTAGTGGTTGTTGCATATGTTATTCCTGTTATGAAGAGTTTTGTGAACAAACATAACTCACTACGTCACTTCTTAAAAAAGGTTTATTTTGGATCAACCGTGGAGAGGTGTTAAGGATGGGATCCCATGTTCGTAAATATATTTTTGTTTTAATTTTATACACCTATTTTCATAAGGATGCATTTAGGCTATGGTTAAAATATTGATATACGGCCCGGCCCCACTTAAAGTGAAATAAGATCCAAAAACCCCACGCAACATTTATAATAATTCTAATAGGCCACTTCAAACAACTTTTAATCATGTATATTGAATATTTCGAACACGTGTTTGATATATATAAAAATTTTCTTCATAAATATTGATATTTTGATTTAAAGTAAGAAAGAATCGGGTGGGGTTGGGGGTCGCCGAACGGTGCATTGTGTTTTTTTTTATCTTTTTTAGATTTACCCAAATTTCTTTATATTGATGGGAAAAAAGTGTGAGATATGTTATATGCATCATTTCACATATACCAAAGAACATATTTTTGACTTAGAGCCTTCTACTTTTATGAAGGACTTACAAAATGTTTTTCCTACTTCAAACAATAAATGCTATTGGTGCCATCACTGGTATAATTATAAAACATATATAAAGTTCAAATTCAAATTCAAATTCCATTTATTAATAAACTCTACACTTGTAATATAAATCTTATATTAAGGTGTAGGTGAACAAAGTATAGAAAAAAAAGAGGAAAAATTAGAGATAAACAACTAAATAAAAAAAAAAATTTATAAAACTAAAATAATAGTAATAAAAATTATAATTAAGAAATTAAGAAACATTGGTTAATAAAATAAAGCAGATCAGATGGAAGAGAATTCCAGAGTCTAATGGACTGGACGAAAAATTGGCGCTCACTCGGGAGAAAAATAAATCGTGGCATGATTAATGAACATGTTCTGCTAGCTTGGGAGAATATGAGTTTACAGTACAAGTAGTATGGTTCCTTACTTATCATAAGGTTCCTTAAAAAAATTAATATACGAAATTTAATATAATTGTCAAAATCCCAAAATCGATTTTGAATACACTGTAATATGATCATATCTTCGCAAAGAAAACACATAACGTACTGCAGAATTGAAATCAACATTGAGTTTACGTGATGAAACAAAGTCTAATTTACAAAATACTTGTTATTTTATTTACGAATTTTAGATTTTATATCATTGTGAAATAACGACCAAAGCGAAAAGTGAAATAATACCCAAAAGTGTGAAATAACACCCAAACATTTTGGAGATTATTTCACATTTGACATTTGCAAATTTATATTGAACTTTTGGATCTAATTTCAGTTATCAATTTTGTGCGTTATTCCCCGAAGCCAATGTAATCGTGACACATGTTGTATCTCTTAAGTCAGTGATAACGTATAATAGCTTAGATATAAATGCCGTAGTTAAAGTGTGGCTTATTGTCTCAGTTTTTGTAGTTTTTGAGTGCAGAAAGTAATCATTCGGACAAATTTTGTATTGCATTCATACATTTCATATGTCCCCATCACATGAAAAGGAGCTACCGGTAATGAATTTGATATTGGTATAATTCGAGTTAAAAAGGACTAAACATTTTCATTATTCGGATAAAATTTTGTTGAAATACAAATATAATCTGCAGGATATGCTACAGGGTTGATGTGCGTGTCCGTGGAAAATATGAGGTGCTAATCTACAAGAAAAGTATGTTAACAGAATTGAATTGTATACCGTGACTTTTGTCTGAAGGAATCGATTCGCTCCCTAAATTTTATGGCTCACCATATTCATTATGAAAAAAAAAAATGAAAAGAAGAAAAGTAAAGAGGTCCTATATAAAAACGATGAACTTATTTGTTCTAATCGTCCAAAGACAAGAGTGATGAAATGAAAATATTAAATGAAAACTATCCACGACGTGAAATTGAAATATGCCCATAAAATTGCGTTACTAAAATAAAGGCCCCTAAGAATGGATACATGTCAGCACATACAGAACAGAGGTACCTGTATACAAAAGTGTTGAATTCGGTCGCATTATCCAATCAAATAAAAGCCGCCAGTTTCCAGACTCACATACGTTCCACCAAAACCCCCGTACACCATGCAATAATAATAGCTGGGCGCCTCCAATGAATTAAATTAAATTCAACAATTATTGTAGTTGAACATGATAAATAGATGTTACACGGTGTTTTGCAGCATCATTTCGAGCAAACTTTCACAATGAAACACCTAACTCCTGCACTGGGCACATCCTGGCGGTCTGATATCATCCGTTATGATGGAACCTAACCATCAGTGGGTGGGACATCGCATTATCAATTCCAGTTTACTTGTACCATTGGTCTCTGTTCCATGTTTGTTTAGTTTGTTCATGAATTTGTTCTCTGCGTCCACCCCCGTCCTGTTCACAAAACATGGTGCTGTTTTTGCATGGCATAATATAGTTGGAATGGACCCATGGTAATTAGTAAGGATAAATGTGGCCAAGTTGTGTTTTATAGTCAATAATTTCATAGCAACATCACGGTATAGCTGTCGGCAACGTATGCAGGCTACTTAGTATTCAACAGGATTGCTAGCATTCATGTATGTATGTATGTATATTCTCCCTTACAGAAATATTTTAATAGGCTCAGCATCATTTTACATGATAATTACTACTCGTAGTTACATATATGTATATATGTACGTAGATTTTGAATTCTTTTAAACAGGTCAAGAGGAACCTAATTAATTGGCTGCTGGGTGTTATATGGTGTATTATGTTAATGAAAATTATAATTCGTATCGTAATATTATAGGTAAACGTTGTTTTATTTAGTGCTCTCGAGTATACTTGTTTTGCTGTGACAACGATTCGAATTTTGGCTTATTTTGAATTCCAAGTGTGAGAACTTATAGACTGTTTGTGGTTACAGCCACATTTTATGATTTCTGAGAGATTTACGTATACAGTCGAAATAACGTTGAAGTTGTAACATCATTCTCTTGGAACTTGAATTTGTCTCATATTCGCTAGTATTAACTGTTGACCTAAAAATACGAGAAGTAAGTAGTTGCTATCATCAAAAACAATTGAAGATAGAATTTCAATTTTATGTCCAAACAAAATAAACAGTTCTAGTGCATTGTCAGCTACCATTCGATACCATTCACTTTAAGCAAAGTATACTTCATCACAATTTAAACCAGGTCTAAAATTTGCAGACTCTCATCGGTGGAGCATCCTCCTTTCACGCAAGTATCATTCCAGTAAGTCCAGGAAAATAAAAATTTGCATAGATCTTTTAATTTACCTTGAAGACAATTTGAGAAGATTATGACAGAGAATTGGAAAGCTTTTTCGCCTCTGAGGAACTCAAAAATGGTAAGTTTTGTCATGGTCAAGCCATAAACTTTTTTGGGGCTAAAAGGTGATTATCATGTTTAGCGAATTTTAATGGATTGAAGTAACAAGAAATTTTAAAAACGTGACATAAACTATGCTGTTTCATTACGAGAATGCACCGGCTTACTGCTCTCGAAACGAAGCCTCCCAAAATACAAAACTTGGTATTTGAAATGACCCTCCATACACTGTATTCTCTAAACTTGGCCCATTTCAACTTCTATTTGCTTTCAAATTAAAAAAAAAACCTGGCCGAATACAAATAGTCATCAAATGAGTTGATGGCATAAAAAGTTGTTTTGTCCACCATAAAGCATTTTGAGTATAAACCACAAAGACTCTTAATTTTAATTTTTGGGTGAACAGAATAAGTACACTTCTTTTCCTTATTATGTATTAAGTGGACAAATAGTCACACAAATTGAAGAAAACTGTCGGAGAAAATAAGTAATTTCAAATGAACTCGGCTCGTTTTGGGAATCAAACTGGGATTAAACTAGTTTTGGAAAAGAATTGTTCGGACTTAGCTGGTTTTGAAAAAAAAGTTCGATGTATGATAATGACACTTTTTATTTATGTGAGTAAAAACGTAATAAAGTATTCAGATAATTTATCAAAAATTAAGATGGAGGAACACAAATAGAAATTGTATAGAAAATTAATATAATACATAATATACCTTCTGTGATCAATGTAAGCTCTTCCTGGATATCTTTTTAATAAAAATCCAAATATTCATTATTCTTCCCATGTTGCCCAAGAACCTTTTTCAGGTGATTGTCAACATTCTTTAACTTTGTAGGTTCAACAAGAACTCCTGCTTTTAGTAGTTCTGTTAGGATTATGTCGGTTACTTTTTCTTCCCCGTCTACAAGCAGAATTTGCAATTTCAATTTGTAGTAAGCCTCTCTTTGGATGTGGACATTGTTCCTTAATAATCAATTTAATATGAAAATCTTGGATGGCGTGAATTGGAAATGTCATGCAGAAGGTGGTTTTAAAATTGAAGATATTGCCGTCTTTTTATCATACATTTTGTAGTCTATATGAGATACAAAGACAGTGCCATAATTGCCTACATACTCGTTAGGATGTATGATAGTGTCTTTTTCCTTACAATTTTTCAATCCTACCGAAAACTCGATCATCAAGCACAAATGAGTATCCCATAACTGGAAACATAGAAATAATATTTTTGACACTCTTCAGAGAGTTCTTAGCTAGCCATTTAGTAAGCATCACCATCATTGTGTTGTTCTTATTTTGGCCACCACAACCATCCGCAAAAGGTCGGTACTGTATGGATTAAATTTAAATCCGCATTTGTTAATCTGTCTTACACAGTTAAAACAATTTCGTTTGAGCTTTTATAACTATCCAGTTCAATCCAGGTGTAAATGACGGTATTATTGATGTTCTGACTTGATTTTGATGAACCTTCACAATTGGTTAAATTATAGAGGTATAACTGACGGCTGTACTGTAATGCGCCCTCTGATCTTGAATTTTCGGCAGCATGTTTTTTTAACAGACGAAAAACAAAGTTTTGCTTAGTTACTATTTTGTCTCCATAAGGAAGCGAAAAATACCTAAGATGTTAGCCTATATATATACCCTAAGTTTAGTCAGCATCAGCAGAGATTGTTGTACGTTTTGGTCTGTCTTCAATTCAATTCGTGTTTTTAATTTAATGTATTTTGAGTAAGAATCTATTCCAGGAGATCGGAAACTTAGGTTGTAGTCCTCAACGACAGTTTTATATTTCACTTGAAGACTTTCGTTATTTTCATTGTAACTAAAAAATAATCGAGTGGCTTAAAACTTTCAATGAAATTCCATACAGCCTTCCGTTTTTGCTCATATGTTCCAATTTTTGTATTACCTCTACGGCTTGAACGTGCTACATATATTGTGTTGAATAGCATCCAGCATGGAACTTTCTTATGTCTTGCATATTTTTTTGCATTCAAAATGTTTGTTTCTCTGTGTACAACTTGGTGAGGTTGGAAATGATCTGATTGTATACATGCAATCAAAATTCTAATTTTTTTAGGCAGTTAACGTAAATGCCTACTAGGTGCAACATTCGGTAATATTTGAAAATAAGCGCGTTATTGGTTTTTGCGATATTTGGTACAGAATAGTATAGGAAAATGTAGCCAAAAGTTAAAGTAACTTAATGTGAAATGGGAATTAAGTCTTTCGTTCTGCTAAACTAGCGAATTCATCAGTGCAGCTTTTCTGGTTTGGGTGGTTGAAAAGAATTGCTTACCATTCGAAGCACGTACTACGGACATAAAATTTTTTAAATCGGGCGTTAAGGTGGCTAATTCCTTCAACTCCTCGATATCTGCAGTAGGTATACACCAAAATCCCTACAAAAATAATCGTGAAGGTATTGCATGGCAATAAAAACATTTAACTGATAGTGTGAGTGTTAAATCTCCTAAACTCAACGAACTCTAATAGAATTGTGTGACTAAGCTTATCTTTGCGCCAAACCTTATAAAGATCGGTAACGCCGCTATTTCTAAATATGTTCCCCACATGAGTTTTTAGTGGAATCTTCAGTGAATAACAAAAACAACTAATGAGGTATATCAACCTGCCTCGTTTTACATGATTTTTTTTCCGAACAGCTGGACGATTTTCATCCTTCCATGCCTAGATAGTATCATGGGAATTACTTCAGTTTAGCACACTAGATTTTCCGCGCTTTAATTAGCATTTATTTCAGTTTCACTCATTTTAAAAATTCTGAATGTCTGTTTCACGAAAGAATCAAGTCGTAACTGATAATAGAATTCTAATTTCTAAACTGATTTTTTATGCAGGGGCATTATGGGACAAGGTCAGTTTTGGATGCTATTATTCCCTTTCAATTAGAAATCAAGTGGACTTTGATATTTTGGGCGTGCATTTGTCCGATTTTTCTATATGTAAATAACCTCTTTTGAATAACTAACTGCGTAGAACAAAGTTAGTTTTTGAGTTCAAATCAAAACGGTATTTATAACAATTTTTTCTTTATTTTTTGGAAAAACTAGTTTTGATTATCATCAACTCCAATAAGGGGTTCATAGATATCTTATACGTTTTTGGACAAATCGGTTGATCTTGAGGGCAGAATGCCATTCGAAGATTGTCATAACATATACTATATATACATATAGAGGGTAATTTTGAATTGGTGATCCTATATGAAACAGGAGATAGGTTGAATTGTTAGAAACAATAAAAATTTTATTGCGGGGGTATTTGAGGGGGGGAGGGGGTAGGGGGTGATCTCAACCACTTCCGAGTTACAGAGTGATTAACAAAATATACCAGTATTTCTTGAAACAACCCGTAACTTCCTTGTTGCATAACTTATGAAAGTAGTAGTTAGCTCAGATGATAGTAAATCGCCAAAGCTTTCCAACGAATGCAGAACCATCACTCCATCCAATTCATGTCGCTAGTTATAGATCGCAAAAGTAAAAATATGGAAAAAGTTATTAATTTGTTTCAATTTAAACGATTTTCCTGCCAAAATGTTTAATAACTGTCAAATTTTCTTGCAAGACATAGAAACTTCAGAATATTACCTTTCATTTACTCCTATCCATCTAAACCTACCTACACGCATTCCTTTTTGAGATGATCTGTTATTATGATGCATAATTTTATTGACGATAGAAATTATGACTAATGATAAAAATGAATGAAATTAGCATTATAAAAATATGTTTCTCGCCAAAACGGTACATGTGTAAGATCAAGTGAAGTTCTAAAAAGTGCGGTTTCCAAAACTTCCAACAAAATGTACTGTTTACCAGGCATTTGGCCGGAAAAAACTAGCGACATGGAGGGATTGAGTGATGTTTCGACATTTTTTGGAAAGCTTAGACAGTTTGTTATCATTTGAGCTAAAAATAACTTTTACGGGCTCTACAGCAAGGGACTTACATGGGCGTTTTGTGACAATTTAGGAAATTTTCTTAGTCACCTTGTAACTCCCCCTTGCCACACACGTTATTCCTAATACTTCAAGCTATTACGTCCTGTTGCATTTATAACCACCAATTAAAAATTATTCTGTATTCAGAGAGATTATGTAGAATAAGTAGTCACTTTAAAACCCAATTAAATTATTGTTGTGACATGAATTATCGAAACACTCCTTCTATAAAGATCTAAAATATTTTTAACGTTACCGCAAAGATTTGAATTTTTACTCAAATATCTTCAGTAAAGTTGTAAGGACCGTGCTGGCGTAAGGAAAATACGATTTGTGCCACCATGTGGAACTAAATTGTTAGAAAAAACACAAAATCTTTTCACAGCAATATCCTCAAAGAACTCCTAAATAAACTTCCTGCACAAATATGTAGATATATCCTTAAGACAGCCAGTTACACTTTCTTAAGTATTCAATAAAAAGAAAATGGAGCCATTAGCATCAAGTGCACTCAACTTGTTCAATTACACATGCAAATAGATCAAATTACATTGGCTACATCTAACTATCTCGAACAGTAAAGGCCAGTCGGACCCATTCATAGACTAGTACATAGCCCCATTTAGAAACCTGCTGGATTTTCAAGCCAACATTCATTTCCACCCCCTCTCGCATAAGTCAAACACTCAAAAGTCAAAAAATACACTCTGGGGTACTTCTAACATGAAATGCCTACAAGAAATACTAAGCCGGGGATAACCATTAAAAGTATCGCTTATTGACATAACGGCCCCCTAAGGTTTATCCTGGGAGCAATAACAGCAGGAGCAGGATATGATCCACTATACAGCAAGGACAAACACTCACAAATCGCGACGTATGTTCCGTTCTGAGAGTGCAGGCCGTTAGATTGAATCTTTCTGTTTACACATGTCCGAATCCCCCGTTGGATTCAGTAGGAGCAGGAATTGACTCCCAGAGTAAACAAGGAGTCCGCACAGAGATAAATCATGTTTTTTTTTCTCTCTGCTACTTTTTTTTGGGCGTATAAAGTGATTTTAATGGCGGCTTTAATGTTCAACCGTGGTCACATCTATTTTGATATTTCCATTATTGTGAAGAGGGAAGAAAATTTGATGTGGATGTGGTATGTAGGAACGACGCGACATTATATAGTTTGATGGATCTAATCCCGGGGAGAAATTGTTTTGCATTGAATATATGTACCAACCTAACTATGTAATAATGTCTTTAGTTTTTATGGCCTTTTTCAATGTGAGATTAGTTTTGTCGATAAAATTGCATAGGGTTTGAAGAATAAGGAGATTTTACCCACTAAACAATTTCCTCAATCTGATAAGTGTTGTACTGCCTCAGCTAATACACATATAAGGAGTAGAAAATATAGTCACCAAGAAGCCTTATTTAATGCAAGGGATACAACATCGTAAATATTTAGACAGCACTAAAATATTTACGATCTGTTAATTAAAATTGAAAACTATCTAAGACTTAATAGTGTTTACATTTGTAGACAGCACAACGTCTAGCTATGCCTATGCTATATAGAAAGATAAGATGATCGTAAAACCTCGAACAATTCGTAAAAGTGAATCGAAAACAAAGAAGAAATTACTTCTTCCTGTTGTGGTTAGTGAAATGACCAGAAAAGTAAAAGTCGTAAAATGCAAATCCATCCCATAAGGGCTCTGATCCTAACCACCGATGAACACCTTCGGGAATTATGCGTTGTAAGATCATAAAATTGTTGCTTTTGCTTTCTTATTGTTAATGCAGTCACCTGTGCTACCGAACTGGGTATTTGCTGTGCTCGTTATATTCCAATTATTACCACGATGTCATTCGCACTCGTTAAAATTCAGAAAAATATTTAAGCTTCAACCGCAAGAAAACTATCTTGGGGAAGAGGAACTTGTTGGATCGAATATCATTTATTATTCTTTCATGTGTTTTGCAGTACTAAATTCACCATGGACCAGTAACTTAGTGTTACTTTATCAAATTCTATAGTTGCGTTTCCGGTGTGTGGTGTCGTACATTCACGCTAAGCAAAACCTAAGTAGGTACCTACTGCTGAACTGATGGTGATGATGGATGATTGATGTGTGCTCCCGTTTCAATTGCTTTGATCCTGAGGTGGGACTGACAACTTTTAGACTCTAAACAAAGGTAAATATACGAGAAATTTGCATATTATTATGGTTCTCTTGCAATTATACAACTTCACGCCATTCACTCCTTTACGAATGGTGATTTCATAACTTGGCATTTTATGATCCACAACATGTTAAGGTTTCGTTTTAAGCTTTTGATGTATATTCCCTTAAGCGGATGTTGATGTTATCACTATGCCAAAAGAAGGTAATTACATTTTATGTAGATTTTGCACATAGATATTGCTTTCCTTTCGTGTAGTATCAAAAAAGTATCTATGACATGAAAATTTATCGCAATGAAATATTGCAAAACCAATTCAGTAGATCTTGTTTCTTTGTATATTCTTTAGATTACTGCTGGATGCTCCATTTTGGTCCACACATTTTTTTCACTCAAAGCCATTTCAGATCCTCTTTGAGCCACTTTTGAAACCAACTTTCTTATATGTGTGTAAATCCATGAAGCTCAGAAAATATGTATGAGGGCAGGTATTTGCTTTGGAAACAGTACGGAGCGAAATAAGATCATATTATGAAATTTCTCTGAATACTGGAGGCATATGGGGTGATAAAATAGCTCTTTTTCGGACCGTTTCATGTGCGATAACTTTAAGCTCAATACAGAATCTCTCAGTTGATACGTTCTATGTCAAAATTGCTTTCCTCCGGGTACTTCTTGGAACTTTAGCTCGACGAGTTTTTGTCGGGCTCTTGGCGCAGGTGTCCTTCCCTTGTTGCCGTATTGCAGTATGAATGGCTTATCTAATTCCACTTTTTGGTCTATCCTAACCTCGTAGAAACGTTGAATTTCATAACATTTCACGTATAGAGAGCAGCACTGATTTCACATTGGAGTTTAACAGTCAAAGTTTTGTTCTTACTGAGAGACTTTACTTGAGTTCCACATCTCGAATATATGGAAAAAGAGCATTCCACGATTTGTTTGATTAAATCTAAGGCTAGCTGGACTATTTTCTACGCTGCACTATTTTAAATCATGGTGCTCAGGTCTGGGCTGATAAACAAATGTCATTAACATATGGTAAAGCTTTCTGCTATTGCCACCGATTGCTGTATTTTCGCTCTTTCTGAAAGCTGAGCCATCTGCTTTCTTTTCTCGCACCGGACACTATGCCCAAGTACCAAGTAAAATTCACTGTGTCCTCCGTGACCCTTTGGATCTGATTTTGTCTGATATCCATAGCTCTCAGTTTCTTTGGATCTTGGCAAGGTTTTAATCAGTAGCTTATATAGTGGAGCCTTTTCCTGCATATTTCACTCTTCGTTGATGTTGGTGCTTTCAGGAACATACCAGTACATTTTTTGGCGGAGCTTTTCCAAAGATATGCTAGTCCTCCACCTTCATTTGAATAACTTTGAATAACATTAACGAAGCTCTTCCATTCATTCGTAGCCAGAGTAATCTGCAAGCATATTTCGCTTATAACAAGGTGATGACCGACATCTGCTACTCTTGAGTTTTGGACGTATTCTATAATGTGTCTCCATTGATGATTGATGGCTAATAATTTATTTGCCTTGTGCGCGAGGGGGGGGGGGTGTCAAAGTTTATCTAGTACATTTTGAAAAATCTAGTACAGAATTCAATCCCTTATGACCTGAGAAGAAGTTTGAGTACCCACATTGCTATTCTCGGAAGCTTAAATAACTATTTATATATTTTTAGTATTTGCACCTTAGATCGACTTTAGTTTGTTAGGGCTATGTCCGATGGGAAAATGGGTTTGCCCGTTCGCCTCAGCCAAGGCCCTCGAGAATGCTTCACAAGTCATGAAACAGACTCCCTCACTACCACATTTGAGACCCAACAGAGTCCTTATATTCTAAAATATGTGCAGTGTTCTTATCTAAAACTAACAAAAGTTTGATTTGAATAGCTAACAAAAGTTTGATTTGAATAGCTCCTCCACCCTAAACTACTATTCTTATCTTCCGAACCGAAATAAAATTTTTATACTTTTCCTAACAAAATTATTTAAAAAAATTCATCTGAACCAAATGACTAAGATTCCTCAAATAAAAACTCTCAGCCGGGTAATCATTTTATGTGACGCTATGCCGTCATGGCATGTCGTGGGCTGATGATATCCGATGTACCTATCTGCCTACAGATTCGGACTCCGGCTGCACATGCACACATGTAATTATTACTTAGCTGAGAGTTACTTTGTAATCAAAATTATTTTATTATTATGTTAAGTAAGGTATATAGTAACGATCCAAGCTGTAAATTACTAGAAGACTATTTGCCTTTATGGATAGCCGTTTAGGCTCTATAGCATGTATAAAGTCAAAGTTTGGCACTTTTCCCTATGTATCAATATAGGACATTTTAGAGAACGGACTGACATCGCACACATATAGATTTCTGTTTCATGGCCTGGTAAGTATTCTCGAGGGTTTTGCCTCAGCTCATCGTTCAAGAAAACTTTTCTCTGCATACTTTTAGGAGGGGTAGGAACTCCCAGCGGTGGGGTGGTGTACTCTTTTCCTGATTAAGATAACTTTCCCGGGATGTTTTTGCCGTCGGAAAACCGATTTTCATGCACTTGGGTCACATACACCCCAGCTACTACATTTCGCATTTCGCATATATGTTTGCAGTTCGCTCTTTCATCACCATTAGTGTTTTGTTGTGAACATTTTTTCCATAGGAAGTTATTTTCCACGCAATCACGACAAGTAGAAGAGTCCACTTTTTCATCCAAGAAAGTCGCTCAAGCTACGTCCGATCGCTAAAGCTTTCCCTCGCTTAATTGAAATAAATATTATTAATAAAATATGTCCAGAGTATCATAGAGCATCGTTTAAGACATTTCTCTTGTCTGGAGGTGGCGGGCCTAAAGTTGTGCGAAAAGTGGGCATTCCTCTTTTAAACCTCTCGGATACTGGTGACTACCTAATAAGAGTGGAACCTGGATTTTTGGTGGGTATTATTTCCATTCCTTGAATACTTTACAAATACAACAAGAAATTCAGACCAAATATTGTTCATTGCGTCCATGGCGGAAACTTTGCGGATTGAACATAATTTATTTTCTGTATACCTACTGTTATTATGCTGATGAAGCCTGAGTCCTAATGCTATGACTTTCTGTTGTCTCGTTACTCTGACGACTTCACATCTAACCATCTGTTAGAGAGTAGGGCTCTTACGTTCCATTGCTTGAGTCTTGATCTCGTTTAAAAAACTGGTCGTTACTATCGTCAAGTTAGTCAAATTTGAGGCCGATTCATGGTCCTCTTTTAGGAGGACTAAGCCACATGACATTTAACGAAGCTCTAATTGTTTTTAACCAAGGGCTAAAAAATTGTCACATTTAAAATTTGCACATTATCACGCTATTATGTTTTGTCTTTTGAGACACATTTTCAAGTTAATTCATTTGTTGTTTTTCTTTCTAACAATCATAGACTCTCTTATCTTTCACAAGTGTGTAGTAGAAAAATAAAATCAATCAATTTCGATTTCTTCTACGCTACTTATCTAGAGATGTATCCATCTGCTCCCATATACTTTCAACATGTAAGAAAAATCTTAGCAAGTTTTTTTTCTGTATTATTTAAACATGACTTAACCCTTTCTTTTGAAATTCGCCCCAATGTGGTAGGTACAATCCTTCCATTTACTTAGCTACTTCCGTCGTTTTCGGTATTCATTAATTAAATTGGCCGCGATGTATAAAGTGAAAAACTCTTATCAAAACAACGGAAAACTTTTTGCTAATTAGTTTCCAGCTATACCAAGGTATGAGTCGAATATATACTTTGTCGGCTTTGTGATCCAAGGTGTAATGCTAGTCCAAAAAAATGTTATAGAACTAAAAATAAAAACATATTTAAGGCCGACACTTAACTGAATTTCGGACACCTGCTGATATATGTCAACTCAACTATAAGGTCAACTCCCAGAACAAATATGTAAAGTTAATACGCGATATCATGAAAAAAAAAAATGAGAGAGAAAACGTCCTCGGATATCTGTTTTGCTGGACTGGAGGGATAATATAACTAAGTTGCGTGTCCGTAGGTTGACGTGATAAAATGAACGCATTAAAAATTTTAGTGCTCCCGTTACATCTGGATGTTTTTTTTTCAAGGAATTCCTTTCACCGTACTTGGGGAATATTAAGGGATTTTACAAATGAATAATCTAATCCAGGAGATTGAGAAGATCCAGGTATGTGTACTAAGTAGTTGTGTTTTTCTTTCTTTCTGGGGAATATTTTTTATACATACATGTATTTCGAGGAAGTTTAGTATCACAAATTCGTCAAAATGGTTGCCTATTTTTCTGTTACGCGAAGCTACCCTTAAGTATGTTTCAGTTGAGTTGAGTTTGTCGTTCATTTTTTTTCTCTGTATATACAGAAATAGCACTAGTCTCGACCCCTCTCATTATTCTTCCTTAATGAAAACAAAGAACCAAACAAAACCATTTTCATTAAAACCTCCGTCTAAGAAGGCCATTAAATTAAAAAACATGCCATAACAAGAGTAAAAAGCTCTTCTAGAAGTAGGTAACAATAACCGTAGATCTTGAGGGCTTTGGTACACAAGACCGGGAATCATGATGTAGTGGTGGCCCAACATTATTCATTAAAATCATAATAAAAATTTATTTTTACGATAACACACCACTTTTCTTTTGTGCTGAGTTGAGGGTAACTTCGTGGGGTCGCGAACTCATTTATTTTTCATTAAGATGAAACTAGGATCGACTTGCTGATTCTGATGTTGCTATACAGTGATGTTTGAAGGAAAGGGTTACTTTTGTTGGTATGTATGCAAGAATGTGCTTAAACACCTCAAACATTTTGTGTAATTTATATAAAAGTGCTACTCTAATTTGGAATAGTTTCCTAAGTTTGATAATTTGGAATTTGTCAGCATTCCTAATGTTTAATATGAAATTATTACTGGGACCAATATCAGTGATTTGAGTAAATTTATTCGTATTTATTGTATCTAAGCCAAGTACTATATATGTATGAGTAGGTATAGTAAGTAGTTTGGTGATCAATTTTCTAAATTAAATAATAAATTAACGATTTTGTATTTTTTTTCTACTTTTGTCTACACACTTCATACTATAACTGACATAATTTGACCACACAGTTTTTTATTGAAAGACTTTTAATATTTATCATCAAGCGTCATTTTAAGTTAAGTTAAGCAGCGGTGAATTGTTTTTAAAAGCTAATTTTCTTGCTAATTTTAAAACTTTCAAATTCGAGTAAAATCTACAAGTAGATGTTCAGCTAACATAACATCTAGCGGTGTCAACGAAACTTTGCCTTAGGAGAACTAATTATCATTATCTCATGGCCGCAGCTAAAAACTAAACTTGTTTATAAGTCTTCCAAGTAGATTTATTCGATCTAAACAATTGACAAAATTAAGTTAGCAGGCATATCTGTCCAGAATCTGAGCCACAATTCATGCTGAAGATTTTTAAGATATGGTATTGATTCGATTAAAGACAAAATTAAAGTAAAAATTTATGTTAATATGTATACAGGTTTCAGAACGTAAAGCTGTTCTATATTAGGAAGAGAAAATAAGAAATGAATCATAATTAAGCCGAGTTTTCTTCGAATTTTAAACAAATTTATAAAATGCTATCTAAGTAGTTCTCATTAAATAGACGAAATATTATGGCGAATTTGGAAAAACTAATAATACCTAAGGAAGCTGGAAGCAATTCAAATTATTAATGCACCCAGTTATTTAGGGGCATTCATAGCGCGCTGCGCAAAATATCGAAAGCAAGAACTATTATGAAGTCATTTTGTCTAAATTAGAGAGCACGAAGGAAGATGAGATTAAGTCCTTCCAGTTTTTTTCCAATTAAAACCCTGAAGATAAAATCTGAGGAACCAGCACTGAACCACTTTAATATTATTAATATGCCTCACGTAAAAAGGATTCCAAGAAGACTAGAATACGGTGGGTAAGGAAAGATGTTGCATACGTTATTTTTGCAAGTAAGTAATCAATTGGGTAATTTCGATTATTTGTCATCTATATAAAGGTCAATATTTGGATGTCAAGCGAAGTGAAGTGCGTGTGCGTAATTCTTCTCTTACTGTTGTCGTGGTTTCCTCGATGTTCTCTTCATCTTGTATGGTTCACCTTTCACGTTGGTACTCATCTTTAGAGCTCAATTCGATTCTATGTCTTCTCTTGTCCTCTTGTTGACAGTTCTCCATTGATTCTTGTTGAAACTTTCCGTTTCGCTATCGTCTTTTCCATTACAGATGATGCGCCGTATCAGCCGTACTGCATTTCGTTCTCCTTTTTGCCAAAAGGAGAATATTTGGATGAAAATCTAAGCATTTCACTATCGTGCTAAATCCTAGTGAATTATTCGTATACAGTAATATTTCGGAACGTCATTATAACTTGATTGGAAACAGCTAAAATTTTCTCAGTTTCTTTGGCAGTGGCGTAATGTGGATTCAAAATAAAACGTCTTTCTTAAATTAAAATTTCATTCTGCTTGTTTTTTGCAACGCGAACTCGTCAACTCGTCAACGTAATTTGTATGCTTTGTTCGATTGCCACAATAGTTAGATTTTTAATCTCAATGTGGACATTGCAGATCTTGAATAATTTTTAATCAGTTTCAATTTAGAGAAGCTTTTCTCACAACTGGCATTACTTATGGCAGCTGTGAGGAATATTCTCAGCATTATAAATATATTAGATTACTCAGGCGCATATCCAGACCTTCAGCTTGCGGGGTCACAACTAAAATGTTCGAGGGGAGGAAAAAGTCGGAAGAAGTCGCTTTAAATTTTTTATTATTATATTTAAGTTAGATATCACAAAAACCAATTTTCGGTTTGATTTGGAAAACCTGTCGATAATATTATCAACATCAGTGTAGATCTCAGAGTGGATAGACATTAAGGACTCATATCCAAATTCTCTTTCTCGTGCAAATATTGTAGAAATAGATGTGACGGAACCAATTCTGTCACGGGTGAAGTAAATGACTGAGAGTGAGAGCTTGCAATTTGAGTCACATTCAAAGGAATAGGAGTAGAAGTGCATGATATATCATGACTATATCTTTTAATGGGAACTTTACTGATCTTGCTTTCTTCTGAAAAAAGTTGTGAATGGTCTTATCAGTCTTCTGCTTTCCACTTTCGCTACTATTTCTACCTCCATCGCTAGCTAGTGTAGCAAGTTTATCCTTCTTCTACAAATTAAAAGTAAACAATAAGTTAAATTAAACAACACTACTTTAATTAATACGAAAATACAAGCAACCAAGGTTTTTATTTTTATAGTCTTGCCGTAAGAATTGCGAAGAAAAATTGTAGAATCAATTTTAGTGGCATCAACCCAACTGATCGGTTTCAGCAAACAATAGTGTATAAAATTTCGAAAGAAAAATGTTTAAGTAAATTTCTAAGAACAAAATGTATGCTTGCCAACGCTCATAAATATCTTTAGCGACCCAGATCAGCCAAGGCACCTGAATCAATAGCGCATGAAAAATCTAAAGAAAATTTTTCAGATCTTTCTAAGAATACTGAATGCTTGTGCCCCTGTCCGAAAGAGTGAGCCACCAGAATCAATGCATGCACCAATTGATTCGTTTAGACCATTGTTGGTGAATAGATAGATATTCATTCAAATTCTTAAGAACAGTTGGCAAGTATATTTCTAAGAAAAATTTAAAATCAAGGCTAGACGTTGATTGAATGAACTAGGGTTCTACTGGAAGATGGAAGAACCGTAAAACAAAATTTGTTAAGTCAAGTCTTAAATACAATTGCGACGGCCAACGGCAAACGACGAATAAATGCCGCTGTCAAACTTCTAAAAGCACTGCGTCTTATGCGAATACCCAATTTTCGACAGGTGACGTTCAGCGGTGGACGAAGTTGCCGTCGGGATTAATCAATTTCTAATTTTGCCGTCGTCGCCAACAAAATCAAACGAATGAAATTGTTGTGGCATTTATTTTTGTCAAGGTTGTAAGTTCAAAACAATGAATTTTGATGAAAAATTGATTGAGGAAGTGCGAAATCAAAAAATAATTGATGAAATCTGTTTCAAAACGCGCAAAAATAATAACAAGTGAAATCTTAAGGTATGATCCCTGTGCGCCCCCCCCATCCCCTATAAACAAGCGTGAGATTACTCTCCTTCAAGTTTGGACTAAAAGCTAAACTTTTATAAACCCAGTGGGCCGGAGTCTATGAATTCTTTCTTAAAGTCTGTTGAAGCTATGAAAGACCGCAGATGCACACACTCAAGTTTAAGCTTTTCTCTGTCAATATCCTGAGGAGCTTGGTCAAGGTTGCATTCCTCATCATCGACATCCACTATTATTACAGGCCTTAGGAATTGATATTTTTCGGCCAAATTCTGGAGCTACTGGAATCTTTCTCGAATTTCGGCAGTTACTAAGAAAACATTTCTCGTTTTAAATCGTTAATTTCCAATTGGAGCGAGGCAGCGCTAGCTTACCCTATGCTTACGTGATCAAATTGCAGTATCGTCGATTTTATATTCAAATCAGGCGTTACTAGTTTTTGTTTTACTTGCACAGACTTTGTATGTTAATAGCAGGTCTGTACAAGTACCAGTACCAAGACTTGGACTTAAAACTTTTAAGTACAAGTACAAGAACCGGTACTGGTACTTAAAAAATTTTCAAGTACAAGTCCCGATACTGGTACTTACCAACTTTTATACGTTCAGATACTGGTATTTACAAGTCCGATATATAAGCGTAAGTACGCTATAAGTACCAAAGGACGCACAAACTACATATACCGCATTAACGTGAAGTACATCAACTCTATCACAGCGTATTTAAATAATTCACTCAAGCTGTCAGCGTGCGCGTGCAAAATACATCAACGAAAAATTCTGAGGGAATCCCATATGGTACCAGAGAGAATCAAATAAATACAAATTATGAAAATAAAGTAAATTCAAACTATATTTCGACCATGCTTCTCTTTTCTCCACATTTATGGAGTTTAAGGGCAGTTGTAACTCAGTTCTTTTTTTCATATTTTACTACTAGTTTTTTTAATTTTTATTCAAAAAAAGAAAAACAACCATCAAAATCAGTTCCTTATCAAATTTAAGAGGAAAGAAAAAGTTGGACCTTGAATGAAGAGAACTACGGATATTTTAAATTCTTTATAATTAAAATGATGTTTTTTGAAAAGATTGGAACTAAAATTCAAAAATTGAGCTAAAACTATATACATAATTTTAATAAATTCGGACGGACGCGTATAAAGGTTAGTATGGTAAAGTTCACTGTGTTGTATCAGAGGAATTTGAAAATTATAGGTATATTCAAAAGAAATGCTGCCACTGTTTCTCTGATCCATTCATAGATAAATTAATATGTTATAATATAATTGTTTTCTTTTCCAATTAATGTTAAAAAATTAATGTAGACTAGCCTTACGTTATGGGCAACATATTAGGGATCCCAATTTTCTCGTATCGGAGATTTTAATCTATCATCATATCCAAGTAGAGTGGAACCTCTCATATATGGTCAGCCATAGTGCAGAAAAATTTTTCCGTTCAGGAGACATGTCCTTCAACCAGAGGTATGGTAAGAAAGTCACTTTTAATTGCAAAACTTTATGATTGTGAACTTACACGGTCAGCTCTGATATTTCCATATTGGAGACTATTCAGTCAATAAATAATAAACATGTATTCTTCGTTATGGAAAAATAATAATGCAAATAGTTCCAAGTTACCAATTCTTAAAAATTAACAAAAGGCATCATCTATCGCCATTTTTAGAGAATTCAAATTTGATCAATTTTTTGGACAATTTCAATCGAGCTAGAATGTGTACAGAGCCCAACAAATAAAGGAAAAATAAAAATATAATAAAAAATAATGAGAGATCGGGCGAGAGAGTAAAAGGAGAGGATAGTTAAAGAGAAGATACCAAGAAAGTAACTGAGATCAGGATAAGATAAGTTTTTTGATTTTTTATTTAATTTGCGTTAATATTAGTAGAGTACGGTCGCACGTTTATTGTTCAGAGAATTTTTTTTTATAAAAAAAGAAAAAAAGGCCTTAATTTGCTAATTTCCTCGGGTTGTATAAGCAACAGGCAGGAAATTCTGATTTTTTTTAGAATGATGAAGAATTTTCGTGATCAACTAGGTATATATACTGGTGCTAGCCGTGCACCCTGTTGTTTTCAAAATATGGGGTATTTTGTCAAAAACGATAAAAATTTCTTAATCACTGTTTTAATTATCTGAACATGATCTATCTATAAGTTACTGGCTGTTTAACTACAGCTGGGATACCATATATATGCATCTGTTTAGAAGCCACAAAAGCAAATTTTCCGATAATTTTATTTAAATCTAAAATCCATTTTCTTTATTTTACACAGAAACATTTGTGTATATTTAACTAGCACTTAAATTGGTTAATATACGTATATGTATATAAAATCAAAGTCAAAACTGATTTTCACAAAACAACAAAACAAAATCACTCCTTTATTCTGGGCGGACTCCTGCAATTCTACTATCGCTGACTCACTCTTAACGTAAATGTGCTAAAATTGAGCAATTTTTGTTTTGGTGTATTGTTGCTATCAACCCACCCGCTCTTCGCTGTAATACACCATTGTATTCGTATGTAAACAAACTCATTAATTAATGTCTGAAATCACGGTCCCCAATTAACATATCGCGCGGGGAATTTTCGCTTCATCATTGCCCTTAATGGAGACTTCTTGTTCAAAAGGATTCCATTTTAGGCTCTGAGATTTTCATAGCTGCGAGGAAAACACTATAACAAGAGTAAACACTTTGTGCGTGTACTAAAGTGATGAATTTGACGTGCTTTAATCGGCCATTGTTGTTGTTGTTGCTGTTGTTTCTGTTGTTGTTCATGCTATCAAGAAATTTGATCTGAAATTTTCGCAACTGTAATCTAGTTGGTTGAGTTGACTGTTTGGTTGTAGTAGTAGACAGTTTACCTTAAGTGTGTTGAATTGGTGATATCCATCTAATCAAATCAAAATATTTCTGTATACTTTTAGCATTTTATTAAAGGTGGAGCACGATTTTCGTAATGTTTATCGGATCGCACGAAATTGTACAAAAGTCAATAATATGAAGTTTAGGTTTAGCAAGATTACAAGAAAGAAGAAAAAAAAATTGTTCGTTATGTATGCGATAAATTAAAAGAAACTATGAAGTAGACTGGAAATAGCTTTAATTGAAATTTATAGCTTTCTTGAATATATTGCTAATATTTGAGCATAGAGAAATGGACTAATACAGATGAGCATTCTAGAAAATAAACAACAGAAAATTGTTGTCTTCAATATTTTATCGATAACTAATGGCTGGGATAGGATAGTGTGAATCAGTCTATAGAGACTAATGTTCGATTATGTATTAGATGTCGGTCATAGCCAAACTAGTATAATGTGCAGCTCCAAAAGTTTATAGCTACGGCAAGGATTATTGCACACATTTTTTCTATATAACAAGAGAAAAAGTAATAAATGGGTATAAGACCAATAATAATATACCTTAGATGAAAGTAAAAAATTGAAACAAAGTGAAAACCCAAAGTATTGTATAGCAACACTAAGTAGTAGTTGCCCGATTTAGTCCATTTTTGAAATTGTATTTACTACTTAAATATGTGAAATCGCGGAATATAACATTTCAGCTCTCTACGTCTGCGCGTTGCCAGGCAGTATCCAAATATATAGTGAACACCCAAAGTTTTTATGGCAACACCAAGAAAATGTTGCCCGATTTAGTCCAATTTTGAACTTAAATATACAGTCTATTTAAAAAGGGTGTGTACAAAATTTCTAATGGATCTAGATAGTAGGTACGTGCAAATATATTTTTAATGGTGATATAAATTTACGATTCGGAGTGCCGAGATCAGACATCTGTCTAATATGTATGATATATTTGCAATCAAATAATTGCGACTTCAAATGAACACGCCTTGATTTCTCAAGGCATAGATTTTGAACTTCATCGTCGAAAACAGAAAAAGCCTACAAATGTATGGCAGAGGGGGGGGGGGGAGAGGGTGTCCACAACAATCGGTCACAGTTATAGACTTATTGTATGCAGAGCTTCATGGCCTTTCTAACGACTATTTAACCAGCCCCGTACCGTTCTCCTCTCAGGAGTTATGGGGGTCTAAAATAAAAATTTCTGATTTTCTAACCTTTTTCTTTATTTTCACCTCTACTTTTTTGCAAAAATATAACCTTTTTTTATAAAATCTGTAAACTCTCCTCTTTAATTTGACCAATTACACTCTATGTCCTGTAGCCGTTTAAGAGTTATTAGCTCTTAGCCTATTCTCAAAGCTATTTTCAAACCTATTTTTAAAGATACTTTGTTCCCTTAGTCATTAGTGAATGAAAATTGTAATTAAAAAAAAATCATCTAATTTCGGTATGACCTGAATAGGTTATGAGCTAATAACTGTTTCATGGCTACATTGAGGACATAGAGTGTGCTAGGTCAAATTAAAGAGGGAGTCTATAGTTTATAGTTTTTATAAAAAAAGGTTATAATAATAACCTTTTAGCAAAAAAAATAGAGGTCAAATTAAAAAAAAAAGGCATGAAAATCCGAAATTTTTATTTTAGATCCCAATAACAACTGACAGGAGTGGGGTGCTGGGTTGGTTGAGCAGTCGTCGTGGAAAGGCCATGAAGCTGTACATACAAATAACTGTGACAGTATATCCTGTACTTTTCAAGATATAGGGTATTTTGTGAAAAGCTAGCTTTTTTCTTAATCACCCTGTAACTCACAAACGGTTGATGTGGAGAACCCCCGTTCCCGTACAATTTTTTGATCGTCTAGGTGAGTACTATCACCTCCTTCTCTAGGACCACCTGGACGGAAATACCCTGTATATGAACACCAGACTTGAATCAACAGCATAAAGAGACACCCCAGCAAACAATTTGGCGAGGTTTTTCCAAAAGTAAGGAATGAGCAATAATTGGGAAACAGGGACATCATTATTGCAATAAAGTGTGTATATGATTGCCTCTCTTTCAACTATAGAAATATATATAGAAATAGGCTATATAGAAATAGGCTATATAGAAATAGGCTATATTTCTCGCTTTTAGCAAGCCTCGTGCAAAATTTGCAATATTTCTTCTATCAAATTAAATTAAATTAAATTTTTCAACAATGTTTTTTACAATTTATTACAATTCCTGACGCATTTTGTTTTCCAAGGCAGCGGACTTAAATTGTAATAAAATTATAATAAGATATTGTAGAAATATTTAAAGAAGATTGCCCTTACTTTTGCAAATTACAAAATGTCAATCCAGACATATTAAAAATAAGTTTAAATTGGTAAATTAAAAGTAATTTACTTAACCCTCGCAATTGGCAGTATATAAAATACACATACTTGCTTTTGGTAAGGAATAGGCGAATTACTTTCGAGTTATTTTCGATTCACTTTGTTTGCTGGGACTTAAGAAATAGCGTTAGACATTTATACTCACACAACAACAAGAAAGTAATAATATGGTCCAATTAGTGTATGGGCAAGTTTAAAATTGGAGATAAAAATTTCCAATATTATATTGGATCGTCTCTTAAAATTGAGATATTGTAATGAAGTCAACCATAAGTTCGTGGTTTTCTGGCATTACTTTTTGTCATATGATCGAGATTTTGCTTTGATTAAAAAGACAAACGGAGTTTTGCAAGTTTCCCAGCAAACAAAGTTAATCGAAAATAAGTCGAAAGTAACTTGCCATGGGCAAGCATAACCCTCGTAAACGATATTGCCAAATGCTCGTTTGTAATTTAGGCGGCGGACTAAACGGACATACGAAAGTAAGCTAAAAAAGGCAATTTATAAGTAATTCGCATATTCCTTACCAAAAGCAAGTATATATATTTTATATACTTGCCAATTGCGAGGGTTTAGTAAATTACTTTTAATTTAACAATTTCAAATTATTTTTAATATGTCTGGATTGACATTTTGTAATTCACAAAAGTAAGGGCAATCTTTTTTAAATATTTCCACAATACCTTATTATTATTTTATTACAATTATAAGTCCGCTACCTTGGAAAATAAAATGCGTCAGCAATTGTAATAAATTGTAAAAAGCATTGTTGAATTGTTTGAATTTAATAAGAGCGAATTTGACAGAAGAAATATTTCAAATTTTGCACGAGGCTTACTAAAAGCGAGAAATAGGCAATAGTTGAAAGAGAAGCAATCATATACACTTTATTGCAATAATGCTGTCCCTGTTTCACAACTATTGCTGATTCCTTACTTTTGGCAAAACCTCGCCAAATTGTTTGCTGGGTTGTATGTCAAAAGGACTTAACTGAGATGTCCAAATCCACTAGTTCCTCACAGCATTTTGTTGTTTTAGAAATACATCAGGAGCATTTCAAGAATATTTATGAACTTTCTAATAAATTTAACAGGAACAAAAACTGTAAAACAATTGAAGTCAGGTAGATTTACATTTCTTCCGATAAATCAGGTATTCTGAGGTTACGGACAGTGCACAAAATCTTTGCCGCGTAGACATCTTTCTAAATTGCAACAAAGTCCAAAGGTCAGAGGTTGGAGCCTCAAAAACTGAAGTTCATGTGCGAGCGACCACTTCTTATTAAAGATAAAAAAAAGAGTACATGCAATAGCAGAGTTCTTACCAAAAGAATTTTTAGAATTCCACAAGGTCTTATACCCTAGACACATTGCTGAATTTCAAATTAAGTCATTATGGATCAAAATTATTTCATTTGAAATGTCATTGAAAGTTCCTCACTGTGAGTAAAGATCATGGCAGAGCTAAATAATTTAAATAAATGCTATCAAGAAAATTTGCTGTTCCTAGTTGTAAAGCATTTATCAGAAGAATTTCGTTTTTCATAAAGAGGCCAAAAAATTTGATTAAATTGCTACATGAGGCGAAATGCTGCAAATGGTTGGAATGACTTAATTTGTGTGACACACTGCAAATTTGACTCTATTTATTTAAAAATTAAGTTATTATGGAGACAGTATGTCAAATTTGACAGTAGTGAATAAATATTTGAAGGATATTATAAAGATTAAGGGATATATCTAAGAATACCAAAAAAATAAGAGCAATTATAATGCAAAACGACGTTTTTTCACTGAAATAATTTTGAAATTCTTTTGACTGTCTAATTTGATAATAAAAAAAAATTAAATCCGACATGAAAAACTTCCAATATTATTGGTTAAAAAATTATTCGTAACGCATCTTCTATTTATGCAAATGCACCAAAACGAAGAACTAATTAAAACTAACAAATAAATCATGGAGCTGCGATTTCTTCAACAAAAACTGACATATGACACATGATTTTTGTAAAACAAAGCAAAAAATTTTTTGGGATTCCAGTGTTTTCTGAACTTTGTACACCGGGGCGTTTAATATTATCTACAAAATTTTCGTCCAGAAACTAGTCCTTCAAGGGTTCCCAACTTCTTGCAAATAATTATTAATATAATCGTTATCAATATGTTTCTTTCGAGTAATTAACAACGCTTCCAATGAACGTCAAAGCAATATAATGGACCACTGATTTTAATTATTTACAGTAATGATGCGTCTTGATTTCTAACACAGCGAAGAATTCTTTATCACCCTGAAGATGTGAATATTTTCTGCAATATTTCTAACGAAAAGAATTGACTTTGATTCAGATGTACACGAAATGTGCAACTATGTTCTTTTCTTTGAAACGGATTCCTGTGCACTTTGATTATAACATTGAAGCATGTTCTTTACATTCACTGAACAAAAATGAAGAATTAGGCAGCTGGTACAACGCCTTTCTTTTACAAAGTCCTTATATTTTACCTTCATTAAGTGATTTTTGGTAAGCAATCCAGAAAATGGCACTTGAAGACCCGCCGTACCAAACATCAGCATATTTTTTCCTATTTTCTGAGTACATAAACAAGTTTGGGGTGCTTTTGAGTGAAAATGTTCTAATGCGTTCACCAAAATCTGAGTACCTGAAACTTAGAATATAGAGAGTACAGGAAGTGTGATAAGCCACATTTAGTCAAATTCTGGTTGTGTTAGTATCTGTTGCCACTGCAGTGAAAGTTCAGTATAGGCATGTAGTAGAATCAATATAGAGAGCGGCTCAACAAGATATATGGTTGAAAATACTGCAGTTGCTCCCACCGAAAATGCTCTTAGTCGTACTCTTAGTCGCTGCCACTGCGCCAAAATACCCAGGGAGTTTTCAGATGTCACAAACGTAAACAAATCTTCGATATTTCATCGTTTTTGTTATTAATATCAATTTAATTTAGTATAAAAATGTGTGTAAAGTTCACAAAATAATATTTTATAACTACATATACTTGCATAAAAAATTATTTCCTACGTATATTTTCACCAGATTCATATTCTTTCAAATTAAGAAACTTCGTTTGACAGCTGAAAACACATTTGTCTCTTTCTTCAATATAATTCTGATCTACTTCCCGATACCCTGAAAAAAGCCACGCTCATGCAGACGAATTTGACAGGTATCAATACTTCCTGTTATTTCTATATTCTAATCCGAGAATTGAGCGGAATTTTATCGAGTCATACGGGATGAAAAATCGGTTATTTTATGGGGTATTGAACCCCACTTAAAAATTTAATTGAAATACTAAAATTTATAAGGAGACATTTTGGTAAAGCTTTTAAATTTCCTGATACTAAAATTTCAATAACGTTACAACTTAATTTGCATTTCAAGAGTTTCTTTTAGAACGTCGTTGATTTTTTCAAATTGTAAAAGAATAAAATTTTTCGTTAGTATCATTGCACGAATTGTATCGTAATGATTTCAAACAATATAATTTTTTCAAAAATGTTCGTGAACAACAGCTCCATATTATTTTCCAATATTTTCCTATGTGTATTTGCAAAATTTGTGTTATTTATCACTCTACCTATACCTAATTATAGAATCAGTATATTGTTTTTTTCCTCAATCCTAGTGACCTCGGAAACTCCGTTGGAAATCTTCGCTGTAGGAATATTACATTCGATGACGTGTCGAGTTCTCTGAGCATTAAAATTGTAAAAAAAAAAAATTAAACTAACTAAATCGCAAAATAATATCTAAAAAATAATACGCATGATCAAAGCACTCTACAAAAATGATGAATCTATAATTCTCCTTAAAAACATGGATGCCCTCTATCCTAGCATAACGCTAATAGGAAATAGATGGATAACAAGACGATTATGAGACCTAGATTACGCAGATGAAATCGACCTACTGACTACTACTTATTGAATGACATGTAAAGCAAGGTTGATATTCTGGAAGCATATGTACTATAGGAAACAAAATACACGATAAATACCCAATAACCATCAACAACAGCACTGTCTAAAAAAATTATCAGAATTCAAATACCTCTGCAGTATGATTACTACAACCCAGTGGGAAATATTGCGAGCCCTACCTGAGAGAGGTATAAGGCAGCAATAATTTTAGAATAAAACAAGAGATAAAGCTGGCATCGGTCTAAGACTAACCTTTGTGATACCCTAGATGAATACCTGTATGTAATCTTGTACGGTCTGTGGAAGTTTTCTTTTTGAAGTGGTTTTTCGCATATCTTTCTAGATAATAATCAATTTCATAGGATTACATATTCTGAAGACCTTTTCGGTACAATAAATACGTCAAGGACGTATACGTAGGAGGTATACGTAAAAAACCTAAATTTTTCAATGGCAACACGGAAAGTGATTGCCCGATTTAGTCCATTTATGAAATTTTTCCTTACTATTTTTATGAAAACGTCGTGTACTAAATTTCAGTTTGAATAACGAAATTTTTTGTATGGCAACCCCACAAAGGAGTTACACAATTTGTCCCATTTTCGAACTTAATTTTCCTTTTTTTTTAAAAAGGCCGTATGCAAGATTTCAGCTCTCTAAGTACATTCATCCTCCAGTTATCGTGCGGACGGACAAACGGATATGCAAAAATTAAAATAATTTTAATATTATGCGTGGGTGGCTAATCTACTTTGCTCTACTATCATAATTTCTAGGTGTTACAAACGGAATGACAAACTTGGTATTACCTATGAATTCATCATCTACGGTATATTAAATTATGCAATGCTCACTTTATACTTATCTGAAGAGGGCAAGGAGAGCAATAGAATATTGCAGTACTGCTGCATTCTAATGAAATGGCCGAGTTAAATTACAATGAAGGGTGATCCAAAAGAGACTACTCCTCATTACCTTTAAAAGGTCTCTCGGATGAAATCTAATTATGCTTCCATTTCCCGCTGGCAAGTGGAGGAGCGAATGAAGACATTAACGAAAAATTGAGAAAAGGAGGAATTGCTCTGAGGAGTTGGAAATCCCCCACCTTAAAAGGAATACCAAACTCAGAATACTCAACTCCTGTATGAAGAAAATTCTATTGTACGGAAGTCAAGCATGGCTTGCCAAGAATGCTAGCTACAAGAAATACCAAGTTTTTATGAATAAATGCCTGAAGATTAGAACCGAGATGTATTGGCCAATCATACACCAAGTATCAATGGCGGTCCAGATAAAACGAAGCAAATAGAAATGGATAGTAGGACACATATTTAGAAAGCCTATACACAAAAAATACTCATTGGGAAATGGAATGGAATCCACAGAGGAAAAGAAATGTAAAAATATCAAGAACCACAAGAAGAAGGACTTTTAATGAAAATATAAATGAAAGCAGGAAAACGTGGACATAAGTTAAAAGGATGACCCAGAACAGAGTCAGGTTGGGATAGTAAATCCAGGCATTATGATGAGAAGGGGAAAAAGTGAGGGCATAATATTTGCTAAGATTAAATACAGGAAAAGATATTTCTACTTTTGTATACTTTTAGCCTAGATCTTAAGTTATAAAATAACATTCAATGGCACAATGAGTTGCTTTTTTTTTGCTTTTAAAATCAAAATTTATTAAATTCAAAAATTTGATCCTACCTCCAATTTGGTCTCATTTAAACTAAAGAGACTCCTTGTATGATTTGAAGATTTTCCAGAACAGATATAGACAACAATTCATTCAAAAACTACTGCATTCCACTGAACTGATAGCAAGCGCAATACGGAAATGATTTTTGCAAAAACACTTCAGCACTGGATATAGTGCCAGCCAGGGGTATATCCGGTTATCACAATTTACTCCTAGCTAAAAACAGCACACTTTTTTTTTTACACATAGCACTCGCGAATTACAAATTTTCCATTCGGGATGGGATGCAATTCGGCTGCACTTGGGATATAGAGTGCAGCCCGTCGAAAGGATAACGCGAGACTACATCTAACGTAGTGTGAAAAATTTTCTCTTGTTAACATCCTCCAACATGTGTGGACCATCAGGTTGACCGGTGTTAAACGAACTCACGGACGGATGGACGGACGGAGGAACCATTTCACGAGTGCACTAGAAACAGATGCATTTTCATTCAAGGTGGATTGGATGGTGGATGGCGGTGGCGGCAGCGGCGGTTTCATCCACCGCAATGCAGAGATAGTCTCCTGATGAAGTGACATGACACCAGACATTCAGGTTCTTATAGGTGAGCTCTCTAATTACCAGATACGCCGGTAACCGACTTAAGATGAGACTTGGGCACCGAAATTATCTGTTGATGGTTCTGGTGAATGATGAATTTATTTGTGCTATGTTAGCTCACCGTATAATGCTATGTATGTATGTATGTAGGTATGTCTGCATTGAGGGAATCGAAAGTGCGAAGAGAACCGAGGGCACGATATAAAGATAAACGTTACCTGTCAGAAAATCTTAAGTGCATAAATGGACGGAATCGTCTTGAGCTGGGGCAAAGGGCAGATAATTGGAGATTAGTAAGGAAGATCGTGACGGTATTATTACAATGGGCAAGTGATAGAAATCAGCTGGAGACGGGAGGATATATAAACACCTTTTGTGTTTGACAAAGCATTCGACTTGGTGCCTTTTATGTTCGAGTTAATAACTTTATTTGGGCCAGCTCGTTAGAGGCGAGTGAGTGAGTTAATTTCGAGATAAGAATTCTATTTTCATTGTGAATTTATTTAAATTGTTAGTTGTATAGACGAGTATTGTTTGCGGTAACAACTGTATTGAAGTTATGTTGAAATTAATATTTTGTTATGACAGCTTCTAAAATAAGTCTTCAGTAGATATATATTCATAGATGAGGTAGAATTTTTGATTTCTAAATAAAAGATAGTAATGCGGTGTTTTTGTGTTTAGTTCTTCTAATTCTGATGTTTCATTGCGCGCACCAAGCCAAACCTTGCTCTAGTTAATGATCTATAAGTTCTTTTGTATTCGATTGCTAATTTTTTATGATCAACTCTCTTACATATGCTTCATTTAAGATGTGTCTCAATTCTTGAGCTTGGAGCCAAATCGCCATAGATCCTCATGGACAGTGGTCATTCAAAACTCCAATATACAAGGTGTCCCAGACAAATATGACTGCCAAATGATTCCTCTCGTCCAGATAGAACATAAGTGTAATAGGTTAAATTAAAGAGGCTTTCGAAATTTTGAAACAAAAATGCATGTTAAGTGTGGGTATTTTTAAAAAATAACGAAAAAATGAAAAAATACAAAATTTAGAAACCGAAAATTTGATTTGATGCATCATAACTCTGGAGTGGGGAGTTATAAGGTAGGAAAGTTCCTAAGGTTCTGCATACAATGCAGTCATAAAATAGACCTGTATTTTTCAAGATATATGGTGTTTACTGAAAGAGAGCGTAGTTTACTAATCACCATGTAACTCAGTATGGTGATATTTTGCCAATTTTGCCATTTTGATCCAAAGCTATGATTTTTTTAACATAACACAGCAGATCAAAAATTGGGAAGTTTTAAGGATTTAAAATCCTTTAATTCCGATAGTATCATTGCAGGAAAATAAGTCGTTTTCCTTCATTATAATTATAAGTTGGGGATTATCACTCCTATGGAATGTTGGTGGTGTTGTCGTTTATTTAAAATTTAAAATTAAAATTTTCTTATTACAAGCCGCAGTTTAAAAGCTAAGAAAACATTGTTCATAAAAATTTAGTGTATTTCGTAATATTATTGAATAATTTATCGAACTGTAAACGAAGATAAAAAACAAATAAATTTTTAAAACAACGATTTTGAATATTTTTTTTTTCGTTATATTGAACATTCTCTGTTGTCAAAGAAGCATCGAAATGTCTTGGATTTCTGAAAAGGTGTACGAAATATTGCAGGCCGTCAAATCTAGCGTGCCTCTACAAGTCATACATCAGACCAGGAATGGAATACAATTCTTACATATGGGCTGGGGGTGGTCACAGCCTTAGCTTCATTGGATATTGTCCAAAAGAGATTTTTCAAGCTCGATTTGGCTCCAACTTGTCATATCGATTCACCACAATGTTGGATCCCTTTCCCTCCTTCATCGCTACATGCTTGGTTAATGTGCTGATGAATTATCTAGTTTGATGCCTATTAGAACGGTTCTTGCACGCAATACTCGCGCTACAAGCCGCGCACATCCTTTTCCCTTTAAATTACTTTCGGCCGTACAGTAAAATTCCGTGATTCATTTTTATCCCCCACTGTGTGAATGTGGAACAGTCTACCATCTTCTGTTCTACCTGCGGCATATAATCTGCGCAGTTTTAAGGGTACATACATCAGCACATATGCCACTCTCCTCACGTTCTCTAATTCCTTTCCTTACCTACTTCCTGTCATGCTGTGACTTGCATCATAGGGAATCCCCTGAGCTTGGATTAATAATAATAAAATAAAAAAACCGAACGTGTAAATCCTCCGACACCCATTACCAATAACAGTTTGTCGAAAATGTTTTAAAATTGCTAGTGTTATCCTTAAATCAATGTTTTAAACTTTTTTATCTTATTTACAATTATATATGAAACTGGATAATAAAAGATTCCTGTTCATTCAATAGAAGTATTTCAAATTCCTTTGCATAAAAGGATTAACCCAAAACTGAAGATTGTGGTTTATCTTCCTTTAAAAAACGTCAGTAATTCTTACTCACTGTCTGTAACATGGTAAAATATGACAATTACTGAAAGTTTGCAACACGCATGTAATGAGGTTTCAGATGATTCAATCGCATGTAATCTATAGTGTAACTTTTATCCCATGAATCAAAAATGTGTCGGTCACATCGCACTGTAGTGTGGCATCCGCCTAAGGAAATTTAAAAACATAACTGATGAAACCCTAATGTATGATCCAAAATCATTGAAATCTAATCGATAAAATCTTACGAAACAAGCTGCTTATCGGTACAATACTAACTCAGTGTTGTATCGAAATATTTTTCTGGAATTCCGCGAAATTTGCTTCGCGTGCGCATACCCAATGTAAAGGATTTATAAAATTAAACAAACGCACCCTGAGTGTGCTAAAATGAAGTGAAAAATTACATACGTCAGTGGTTTTCAATTACAATTGAACGATAACAACAACATACTAGTTCTCATAACTAAGCCTTCAAAAGAAAGTGACCTATATGCATACATGGCTCTCATAATGAAGTATAGCCTTCCACAAAAACTGATGCACAGGATCAACAACAACCATTGGCCCATGTTGACTTTGTCAATGTGCTGCGACACAGGCGTCCAGTTTTATTAGTGATATATCACCCCCTTCAAAATGAGCCACCTTTCCAGGCAAGTGGTTAGCTGTGCTTATTTCTATTTCCATTGACTGCGCTGCTAAAGCTTTGCCTTAATCTTTAGTCCTTACCAGGCCAGGAATGTCATAATGTATTGAAATGATATCTTCGAATGAGGATGACTTTTGTAGTACGCCTTTTGTTGGTTTAGTCAAAATCCATCAATCGAGTCACGTGCTGAGGATTACATTCTTCACCCACAAGGTTCGTCGACAAACGAATATTGAAGGTTCCGAGGGGAAAAATATTCCTCCTTACCTACTTTGAAGCTCGGCCGTGAATAAATGGGGGGTGGGTGTGGGATTGTATCAAACAACAACCAACATTGATCAAATTTTTTGTTTACAATTCTCACAACCCTGGCTGACTTTCAAATGACAGATTAGAAGTGATTAATATTTATTTTTGACGGCAGAGCACTTGCTAATGTATACAATAACAGAGACGTTATCTGCGTGATGTGATTATACTACTTGAATAAAGAGAATAGAAGGCGGTCGGGAAGGTTGTTATGTTTGGGGAGCTTATAATAGGATTTAACTTGGTGGTTTCATTAGATATACTCTTTCTTGGCACAAAAAAGCAAAACTGGAAAACAACTGAAAACGCCTTTTTTTTCATTTTGACCCTATTTAAATTGAAACTTTTAAATTTTTAGCGAAAAACAAAATTGAACTGAAAAATTATGCAAATTCACAGTGCTAAGCTTACAAATCATAAAATAAAAAATAGAGCTCATAACTTCTGTCCGTACGAAAATCTGGGAACAGCAACAGAAAATTCATGTGACATTCGCTGATGTGAAACGTCAACATGTGAAAATTAACTCCTCTCTGCAATGCTCCCAGAAATGGGTGAACATTTGAGGGTGGGTGTGTGTGTGTGTGTGGTAGTTGAGTCGGTCACAGCAGCTATGGCTGAAAAGTTTTCATCATGTTTGCAAGTTTTTTTTGTTTTTTTTTTTATTTTTTTTTTATGAAAATTATTTTACCAGCTTCGGTTTTATTTCGTTATTTGACAAAAATTCCGGAAAACACTCACATGGGCAGAAAAAAGGACATGCACGATGCACATAGTGTATGATGACATGTTGGCTCTCACAAATGGGCAATATGTCTAAAAAATAATGCTATGTATGTTTTCCCATTGTGTTCCGTATTTTCCGCTATGTGAATCCAGATTTTTGCACGCGATTTTTTCCTTGAAAATGTATCCTGCGATGTATAAATTAATTGAAGGTGGCTTTTTTCTACATTATAGTTTATAGCAGACATACACATCTTTCTTAGCTGTATGTTTGTGCCTATGCCAGTAAATATAGGAACACTTCATAATGAATATCGTGCTTGTTTTACCTAACCCGTATTTTCTTGATATACGAATAGGCACACGAAAGAAAGTATTGAGTTTGACTTGACTTTCCATGGCTTTTACCTTCACTCACATTGTGTTCTTAAGGATTCCTAAGAAGAATAGTTTTAGTATATGGTCTACGACGACTAGTCTGCAGTAGGCTTATGTATCTACTCTAAGATGTTTCCAAAATTCAGGGATTACTCTATTACTCTACGCAGTCGTAGCACAGCCTAGGCAGGAAAGAAAGAAGTGGTAGGGAATTGAGGATGAGCGAGGGAGGTGACTTTGCGCATTACGTTTGAATGTTTGCGGCTCATAGCTGAGGGAGAAAACAGAGGATGGCAAGTTGTTCCACAGTCGTACTGTTCTGCTTATTAAGGATTCGCTGAATTTCACAGTACGGCCGAATCTGAATTGAAGGGTGTGAGAATGTATTTGGGTTACAACTGGTATATGGTGCGTTTACAGTTTTTAGTTTTTATAGGTAAATTAGAACACTCGATTATCACTTCAATGTCTTTAATTACTGCACAACTAATCTATTTTATAATCTCTAAGGGCCGACAACCTATGCGAATAATTTACTTCAAATTGAAAACACATAACAGTATGCGCATAGGAAAAATTCTAAAAGGTATCAGGTTATAGATTTAGTCAGAGCAATAGCCATAGAAGTAGCGATACAAAAGAGATAAACATCCGATATTACTCCGTTGCTCTAGGGAATCAATAGTTGCTATTGATATGTCATCGCCAATAAGCTGAAAGGCCTTCTTTTGGACTTTGTCTAACGCGGACAATGCAGTGCGTCTAGCCCCTGCCAAATATGGGAGTTATCTAGGCCTGATATGAGACTTGTTGATTTGCGCCAGATCTGATAGAGTAAAATATTTCCGACATAATTTCAAGAAGCCCAGGCATTTTACCGCATTTTTGGCGATACCAAAAATTTGATCGGACCAATTAAGATTGTTGGATATTTCAATTCCTAAGATATTAAGGGATGGCGAGTTCGAGATATCTTTTCTATCGATGGAGATGAATTGAGCGGTGTTGGAGCACGATTGTATGATAAGAGACAACTTTGCGTTTTGCAAGCATTAAATAAGATCCGATTAGCTCTGCATTCCCACGAGAATCAGCTAAAGAGTCGAACTATTACACAAAATCAAGGGTATTGTCGTCTGCAAAACTATGAGGGAGAGCTAGTAGATCATTAATAAAAATGTGGAAGAGAGTAGAAGAGAACACAGAGCCTTGCGATACATCGCAATGGGTTATAAAATGGTCAGAAGTAACTCCGTCCAATATAACTTGAATTGAACGACGAGAGAGAAATCTTTGAATCCATTTTAAGAAACGAGGGTCCAGAGCTAATGCCTGAGGCTTAGATAAAGGAGCAGGATGCCAGACTTTATCGAAGGCCTTGGACATATCTAATGCGATGATTTCAGATTAACTAAAATTATGCAGACATTATAAGCAATCTTAGTAAATCTTCAGTACAGCGGCCAGCACGAAAGCGGTATTGGCGATCTAATAAGGTAATTGATTTCTGGATATTTCATCAAAGGGTGCTGATGAAGGTTTCGAAAACCTTCGAACGAATCGAAGTAAGAGCAATTGATCTATAATTAGTGGGGTCGCTTGGCTCTCCCTTTTTTTGTATTGACTGAACATGTGTAAATTTCCATGCCGAGGGAAAGACTCCTGCCGAATAGACAGGTGAAATACTTTGCGTAGAAGTTTAGCTAAAGAAGAGGCGCAGCACTTGAGTACCAGGAGCGGAATATCATCAAGCCCAGCAGGCTGAGACTCGCGAAAGCGTTGAAATAGTCCCGAAAAATGAGAAAACATATTACACTTACCTTTAATCTGTATAATACAAGTTTTAATTTTTCTGCATCAAGTAAGAAAATTTTTGCTACCACAGATCTGAAAATCGACGAGTCAAGAGCAAATCACATCACGGAATGAAATTTATGCGGCCTTGATTGGTGAATACGATACGAAGAAAGTGAAGAACCCACCTGCCAAGATGCAAGAAAGAACAATATTCTCGAGAAGATCGCGGAAAATCTCGAAACGAGAAATAAAAAGCCAGTTAAGTCGTTTTTTCTACAAGAAGTTAGGAATTCTCAAAATGAACTCGTTTCGATAAAGCGACACTTCGATAAATTGTTTGCAGGGCTAAGTCATATGAAAGGGTTGCTCTGCTAAAGTGTAATATAAAACGATAATTAGGGAAGATAAAGCTTTGTTTTGAGCCTCAGTATATGCAAGTAGTTGCAACTTCTCATTGTATTGTTTTTTTTCTCTTTGTGGTTCTTGTTTCCCCGATGTGTCGATTTCCTTGAAGATTTCAATCGATCTATTGCTTTGTAATTTTGTTTTCTTTATGTCGTAGGATTTGTCCAAAACAAACCAATGTTTTTTTTACATTTCTTTACAGATCCTATCCTGGAATAAGTATTTCACTGTTCTTCCCTTGATGTTCGATCAATCCAGGAATTTTTAGGATTTTACGTAGATAGTTATTTACAAAAGTTTGCTCACGGTAACATATAATTTCGAGGCAAGGGCATCTAGAATTCTAAAAAGATCAACTGCATATGGGCATTCTAATAAATAGTCATGATTATTTCTAATTTCTTAATACATAATTGAAAAATGTTAAAAAGCTGACTAATTAACATAAAAACAAGGGGATATTGAAGCTAACTGGTTTCGTTTTTACGTTTAGGGATATAATTGTTCGTTGACAGAGAATACCTCTAAAATACCTTTGTTTATTTTTTGAAGTCTTTTTCTATATTGTATTTGATATATATATATTCTAAGCTTAAGATAACCACAAGTAGAGAGCGTATATGCCAACAAGTTTTAAGACTGAGTCTCATTGTTATCATGCACAGAGCTACAATTTTGGCGTTTAGCATAAAGTACAAGTTGATTTGTAAAAGAAATTTGCATCATCAGTTCCGAGACGTTTGTAACATTGATACAAATACACGTGTTCAGAAATAAAGGAACTTATATTTGAAGAAAACTATGGGGTTCTGATAACGGCCTCGCGTTCTTATTGGAATAAATAGAAGAAGAGTTCGACTGACGTGCTGCTTAATATTAAAGGATTTCATATAAGAGTAATACAGTCTTGAACACGACAAATATAGTTTTTGATGCCTCTAGGACAGAAATGCGGCCATATCTTATCTATAACCCGAATGAAATTGGCTATGAGCCTTAACATGGCGCCACATGAAAAAAGTCTAACACATAAAGTTGCGAGATCTTAGTGGTTAGATTGTAGCTTGATTATGAAGGCAATTGGTAAAGTAATTTTTTATTTAAGTTGAATACAAAGTGCATTTAACATCTGTTGCTTGATACACGTCATGAACACGTCATGAGTTTAAAAGTCAGAAAAGAATCCGTATGTATCCGAATCAGGGCCAGATTAACCATTAAGTAAACTAAGCACTTGCTTAGGGCTATCATCAGAAAAGTGGCACCAAAAAAGTGGTCATAGAAAAAATTTAAGGCATTTTTCAAACAAATAATTCTATAATTCTATGAACAGCTAAATATTTTGGTATCCGTTTCACTACCCAAATACTTAAAGATGTTTTACTTATGATTTATTTTGCTTATTTAAAATACACAAAATATTGTACGATACGATAGAAATTAAAAAACTTGTTAAAAGCAGCGTGCAAACGTGATAAGCATTTACTGATGGTATATGCATTTCTTTTCTTTCATACCCTGTAAGGCTTGAGTTTTTCTTACTATATTAAGTTATCAGAAAAATAAAGAAATCTGTAAATAAACGAAAATCGTCAATATTGTTACGAGCGTGGCCTTAATTCGTTATTTAAAACACAATATTTCAGATATAATTCAAAAGTTCTTTCTTTATTTAACCTTACCGTTTACTCTCACAAATTCACAAATAATTATCAAACCAACTCTTTATAGTTATCGCTAGTACTGTACTTCTAATTATCACAATCCTAATAGTTTACTTCGTTCACTTCGCTGTCTGAAATAATACTCCGCCTCCTAGCTGTCAGAGCGCCGTATTTATGCTCTACGAATTATCCTAGAACCTTCCTGAATATTCCGTTCTCCGAACCCAAAGTTTACTAAGATGACACTAACCTAAAGTTGCTTCCATTCCCAACAGATGTCGCTTGATTCACTTTGTGGCACGTAACAATATATTTGAAATTCGTGTTCTACACATTTACTATTTTGTCCTAGTGGTCGCCCTGCTTCCATAAAGCTGCTAAATATCTATCTATATGTATTTTTTTCTTTTTTATAATGTTAATTTAGTAAATAAATGTATTTTTCTTATCTAACGTTAGTAGGATGGACGTTGGGGCCCATGAGGTGTATTTCCCTGGATTTGTTTCCGCGTTAATCGATCCCACTTTGACGGTGCTCCGAACTGCTGCTTCAGTCGCTTCCTCCTCTTACTAATACTTCTTACTGTTCTTTGTATTTAGATTATTTGATTTTATAATTTGTTTTTTTTTTTATTTAACTTTAGATTTTCTTTCTTCAATTTTAAAGATTTACTTAAAATGCCTTTTTATGGCTGTACAAGAAATCGCTTTTCTTCTCCGTCTCGATAGGCTGCTGACCCTCTCGAGAACTCCCCGTAAGACTCCCTACGTAATACCATCCATTTTTTTTGTCGATACTGCAGGCTTGAAGCCTCTTGGCCTCTTGATACGTTCGGTTATTGAGATCTTTTAATTAATTCTTTGCGTTTCTGTTTTATTAAATGTTGATTCATTTTTATTTATTTATTCGTGTTGGATATTTATTTATTTATTTTTAATATTTAGTTAATTAAATTCTTCTTTTTATGTTTCCAATTATTATTAGTGTTATTAGTATTAGTATTATTAGCTTATTCTTTTCTAGTAGACTGATAACTTATTTGTTAAGATTGGAGGAGAGCATAAATTTCAAATATATTGCTATCGAACAATCGGAATTTTAGTAACCCACAAGGTAAGGGTGTGTGAACAATTTCAAGGACACTTATGAAAAAGTTTGGTTTAATGTCCAACCTTACAACCCCAGTATATGTATTGTAAAGACTCAGGTGCTTAATGCCTCAAGTCACAACCATAAGGTCAACACATCAATAAATTGTCCTATATAATATATTGATGCATCATATTTTTGAGCCTGAAAACACAAATTTAATCAATTTAAACTACATTTTAATTTCACTCTTTCACATTACAATAAAATGAAATTAAGCATAATTGCATTTTATTATCAAGACACACATTCCACTCCACGATATGCCTACTTATCTACATATAGTGTCATTCTTCCTCTTCGCATGTACATAATCCATACATATTACTCCTTAATTCCTCCAAATTGCATGTACATACATACAATTATTCTTGCCGTCTTAAAATTTATATTTTAAGACGACAATAAGAGGCATATCAGGTTACAGTTTCTTGATGCAATTGTACTGCATCAAAATTTTTCGCATACTCTGATGTACGTTTTTGCTATATCGTGAGAAAGCGATAACAAAATCAAAAAGCATTTATAATATCGTCGAAACCTGGGGTCAGCGAATCCAAACATTAGGGAGTTTGTTTTTCGACCGTCGTATCGCGAAAGAAGTTTTAGAAAATGTAGGGAGTTATTGAGAGAAATTCCTTCTTTGAAAAAAAAAACTGAGAAAAGTTTAATATAAAGGTAAGTTTTCGAAAAAATTGGAAGTTCTTAGAGAAATGCTTTCATTATAAAGAAAATTAAGAAAAGCAGAATATAAAGCAAGGTGTGAAAAGGTTAATTGAAAAAATAAATAAAATAGTAAAACTGAATAAAACAAGAAATAGTGGATTTGTGTTTCTTCTACTATAAAAACTCCTACGCGCACTCTCACACTTGGTTATACAATGATGAAAACCGTGACGTCAGCCGGTATCTTTAATAGTCCCGGTTTTACTATTTAATTATTGTATTTTGGTATATGTGGAGCTTACAAAGCATTCTTGCAGATTACCATACAGAGTAGAAAATAAACCAGATGCGTTGTTTGATTAGGACAACGAGCACATAATACCTAGAGAAAAATCATAGATTTGCCTGGCTTAGAAGTTCCATTGACCATGAAATCAGCTGAGTCCACTTTAATCAGCTGAATATAAAATAAAAGAAAAATTCAGTTTTTTTTTTGCTTTGAATTGTTACTTACAACAATTGTTGTGTTCCCTTCAACGGATAATCTCTTTTACTTGTGTCAAAAAATTATTTTTCTTTTTGGTTCTTGTCACAATCATGGTTGATTGGTTAGGACTCAACTGATACATATGCGAATTCGCATACACTTTAAATAATATAGTGACTCTTTGGTAATACTGGCAACTTTATTGCTATCCTAGTATGACGGGATTAATACGAATACCAGCACCTGGAGGCCATACATTACGCTTATCCTTTTCACTTTCCTATTCTCAGTATTGTTCAATTGTAAAAAAAAACTCGCAACACTCCATTTGTACTTTTGGTTCTGTGCGCATAGATACAACTATTACTACAGGTAGTTTTGAACATCACAGCAATCGTAGTTTTATATTACAGTAAAATTATATTCAGTTAACTAATATCGTTCTCGTTTGAACATTAGGGTATGCTCTGGGGACAACCCCGTTCAATCAAATGAATTTAGAGCGCATCTGCATCTGCATGCTTGTGTTTGCAAAAAACTTAAAAATTTCCATGTTTAATGACAGCTTTCTTCAGTGTAAGTGAATCCAAAGTTATCCAAGTTATAAGAATAGACCGAATTTTAGACAGTGAAGGAACCACTTTTCTTAAATACTACATATAATCATGTTGGTACAGTGTATATTTAAGTATTTCAAAATAACTGTTAATTAGATTTTATTTAGTAAAAGTTGTGGGTACAGTTAGAGTAGACATTACATAGTTTGGCTAAATTTTCCATGAGTCAGTCCCCAGAGGTAATGGTAAGTGCATTTAACGGATACAATTCTTCTTCTCAAATGATTTTGGTTACAATTTTAACTCTGATTATGGTACACTATACCTGCAAATTGATTTAAAACAGCTCTCAAGAAACTGACAATCTCCTTCCCTAATTCAGTTCCAGATCCCATAACTAATTTAAAGGAAATGATGAATGTGATAAGGCAAGTGCTGTTGCATATAATTTTCCTGCACTTTGGTTAGACCTCCATTCAAAATAATCGGAAGCGATTGCATAAATTTGTAAAAATTATTCGTTCATTGTGCTCTATAGAAATGTAAGACTATACCCCTTATACATATGTATCTTTTGCATTTTTCTGACCACAAAATAATACATTTAACTTTAATAGGAATTTCTACTGAGTTGTTTTCCAAGTAAAACAGAGTAAATCCGACCGCAATATGATTTCTTAGTTATGCACGCAATTTGTTAAGACGTGTAGATTACTGGGAATATTTCTCCCTTCTGGTAATAATTATGGAAGTTAGAGAATTCTTGAACATGTGGGTTTTATACATTATAATCAGGTGATGTAGAAAAAAAAACATTACTTTCAATTTGCATACAATAAGAAATATACCCTGTGAAGTATATATGTATGTATGTAGAATATATACTACACCTGTTGTTGAGAAATTTATTTCATGATGCGTGCCCCTGCCCAACTATTAACCAACAAATTCATTAAGAATTCATAAAAAGAATCTCTTGAGGTATCTATAGAAATCATTTTTCATGAATTCTCAATGAATCTGTCTGCATATTGTAGCTATATTTTTCCTTTTCTTGAAAGTATCTTCTCCTAATCTGGATGAAATAATTCTCTCCTAACAAGGACGATTTATGCGATCTCTTGAGAAATAGTGCAGGCTATAACATTTTCTAAAAAAATCTTAGTTAAATATTGAATATTAATTGAGGTTGGATAAAAGCGTATGCATGCCTTTAAAATATCTCCCCATAATACTCGTATACGCAGGGGACATACTGTAGAAAATCACACATTTTTCTATCTGCGCACGCATCATGTCTGAGAAATTCGCCTGTGGTCTGATGGTTGCAAAAACATGTCAAAATGCATGTCAAAGGAAAATACCAACTAATTAGCGAATTGATGGAATTGCAGGTGACTAGCCGCCGCCGGTATGTACCTGAGCTTAGTGGCTGGCCTCTTATCTTTCGATCTGTGATAATCGATGACCACGGGGAATTTCATGCTGCAATTCAATTTTTCCCACATTTCTTTATTGTAGGACTCTGTTGTGTGCTGTGTGTGCACTTTTAAGGTAGGAAACATCACGCAACGTGGAATATTGATTTTGAATATTTTAACCGGATTGAGTGTAAATCTCGTTGGTTTTGTTAGCTGCGATTATTTTTTCTCGTTGTGTTTTTGCTTGGTGCACTAACAAAGTTATTTAATGCTAATTCGGTTCTTAATAAAAGCCGATCGAGTCGTGCATTATGTTGACTTCGAGTATTTTTTGTTTTTTAGATTTTAATTTCATTTTTAATTAGTTTTTTCATTGTTCATTGCGTATCCAATCACTCTTGTGTTTGTATGCTAAACATTACACCGGTGGTAGGTATATATGTGTTAACAACTAAGAAAATATAATTATATTGTTTTTAATATTATAAGAGTTTGATATTTATTTTATTAAAACAAATTCCACATTTTCAATTTGATTTGGTAACTTTTAAATGTCCTTGCTAAGTACATAGTATAAGTAGCTTAAAATAGTAGTATTTACTTTAGCGAAAATAGTAGTACCTTACATATATTCTGAAAAATAAATAATTTGATATATACATACATATATTTTTTCTTTTTTTATATTATTAAGCCAAAACCTAGGATGCAAAGTACAGCATGGCAGGAAGGTGATAGGAAACGGATTAGGGGATGTGAGGAGAGTGGCGGAGGTGCTGATGTATGTAGCTCTTAAACTTTCGCAGATTGTATGCCAGAGGAAAGACAGAAGATGGTAGATTGTTCCACATTAACACAGTTCGGGATAAAAAAGCATCACGGAATTTTACAGTACGACCGAAAGAAATTTGAAGGGTAAACGGATGTGCCCGGCTTATAGCGCGAGTGTTACGTGCAGGAACCGTTCTAAAAGGGATCCAACTAGATAACTCATAAGTACATTGACCATGCCTGTAGCAATGAAGGAGCGAAAGGCATCCAATATTGTGGTGAATAGCCAAATCGCCAATTAGCTTGAAAGATTTCTTTTGGACAATATCCAATGAAGCTAAGGCTGTACGACTGTATCACTTGCAGAGAAGCGCTAGATTTGACGGGCTGAATTATTGCGTACAACTTTTCAGCAATCCGCAACCTTAAGATCCTTCTTTGGCAACAAAGAAGATGTGATCTGTCCACTTTAACTAACTGGAAGAATTCATTCCTAGAATGCTTAGTAGTGGTAAATCGGAAATTAATACTCCATCAAAAGAAACGGGAATGGAAAAATTATGATCTTGTTTTAAAGAAATGAGACAGTTTTGGGTCTTTTAGATCGATTGAATTCGACGCAATTCGCTTTGCCCCAATGATCTAATCATGGAATCTCGATTGATAGAAGTGGAGCTCCCTCTGGAGTCGGCAAGAGTTTCAAAAGAGTAAGCGAAATCAACGGTACTTCCATCGGCAAAACTTGGAATGGGATTGAAAATAAGGGTTTGGTACTTCCATCTAAATATTTGCACATTATTTGTTGAGCTTTAATTGTAGCAATATGAATTGAGGAGAGTCGTGTAAATCATATTTCCTTTTATATGATCTAATACCCGAACCACTGGGTACATATTCTTTAAGACTTCTATAGAATCCGACCCTAATACTTTTTCTCTATTTATTTTAACTTCTAGAATGATGCAAAAAAAGTAGTTACAGTAATTAGGTAAAAGGTAATTTGCGATTGTAAAAGGTGTGTGAAATAATTCAGTCTAGAATAATCTTACCATGCGACGGGTACTGAGCAACTGGAGCTTCATCCAAAACTTTGAGCTAAGACTTTCTAAAAGGATGAAGTATCATTGCAGAAATTATCTTTAAAACAATATCGGCTATTTCGACTACTTTTTCTGCTATTGCGTATAGGACCGATATGTGTTTGGAAAATTTTGAATTATTTTATATACACAATATTAGTTAACTTCCTTTCGGTATATCCACAGCTCCCGTGGACCATAACTTCCCAGGACCCCAATTCGAACGGTATTCCGTTCCAAATTAAAGTAAAGGCTGGAGTAAGTCCTTTTTAAGATTTTTTTTAATTATTCTTTCTCCACTCAAAATTATTGTAAAATCTACCACCTTCAAGTGTGTATATTTATTAAGAGTTTAACTGTACCTACATATCTCGTATTTTCTGTTTTGCTCGTGTATAAGAACTCAATATATCCACAATGAAAGCATATCGAGATTCCCACAACTATGGGCTGGGGAGCAGCTCACATCTCGTTACGCTTAAATCTGCAATAAAAAAACACGTGAAATAACTGACATTTAATTCAAGCCGATATAAATTCTGGAATGCCAAGTTGTAGAATCGAGTTTTCTCCATGAAAAAGTACAGTTAAGCGCGATGCATGGGCAGCTCTGATGGTTTACTTTAGTCTCCGATTTTGGTGAAATTTTACAAAAAGGTTGATTTTATTGTTAGCAGTATTTTTCAAAAATATTTTTCGTTTAAGTCTATTTTTGACGGAGATACGGTATATTGAATTCTTAAAAAAGTGGCAAATTTTGCTTGGTACAGGTGTAACTTCAAAAATTTATATCTCAGGACGTATATATCGTAGGCCCTTGAAATTAACGCTATTTATTTAAGGAGGCTTTGGAGTTCCTGCAAATGATTAGTCGAGATGGTTTTTTTGAAAACTGGTTTTCATAGACAATAAATATTTTTGCTTTTTTTTTGTTTTATTCTAATCCTTTCTCAAAATGCAAGATGTAGAAACGAGAAAATGGAACTTCTTCAAGTTTTTTTAAATATTTGTAGTTCAGATAACTGAGTTGTCTGATTATATGCAGCGTGTTCGGTAAATAAAAACGATTGAGTATGCCAATGGATTTTTTGGAGTGTCCTAATTTTTTGTTCATACCCCTACCCTAAAGTCATTCCCTCCCCTTCAAATTTTCGATTGAAACATTATCGTTTTTCGATGGAAGTGTGGTTATGTAAATGTTCAGAAGTCCTTTCATGGACATTGGCGGATCAAATTTGACCACTGGTTACAAAGGGGACCTTTCATACTCTATTGCGACAATAGTGTTACGATTTATGGTCAAATGTCTCAATTATCAAGCCTTAAATTTGACTTCTTGAAAAAAATGTCATACAAATTTGCAGTGCTTTCGTAGATCCTGTGAAGTTATTACATCAAGGACATATTTGTTTCGCTTTTAAAATATGACGCATTGTAAGTCTTTCACAGTAAGGAAAGAATTATTCCTATATATGCTTCAAAAAATCCATTGGTATACTCAGATCTTTCTTATTTACCGAACATACTGCATATAACCTGAGAACACAGCACACGTCATCAATTTTTGTTCAAAGTTTTCTGAACTACATATATTTAATAAATAACTCCAATCAAACTTCAAAGAGTTCCATTTTCGAAAAAAAACGAGATAGATTTTTTTTTTTTTTTAATATTATTAAGCCAAGCTCAGGGGATACCCTATGATGCAAAGCACAGACTGGCAGGAAGGAGATAGGGAAAGGATTAGGGGATATGAGGAGAGTGGCGGAGGTGCCGATGTATGCCACCCTTAAACTTGTATGCCGGAGGAAAAACAGAAGATGGTAAGCTGTTCCACATTCGCACTGTTCGGGATAAACAAAGCATCTCGGAATTTTACTGTACGGCCGAAAGTAATTTGAAGGGTTAAAGGATGTGCGTGGTTTGCAGCGCGAGTATTGCGTGCAGGAATCATTCTACAAGGGATTAGACTAGATATTTCATCAGAACATTGACCATGCATATAGCGATAAAGGAGCGAAAGGCATCCAACATAGCGGCTGTGCTCGAGTGAGTCGATATGACAAGTTATTGCCAAATCGCCAATGAGCTTAAAGGCTCTCTTTTGGACAATATCCAATGAAGCTAAGGCTGTGCGACCAGCCCCGGCCCATATATGGAGGTTGTATTCCATTCTAGGTCTAATGTAGGACTTGTAGAGGAGCGCTCGATTTGACGGGCTGAAATATTTCTTACACCTTTTCAGAAATCCAAGACATTTCGATGCTTCTTTGGCAACAGATAAGATGTGATCTGTCCAGTTTAACTTACTGGAAATATTAATGCCAAGAATGCTTAGTGACGGTGAATCAGAAATTAATGCTCCATCAAAAGAAACGGATGTGGTTAAGTTATGATCTTGTTTTAATGAGATGAGACAGCTTTGGGACGATGCATTGAATTCGACGCGATTCACTTTGCCCCAAGCGAGGATATTGTTATCGTTATTCAATGATCTAGTCATGCAATCTCGTTTAACACATACGGCATTCCCCCTGGATTCCGCGAGAGTGTCAAAGGAGTAAGCGAAATCAAGAGTACTGTCATCTGCGAAACTATGGGTGGGATTGAAAGTAAGGGAAAGCAGATCATTAATGAAAATTAAAAAGAGAGTTGGAGAGATAACAGAACCTTGAGGCACACCGGCATTTATGGGATGCGGATTTGGAGATATTCAACGATCTTTTCCAAGAACTCCAAAGCTTCCCTAAATAAATAGGGGCTTGCGATATGTACGTCCTGAGATATAAATTTTTGAAGTTACACTTACCAAGCGAAATTTGCCACTTTTTTACAAAATTCAATATACCGTATCTCCCTCAAAATAGAAAAAAAATGCAAAATATTAAAATATTTTATGAAAACACTACCAACAATAAAATCATCCTAGTTGTAAAATTTCATCAGCATCAGAGATGATCGGTGCACAAGTTTACACAATATCGGAATTAAATTTATCCTTCCCATGTTTGTTTTGTGGAACGAGTTTTTCAATCCACACTAGTTCTACTGTGAATGATTGACATATACAATTTGACGTATGTTACTTTTAAATTTCTAATATGCGTAAGCAGGGTTCGCGGTTTCTGACCTATACGTTAATTCATGATTTAGGTGTCTGGTTAGTAATTTACCGTAGGTTGTGGTTTGCAAATCCAAAATTTGTGTCGACGCCTCCATTCAAATTTTTCCAATGTTTTAATGCTGTCTTTCGTAAGGATTTACGCCTCTGAATTGTACTTATTTATGTGTCAAGCGCATGGGCGCCGACAGTATGGTGCAAGGTGGTGCAACTGCAACACCATACTTTGATAAAAATGTTAAGCTACTTATTTAGTGCAGCATTAAAATTTAAAGCAATGCATTTTTTTTTTATTATTTTTCTTAATTCTTATTAAATAATTATTATTGTAACCTACGTAGCTTCTCTGCCACTTAGACACCATACTTTGCTTACAAAATCTTTATAAACAACAATTCAAGGTAAATAAGCGTTCCACCGTAAATATTGTTTTAGGAAGTGTGAGGCCAATTTTAATAGCTTGCATAACTGATCGATAAAAACCTTTGACACTTTCCAATAAATTAATGTAATCAATTTTTAATGTACATATCTAAGTTTTTTTAATAATGAAAATATTTTTCAACAGAATATGCTCGTTGATTGGCGAATAACACACTCGCTTCACTGAGCGAAGAAATACCACGTCAATATTCAATAAGTCACAAAAAGTTTAAATTTGCTAAAGAATTAGGGCAAATTCTTCCTCTGACTTTTCCCTATGTGAATAAAAAATTTCTACTAAGTTCCAAATTTTTTCATTTAGAGATTGCAGATTAAGTTGAATTCCCTGCAACTGATTAGTGACGCGTTCTAGTATCGACGAATAGATAGCAATTATGTTCAAGAAAATTACTACTAACTGTCGCAACGTAAAGATGGTGCGCCTTTTGTCTTGTTTGTTAGTTCATATTTGTTAACAATTTGTGTAGTTGCTTAAAGATCTCGAGAAATATTTAAAAGGGAAATCTTTATGATTTCTCAAAAAAATTAATAAATCAGCTTCATTAATAATATCTCAAAAGGTTTGGTATAGAACAGAAGATAAAGCTTAATCAGAGGAATATATGTAGCGTATTTCCAGCTGTACAGTCAGAATATCGGCATCTGATTGATTATAATAAGCGAATTTATTTGTAAATAAATTTTTTAACTTAAGTAACAGGATATAAAACATATTTGCAAGGATGAGATTTATCTGACCTTGTAGGAAAATAAATAAATAAAATAACTTAATTTAAATAGAAAAATTACAAAATTTTAGGTCAGGTTAAATTGGTAGAACGATAAACCCCAAATTGAAATTTTCCTGACCTTTATGGCACATTTTTCGTAGTGCTTAATGTTTGTAAAAAGTTCTGAGCATCATGATGAATTTTTTTGTGAATTCAGAATTTTATTCTGTTTTGCAACGGATTGAAAAGTAGGAAATAGAGCTTTCACGAATATGTATAGTTTTTTTTTCTATTTCTATGTACATATTTCCAATATTTTGATTGCGGAAGCAGAATGTAATTACAATTTTTATTTACAGAAAATTATGATTTTATTATTTAGTTCAGTCAGTGGTGTATTAAGTTTGCAAATATGTATATTTGAATTTATTTTATAAAATCAAATTTATTTTAAATAAAAGCATTTTTAAAACCGTACACATACAAATTCTACGGTATCTCAGTAGTTCTAATAATATAAGTTAAGTTAAACATACAACTAGTATTATTTTATTTCGTTTTAATTTTTTATTATCAATTGATCTAATGCAATTAATTTTTACCAAACAGCTAAAAAAATTGATCCTGTTGAACTGATTTTAAAGTTTGTTAACACACAATTTACAATAGTATCTGGAATACTCTTTTGATTCTTAATAATATGTAATTAATTGTTTGTAGTTAATTATTAACATATTATTGAAAAATTTAAGGCTTGGAAATCAAATTTATGTTAGGATTAGAAGATTTATAGTCAATTATATAGTAGCAAATTTGAAAATATATTTAGAGGCTAATTTTAAGGGGTTAAAATGTTTTTCAGAACAAAAATTTCAATGATTAGGATGAGAAGATCGGCAAATAAATGTTGCGTGCAGTCATGTAAGATTTGTAAGAGGGATGGTTATGAAAATGATGTGCGACTATTCTCATCCAACATTTTTTTATAACATTTGGTGAAATAAACAATCACATGCACCATCTTAAACAAGATCCTGGCGGCGCCTATGGTCAAGCGATCTTATGCCATACTTAATGAGTGATTAATTTAATTTATCTTCGTCGTTTTAATTTCAGTTAATCAATTTTTCCACATTGAAATTTTAGGTTTCGGCTTTTTGACTGTAGTGGAGCAAGTTCTGCTGCTCTTTCAAAAAACATGCGCCTGGATTAATGAAAATTATATAAAAAAAACTTTCGTTTCAGTGGAACGTGCTAAAATTAGAAGGCCTTTATACCTGCTAAAATAAAAAAAAATGGGCTTTTCGTAGAAAATAAAATGGCACCGCTTAGATTTTCGTCTATTAATTATTTCTAACGTTTCCTTCAGATATGAACACAACCCACACAACCTTAAGGTACAACATAGCCAAGTGCAATCCCCTCTTCAAACGTAAGACTGAGAAGCTGTTAAAATTTCAGAAAAGTTTGTTAAAATTTGTTCTTTAGAAGTTTCCCCCCGCCTTGTTGGCTCGTTGTCATTGTGTATACGAGCAGCAAAGGTTTTGTTTTCTCTAGTTCAGGCAAACTTCACTTCTTTATTAACTTTTGAAACAATAAACCGCTGATGGGTGTTTGCTAATCCCGACTCCCTCTTAATCTCTGCCCGAATACAGCGAAATGTTTTCCGTTGACAAATTTTCAAATGACTTTTCTCTTGCTCTCAGAATTTTCTTATGGTTGGGAAAATCATATTATTTAGGGCGTCGGGGAATTTAGGGGAGGCCGGAGTATAAATATTTTTGATATTACCATATTTTGTGACGTGAATTCACGAATTCATAATTCTTTTTTCATAAAGTTAGAGGCTCCGCAAGTGGTAGGAGGATTTATTTTGATTGTCGAAATTCACAAATTTCAATATCACAAGCAGTTACAAGACGACGCGACATTTGGAAATGTTTCCTTTTCTTTTGACAACGAGAAAAACTTTTTGCGGGAGATACTAATTGACTGGTTTTTGTTTGTTTGTTAGATGAACAGTTTGTTATTTATTTATGCAAGTAGATGTTTCTTAGATTAATTTAATATTGTGGATAATGAAAGAAGTGAGGTATATCAGTTACTGAGGGGAAAATTCAATAATTGAGATACAATTTTTGTTGATTTTAAGTCGAAAAGTGTAACGATTCATGCCGGGCATCGAAGATTTTATGAAGGACTTAAGTGCTGAAGCCATTCGAGTTTTGGCAATAACCATAACTATCATTCAGAAGGAAATTTCTTCAAAAGCTTTATTAATAGGTTTTCATTGTGGATCCTTAAAATGTTTTAAATTGACCGAATCTCAGCAGGAAAGTCTACCTCCAAATGTACTACATTTACTAAAAAGCATGCAGATATATAAATATACATCATGATTGGCTCAAATTCATACTAGACTTGCGATACAGAACATTCCACTGGTTATTGGCACTTAGTAATTGAATGCATAATGGTCCGCATCATCCTTTTTATTTCTTGTACTCAGGGATTTTAAAATGGATCGATGTTAACGGGTCAAACTTGATGACATTTTCTCTAAAATCAAATCTCTTCAGTGTAGAGTGTTCAAGCAAAACCTATTCTTTATTTAATAATCATCCTTAGGCAGTACAGGATGTTGATATTTACCTATACACAAAATGACATACATCGGACTGCCAATGAACTGTATTGAGCACACAAAATGCATTTTGCTAATAATTCAGCCTTCCGATATTATGCAACGGGTTCTAATCCGTTATTCCTGAAGCTTTTTCGAATTTCAAATCTATGACTGTTCTTTGCATCTACCAGAAGCACTAGCCTTAAGAAGGTTACATCAAAACAATTCGTATTTAACTTGCTTCGACGGACGCTTTGCACTCCAAATTGCAGTGACGATGAGATTAAGAAACAATTTTATGGGGGTTCTAGGAGGCGTCTTTGCATGACCACCCTATAGTAAGCTCATGACAGCAATTCCATCTAGCTCATTATAGGGCGGAAGGTGTAACTAGTAGATAATATGCACATTCAATTTCCATTGTAGATTTCAACATATGTACAGGAATTCAATTTCTTTGTTCATCGACGAAAATATTTATTCAATCTTAAAACAGTAATCGACGACAGTGGGAGCCAAAAGATTTTTATAAAATAAATTTTATTCAAGAATTAAACCAAAAAACAAAAGGAGTCTCATTATGACGCACGTGTTATAGTAGCAGTTAAACTGAAAATTATATTTGAGGTATGATTTAGAGCAATTCATATATTCCTAGTGGATACTGAGTATTACTCGTGACCAGATTGGTTTTATTACTACGTTCGTTACGAAATACTCTTTAGCAGCAGGCTATTTGTATTTGAGAAATTGGTTTAAATAAATGGCCGGAATGGTAATATACATATTCTCCCAAAAGCGAATACAAAACCGAAATGCTATTTTCATTACTAATAAATGGGGGATGCTGACATAGATACTGCGTCTCATCTAGTCATTGCGACCTATACGATCTTTTGTGACCCCTAAGTGCCCTAGAGCACCCATTGGAACTTGAGATTTTCTACAAAACCTATAATGTTTGCAATAACCTCTGGCAATTGGAATGCTTATTCTAGGTTTTAGCCTTATGTGGGCCAGAGTTTTACAGTCACAGAGGATGTGATCAGTAGTTCAATTGTCCTCCATGTAGAAGCAACATTTTCATTTTTCACTTTCGACTTTACCTATCTTTATAAGAGGATATCTAAGTGCGAATATCCAGTAAATAGGCTCATTACGAGCCTTAATTCTTGCCTGCTGAGCATGAGGAATACCTTTGTCCTCAGCTGCGAATATGGAATGAACTTCTTTGCCTGAGATCTGGCTCCTTCCTTCTTCACGCGATCTCCAACTTCGTTGCCCTTAATGCCCTGGCACCCAAGTCACCACAACCTTAATTGGTTTTGCCAGTGGCTGCAAGACAGTAAGACAGTCCCGGATTAGCTTAGATTCAAGGGAAAACAAATTTAACGCTTTCAGAGCTGCATGGTTGTGTGATATTTTGTATATTGTTGCTCCATTCATATTTTTAGGAATGAATTCGCAAGCGCTCAGTTCTATGGCGTCTGTGTACCAATTAGGGATCCATTTTCCAAGAGTAAGCCCCAGAATACAACTGTTGCAGGTCTTCTAAGATCACTTTGAATGGTATTTCAAAGTTATGGTGTTTCGACATATTGTATGAGTCTATGAGATTGGTTTGGCATCGGGTTCTCTAGGAATTCTTCGAGGACTTTCAAGTGACCAACTAGATTATTCAGGAGGTTTGCTCTTTGCAGTCTTATTGCACTGAGGATGGTACCCTTCCTAACATGAAAATGTGTAGGAAGTAGGTCCAGTATGGACTCTAAAGCCTTAGGAAGATACGCATGGCACCGGTATTTGAAAACTAGATTGAGCTGCCTTTCATTTAGTTTTCGACAATGAAATGACTGAAGCCTATGAGACTATGTGTCTTATAATAGATGTTCACGATTTTTATGGACACTGCACTGGTTCAACTCAGATCTTGTAAAAACAGCAAAATAAAAAATGCACAATTCAATTGAACTCAATAAACTATTTATTTGCCTCTTTCAATTCAAGGTTCCTCGACTAAAAGCAAGAGATGACTGACCATTTGTCTGAACTGTACCAGCAGGAATTTACATGCATTGATTTCATATACAAAAGTGATTTGATAAGAACAAAGTTGTTAACAGTTAAATGATTTTTAAACAAAAGTATATATATATAAATGCAATACTTTCAAGCTATACAATGCAAAATCTGAGAGTTGTTACATTAATGATTAGTATGGTAGTAGTACTTGTTTTGTTTTTATATTTATTTATGCCGATTCTTCAACAATAGCTGTATATGAACATACGATCAATTTTGATTAAAGACCCCAAGCTCTACCAAAACTCCTGTGGCATTGCCGCTGTGGCCTTCTTCAGTACTGTTTTTAAGACTGAATTTCAGGTTAATATGCTATCTAGGGTAATGCCTAGATATTTGACCTCCTTCGAGAATTCCACTACTGTTCCCTCAAGAGAAGGTGCTTGCAAATAAAGCTTCCTTTTTCTCATAAATGTAACGATTACTGTTTTACCAGGATTGGCACGAAGTTCCCTGGCCTGGCACGAGTTGCGAACTATATTTAGGGCGTTCTATATTAGACTTGAGATTACCCGGCCATGTTGACCTCTAATTAGTAGGACCAGGCTCTGCGCATATTCCTGATTATCATAGCTGGAATTGTTCAGCCCTTATAGGAGATCATCAATAACCAGGGACCATAGTAAAGAGGAAAATCCTATTCTTGGGGCTATCTTTTAGTGGCCACTACTGTAATTGAGTCTTCTCCCAAATTTGCAGTATTTTCCAACCTCATCGCATTGCTTCTATCCATTTTACCAAAAGTGGTATTATCAAATGCTCCTTCGATGTTTAGGAATGTGCATAACTCTGTCATTTTTCCCCACTACCTTTTCTAGTCCTAATACAAGACCATATAAGGTAGTTGTAGTAGAGTTCCGGCTTAATAAGCGTATTGTTATGGGTGCTGCGGTGACTGCTTAAGTACAATGAGTTTAGAACGGTAGTGTTTGGGTTGTTCAGGTCAATGCCCTCTACCTTTAAGTATAAATGCTCCCTTAATATTTCTCCACAACTAACTTGCCCTCAACTTTGGATAAGATTTGGTAGTAATTTTTCTATGCGTTGTTAAAGCAGGGCTCTGAAGATCCCATCAGATCCACAAGTATTTAATGGCTTAAAGGAGCTTAGGACCCATATAACATTAATAGGAGTGAAGATTCTGCCAGAGAGACTTTTCATCCGGGTTGAAGACCTGTATTCAAGTCTTAATTTTGCGGAATTCTCATCGTTATCTTGTAATATCATCATTGATCCGGGAAAATGAGTTTGTAATAACAACCTTACTGTTTTTCCCAGCTGGTACTTTAGCTGCCATAGACTTTCTGTAGACGACCGATACCGTTGGTATGATCCTTAGCAAGAACTTTTTGGAGTTTTGCAGGATTGTTTTAGTTCTTTATTGTATTCAGTGAAGGTTTGCTTGTATTCACACCAAGCACTTATTTTTTAGCCTTGTTAAATACCTTTCTAGAGTTCGCTCTTTATCTGTAAATTTCCCCGTTACACCAGAACATAACTCGTGTTGTCTGCCTATATTTATATATTTAACAGAAAAACTTTATTAGGAGGAGCACTATGCATCTATGATGAGATAAGGTCTAGATTCTTACGGCTCGTAGTTTACCTATTATCAAGCTCCTCTAAGCTCATTCTGATGTATCCCTTATAGGAATCAGTTAGTCGCGGAACTCTTGTTTCTTCCCATCTTTTTGCATTGAAAAAGTAACTTCTCCGCACCAATAAACAAACTTGAAGATTCTATCCAGTACGAGGGATAACTGTATATATGTGTGTATCGTTATTTTTCCACCCTAGTTCATATCCCAAATAAGAGAAATAGTATCAAATAAAATCTTTGCATCAAAATTGGCAGGCTGTCATCGCAAGCAGTAACATCTGTAAGTGTATATCTGCAAAAAGATAATACTGACGACTCACAGTTAGAGTAAGTGACTACAAATGTCTATAAGGATTATTACCACTTGACATTTTGACAGGAGGAAAATGCGATATGGGTCAGATCTATAGCTGGCACTTGCAATTAATTTCATTCCCTCCTTTTCGAAGGGAGTAACAAATGGCCAGAGTAGAGTGGTCAGCATTGAGATTACCAAACCTCATTAATAATCCCCCTCAAGTCATATCTACTATATACATATATGTACATTTATGTACTAAGTTTAAGTAAGTATCCTTCGGATGCTTGGGCTATCCTTTCCTGGTCCTTTTATGCTCGACTCTATACTAATTGCTTTTATGTTACCAATTTCCGGCACTTTGGTCTACCAGCCGCAAAACCATAAATGAAGATTTGATTTACTCATCGTTCGTATGTTTTCAACCAAAACGGTTCATGATATGGTCAGTGATTACAATATTGCACAGGAGCTAGTTTGGGGCAATGGACCATGATAATTTGTGTAGGACAAAGTAATTAAAAAGTGCCGTTGAAAGCAGTCAGATTTGTTGATGAAATTATTACGGAATTTAATTAGATCTTTGTTGGGAGCAGTCTGACGAGTCAAGTCTTAATTTCGCAAATGGGTTTTAAATATTAAAACGCGCAAAGTGAAAAGCACGCTTCCCAGTTCAGACAGATTTGAGTAGGGAAGCTGAAAAGCTTAAAAGTGGCCGGGCATCAGTGCTAAATTCTATCCAATGAATACATTTGCAGCAAGTATAGGTACTTAGTATGTAGAGAAATGTATGCAGATATATTCCCAAAAGGGGACTAAATGCCCTTTCTGTTTTCTGTTATCAATATCAGCGCACACGAATGCTACATCCGTACGATAACAAACGACCGAAAACATAAAGCGAGTTAAGGCGGCCGCGGAGGCAACATGCAAGAATAAATTCCAAACACGGGAGCAGCAACAGCACTGCGTCTATTATTCGCATTAACTGTAAACCACCCCTTAAATTAGTATGGCATTAGCCGATATAACAGAGAACACACATATTTTGGTAGACCTACTTCGTCTACGAGAGAGTACGCGGTACGCGCACTTATCGCCAAGCGATTATAGCTTCATTACAGGACTATGGCTGACATACGTGTGCTGCTACACAAACATGACGACCCGGTTATATTGCGTTACGTAAATTAACACTGGTCGGATGTACGTGTCAACTGTTTTTGGATAGAAATTTGACATCTCCTGACTGCAGGAAGAGTGACAGACAGGACTATATAAGTGGCTGAAGGCTAATGCATGTGGTGTTTTCTAAAAGCGCGGCAATGATAAGGGAATGACATCGATTGCAAAACGAATACGACGGGTTACGTGGAGATTTACATATATTTGCTCCTAAAAGTGTGCTGTGATGTAAAAGGAAGGTGGTGGCTGCAATTCGGAAGGAAAATGCAATAAAAACTGATGGCAAACAAATGAATAAGTCAATTCGCTGACACACGTGTCACTGACACTAATCCTACGAGTATATTTGGGGTGGGCGTAGGTACCACATAGAAAAGATATTAAATTTATAAAGGAGATAATACAAATCGAAGGACGTGAGTAGACTGATGGACCAGTTTGAAGAATCATGAACCGAGTGCGATAGTCGGCAGCCGCATATATGTATGGCTTTTCTCTCTGTTCTATGCAAACAATTACAAACAGAAAATATCTTTGTTCAGTTAGGGATATCTGAATATATTTTAGGAAATTTATTTTTAATAATTTAATTAATAATGGTGGGCATGGAAGGGAAGATGGGGCACTACCGGACACCGGGCCGGGGAAAAAAGGACAGTGACAATGCCACTGAAATATTGCAGCGAGCAACTTCTACTCTTGCTTTATGTTTTTAGGCTGTCAAGTAATACTAAAATTGTTGGCATCTTTACAAGTTTTTGTGGTTTTTAGTATTGAAAGGTGATTGATCTTATTTTATCTTATTTTGTATTTAGGAAGAGTGGTTGTTTGAACCCAAGCATCACTCTTCCTAAAAAGGTTTTAATTGCAGAAGATGGGTACACAAGACTTGCACTAAATGGACAATTTTGAGTGTGATGAGTGCCAGTTAGGCAAATGTTGTAAATAAACAATTTGTATACCGCATTATACCCTATGGGCTATCCTATAATCCCCTGCATATGGGGCATAACCGGACAAATATGTACCTACATGTGATAATAATAAAATTATCTTAAAATTGTTGAAGTTGTTTATTTTCATTAATATAATTTCGAATAATTAAAAATAGCACCTTCCTTGCCTATATATCATTTTTCAAATAATATAAATAATTAGTCGCATATTTTCCTAATTTTCTTAAGTGCCCGGTATTGCCCCATCCTCCCCTACTAGTTTATATTACTTCAGAGAATTTGCTAAGAAATCAACAAAACTGATCAATTTTATTCAAAAACCAGCTAACAGCTGCTTACAAGGTTTTCATCGTAACCAGGCCCGGACATGAAGACCCAGGAACCCTAGGCAGTTAAGAGAATCAGGGGCCCTGGTGTACAAAAAAACATCGGGAGCGCTATTTCCAATAAAATAAATATCCAAAAAGCTTTTTTTCAGGATGTACTTGTATAATTCTTGGGCCGATAATTGTTTCTCCGTGAGGCCTCAGCGGACGGCAAATGACTCGCAGGTGCAGTCATTCGTTTCCAAAAGTCCCGTCTAAATCTCCTAGATAGAAGGCTTTCAAGTTTCGGGCACCCTCGGGGATATCTCGAGATTCCAAAGCATGTATGTAGTTTCATGAGAAGTCAAACTTTTTATTTAAGTTCTCGTAAGCGAACCACGTCTTTGTAGTTCTGCAAGCAACATATCAATAATGAATTTGAAAACGGTAACTCTGAATCCATCCCAGCCGAATAGATCTCGTTTCCTTTTTCTTCATCAATTGAGAATTTGCCGCCCCAAAAATTTGCTGTTTTGCCCTACCTATTGGTAAATCCGCCCACTTATGCAGGAACAATAAAGTGAATTAAATTTTTTTGTTATATCTGATATCGTATTTCGACCCTTGGCAGGGCTCCCCCCTACAAAGTTCGTCTCTCAGGCAACTGCCTAGTTTGCCTAGACAGAAGTTCGCCGTTGATCGCAACTCCCATGCATAGTAGTCATGTATTGCTGATAATATGAGATGACGAATGTGAGCACTCTACGAACCTGTACTTTTAAAAATCTGGCCTAGCATTGTCCTAAAAACTGTACCCTCGAAAAATATCCTTGGCATGGTGAACTGAACGGACAGCTCGGAAACAAAATTGAAAACAATCAAAAAACATATTGCCATAATGGACAACGTTTCCTAACAAGAATCAAAGCTTTAATGTCATGCATAGAAAAGTCCAAACTGTCCACGAAATCAACTGATTCCAATTCAATTTGGTTTTGTTTTTCTTCGTCGTCCATTCGGCCTTTAAACCTAATAAGTGAGCGCGAAATGGACTATAACTGTTCTCACTAGACATTGAGTCCATTCTGATTGGTTCCACCCAACTGAAATAATTTTGACTGGTTCTACCGAATGATTTGATTTTTGGTGCATTAAGGGGAGGTTACCGTTCATGACGATGAAAAATTCAATTTTTGTTTTACATGATTATCATCCTTAAGGTGTTTAGAAAACGTGGGTAAAAGGATATTTGCATATCTAAAATATTTTAGAATTCACAGCCTGTTGAAAGCAGAACTGCATACCAGTTGGAAAACAGGTACCTGAGGCGCTCGGATTTCGCTTTCTGGGGAGACCTTTCCTCACTGCTTGAGGAAGATGAACGGCCTCTGTATGCTGCTGGAATAGCTGAAGTAAGCTGTCAAAGATTTTTTTTTAACTAAACTTTATATGAGTGTTTCCGGGAACAACATTTTGCACAATTGAAAGGAAATTCCAGTTGCGGGGCCATAAGGAATTGATTCAGAAATAGTTTGTCGTCCGTTGAAGCAAAAAAACAGGGCAAAAAATGGGTTTCTGTTTAAAATGGCTGGTATTTTATTATTCGGTGGTTTTTTGAAAACGAAAACCCGTAAGGCCCCCCAAATATTACCTAGTTTAATCATTTTCAATCCTATTTGTTTCGGATGAACTGGCAGAGCTGTGGAGCGCCCCATAGACCAAAACACGCCATGCACGGTTTTGTTTGATTGAAACTAGAGCCGCCATTTTGAATATTTTTGTTTTTGAAATAAAAATGAAATTTACTCTCCATTGATAGAAGAATCAAATACGTTAAAACCCATTTCCAAAAGTATTTATTTTATGTAAATTAAAATCCAAGGTTCATGCATTTTGCATGCCTCGCGACGGTAACCTCTCCTTAATAGCCTAGAACACTTATGATAAATTTTACGAGTGAACACTTCTGTTTTTCAGTTTTACATAAAAATTTTATTCAAAAATGTGTTTCTATCTTTAAAGGTAAATACATTACCTATTGTAATTTGATTGATAGTCAATAGTAAATCAGCTGAAATGGACAAGATCTGTTTAAGTGGATTGGATGGAAGATATCATTGCCAAGCTTCAAAAAGTGGACTTGACTGACTGTAACCAGTCTTACTAGAGATAAATTAAAAAGTGAACAGATTTAATGGCTAAGTATAAAGATAGATATAGGGTGTTTAATATTTTCCGACAGTAATCAAACAATACACCCTGTATCTTCCAAGCCCGATACAGTAAACTATGATATATTGGTGATGAAGCAAAACACCTTGAATTATAATATTTTAGTAAGTGTTTGGACGTACATACTCGTATGTATATAATGGTTATTTCCTTTATTTATTTTTAAACGCGAATCCTAAATAGTATAAAGTTTTACATAAGTGGTCATTTATAACCAATAAAGTAAATACGCCGACGTAATCAATATAAAGGGCATTCCCTCGGCATTATTTACTGTTCTATCGAGAAAAATAAGCAGAGGCGCGAGTAAGTAACTCAAGAGTTTCTAAAACCATCACTTGGAAGCTCTACAGAAGATTATTTGATGAAGTCCAGCTGAAGTACAATAAAGGGTGATTTCATCAAACTTTCCACGAATCTAAATTCTGGATTTTTCTGCTATTGTGCGAAGTAACGCATTTCTCATTTTTAGTGTGAAGTTCAAGTGATCAGAAGTAATCTGCTGAAGCTCTTGTTATGAAGCGAGAACAAAATTAAGAATATTGACTTATTTAATCAACTTAATTAAATTTAATACTACAAATAGTCATGAGCAAGCGTAAGCACCTTACTACTGTTCTCAAGCAGCAGTCTTGAAGGACTTTTATGAGATTAAAGGAAGTAGCACTGGGATGATAATTCAAAATGCGCATTAAAGCTTTTAAGCATCAAAGATACCGTCAGCATCCCTCCTAAAGTGGTTCTTAAGAACAGCAGTGAAGTACTTCCCTCTGCGGACATGCCTATGTTAAAAACGAATGAACTAGGATAGGGAAAAGAAGCGCTGTGAGCTTCCCGGCAAGTGCTTCATGTGGTTCCTTTAGAGTGCTCTTTATCCCAGTGGGAGAGGAAATCGCGGGTTTAAGTAAAAGAAACAAAAAGTTGTATGGAAGGGAAAGATACTTCCTTAAAATAATATTATAATTGGAATGCCATTCTAAAGGGGATATTGGGGCTGTTCCAAAGTACATTAAAATTCAAACGCTTTATTCTACATAATGGCGCGAAAATTGAATTTCGAGAAAAATGAAAATATTTCATACTTTAAACTATTGCATCATAAATACGAATTGTAGCGGAACTCGATATGGAAAGAGGATTTTCTTACCTACTAGAGGAAATTTGTTTCAAGTCGATAAGTTGCCGATCACCGGATACACAAATAAAAACGTTATTTTAAACTACCTCTTAAAACCTTAATTATAAATCATCCTGTACGTGAAAAATGGATCAAATTGCCACTCCTTTTATGCAATTTACTGTTTCTAATACTTCAATCTACCATTATTTATGATCACCAATCGAAAATCATACTGCATACCTTTGTACAAAAGTATATTAATCGTATTATTGTCTTTGAAGTTGAGACAGGAAAAAGAATATTCTGAAAACTTCCCCATATACAATCTGATATGCTATCAACCTCAATTTTTATATTATTGGCCTGCGGTTCGTAGGATGTTTATGACCCCTCCAAGTTTCCAAACATTGAATAGAGCTTCCTTCTCAGTTACAGGCATATCTCACAAGCCACGGTTCATGTTTCACAGATTCGGCTTTTCTTTACGGGAAATTAAATCAGAAATGCTGTTGCAGAGTAACTTATGGGCCTTTTCTATTTTTAATGCTACACCTCCCTTCTCTGCGTAGGCCTACACAAGGATAAGGCTTAGTAAATGAAGATTCTGTTCTCTTTATTGCCAGAAATTGAACAATATTATTGGCTTCATTCAATTTGTGTCCCGAAATAGACCTTGTATTTATTTTACTCCTACTACAACATGATAATATTTTGAAAATTGAATTATCATGGATTTAATGTACTCAAAAATGACATCAACATCTTAAACCATCTCGGTGTCATGGTGATTACAAAAAATAGATTTTAATTTATTTAAATTACAAAAATCATCAAGACATTTAACTTTTCACTTTGACCCATCTAACTGTTTACATAAAATCATAAAATAAATCCTTATTTATCTTACTTTTCTCTTCTGTATACCAAATTAACTAAAATTAAATGCTCTTCCTCTAACCCTTTAAATTACAATTGAAATGTTAATTAAAAGTAGAAGCAATAAAACCCGCTTAATTCCTTTGTCAACCAACACAAACCAAAAATCACCTGTTTTACGCTAATCTACATCCCTTTTCACACCTTCAGTATGAGACTAACAATGTCCATGAACCTCTAATGAAGCACAAAATTAATGTCGGCTATGCCGTCTTTATTACTGCTAGTTAGAAGAAAAAAGGCAAATAGCTTGCAAGAGTCCCCAGATCTTAATTTCAAAACACCACCCTTCACTGAAACAGGGGGTCTTCGTCGTCGGTTCAAAACAAATGAAATAAAATAAAAAGAAAAAATCCCACTTGGCCCATAATCCCTGTCATCCGCTAACACTTGGACAGTACGCGGCGCCCTACACCTCATCCTTGGAGGCTTCTATCTCCATAAAAAGGAGCGTTAACTCCATCCTATGGCGGATGGCGATTCCACCGAAAATTGAATTTCCCAGTTGGTTGTCAGTCATTTTATTATCCCGTTTAAGGACAAATCTGATGGATGTACACATCATCATGGTATCAGTTTGCGCAACCCTTCGTCGCGTAGTCATTTGTATATGTATATATATATATGTATTGAGGGCGGGTGAGTGCAGCAGTAAAAAACTCTTGGTTGAAAGAAAAGACCAAGGGAAATACTCTCGCGCTTAATATCCTGCGAATACAAATACACTGTTAAGCATTATCCTTATGCCATTGTGTAACCAAATATTAGAATTTAAGAGGCGGCAAAAAACATTTGAAATCTCCTTAGGGGACAACGGGGCCAAAGTAAAAGGACTCGACAAGAACAAGAAAAAGGCCACCCATAAAGAATGGGTCCGGTCGGTTGGACGTGGAACTTTCGTGGGGTGTTTTAATACAGTTAACCAAATTCATTATAAAATTAAAAAGTAGCTCTGATTAAAACATAAAAAGCCTCCCTAGAATTCACCATCCAGCAGGAGAAAAGGGTTAAGAGCGGGCGGGTCGGTCGGTTGGTCGGTCACAACGGGGTTAACTTTGGGATGAGAGCAATTTCCGGGCCTTTCATTTCTTTATTTTCCTGGGTAGATTTAAATGAATTTCAATTAACAAATACACACACACACACATATATACATATATCAATACAGCAGAGAATATCTATTTGGTAAGAATTTGTTATTAAAATTGTATAAGTTGTCAACCCCTGTCCGAGGATTGTAGCAAATGTTTCAGGTTCCATAAAAAACGACAGCAACCAAAAGCTAGCTCCGGCCACCGCAATCGATCGAATTTTAAATTAGCAAACACTTGACGAATGACAGCTCAAAGCTCTGCGATATTTGCCACTTGCCAAGTCCTGGACTTCTGACTGACCCCCAGCTATTAAAAGGACTATCTTCATCCTTGGTAATGCATGCATATTCATACACGAAAGTAGATAACGTCGTCACAGAATGCAATGTTTATGTACATGCCATAAATACGTTCTCATGTAAATTACAGGCAAATATAACTGGTTACGGGGACGGGGGTCAGGTGAACTTTTTCGCTATGTAATGGCACTGCCAGTGACAGTCTAGCGTTGGCAGCAGAGGGGGGGGGGGCTTAAGTTCTCGGATATTTTTAATTAATTGAATTCGTTAGATTGCATCTAGTGTTTGCTTTTCATTTGTTTAATTACTTGCCAACTGTATGCCAAGATGAAATTACGTTTTTCAAGATGACATCTGAAGTAGTTGGCAAATATCAGGGAAGGATAGGTACAGGAGTCATCAACATCAGAAATTCATTTTAACTTTGTTCCTTTATTTTTGACTTCATTACTTTTTTATGGTTATCTTTTGATGGTTGGATACGGGGTTGTAATTGAAATATGAAAATATTTTTGTTCTGTTGATATTTTGGTTAGTTTCTGGGAAAATATGAGTGGACACTTGATATTTTTACACTAACCTGATATAGTAGATAAGTTACTGTTCGTCTCATCTTAAATGTAAACGTAAATGTTTTCAATAAATGATAAGTAGTTGTAGTAGTAGGAACTTTGATTTAATAACAGAAAGAAACTATTAACCACTGGATGCAATCGAAACAGCACAAGAAGTTAAGCATTTCTTTCCAATGCTGGAAAAATTCATAAGGAAACAAAATCTAGTGCTGATCCACATTGAAAAATCGAGGTGAACTTCTTATATGAAATATATGGGTATCCCGCCCAAATGGAGTAATCTCTTACAGAGTTGTAGCGGACATAAACCAATTGGATGTTATAACTAGAAGTGAATTTTCTCTCTGAGTGATTAAGGAAGTGTCAATTGAGATGAAAACCAGGGCACCGTAATGCGATTTCTTGTTCTAGCGAAAGCATCCATGTATAAATATATTCCACTAAGCTATTAATGTTACGACGAAATGTTGATTTAAGTAATATATCATATGAAATTAAAGAAAAAAAAACAAGAATATTTCTCCCACCGCCCTGGATAAGATTGGGATTAAACACAATTATTATACCACAAATTGCTTTCGATCCTTAAGTTGTTCTTAAATCATTTGTATACCCTAGATGAAATTTATAGGATATATTTCGATTGTAACGCATGGAAATAATGCTAATAAAATACAGTAGATTGGACGTCCACTATTGAAAGTTATTTCGATTTTTGCAATTGTCCTTCTATTCGTCTGTGTCTGTCCGCAGGATCTTTAAAAAACATAGATTTATGTTCGAAAATGGGACAATTTGGGTAACTCTTTCGTAAGGCTACCATTTGCTTTTCACTATATATTTGGATCTTAGAATATACAGACGACAGGAAGTGTTGATACCTGTAAAATTCGTGTGCATGAACGTGGATTTTTCAGGGCCCCGTGAAGTAGGTCAGCATTATATTGTAGAAAGAGACATCTCTCTTTTTAGCTGTCAAACGAAGTTTGTCTAATTTAAAACTTTTGATAAAACTGAAAAGTGAAAGAAATTTTTTTTTAAAAGTAGTGCTAAATAAAGTAAAGAGTGTAAGTAATTATCTGTTGATATTATAGTGATAAATTTCTAAGCGATGTTCATGTATTTTCAGAATGAAGTGTTCGGTGAAAAATTGCCACAATAACACTAAGGTACGACGTGGGAAATCATTTTTTAGGCAAGTATAGTTATAAAATATTATTTTGTGTATTTTACACCCCTTTTTATATTAAATTATATTAAAAATACATAACAAAAACGCTGAAATATCGAAAAAATCTTTTCTCCACCAGTTTTGTTTACGTTTTTGACAGCTGAGAAATCCGTGAGTATTCGGTGGGAGCAAACGCAATATTTTCAACCATATATTTTGTTACCCCGCTCTCTATTTGGTTCTACTACACGGCTGTACTGAGTTTTGACTACAGCGGTAACAGATACTAACACAACCAGAATTTGACTACGCTAAATTTGACTTATCACATTTCCTGTATTCTCTATATTCTAAGATTTGGATACTGCCTATGCGATGAAGTAAGACGTGAAATTTTGTACACGACATGTCGCGACGTTTCATAAAACTAGTAAACACAATTTCAAGAATGGACTAAATCGGGAAACCCCTTCATAGTGTGGCCATACAAAAATCGTGGATCTTTACGTATTCTGTGGAAACGATCAGCCCTATACGTTTTTATTGTACTGAAAGGTTCTTCGGAATACAAAATTCTATGAAATTTGGGGGCGACCATACGGAATTATATCCGGGAATGTAATGTATTAAAAATCTAAGTATTAGCAAAGTTTATAAGTAAATGTACCTTGTATAGACGTAAGTTATATTTATATATAGCTAAAAGGATAAAGGGAAAATATCTACTGCGAATATAAAGTTACAAATGCATAAGGTTTTGAATAATAATAAATAAAAATTTCACTTTCGTTTTTTAAAAATACGTATAAAGAATCGGTGTAATTAGAAGGTTTTTGCAAAAAAAAAATTGAGTATGAAAATCAACAGAGCAACCCTCCGCCCCCCATATCATCGATACGCACAGTTAGTTTACATGCCAAACATCGTAGAGCTAGAGGCACTGACATATAATAAAAATGGACTGAGCGTTCTTATTTTAAAAATGGCACAGATTTCGAACAGGGTGTGAAAACCATTTATTTATTTCGTACCATTAGATTAGAAACACCAAAGATGTTACAAAATAGGATTGCATTACATAAAAATTGTTTGGGAAATTAAACTTGTTTTAATTAACGCAAAAATTAATTTTTAATACTATAACTGAAAAATGAGCTCCTGTGCAGATTTGATGTCAAGCAAAATTGAGCTACGCGCATACAAGCAATATATTTGGCTGTGTTTCTAAGTCAATTCCTATGCATTCCATTTAATACAACCGTACCTTTACTGTTTCCAAAATTGGTTGCAGTTCAACGTACATTTTAAGCTTGAAGGAGATAAGCATATTTTAAGCAAAATTTGTGCCATTTTCATAACCTAGATGAAATCTAAAGGGTATACCAAGTTTCTCATTCCATTTGTAACGTACAGAAAAATGGATTGGACACATAAAATTGAAAGTTATTTTGATTTTTGCATATCCGTCTGTCCGTCCGTCCGTCCGTCCGTCCGTCCGTGCGCACGATAACTCGAGAACGCGTTCACTTAGAGAGATGAAATTTTGCACGCGGACTAAAAAAAAAAGAGTAAAATTAAGTTCGAAAATGAGATAATCAGGCAACTCATTCGTGGGGTTGCTATATAAAAATTTCATTTTCCACTATATATTTGGACACTGCCTGAGAACGCGTTGACATAGAGAACTGAAATTTGGTACATAGTGTTTTCATGGTAATAGCAAAAAAAAAATTAAAAATGGAATAAATCGGGCAACCCATTCTTGGTGGCTTTTTACGGATAGTGTGAAAACAATCAGTCCTAAACATTTCTATTGTACTAAAAACTACTTCAGAATATGAAGTGCTATAAAATTGGTTATAATCATTTTTCTGTCCGATGAACCGTTCTAGATATACTATATATGCAAAAAACCACTGCAAAAATTAAAATTACTCAAATGGGTGCCCATACGAAATTTCATACGGGCATTCATCGAGGGTATCATAAGAATTGGTTTTAGACCAATATTAGCTTTTTTACTTGTTGTCTATAGGAACTTGATAGGATGGCGTAGTCTATTCTTAGTATGTTAGTGTCTAGAAGTGTGAGGAAAAGTAGCCTAAATTTCATTTGTACACAGGAAAAAAGTAATTCATCTTCTTTTAGCAAGGTAAATACCTGTTCAAACCTACCAAGTGACTTTAGCATTATTTTCTGCAACATTGGAATGTCTGGAGAGTCTTGTATTTTCTCAAAACTACATATTACGCATATTGCGCGGGTCATGCTTTTGGTACTTCATTAGCCTCTGTCCGTTTTCTCATCATTATAAAAAATAGCGAAATCACTAAAAGCACTTCAAAAATTGAAAAAGAAGCATTTATGAAATAAGACTAAAATCTAATAACTGAATAAATGAACGAAATATGTTGAGGTAAAATGTTTAAATGTTATTTTTAGTTATTGTTACTTATTTTTAGTCTTTAGTTCGCAGCCCTTTATGATATGGAATACAAAAACCCAACAGTCTTCGGCAAACGAAAGGTCCTAGCTTGAAATCTTGAGGGATGCCGGCGTTTATAATCTAGACTGATTATACCGAAAAATTGGGTTTGAAGACATAATTTTCCATGAAAAATTAGTTATTTGAGATAAATAACGAATGTACAATATTATAGGGTAATTGGAGGGAAAATTTGAAACCCTACCCTTCTATATATCAAGTAGTCTGCATTAGAGGCGATTATGGTTGCTATGATTAACATCACTTCATCATTGACGACAACAGACATACGGAAGAAGGGAGAAATTAGCACTTACTTAATTAGAGGAAGTTGTACGTATCTAAAGTGTTGTCCCTCATGAAACTGTCAATGAGAAAATCAGCATTAGGAAATAGACGGAAATCGATGGAGTAAGCCTTTGATAGGGGTGACTTGTCATAACTAGAGTACTATATATGTTTATATAACTGTAACTGTGACAATTATACATATATTATACAATTGCTTGAAAAAGAGATTAAGAGCGGGAAATTCCGTTAAATGACAGATGAAAATCTAACATTTCAAAGAAATGGTAGCAAATATTCGCTCATTCGAAACAATAGTGACACAACTCAAAATTTTCCTTTTAACTTTTTAATGCTAAGTAAGTAAGTAATTAAGTAAGATAACCTTATAACTTTATTGTGTCACTATTGTTTCGAACGAGCGTTTTATTATTTCTAACTTAAGTTCGCTTTGAGTGTATGATTTTCTTTATTTCAGTAACCTATCTTTGGCCAATATATAGTATGGTTACGAAAACTTTTATTAAGAAGGACGAAAAGTATTTAGTTCGCTGTATTAGGGCTGAAAAATACACTATTTTCTTCAGCTTACTTAATACCCGAAATAAACCTATAATTATTATTCTACTAACAAAATCTTTCAGAGAAAATCTATTCCAACGAGGAACTACTAGAATGTTGTTATGCAGGATAACTATAGAGCATATACGCCATCAGTGTACTAACGAAATTTACTTTACTCTATCCTAAGGAAGAAGGAAATACTAATCGTAGAATTAAATATTTGGCTATATTTTTCTCGATAATAGTGGCTAAGTATTCCTCCAATAGCTTCCATAGACTAGCAATTTCATCCATTAATAAAAATCTGTCGACGGACTATACTACCAGTAGAGCACCCAGGATTTCTCTTGGAAGTGAGGGGGGTTATCTGTGTCCCAAATTCAAAAGAAGTCGAAAAAATTGGGCTCTAAAATTACGTTCGGAGCACGTCAGAACTCCTTTTTTGAAGATATAGAACATAAAGTTTTATTTGCTCTTTTCTTTATCTTCAATAGGTTAATTATAATTTCATAAACAATGAAACACATTTATTTACAATTCACGAAATTTCACAATTACACAATTTAAAAAATAAACCTTTGGCGGGATGGACACATCAGTGTTTTGGACGAACCACACATCTACGGCTACGGTAACATATAGCGACACGCGAAAAATCAAAACACACAAATACATCCAAATACATTTGAAATTATCCTTTTTCTATTCTATATACATACTGCTGGTGTCAGTAGTGCGCAGAGACTTGAATTACAGCACCGATGCATTTCCCTAGGAATCTGCGGCAGAAAGTAGACAAAATATGGACGCGCGGAGCCGCAACCTCGCCGAAGGTATATGGGTCAATCCGCATCAAATAGGCGACATGTGTGACATGACGATCACCAATTTTTTGAAATTTTACATACTCGGAGAGTTTGTGAAAACAAAAATATGAATTAAAGATTTTCCCTACAAATTGCGTATTTTGCAAGTTATAGTATTTTAAAATTTAGAAAAAAAAGCTGTCCTGGTCTTCTTTAGAAATTCATACAAATGTTGCTATTCATGCAAGAAATATGGCTTATTTGAAAGTTAGGATTTCAAGATATCTAAGATAAATGCCATCTGAAAAATATATATGAAGAGGGATATCAGGATAAGGATTATATCAATTATCCCTTAATATCCTAGAAGACGTTCTTTTAATTTTTTTTTATTTTCTACCTTATATTATTCACTAACACATACCAAAATTTCAACTAAAATCTAAACGGGATCAGGGAGTCAAAAAACATGAACGCGTCATCAATCATGCATTTGCTCATATCATATTAAATTCCTAGTTTTTTTAAATATTACTTAGATCAAAGTTAGTAAGTAATTATCTGTGAAAATAATGCGAGTTAAAAAACACTGATCCACTGGGGGATAGTGCACTCCTGTATACTAAAATATTATAATACCATCTACAAGAATCGCATGTGGAAAATGGTATTTTAGAGAATCATCATGACATCTTCGACTGTACATACAATACCCATTCAAACTAATAGACCCGCTATAGAGCAGTTCAATATTATCCGCATAATTATAGAGACTTATGTACATCAGGTTAATCATTAATTAATATATATAAATAGCAAAGGCCCCAGGACTGACACCTAAAAGAATCCAGAAAACAAAGGTATTATATTAGAAAATTGAATATTTTATATGTTGAGCTCGAAAATTATGAATTATAAAAAATCCTAATCCCACTGCGGGCTTACAAGGTTTGAATTAATCTGATTTTTTTCAAAAAAATGTTTCTATTTTGTCTCATTAAAAAAAAAACAAAAACCATGTCAGCGAATTCAGTTGATTTTATTTTTCGATATCAAATTTCAACTTGAATAACGATTATGGGCGGCTTAAATATTTTGTGTTACTTAATCAATTTACAATTTTTTGGGATGCAACCCGAATTGCAGTGTGATAGAATTTTTTTCAAAACTATACGTAAACTATATGAAAACGCTAGAAATAGTTTTGAAAACAGGAAATTGCTTTTTATCTTCAGAAGAGGAGAGATTATATGGACTTGCCTGATTTGATTCCACTTTATATACCTACATATTTATTTTGCGTTAAAGTTACATAAACAATTACATTTTTGTTCTTGCTACCACAGTTATCACTTCACAAAAAAAATCTGGTCATGCCGCCTTGAACTTCTTTTATGTATTATAAAGGCAGGTAAAATTTTTATTAGATATAGACTGACTCCCTTTTTCCAGGATCAAAAAACTGCAATTATACATACGTGTTCATTTTTCTTTTCCAGTAGAAAATTCCTACTTCAGCACTAATATTGAACATTTTGAATAATATATAATCATCGTATTTTCAGAACTATAATAATAATAATAACAATAACAGCAAACAGTGGCGTAAATAAGAATTCAGGGGCTCACCCGCGAAAATTTTAAGGGCCCTTTTTAAATATATGCATTTAGAAATTAAATTCAGAATTTGTAACTTCTCAGGTATAATCGATACTGTACTTAATAGATCGCAAGACATTCATAATTGAGAACAAAAAGTTGTGGAAGATATAGATATTTATGGACATACGCATGCAATACAATTTCTTCTTATATCTGATAGATAATATTATAAAGAATATGTGGTTTGAATTTTATCAAAATCGGTTAATAGATTTTGAAATATATTTTTGAAAAATGTAGTTACGGGAAAGAAATTCATAGAAAATGTTTCAACAGAATTTGTATTTGCTCTTGATTTCCGACATAAGTTATTTTCAGATTCTGTGTGAGTCTACAATAATATGTATAGAAATTCGAAAGAAAAAAATTCCAGTAAATTTCTAAGAACAAATTGAGTGCTTTTCTACATCAGGTCGAGGCATTGTTAATTTTATATTGGAATTGGGAGCAACGCGCACTATTTTTTTTCTTATTTCAGGATATTTTGAAGAAAATAAAATAAAATCCGCAGAGAAATTGTAAACAGAGAGCAATGTGTTTATAGTGGCGTTGTTAATGCTCGAGAAGATGCCGAATGGGTTCTGCTAACTTATCCTAGGAAGCAATTCTGGAATTCTTTAAAAATTTTAGTTACCACTTTGGGGCCCCTAAATTTTGTGCCCCTCCTCGCGCCTGGCTGGGTCTGCGGGTGCCTTATCTACATCACTGACACCAAAGCATTTAAAACTATAATAAACAAATCATTCTTATAAAAAACAAAACAGAATCAATTCTAATAGTTTCTCCAAAAACTCACTCCTAAATTTTCAAAATAATCCCTTCTAAAGCCTGTCTACATCCGCTTTTTACAATTTCTCCTCCCGCACTTAATTCACCAAGCAATACCATGAAGTGTTACAACACCGCGTCTTAATTAATAATTTACCATACCATTCCCCTTTAGTTCGACTTACATTAAATGTACAAGAAACAATCCAGCAGAACGAGTGACATTTTATTAAAACCCTTTTGGAGGCAATATCTACTGTACGTGTACCTTTAGCGCAGGAAGGGGGAGAAATACAAGAACCTTTACTTCGCATTTCAAAAGGAAAAGGATGCCGTGAACAACTGGGATATTTGTTCGACGACATGTTACAAGCACTCAGTCGTTTTCAGAGGACAAAACAGCTTCAGTGAGTTTATCAAGGACCAATAAGTACAGAACAAGTTGTGAATTTCTTGTTTTGAAGATTCGTGCAGTTTTCAATTCCGACATTCCCCCTAACCGCTGCTTCCTCTTCGCTTGAAAAGATTTTGTTCATAATTTATTGGAAATATTTTATATTTTGTTTTAAAACGAACACTAAATAGATCATAAAAACTACTATTAAAAAATAGTAGAAAATAACAAAATTTATATATCATGAAAATTGCATGCATACAAAACTCAAATGGAGATGATAAGCGAGCGATACATCACAATAAACGTTCACTTAATTAAGGAAAACACTTAACGGCGGAATAATTTTAGAGTTATACAAGGTGTTCGAGTGCATTCATGAAATTCATTTTATTTCCTTTTGATGTTAATTTGGTAAGTTGCTAATGCCTCACCAACAGGCTAATGGTTATGGGCAAGTACAGTAATTCCAGATTAAGATAAAATATCGCCATATTTCGTACTAATTGCTTACATCTAAAAGTTACATAAGAGCTACTCGGCATAAAATTACAAGGTTTTTGTCATCGGTAGATACTATTCTCTTATTTAGTTGTCTAAAGGCAAGGCTTATTTCCATTTTTATTGTCACCTTCAATATTATTCTTGGGTACTATTAATAAAGATCTCATCTAAGTGTAAATGAAGTAATCTATAATTTTTTTATATACAAAGAATGAGGTTTTATCTTTAGTTGATATTTTTTGCCTGCAAAACTTGTTTACGCTACAAGGTTCATCATCTAAGTGAAATATATTCTACAAGCTTTCACATATCTCTAGAATCTCTACTATCTTCTCTATTCGATTTGTCTATTTTTTATTCCTTCTATAATTTCTGAAACTTTCAATTTTTGGGTTGTTGATATATTGTAGGTGTAGGCAAATCTCATAATCCAGAACGTTTAAGATTTTTATGTAAGCTACAACTTTTACGGGTGCTATGGCAGCACCTTTTATAATTTTTTCGTTGCATGAAATTTTAGTATCTCCTTTTAAATTTAGATTTATTTCCTGTATTAGTTCTTAATTAGAATTTATATAGAGTAAAAGTTTCAAAAATTTTGTTGTCTCTATTACATATTAAAATCAGTTACTATTGGTATATTACCAAAACATTATATGTATTAAACTATGGCTCTTTAATAAACCCATAAACCCTAAAAATATCAAAAAAACCAATAAAGTGGCGAACTGCCAAGTATTTTCGACGCCTAAAAAAGGAAAAAGGCATTTCAAAACAATAAAATAAAAGAAAAATTATAAAATTTAGTCCGATTGGCAGGGATGGAAATTTTGTTCCAATTGCGAAAAATTAGAAGTGATTTACAAGTATCTAGGAGGTAAAATTCTATAAATCCCAACCCTTGGCGGAAAGTCGTTTTTCAAGTATAGTAAGTACATAAATATAAATATGCTGCATGCCCCTTTTTTTTTTTTGGTTTAAAATTATTTTATTACTTTAAATACTGTTTCTAATTCTAGTTTTATTAAATATTGGGCAATTATTAATGACATTTACAATTAGGAAAGAAACATTTCAGTTGTTAGTGATACAACTCAATAACAATAAAAAATTGTATAAAATATATAATATGTATATATAATTATACACAGCTGTGAAGTTATTAGGGGTATTCACGCAATGTTGTATGAAAGAGTATATCCTTGTAAAAGATGTATTTGATTACAACCCAGTAAAGTAATACAAGGCCTATGCATATAAAATTCAATACAAGGGTCTTGTATTTTTACATTCACAAATTGGCAGTGTAAACCGACTTGTATAGTTGTACTTGGAGGTCAGATTGAACGTCAAATGTCATGGTGTGCAGAGGGGGAGGGGAGTGTCCTAGGAAAATTTCCAGTGTGCCAAATGAAAGATCCTTTTGAGGACTATCGACTGATGCACTAATATTTTTTCTAGGTGGTACTGGGTTGATTCAGCAGGGTGTTCAATTTACATCTACTCGCATCACGGTTTTCCCCCACAAAAAAAGGTATTGCAAATTTGTGAACCCAAAACATAAGTAATGGCGCATCAAACAGCATGAAACTTTCTGAAAAACTTAATAAAACATCACCGAAAAACAAATTGGTGTGATCGATTTTCTTTTTCGGCCCTAAATTACTTAATAATAGTATTTGAAGTTCAGAAATTTGCTTTAATTATTTTCAAAAATCGAAACTTTTTGTGTGGTGAGGGGGGGGGGGGGGCGACTTTTGAACCGTCTTAAGTTCGGTAAGGCGATTAAATTTATCGCAAAAAAAAGCTTAAGGTGGGAGGACTTTGAGGTGCAGGGTTGCTACAAAAAAATTCCTCCGAACCAAAGTTATTCCATAAAGCTAAATTGTAATTGTTTACATTTTGTCACAGCAAAAAGCGGCAAAGATTGCCGTAAAAGGAGATTGTTCTACTATTATTAACATTTATCCTAAACTAATAGCCCGAGCGAAAAACTAATTGGATATAAACGTTCCCAACAGAACAGGCTACATGTTATACTGAAATTATGTATAATTAAGTATTAATAGTAGAAATAATAAGTTGGGAAACAACCAAAACGGTCAAAAACTGCTATGAAAAACCGGCATTTCCTTAATTTAAGCCGTTATTTTCATAAATAGTTGAAATACTTTTTATCTCAACTACTTTTAACCAGCTCTTCACAATTCTTTTTTTCTAGGATAACTATGAATTCTAGGAATTTTGAGGATTTTTCAATTTTGTCTGAGGCCGGGGAGAGCTTTTACGGGCCCATTTTATCACCCTGTTCCCATAATTACATTTCGAAATAATCTAAAGGCTAAAGGGTGTGTTCACTCTTTGTTGTTAATTCTTGTGTATTTTTACATCGGTTACACTGATACATTAAAGAGTGAATACCCCTAATGAGTTAATTCTATCAGTTCGCATATTTTGAGAAGGTCAACGACGAAATATTCTCCTTGTTTCAATTTTGGTACTACTTATTTTTGTTCGACAATTACTTTTACTTTATATCTATTATTTTGCATGGCTTATTATATATTATGTTTTTATATTTATTATATTTTTGTTATAGGACTTACTTTGCACGACAATATTACTTTAAACGATGACGATGATTTATTTCACGACTGCACTTCTAATTGCCTGATACTAAACTGAAGCCTGCAACCACAGAACCTCTTAACCAAATAAGCAAAATAACAACAACATTTTGGCACACATTTTTTCAATAAGTCCAAAGGTTGCATTATGTGAGTAGAATTTTGAGGTAGCATGACCAATTCTGTCTGCTTCTCTCTACAAAAAGTTACCAACGGTAAATTAAGAGATGTGATGAATTATTATCCATGTATAAAGTAACAGGAAACACTATCTTCTTTTCGACATGCCACGAATAGAATACATTTGTGATGTATTCATAGAAGGTTTCTGTGAGAGTACATTAACATCGGAGAAGCACGAACCCCATCAGCCCTATATATGAATAGAACCGTCTGAACTTCTTTGCCACCATCAACAACTTTCTACACTGCACGTGATCCTTTTTCCGCCAATAACCTCTCTGCATCAGGACACAGAATTACGCTGATTTCATCGCAGTTAAAAAATCCTGTAGGAGAAATATTCGATAGATTTTTACTTTCTAAGTATTGTCCGCAATTTTTTAACCACTCTTGTAATTCTTCACAGGTGATAGCTACTCTACTTAGACTCAGATGCTGGGCTTTCTTATGTCCTTTCCCAATCCCTTCATACCAGTGGCGACTTGGACGGTCGTCGGTAAACGGTGTTTTTATTGTTGTCTTTTGCACATATTTTTGAACAGAATCTAATAACTCTGTTTTTGTTACAGGTGCCCCCATTGCAGCCCTATCCAACACTCACTTGACAATATCATCTTCTTCTTTAGATGATTAGACTGTTTTTTATATCTTGCCAGGCCCAATATTGTTTTTCTGCATAGAGTACCTATTGGTAATCTAAAAGCAGCGGCTGCTTTTCGTAACTATGACCCCGTGTCTTTCATTGCTTTTAAGGCATTTTATATATTTGATTGATCATTTTGAATTCTTCGAATTTTCTTTTTTTCTTTTTTTATTAGTCAGATTTGAACATAACACTTTTTTTTTGTTGACTGGGACTGTTTTCGTGTCTCCATTTTTTCAATTTTTCATTAAAATTTTCTTGATGTTTACTGTTGTCACGTAAAAATATTTCACAAATCAATATATAAAAAAATTTAAAATAAAAAAGAAGGAAAATAACTTGCAAAATGTTATGATGTTAGGTTAGGTTTCTAATCTAACCTTATTTAATTCAAAATACTTTCTGGTAAATAACTATTTGGAGTTTTGCTAATAAAAAATGCCTTATATTAAATAATTGCACTTTTCTGATAGTAAAAATTCTTGACTATTTATTTAAAAACTTATAACACTATACTATCTCATAAAATCGGGACAAACGAAAGACTTCATGTTCGTACTGCACGATACACGATGTGGAGTCTCTCATATACCGGTACGTCTACGTTTATAAACGTAGGTATTGTGAGACACTCGAAAATCACAAATGAATAAAGCATAAATGCATACAGAAATAAAATCTAATGCTCATTAGCTTTTAATTAATACATAATAGACATACCTAAATAAATATAGAAATTTAATTTAACGCGAATAAAAAAATGGATATTCTACATCGTTCAACACTCCTCAGTCGTGGTCTCAAGTGCTGATATCGATCCATGTACTTTTATATATACTTTTTATCAATACCAAAAGAATAATTAGCGGCCCCAAGTAACGTTTCCCCTCTTTTTCAGGTCGAATTTACGTCTATTCGACGTAAATTAGGGCAGCGACTAATTGTGGTTAAGTTAATATTTACGTCCGATTTACGTAAGTGGAAAATGAGAGGACGTCGTATCGACGTAAATATAATGGGAAATTAGGGAATATTTCATTATAGGGCACAGGACTCAATTCCTTGATTTGGTAAATTTAACGTAAATTACACGTCGAATTTACGTAAATTTTCCTAAATCTCGACCTATTTTCTATCTACATGTTAAGGTGTGTGTTAATATAGAAGGAATTACATTTTATAAGGATTGTATGTGTAGGGTAATTCGAGGTGAGATGGTACATTATTTTTTAAGTCCGAATAACTTTTGACAAAAATATCTTACAAATAAAAACTACTTTGCAAATTAAATAAGGAACGAAACTTAACTTTATTTCATAACAAAAATAAAAAATACATAATTCAGTTTCAAAAATAAAAAAAAAAAAAAAAAAGCAAATGTCCCATCTCACCTAGCTTCTTGAGGTGAGTTGGTACAGTGAAAGAGGTGTGATGGGACACGTCAAAATGATGTCATTTATAATCCTAATTGCTTGCTTTGGCGCAGCTTTCACAGGTGTTTGCACATTTAGAGCAAAATTCGTGGTACCAGAATTTACAAACAACAGGACTTGAGCAATAGCCTCCAACAAATTAGACTCGCTCCAATTTCCCCTCAAAGCAAACTTTCGAATGTACTTTGGTACTTTGTCGGCATTGCTATCGTAAAACCTATATTAATTAAGTGCTTATAGAACAAGAGTATAATCTGAAGTCGAAAAGTTAGTTATTTTATTAAATACAAAGAAATGAAAATTTTAAGAAACAAGTTGTCCCATCTCTCCTTTGGAAAAATGTCCCATCTCTCCTTTTCAAGTTCTGCATAAAACGCATAATTTTTTTAGAATGTTAATCTCTAACTGACTTTGTTTATCAAACACAAAATATCAGTGAGCATTACTTCCAGTCGCCAATTTCTTAAAAAAATATTTGTCACTTAGATTTTTATGGATTCTTAGAAATTGTAAGGTTTTACTTTCTAGATATTAAAAACTTTCACAAGGAATTAGAACTAAACCGCATAACACAAGCACTCATTAACGACTGACAATCATCAGTTCAATGGAGCATTAGACAATGCATGTTGTTTCGTGTTTCAACAAGTTGCAAGTTAAGAGAAATTAAGCTGTCCCATCTCACCTCCTGTCCCATCTCTCCAAGAATTACCCTATCTGTATATGTGTATCAGTATATTTTTCTATTCATTCCTTTAATATATGGCAGCCATGCTTTGTTAAATAAATATGGCGCATATTACATTTCTCGACCTAGAAGTTAGTTTGACTTACAATTTTTCCTTATACGACGAATTTCCTGGATGGCAAGACGAAATAACCAAATTTTTCGATTTTGAGGGCAAAAATCCGTATCTAGGTAATTTTGTGTTCAAAGGTTATGATAATTTTTATCTATAAATAAACTTAAAATAAGGCATTTCGCCCTAAATTATGGAATTTAGCCTTAAATAGTTAAAAGAGATTTGACAATTGAAAGAATTGAATTGATTTATTTACATCTTAAAAATATTAAACCATGTGATTAGCATCATCATTTGGATACAAGATTTGTTAAAAAGCGGGTGAATGCAAACGCAGTTCAATATATGTATATTCCGCATGGTTGGGAAGCAAATACTGAAGTGTACCTATTGGCCCAAATCAAGTGTAGCATCTGGTATTCCAGAGCCTGACTGACTCCGATATAAATGCGTCGTAAATAGGAGCAACATTTGTAATCTTGATGAAATGATTCAATGGGAGGAGCAGTTCAATAATTCCAGTGATAATGAAGTCAAACAAAAGTAAATGAACTTTAATTTTTGGTTGTATTATTACGTAATTTCAACTATTAGGAATTTCGCCAAATGTGGCCATTTAGTCCAATTTACCTTGAGGTTAACTTTTTTGGGAATTCGGACTTTGAGGGCGAACACAATCGAATAGGGAATTATTTAGGGCATATTTACGTTATCTTGCCTTGAACTTGGGAATAGATCTAACTACAAAGTCCACAAAATTAAGTAAAATTTTGGTAAAAAGTACGGAAATTCGCCTTAGATTTAGGAAATTTTCCTTATTTATTTCCTTATTTCTCCTAATTCCTACGAGGTAAATTAAAAAGGAATTATTACGTAATTTTTCCCTAATAATTAACTACAAAGTCAAGATTACTTTGAGGTCCTAATTTAAGGAATTATTAAGTAAAATTTCCTTCATAATTAACCTTAAAGGAGAGTGGCCTTTGAGGTTAAATTCTTAAGTCTAATTTACGTAATTTTGACCAAAATAGGTCGATCGGTCCTCAAAGATAGGAAATTCAACCTCCAATGTTGCTTGGGACTAGTAAATTACGTTCAAAAGTGACGAAATTATGTATTTGTTATATTTGAACAGTTAAGTGCTGTATTTTTCATTAATTAGTCAATTCATAATAGGGACTTTTACTGAGATTATTACAAGTATTTTTGCAGTACAGAAAAATTGTAGAAATGGTGCTGCCAAATTATGGCAGTGGAATGTAAATGTGACCCCTTTTTTCTCTCGCTTATTACTTCGAAAAATATATTTGCCCTTGAACTTGTTTTTTTTCTTTCAATTTATAAAGCATTAATAAATTGTGAATTACAAAAGCGAGGGAGTTTTCAATTTTGGGTGCGAATAAACAGCTCTTCTTAATAGAATCTTGTAGATCCTTAGTTCCCCTTACTGGATGTTTTTGCTGTGGAGCCAGAATGAGTGCATCCTGAACTTTTTAGCGTTTTGAGCGTAAATTTTACAATTATATTTCTGAAAATACGTAATTGTAGGAAACTGTATTTCAGGTTTTCACCTTTTTTTTTTTAAATAAACTATGAGACCATATATGTATTTATATACACGCACAAAACTATGAGTATAAAATTTCTATAAATTCAAATCTGTTTTCTAGTCGCCTTTACTTAATCCACTTAATGCCACAAAACAACTGTACCAACCCACTCAAGATTGCGCCAACTGTGCCAAATCTGTCAATGAGCTTGGCTCTGAACAGGGGGAATATCAGATCAATTTTGAATACAAGTTAATAAATAGGATAACTCTGGATATCTCACCCTTTGCAGCACCAAACATTACTCAAGGGGTGCTGCCACCCCTACTCTCTATAGGTACTTGAGCCGTTGATCTGTTGCTGTCAAGCCATTCTCGCGTAATTGAAATGAGCAGTAACACACGCCTGTTGTAAGTTAAACGAAACGAAGCGCCCAGACTGGATCCGAATCCGCAATGTGCAACATATGGCGCTGCATTTAATTAGAAATTAAGTCAAAGGAAATTAAACAGCTCCGCGAATCTCACAAAGGACTGAGAAGGATATTATACAGGAGTCGGGTTTCTATCATGCATCTCTGCAGCCCCACTGCCCATTTCTATGTGCTATGTCCTTTCGAAGTTTGCCTTGGTGAGGCGAGGACTATAGGACTCGTATTTCACCAGTAAGCTGTCCTCTAATACAACAACGAAAAGTACTACCTACCGCCCGAATTTTTTGTTTGTTTTTAGTGTTTTTATACTTTTGCTGGGTGGTGGGACTTGGGTGCTCCATTGATAGTCCTGTTTAGACTCAAAGTCCGTTGTGCTTGTTCAATTCCCTGCACACTCCTGAATGGCTGATTGCCACCAAAGGATAACGTTATACAAGCGAATAAATCTTTTTAATTGACTTTTGTCTGGTTGCTTCAGTTTTAATTGTTTTTATCTGAGCTGATAGTTGTGCGACGCAATCCAACCTTTTTATTTTCATTGGTGTTTAGTGAAATTTTATAGATTTTCTAACGCTCAATTTTGTAGGCATTTTATTGAGGAAAGGAACAATACTGGAGTTCTTTTGTAGATTCACTCTGACCTCTAGAATTTGAATTTTTGAATTTAGAACGATTGATTAGCCTACAGTATTCATTGCATTTGAAATTATCAGTATTGAACAGGGTTATCTAATTCATCTTATTTAGCAGAATGAAAAGGAACTTATAAAGTAAAGAAGTGGTGGACACTCGTGCAGCCGGGCAAAAAAGATTTATTTTTTCAAATTAGATAATTTTTAAGGTTTGATAAAAGTAAAATTTTGATATTTTGTGTTTCTGTTGTTTATTCTCAAAGTTATGCCATTTTCGAAATGTTAAGATTTAGACGATAAAATTGTATATGTTGAGTCAGTTAAGAATTTAGAAATTCAACCCAATACTAAATTTATGTTGTTGTTGCGACTACTAATTTGCGGAGGAAATTGGCCATGATTCTTATTGTCCGCCTTTTAACTATGGGAGCCTTATTTTTAGCAAATTAGACTCAAATTGTCAAAGAAAAGTTACTTTTATGATGTCACACGTTATATTTACAGACTTCCTCAAAGCGCTCATGTATCTGCTCTATTTACGTACTTAGTTGGATGGAACCTCTACCGAGACCTTTTCGACTCGTCATAGCCGTATGTTTCTTCACAGGTTAATTTTTATTGAATCCCCTAGATATCATTCCGAAAGCCTATAGTTCTTGAACTCGAATAGAGGTCTTCAACTGCTTATCCCTTAGGATCAACTAAACTCAGCTCATGACTTTATTGAAGCTTAAGTCAAACTAAGTTGCACAGCTCTGTAAGTTTAAAATTTTTCTCAAAGATGTCAGCACTCGGAACTAAAACGGTTTTATTTATGATTTATTTTACCATGCCCGTATTTTTTTATTTTCGCGAATTTATTTTTATTATAATATATTCCAAATTTGAGTTTCCATATCATTTAAAATTTAAGCTAAGCTTAATCCCCAAGATTAAACGCTTAAGCTAACATAGGCTAATTGTGCGAAATATTTTTACCGAATTGAATTTAAGCCACATTTTCAGCTATGAAATTATACAACAAAGCCATGACTCTGGAGAACATCTATTAGAGTCTATTGTCAAAATGTGCATGTACAATTGTAAATAAAGCGTGTTTCCAGCTCAGAGGTATATAAGAAAGGTGATGGTGGTACTCGCATACAAATAAGAAATTTTATGGCAGGGGGTGGGTCATCTCAACCGTTTCGGAGGTATAGGATGATTAAAAAAAAATGCCAGTTTTTCACAAAATACCATAGATCTTGTTATACAACATATGAAGGTGATTTTTAGCTTAGATGACTGTAAACCGCTTACGCTTTCCAACGAATGTAGGTCGTCAAAGTTAAAAATTAGAAAAAGTACCTAGTTTGTTTTAATTTTAACGACTTTCATTTGTTTTTGATTTTCATTTGATCTGAAACATATTTCTACCTATAAGCAACCGTATTTAAGATAAACCTGTTTTTTTATGGAAGAACGGGTAATGAATTGGGAATTATTGGGTTGAGTGACGGTGTACATTACGTTTGAATGTTTGTGGCCCATAACTAATGGGGAAAACCGATGATAGTAAACTGCTCCACATTCATACTGTCCTGCTTATGAAGGATTCGCGGAATTTTACGGTACGGTCAAATTTAACTTTAAGGGTATGAGTGTGAGCTCGCGTTACAGCGAGCTACAGATTTCATAAGAGCAAAAGCCATAGAAGTAGTGATAAGAGAGAGATAGAAAACCGACATTACGTCGGTGCTCTAGGGAATCAATAGTTGCTATTTATATGTCATCGCCAATATGCCGGAAGTCCTTCTTTTCGACTTTGTCTAATGCGGACAATGCAGTGCGTCCAGTTTTTGCCCAAATATGGGAATTACATTCTAATGTAGGCCTGATATGAGATTTTTATTTATTTTACCCGGACAGGAATCGAACCCATACTTGTTAGAATCGGTCAAGGATATGAGACCTGTAGATTTTCACCGAGTCTGATGCAGTAAAATATTTCTTGCATCTTTGCAAGAAGTCCAGGCATTTCATCGCATTTTTGGCAATACCAAAAATATGATCGAACCAAATAAGATTGTTGGATAATTCAACGCATAAAATGTTAAGAGAGTGCGAGCTCGAGATATCTTCTCCATCCACAGAAATGAGTTGTTGGAGTACGTTTGAGTGATAACAGAAAACATTGCGTTTTGGAAGCATTAAGCAGGACCTGATTCGCTCTGCCCCAAGCGAATATTGTTGTAAGGTCATTGGTTTAGTGAACTGAGCATGTGGCTTCGTTTGTAAACTATTCCCACGGGAGTCGAACGAGTACACAAAATCAAGGGAAGTGTCATCCGCTAAACTATGAATTTGATTGGAAGAGAGTAGGAGAGAGGACGGAACCTTGGAGTACACTGGGATAGATTATAAAACGGACCTAGGTGACTCCGTCAGATATAACTTGAATTGAACGGCGGAAGAGAAAACTTATGGCATAAAAGTAACGCGATTATCAGTATCAGTTTCGATACCTAATATAATGTTGTTGTAGTTTCAATTTTCAAGTTTTCAAGTTAGTCTGGAGAGATTTGAAGCAGAGTGGGTGCGCAAGTCATGGACATCAGTACAGAAATGCAACAACAACATACAACACAATTAGTTAATTAATATTTACACTTACATATGTTCATATATTTTTAAACTTGCGTAATCGGTTCAAAATTCTACAAACCGAAAGTATGAAGTAGTTTCGAGCAGTTGATATTTAATACTGGTTTGCCTATATGAAAAATAGTTTTTTAAAGTTTAAAAGTTTTTAAATGGAATAAAATAAAATTGCAGTGTATCTTATCCATTAATAAAAGAATGACACTTTTCGATGAATTTCATAACTCCTTCAGTGAACTCAAACAATACCATGAGAAATTTTATGCATATTTGCGGATGACAAATGTTACTTCGAGTACATTCAACTTCCATTGCAACTTTATACCATATTTTTTTATTATTATTATGCGAAATATATTTGTAACTATTTTAAAAATATTTTTACAAATATTTTCCTGGAAACGCAGTAACCGATTAAACTTCCTTTTCTATCCAAACTTCAATCCTTTCTGTTCTGCTTCGGGATATGAATCGAGGAAAGCCTAAAGTCGACACAACTTTTAATAGCTGAATTAGGTATACATAAGAAAAATAATATTGTGATGATCGAGGATTTTCCCTATTATTGTTAATAAATGATTCTTCATTGACGTTTTCATGTGTAATTATTCCTCATCTGGGACTGATCTGCATCAATATTTACCAGAAGTAAACCACGAAGATATAATATCTGATCTTAAGTGAATCTTGAATGGTAACTTTGTAAGCTGAAGTCTAGGGTAATTTAATAATTTCAACTTACACTGTAACGTGTGCTGAAGGAAATATATAGAAAGATTCTTCCTTCTGTTTAACTAATTAAATATTTATTTAAAAATATTGATGATTGGCTTCTTTCACAGGTTGCTGTTGATTTTCCTACAAGTCCCTAAACTGCCGTCCTGCTACCAGAAACTTTATTCAGCTAAATGTTAGTAATACGTTTTTGTATTCTTATTATTATTTAATTTTATCTCCGTAATCCTGTCGTTTCTTTGTTCAAATTCTTGTTGACTTCGAGGTTCTCGGTCTTATCTTCGTATTCTTTATGACTTTTCTTCATTTGCTTCTCTTTATATATTTTACTTTTATTTTTTTATTCCTTAATATATTCGCTTTATTCTCAATTTTTGATATTGCACCTTGTGGTGCGGTATGGCCGATCTTCTCCAGAAAAAAAAACAAACTCTCCTTCCACGTCGCACTTACATCCCTCGTCCCTTATTTTTTGCCCCTATTTCGGGATGGTTCCAATCCGAAGGCAATTGATAATAGTGGGTGTTAAGTTGCGAGCACTAAACAACTGGCCTCGAACTGGAGACAACTTCAGTCGTACAAAGTGACTTGAAATTTTTTTATAATTATGTGTTTGCTTATTTCTTTGACTTGATCAATACTTATTTATTCATTAATATCATTATTGTTATTATTTATTAAGTATTAGGAATTGATTATTTAATTATTTAAGCAGGTATACGCAGTGGTTATTTATTAAGCTAAGATATTATAGTATTTATTATCATTATGAGCTTTTTTTTTAAATAGGTATAATACGAATTAGCACACTTGTATTCTTTAATATTATTCTTTTATAGTATCTCTTTTGTTTTGATTTCTTTAAGTATTTTTCAATAAATTTTAATAATTAATTAATATTCATGAACTATTTATCTTTCTCTAATCTGTTGTCTCTTGAGTGGAGTTTAATAATCGGTGTCTATGTATCCATTATGTCTGTGTGTAGTGCTTTTTGCATATCTGGATTCTCTGATGGCCTCCCGTTGATCTTTGGATATAGATAACATTTCGGGCTTGGACAGGATAAGAGCTCTCTTAAATATTATGTGTAACAGGCATCGCGGTTTGAACTTATGTATTATCAATGCGAAAAGCCTCCGCAACAAGATCGACGAGTTTCGGTACGTGTTTTCTAGTTCATATGTATATATTATCATGATTAGCGAGACATGGTTGAACGAATCGATCCCATCCTCATTGCTTACAATTCCGGGTTTTAACCTATTTCGTAACGATCGAATCGGCCGGGTGGGAGGTGCTGTTGCCATTTACGTTAGAAACTGGCTTAGAGCTAAACAGATCTCCTCCTTTAGAAATTTGCCAATCGAGTTTTTGTCTGTTGAGGTTGTGACACGTAATGAAAAATGCGTCTTCTCGTCAGTTTATTGTCCTCCAAATCAATTTAATAATGATAATGTCCGTGAATTTGAGAGCTCTATACTGCCACCCGGTCTGCTAAACGCCAATATTATAGCTGTAAGTTCAATGTAAGGCTCCAGCCTAAGGAGTTGTGGCGTAATCTCCGCCAAACCGGAGTATTTGGCAAGGATAAAACTGATTGCAATTTTGTCCTGGATAAACTCAACTCACACTTCACTTCTACTAACAGAACCTCGTCTCACTTACAGTCACCGATCTCGAATCTCGCTAGCAATTTGGATAGTGCACGGATACCAAACCGTTCCACCAGGACATTTTCTTTCCGTGGGGTCGAAACTGATGAACTTGTTTCCTCTATTCTTTCCATCAAATCAGAATCTATTGGTCCTGATAGTGTACCACCGCGTTTTCTTAAATTATTGTTACCCTTTATCAGTAAGTACCTGCTTCACATCATCAACTGCTGCCTTACGTCCTCCTGTTTCCCGAGTAACTGAAAGTCAGCTATAGTCCTACATATTCCCAAAAAACCATCTCAAGAATATTCATATGATTTTCGGCCAATAAGCATATTATGTTTTTTGCCGAAGGTACTAGAGAAGCTTATCTACAGGCGAAAATCTTGAGCACATGGAAACCAATAATCTTCTGACATGTTGGCAATCTGGTTTTCGTGCGTCCCACAGCTGCGAGTCCGCAGTATTAAAAGTAACCTCGGACATCAGAACTGCCATGGATAGGCATAATTTTGTTGTTCTGGCTCTACTAGATTTCTCGAAGGCTTTTGACAGCGTAGACCATTACATCCTCCTCCACAAACTTTGCAATTCTTTCAGTTTCAGCGCATCTGAAATTGCGATGATTGATAACTTTTTGAAGGGGCGCAGTTAGTTTGTGAGGACCAATAGTTTAGTATCTAATAGTCTACCCTTACTGTATGGAGTACCACAAGGATTTATCTTAGGTCCGTTGCTCTTTAGCTTATACATTAACGACTTGCCGAATGTTACGCAAGATGTGAGCATTCACATATACGCAGATGATGTACAACTGTACATATGTCGGCCTATTGGACTTATTGAGGACTGCGAGGCTCGCTTAAACGACGACTTAGAAAGAATCCACTCTTGGGCCTTAAACAACAGACTGCTATTGAATCCTCAAAAATCGAAATGCATCACTTTCTATGGCAATAAAGAAGTATTATCCGAAGTCCCTCTAGTGGTCTCAAATGCAAAGTAACAAACCTAGGAATTGTATTAAACCCGGATATAAAGTGCTGCAATTATATCAGTTTTATTCTTAGCAAGATATATGCAGGCTTGCGGCGGCTATGGCTTTCGGCCCACATCTTATCGAGAGGTATACGATCTAAGCTTACAAAGGCACTTATTTTACCACATTTCACATTTGGCAGCATCATCTATCCTAAGCTGGATAGCGTATGCGCTCGCAAGCTAGAGGTCGCATTTAACGTTTCGACCCTGTTTCGCTCTTCAGGACTAACCTGTTGGGCTGCTCTCTTTCCAGCTACCTAAAACAAAGGGCTTTAATTTTCCTATATGTCTTACTACAGACTAGCTCAGATGGCGGGTATTGTCAGGGATTTCAGAAGGCTCATTAAGGCACACACGAATTAACTCTTTCATCTAATTTTTTTTTCTTTTCTTTTTTTGGATTTATCTTAGATATATTTTTAATGTTAACTTAGAATACTATCTAGCTCCATCTACCTAATTGTACTCTAAAAGATTATACAATCTTGTGTACGCAATACCGAAATATATATTTATTATTTATTATTAATTATTATTATTTTTTATATGTTTTTATTTAAATGATATATATGTATATTTGCAGCATATATTGGACACGTCTTGCAGCATACATTATACGTAGATAAATGAAAAATACAGCAATATTGTAAGAAAATTCGAATATTAAAAAATAACATCTGGGGCTATAAAATATCTATGAGTTGTCTCACGGTTCTGGATGGCAAACTAAAAAACGCGTTACAGATTTTTAGAATTTTTTCTGTATTCTGGAATTTTTAAGGATATTTATTCCCCATATAGACCGTAATGCTCAGCCTAATATGATCCATGACGGTAATCTTTACAGTGCTAAAAAATAAATTCTACGTCATTGCTAATCTGCCTCAAATTCAGGTAAGATAAGATTGCCCGAGGTTTATTAATATTCCACTTCCGTTTCAGTCGCGTACGATTTGATAGACTCCGACCCCTATATATCACAGAGCATATTGTTCATCCCCATAAGCCCCGGCTGCTAAGGAGGCTATCAATTTATGTAGTGCAATAAATAACATCCAACCAACTAGATGTAACATTATGGCGTATTATAAAACAATATTTGCCCGCATTCTTTCCTTCGGCCTTTGTTTATTCCACCACGGCAATCTCGTACCTACATTGAGCATCCTCTGGCTCCTCTTCCTCTGCCTGATGGGTAGATACAGTAGTAGAGTAGCAAGCAAGCAATCGTCGTGTATACATGCTCCCCACTGTAGAAACGTCGACTCACCTACTATCACGACCTTCCCTTGGTTGGTTGGTTCAGTCAAGAGATCCAAATGGAATGGGTTACTTCCTGGAAATGTTGTATCCACAGATATCAATTCGTATCCTTGCCAGGCAGTGGAATAAACTAAAAATGATACACTAGCTGTGCGCGCGGTAGTTCGAGGAGCGGGTAGAGGGCGAGTTGAAGGTTCGATCCAGCAACGAGAAGGTAAGTGGGAAATTGTGAAAATTGCTGACGTGATGAAAAAACCTAGATACACAGTGAAACTGTTGTATGATGAGACAAAACGGAAGAAAAAAGCACAGAAAATTCCATCCATGTACGCCGATTGGAGCCGGGTATTGACACGGGATGGGTAGCCCTATACTGCCGGGTTGAAAGAGGACATAATACATGAACTCAATTGATTGCTGTTTTTCTCTCTATAAGCCCCGAATAGCACTTTGCTATGCGCGCGCGAGGAATTATTGAGGTTTGTGCAGAGGAACAGGGAAAAAAGTGGAATGAAAAAAAAATAAAAATGGAAGAGTACACGAGCTGGAATTGATCAGGATCATGGTGAACACAGGAATAAAACAGGAACAGGAGAGTTGTGTGTGGATAACTAGTTATGGGTGCTGTGTAACCCAGTCTGTCTCTCCCTGTTCAACCCGGCAATAAGAGAATCAGAGTTCCTTTATAATTTATGACTACCGTGTGTTTCTGGAAATTTTTCCATCCGCTGCCTGCTTCCTGGGTATGTTTCCATGAGCGAAAGCTTTTCATAATATAGACTCTCCTATCATGTTATGCTATGCTGCTATATTCCCACACGGTTATATGGAGTATGTATATGTATATGAAGTTGTATAGTGGTATTGTACTTTCGCGATATCCGTTTTTAAGAGCACCGCTTGGATACGGGGGACAACTGAATTGGTAGGAAATTGTGATTTAATGGATGATTGCGTTTAGATTAGTGAACTTCCCACCCCGGTAGCTTTGTTTTTCCGCTTATCGTTTGGCATTTTTATTTGAATTTCGGGCAATTTATCAAGTTTTCGTGCCACCATAGCGCATTGATGCGATGTTTTTAATTTATATCGTTCGGCTCTATAGAAACGCTGGCAAATCTACCCACCTACATACCTACATATTTCTCCTTTAATGATGATAACTCCAAGTCATCATTCGTTTGCGGCCATCTATTAGAATCGCTTCTTTTCAATGGATATTTTCAGTTTAATGCTTATTTGAGAGTCCTAAATCACAGTTTGATTTTTCTGTGAAGTATTTTTCTTGAGGGTTAAATATATTTGATTTATTTTCACCCACATTAGATTATTAGCTCAGATGTTTCGTAAACAACCTCACTCTAGTTTTCTATCCTTTTTTTGCCGCATACAACTGAGAAATATTTCTAGTGAGCTATCTATAATGGGATAGGCAATATTTTTGTGGGAATAATCAGAAAAAGCAAAGTGTACTTTCAGCTACAAGCATCAAGGCACTGAGAGGTTTAACATCAATTTTCGCCCAGAAGCCACTTTAGTAAGGTACGTTCCGAAGAAAAACAAAAAAGTAGTGTTGATGTCAAGTATGCATTACCGATCGAATGTACGTAATAATGCTGCACAAAACCAGAAACAATACGGTTCTATAATGAAACGAAGTCAGGAGTAGATACAATGGATCAGTTGCCAACAAAATACACCACCAAACGTAGAAACAAAATATGGACGTTAGCATTTTTTTTCAACATAATAGATGTTGCACGCTTAGGTAAATTTTCATACCATGACGCAACGTTCTCCCGCTTATCCCTCAAGGACTTGGGAAAAAACTTGTTCCTGCCGTCAGTCTGGAACAGGTCAAAAATTCAAAAATTTATCTTTCATTATTATGTACGAACTGTGATGGAAACAGCCCTGGGAAAGAAGATTACACGAACCCTGGCACAGGCATAGGCACCAACTAAGATGCTCATCAGGTAGGACTAAGCATAGAGGTGTATGTCATTGATGCCTTGCAGACAACAATAGGCGCCGTAAGACTAGAAAATGCTGCACTATATAAAAACCCGACATCCAATCCGCATATATATGAAAATCACTCCATCTACCTGTGTTGACTGCGGCGATACTGCCACATTAGACAGTCCAATTAATGAAATTCTGTGTTAGTAGACATTATTTATTGCATTACATTTCATACGAAAAGTGCTCCAAGGAACTTCGTTAAGACTTCAAGTGCTGGAAATTTGGAATTTTTCCTATATGTCTCCTATATAAATCTCGATCAACATTTAAGTTCTCACATAGATGTTCTAGTTCTTAAGGAAATAGCTTGGGTATTATATCTACATTTGTTGTTTTGTTTTATATGAGTCTAAGGAGTATAAGTCCTATATGAAGAATTTTCTACTTGAACATTAGTACTATAAGCGTGAATATATATATATATATATAACATTCCTATATCAGTATTGGGGAAATTATATATGGGAGTACAGCCCTTGGGATATATGATCATATATCAAGTTTCATAACAAAAATCAATCTCCAATCAACCCTTACATAAGAATACGGGGAATAAGTAATTTCAGTGAGAATTAATTTTTGATATCAACGCTCATATAAGCAATCAGTACTTAGTGAACTTTTATATATAGGATCAGGGGGATCACTTGGAAAATGTGTTCCTATATCAAATTTTATAGGAGATTCTAAAGTGTGGTGTCGCGGCATGTGCTTCCCATGAATATGATAGATGATTTTATAGTTGCAGAATCTCTGCATTTGATGGAATTAAGCATAACGAAAAGACTTCTAGTTGGGTATAGGGACGGACATTTTTATAATTCATACAAAGTGGTCATCTCGAGATATAGTATGTTTCCGAATTGTTGCTCAAATACAAAATGACTTCCGAAATCCATCGTGATCTGGAAGACACACCACCCTGGCCGATCAGAGCTCTCAATTCGTTCCTAATTTGACCATCTCTTTTACCTCGACTGAATTTGTTAACTCCTCTGTAATAGCTTTGCATACATCAGGAATTATTTTAGAAAGAGAAGATATTGAAACCTTTAGCAAAAATACTAAATTTTAATAAGAGTCTTCGGTCCAAAAATCTAAATATTTATGAGCAGGATTACATTCTCATATATGTATTCTGCTTTTTATACTCTAGATGAAATCTATAGGGTATACTAACTAGTTTGTCATTCCGTTTGTAACACCTCGAAATAATGATGGTAGAGCAAAATGGATTGGACACCCACGCATAATATTAAAAGTTATTTTGATTTTTGTATGTCCGTCCGGCGGCTTGTCTGTCTGTCCGTCTGTGCGCACGATAACTCCAGAACGCGTATACTTAGAGACCTGAAATTTTGAACACGCACTTTAAAAAAAAAAGTAAAATTAAGTTCGAAAATGAGACAAATCGGGCAACTCCTTCGTGGGGTTGCAATACAAAACTTTCGGTTTCCACTATATATTTGGACACTGCCTGAGAACGCGGAGACATATACAGCTGTAATTTGGTTCGTGGTAGTTTTATAATAATTACAAATAAAAGTTCAAAAATGGACTAAATCGGACAACCCCTTCTTGATGTTGCCATATAAACATTTAGGTTTTTTACACATACTCTGAAAACGATCAGTCCTATACATTTTTATTGTACTCAAAACTTCTTCAGAATATGAAATCCTATAAAATTGGTAATAATCATTTTTTCTGTCCGACGAACCGTTCTAGAAATATATGCGAAAAACCACTTCAAAAATTAAACTTGCATAGATCGGTGACCATTCGAAATTTTAATCGGGCATTCATTTAGGGTATCATAAGAATTGGTCTTAGACAATTCTAGCTTTTTTACTTGTTTATTTTTGGCTTAAGTATTTTGTAAAATTTTTGAATAGCCAATATTTATCTTCTCTCATTTCTTCCAAAATGTTGATTTCCTTTTAATAAAAAACTGTCGCATCTATACGTTTTTAATCCTTCTTCTTTTAGCTTTGGCTTCTTTTTAGAGAATTACAAAAATTGCAATTGCAGCAGCACAAACTGCGTGCAATTGCATTTCCACTTATTCACTAACTAAACCAAAATTCAAAAATAACATGCGCTGCGCTCTCGTTTAAATAGTATCAGGCGATGTATCAAATTACATGGATTTTATTCGAAAAATTCTTTCAAATTTACTATAGAGAGCTAAAATTTTGTACGCGGACCTAAAAAAAATAAAATTTCGTTCGGAAATGACACAAATCAAGCAACTCCTTCGGGGGGTTGCCAAACAAAAATTTCGTTTTCCACTATATATTTGGACACTGCCTGAGAACGCAGTGACATAGAGGGCTGGTATATGACGTTTTCATAATGATAGAAAATAAAGTTCAAAAATGGACTAAATCGGGCTATCCCTTCTTGGTGTTGCCATAAAAAAAATTAGGATTTTTACGAATACTGTGAAAATGATCAGTCATCAGTATACATTTTTATTGTAGGTACTAGCAACTTCTTCAGAATACGAAATCCTATAAATCGGTAATAATCGTTTTTTGTGTCCGACGTACTGCTCTAGAAATATATGCGGAAAACCAATGCAAAAGTAAAATTGCTCAAATGGGTGACCTTACAAAATTTAATACGAGCATTCATCTCCAGGGTCTCATAAGAATTGGTCTTATACCAATTTTAGCTTTTTTACTTGCTTTTATTTTCTTGAGATTTCAGAACAACACTTCATTAAAGAATGACTAAAATCTCAAAGCCTAGATATCTTGAAACCAGTTCCTTTTCCCTAAATATTTTCTCGCTACACAATATCAAAAAAAAATATTTTATGACCTATGTAGAGTAATGAAGGTGTAAAAAGGAAAGAGTTTTCTACTAATGAATCCCAGGATCTCGCTTTTTTTCTTATATAAGGGAAAGAAATATTTAGCTAGAATTAAAATTATATTTACTTACATTGGCATTTTACATAATCTAGCGTGAAATCTACTTTTTCTGAAAACGTCTACCCCATAGTAGTCCTCAGATTTGGAGCGGCCGGCGCTTGTAAAAATTGAGGTACATTAAAAGCTAAAAACCATCTACTGAATTTTACTCTCCCATAGTTTTGATTGATGGTGAGCTAAGTTTCAAGGAGATGGTCATTATTTTTGATATCAGGTATCAGATATAGACTGTACAAAATCAAGGATAGGGTCATACATATGACACATGTTCCAGGTCGAGTTGATTGAAGTACAGTTGTAGAACTGCTTTGGCCGCCCTCTTCTTTATGTGATTTTGGGTGTATATTGGAGACAATCTAAAGAGTCCGAATACCTGATGATATGACTGCGTTAAATAAACTAAGAAGGAGCTTGCGTCATGGATGTTCATGTGTATATCCGAGGTAGCATATAAGGATTACCCTTAACGTCTTCCATGTTGGCGATCGACGGATGTCGAATTCCAAACTGTAAATACTTATTTAAGATGAATGCGATCCATAGCCAAAGAGCTTGGTTTACTCTAACAACGTTAACAAATGTGTCTATGATTTTGTGCAGAAAGAATCCGCTACCGAGCACCTACTCTATCCATCCAGCCTAAAGTATGAAGATTCCTTTAACTTCTTGTTATGGCTCTGACGTGTAGCCCATTCTTACGTGGGATTTCATGTCATTATTACTGGTGAAGTTTTGGGGTGCCAGTCTCTCTCTAAACATTTTCCAGTGGCCTTAGTATCAGATCTCCGACTAATGAGCATTTTATAATTTTTATCTAAGGTTTCCGAAAAGATACATTAAAATTTATGGAGTTTGAAAAGTGTTCGAGCAGATGAACGTGATGTCAATCGAACTATTGTTCTAGCTATGGTATAGAAAGCAGGACAGTCTTTAATAAGGCTAATGTGTCTACTGTAGTATAGCTGTTTACATCATATGCAAACAGTTTGGTGTTTACATCCTCAATCAAACAAGGAGTGTCGCAGTTCTTTTTTAAACTCGCTGATTATTTTATCTGCACCCAAACCTTGTTAGACTTGGACCAAAATTCACCTATTTCATATTTTCGAGTTTAAGTCTATTGCTAGTCCCAGATATACTGTTATCTTAGTCACTTTCAACGTTTATTTTCACCAGAATATATGCAGTAGGTAAAGTATAAAAAATTAATTCAAAATGAAAATTAAAAAATCTCCAAGGGTTCATCCCCTACTCATGCCATAACAATTACTAACCATACTCCTTTCTGCAGTGAATATAATTTCCATGTTGTCAGCGTTGTCAAAGTTGCTCTTTTGTTAATGTTTTTTCACCAAAGAAAAAACAAAACCAAGCCAACAGAAAAAAGGAAACAGCAGTAAAGTTATCTTGAGGACACCACAAGGAGGAGAACATTTTCAAAATTAAATACAAAAAATGGGAAAGAAACGAAGTGAAACAAAAGGCGGAAAAGTTGTCATAAAAGTTTTCTTATGAGAAGTCCCATAGGTTTATGCTGTCAGTCCTATAGTGGCCTTTTCTCATACCGACGAAGCGCTGAGCAGCGGCTACAGGACTAAAATTTATGTTTGTGGTTATAAGAATTGCAAATGAACAGCCAATGAAGAAGGCAGTCGACGAAATGAACACATCTCACCGAATGAATGCTGGGAAAGCTGCCGTGGCCTGAGTTGGAGGGAAATATGCAAATTGAATGAGGATTATGGGGAGGAACATAAAATGAGAAAAGGACAACGGTGTACTTATTGCTGGGGTAGATTAACGGTATTTCGTGGTGGAGTTAACTTACGGGAGGGAATAAAGGACATTTTGGCAAATTTCAGAAAAGTGATGGCCTCACAAATCCAGACTGGCTGTTAATGCTTATTAAGAACAATAGAAACTGGAAGTAAATCCGTAAGAGTTGGGGGGAAATGGGGAGGCAAGTATTTAGCGGTTTTTAATATATTAATTTATATGCAATACTTAGTAATTCGACTCAGTTTAAATAGCTAGAGGAAAATTTTTTCGTTGGGATCACTACTTACTTTTAGTTTATTATGGAAATGGACTTTTGAATTCTTATAAAAATAGTATTTAATCAAAAAATTTTTAAAATTTTTATTCCATTCTTCATTTGAGTTACTTCATTTTCATTAGCATGTAGATCCACTCTTATTATCACTGGTGTCTTTGCGGCGCCATTTGTGTCCTTATCAATCCATGACCTTTACAATCCGAATAACTCTTTCTTCATATACCAGCATCATAAATTGAGACTAATTGGTGTAGCTATGCTAAGCTCGCCTAGAGGAAAATATGCATACGGCTATACGGCACAAGGTGATATTTTGATGGATACCTACATGGATATAAGGAGAGCCGGACTGGATCTTCGAACCGGCCCGGGCAAATGGCTTTAAGCCAGCCCCCTTGGACCTTCAAAAATGACTTTTTGCTAATGCAAACATCCCAAATAATTAAATTAATGTCCCACTGAACCGAGAGCCTCAAGTAGAGCAAGAAAGAGTTTTCTGTTTGCAAATCGTTTTTGCACTCAATATACATATACGTGTGGATCAAACTGAATTTTTCTCACTTAAAGTTAAAATCTTTGCCAATCGAAGAGAAGTCGGCTGACAAACGAATAATGGTAAATTTGAAACAAGGAATGTTAGACTCCATGGACCACTAATAATTATATAAAATGGGTGTTTTTTTCTACAATTTGCAAGATTTATGCAAAAAAAAAACAATACAACTAAAACAGAGTTTCTCTGTGAAAACAGTATCCGAGTGACCAAAAATTTTACTCATATACGAAGGAACTAAGGAAAGAAGTGAACTCTTTGTTCACCACTCCTTGTTTTTGTAACAGCTTAAAAATTTTTATTTCTCTTTCATTTACTCACTAAATACGGAAAAATTTACTCTTCCTAATATTTGGGTACTTTCTTTAATTACGCTAAGCCTTCACCCTGGCAGTAACTTACATCAATTTATTGTTAACATACTGATAGATGACGGTGCCAGTGCCAATTTTAATGAAAAATTTAAAAGTATTTTGATTTCTGCCAATTAGAATTGTACTTTTTTGGCCGCGTATTTTATTAGTAACATAGGCAATTTGGCGTAAGTAAAGGCTTATTTAATAATTTTTCTCATGGACCATTTTTAGTATTCTACTTCAAGATTTATTTAAAAATAAAAAAAAATTGTTTAAAAGAAAATAAAATCGCGATAACGCAAAATATTGGATAGTGCATATGTCCATAAATATAATCAAAACATCAAATATATTATTTAGCATAATAACAAAATACTACAAGTGTAGAAAGTACACATAGGTATGGTAACGCTTTGAAACCTTTTTACACCCTATTGATAAAAAATAATAATTTTGTTAAGAGCGAGTCGAGCTTGCGCAATTTCGGTTCCGTAGCAGAATTTCTTAACGAACAGTTGACGAACCGAATTCAAGTATATCTACATAAATCTAATCCAAATTTGCTTATGATAACTCCATAATATTCAAACAGACGGTCGCTAAAATAATTGATAAGAGTTGTCTTATAAATAAATGCAGAATTGAATATGAGTGCGGGGGGGGGGGGGGGGGTTGCACTTTTTCGTAAGCATATCCAGCAAAAAACTTGAATAAGTGCGGCAGAAAGTAGGCAATTATCGTTTAGGATTGCGTTTATTAAGCCTTTTTCGTCTAAGCATAACCTATCTACAGTCTTCGGGTCCCAAACCACATATGGGACACCCTGTATAACTCAATGCCTACTAACTCAAATAATGTCAACATTTTAGCTTTAGCAACCCAGAAGATATGGGAAGATATGGGTATTTCTTCGCCCATCTTAGGTTATATCTTTATAAGGAATATATTAAAAATTGTGAAATTTTTCTTGGAATCCTTGGAAGTAGCGCTTTCAAGCGTTACCGCACAAGATACAAAAAAAAATTTTTAGATGGTCCAACCCACCACCATAAAAAATTAAAATTTTTTTTTTAAATTTTGCCTGTCGATATATGGATATATGTGCGCGTTATAAAGATCTAACATTTTGCCAAATTTGAGATTCATATGTCGCGCCATTTTCGAGAAAAACCCCTGTGCGATCCGTTTTTCCTTTGTTGTACGGAGTCTTAAAAACACATTTATCCATGCGTTGATGATACTCGTACATATGATGCTAAAATAATCCCAAATGCGTTAAAAAAAGTGATTACTTTTGAAGCCACGAGATTTTCCAAATATAATAATACGAGTATCTTGCCTTCACGCCCTGTCATTTGGGACCTTTCCGAGAAGCTTTAATTCAGAAATAGATAGAGCCAACACCATGAATTGAATAGCAGTAGGAAATCATGCTAGTAGACTGCTCATAGCAGCGAATTATTTCTGCAGGAGCTGCAAGGGTACGAAGGAAATGAAATCAGTTGAACTCATAATTTGCAAGTACCTTGCTCTGATCAAAAGGAATGAGCCACTTAGTAGCTCACTTCTTATCAGATCTATGTAAACTGCAAGGCAAAGAGAGCAGTTGTATTTTAAAATTCGCAAGGGAATCGGCTTCAATCTGAGGCTAATTCATTAGCAGGTTAGAATCTTATGAATTTGAAGGAGCACAACAAAAGTAAAGTAAAAATGGAACGGGCTTGTTCATTTCTGATAGCACCTATCTTCCCTAACTCAGAGATTTCCAGGTATCCTGGAACAATCTAAGAGTTTCTCCCGAAGAATATTCTGAAGGTCTTTATTCTGAAAAATTGTTCAAGTAATTTGATTAGTCTGGTATTAAAAAGTTAACTAAAATCTGAGCATCGACAATCCCATTTACTCATATACCGACTATGGAATTTTCAATACAAGGCCATTTTATGGATAAGTTTTGTTAAAATGTATTTATGATTGTGTTGTAGTTTTTTTTCTGTTATTCTATAACACAAACAAAATGGCCTTTGGTTATACAAAGTTCTACTCAGAAAATGTAAGGTAAGGTGTCCATCACTGCACGTACTGACTGTGTACGCTGGAGCCGAGCTGCCAACTAATTTTTTACACTTTCCTCTCTTTTCCAAATTCTTTGTTGTTAAAATTGTGTTAAAAATTCATTTTAAATTTTTGCAAAATTTACTTACTGCCATATTTGCGAACGAGAGGGAAAATTTCCCCTTAAATTAGAATTTCAATTAGAAATTGATGATTTTCTCAATATCACTGCGGTTGTTAATTTTAAGTCATTGCCGAACGTTGCCAAGATTTTTCCATGTACATTGAAAACAGGCTTCTGAAAATTATGCGAAATGGTAATCTAAATTTGAAAATTTCTGGTGGGTATGGTTACAGTGCATTGACGACTACGAAAATAATAAAAAAGTCTGCAGTATTACCATATTGACGTTTTCATGGACCGGAATAAGATTTGGTAACATTCGTTTCCACTACAACAATAAAGCTATTATCTTTGTATAAGCTCTAACAAACTAATATCTTAACAAGTGAAAAAGCTACAATTGGTCTAAGACCAATTCTTATGATACCCTAGATGAATGCACGTATGAAATTTCGTATGGTCACCCATTTGAGCAATTTTGATTTTTTGCATTGGTTTCTCACTTATATTTCTAGAACGGCTCGTCGGACAGAAAAAATGATTATGACCAATTTTATAGGATTTCTTATTCTGAAGAAGCTTTTAGTACAATAAAAATGTTTAGGGCTGATCGTTTTCAAAGTATATGTAAAAAACCAAAATTATTATATGGCAACACCAAGAAGGGGTTGCCTGATTTAGCCCATTTTTAAAATTTCATTTGCTATTAGCATGAAAACACAGTGTACCAAATTTCAGCTTTCTATGTCGACGTGTTCTCAGGTAGTGTCCAAATATATCCTGGAAAACGAAATTTTTGTATTGCAACCCCACGAAGGGGTTGCCCGATTTGTCTCATTTTCGAACTTAATTTTACTTTTTTTTTAATGTCCGTGTACAAAATTTCAGCTTTCTAGGTGAACGCGTTCTCGAGTTATCGTGCGCACAGACAGACAGACAGACAGACAGACGGACGGACGGACATGCAAAAATCAAAATAACTTTTAATATTATGCGTGGGTGTCCAATTCGTTTTGCTCTACCATCATTATTTCGAGGTGTTACAAACGGAATGACAAACTTAGTATACCCCTATAGATTTTATCTAGGGTATAAAAAGACTGGTCATGTGAAATGGAAAAAAGGTTGACGAGAAATTAACGGATAAATGGGTAAAATCATTGTGACTAATATCACAGTAGTTTTCACAGAATCCAGTTTTAGAGAACATGGAGCTTACATAGGTATTAATACTGTTTCTGCTGGTCATATCTCAGTGCCACACAGAATTTACTAAATTCTAAAACAGTTTAGGGTCATTACTTAGAGTCCGTATTATTCTACGTACCGTGAAACAGGTCGTCTTTCAAAAGATTTTTGATTATTTTTTCTTGTAATCTGAGTGTGTTCGAATTCATTAAAATTTCTGTGGTTGGAAAGTCTGTAAGTTTCGCAATCTTTTGCCATAGTATGAGCGCATATGTTCTAACTGATCCATAAGAAAATAAGAGAAGAGTTTTATTGGTCTAACACCAATAATATTATACGCTAGATTAAAATAAAAGTGAAATAAAGTGAAACCCCAAAGTTTTGTATGGTAAAACTAAGAATGGGTTGCCCGATTCAATGCATTTTTGAACCTCTATTTGCAATTTCTATGAAAACGCCGTGTACAAAATGTCAGCTGTCTAAGTCGACGCGTTCTCAGACCCTGTTCAAATATATATATTCAAAAACTAAAATTTTGTATGGCAACCCTTTTTATACCCTAGATGAAATCTATAGGGGTATACTAAGTTTGTCATTCCGTTTATAACACCTCGAAATAATGATGGTAGAGCAAAATGGATTGGACACCCAAGCGAAAAAAAAAGTAAAATTAAGTTCGAAAATAAGACAAATCGGGCAACTCCTTCGTGGGGTTGCCATATAAAAATTTCGTTTTCCGCTATTTATTTGGACACTGCCTGAGAACGCGTCGACGGACGTAGAGAGCTGAAATTTCGTACATGATGTTTTTACTACATTAGCAAATAAAATGTCAAAAATGGACTAAATCAGGCAACTTTTTCGTGGTATTGCCATATAAAAATTTAGGTTTTTTACGTATAAATTGAAAACGATCAATCCAAGATATTTTTATTGTACTAAAAACTTCTGCAGAATACGAAATCCTATAAAATTGGTTATAATCATTTTTTCTGTGCGACAAACCGTTCTAGAAATATATGCGAAAAAGAACTTCAAAATCAAACTTCAATAGATCGGTGACCATACGACATTTAATACGGGCATTCATCTAGGGTATCATAAGAATTGGTCTTAGACAAATTCTAGCTTTTTTTCTTGTTTTTATATATTATCAAGCCAAGCTTAGGGGATACCCTTTGATTTATAGCAAAGCATGGCAGAAAGGAGATAGGGAAAGGATAAGGAGATGTGGCAACTTGGATATGAGAAAAATGGCGGAGTTGTTGATGTGTCACTCATCAACTTTCGCTGATTTTAAGCCCGAGGAAAAACAAAAGATGGTAGACTATTCCACATTCGCACAGTTAGGGATAAAAAAGCATCACAGAATTTTACTGTACGGCCGAAAGTACTTTGAGGGGTGAAAATATATGCGTAGCTTGCAATGCGAGTATTGTGTGCAGGAGTTAATCTACAAGGAATCAGACTAGATCTTTCATGGGAACATTGATTATGTTGCGGCGGTGCTCAAGTGGGTCGATATTTTTTCATTTTATTCATTTATTCATTGATAGGTGGCATTGTACAAAAAGATACAAAATCTTATGTTAGTACAAGATTAATATGGAGGTACATTATCCAATAACTAATATTAAAAGTAAACTAGACTAATAACAAATCAAATAATTAGAACTAAAACATACAAAGGGAAAGAGAAAAAAAAAAGAAAAAAGAGATGAACCTTATACTTATTTCCAATGCAAGACCAATACTAAACTGACTTCAAGTGCTCGAAAACTTTGCACTTAAAATTACCAAACGTGCCCGACTCAAACAACAATCTCAAGTTTATTGGCAGAGAATTCCAAATATTAATGGACTGGATGAAGAACTGACGCCTAGATGTTAGACAATTATGCCTAGGTACTATTAAAGTAATAACTCGACTTGATCTCGCAATCTGAAGCATATCACATAGGTACCTGGGGTTCCGAGCCTTCAGAAACCTAGCCAAAAATATAACAGCGCGATACCTGAAATAGATCGTAAGGCTGCAACCAAGGATGGAGTCAACGTAGGAAGAGACATGGTCAAAACGACGGAGACCAAAAACATATCTTATAGTAGCGTTGAATGCAGTATTTATCTTCCGAATAGATTCATAGTCAAGACAAGAAAATATTTCACACCCATAGGTAAAAAGAGGGACGAGAAGAGTCCTAACTAGCTTTAAGCGGGATATAATAAGTAATTGTGAAATCGTCAATGAGCTTGAAAGTTCTCTTTTTGACAATATCCAATGAAACTAAGGCTGTATCCATGCTTCTATGGCAACAGAGAAGATGTGGTCTGTCCAGATTAACTTACTGGAAATTTTAATGCCAAGAATGCTTAGTATCGGTAAAACGGAACTTAATGCTCCTTCAAATGAATTGGGAATCGTTAAGTGATGAACTTGTTTTAAAGAGATGAAACAGCCTTCAGACTTACATGTATATAATTCGACGCAGTTCGCTCTGCCTCAAATCGAGTATATTGTTAAGATCGTTATTCAAGGATCCAATCAAGCAATCTCGTTTAACATATATGGCATTCTCCCTGGAGTCCGCAAGAGTGTCAAAGGAGAAAGCGAAATCGAGGGTACTGTCATCGGTAAAGCTTTGGATGGGATTGAAAGTAAGGGAAAGCAGATTGTTAACAAAAATTAGGAAGAGAGACGGACAGATAACTGAGCCCTGAGGCACACCGGAATTTATAGAGTGAGACACAGATTCAACGGCATCTAATTCAACAGGTATTAGGTAATTTCAATCTTTTCAATCTTAATGCTTAAAGTTTGGCTAAAAGGGCAGGATGCCAGATTCTACCATAGGCACTTGAAATATCCAGGGCAATGATTTTGGACTCACCAAAATTGTGGGGACTCTGGTTCTAACATTCCGTAAGAAAAGTCTCCAGATGAGTGACCAGTCCGGAAACCATATTGGCGGTCGTGGATGAGTTAATTGGTTTGGATATACTTCTTTAATTTGGAGTTAGTGAGAAATTCAAAAAAACTTGGAAAGAATCGAATTAATTGCAATTGCTCGATAATTTGAAGGATCACTATCCTCTTCGTATTGGGAATTAGATAACCGTGGGTTAGTTTCCAAGCAGTTCGAAAATCTTGCCATACGAAGGAGTTGATTTTTCCCATTTTCGAATTTGAATTACTCTACAAGCATTATGCGTTACGAACTGAATGACAAACTTGGGTACACTGAAGGCATATTCTCGGACGGACTAACAGATAAACTCAGCAGGCACATGGGGCCCACACTCATATTCTATATTAAATAAAACCTATAATTTTTACATCAACTTGCGAAATTCATCAGAAAAGAATAACAACTTTAATGCAAAAACTATCTGCCTATATAGGAAGGCAACACCACTTATTTTGTCATATAATTTCATATATGGCACCCTTTATTACTATTACTATATTTATATTGGTGAATGTGTAACAAATTTGGCTTAGTTTGTTTTGAGGTTGAAGTAAGTAAGAGTCTAATGTTGGCGATGTTATTTTGTAGAAAAAGGATAGCTTTTTTTGTTTACAAGGCATGTGCTCAAGTATATAGCAGTTTGTGTATTTTGGTTGTGTGTATTACTATTGTTCTACTAAAATTTGCTGAAACCTTGTATCTTGTATCACTCAAGGCAATTAACCTACATTAAATTTCATTTTGTGGAGATGAATGGTGCCTTATATGACATAAATTGCAAAACGAATAATTGCAAAAAGTTTTACATTGGAGAAACAGGAAGAGACATAAAAATACGTATTCGGGAACACATAAATGATTTCCATAGGACATCTAAGCTCAAATAGAATGACAATCACCAACAGAATGATGAGGGAAATTATAGCACAGCTTGTCTATCGCATCAAAATCCTGGAGAAATACTTCTCAAGCCATGAAACAGAATCCCTCACTACTACAACAAAGCCCTAACATAGTTTTAACATCTAAAATATTTGCAGTGACAAAAGTATGATTTTAATAGCTCCTCTGCCCTAAACTACTATTTATACAGAAAAATTGTCTTCTGATGATCTTAAGCTTGCTTTCTTATCTTCCGAACCGAAATACAATATACCTTTCCTAACAAAATTATTTAAAAAAATTCATCTGAACCCAATGACTACGATTCCCCAAACAAAAACTCTCAACTGAGTAATACTTGCATATGTAAATGTGCCGTGGTCCGATGAATTTGAATCAATCTGCCTACGGCCGCACATACACTCTTGCAACTATTACCCAGATGAGACTTAATGAGCGTAAAATAGTAGGGTTACTTTTCAATCAAAACTATTTCATTATTTTGTTAAGTAAGGTATATATTAATTGTAGCCTTTAGAAAGGTAAGGAGCAAAACTTTAAACTACTGGAAGACCCTTTTCGTGTGGATAGTAGCTTAGAATTTATGGCATATATATTTAATTACTTACTTTTATTATATTCTATATAATCTATATAAAACATTTTAGTTATACGACATTCATAGAATCGGACTAGCACGCAAACATACAAATTTCTGTTTCATGGCTTGGAAAGTAATTCTCGAGGGTTTTGATCAGATGCGATTAAGAATAAGCATATATTTGATTTTAAAAATTTCAAAATCCCACATAAAGAGCAGAAAATTGAGAAAGGAAAAAGGATACAGATAGAAGCTCTCTACATACAATCAAGGAAGCTCAACGCAACATTGATGCCCAATATATTCACTCACAATACAAACATTTAATTAACACATTATAGCGGATTATAATACTAATTAAAATGCTTTTAGTTGTTTTTTTGTAATCTGTTAATTTCTTTGTCTTTTTTTAGTTTGTGGCGGTAATTGAACCTGGCAGATCGTCGGGAAATTTGTAAAGTTTAGTTTCGTAAATCAGCGAAAAGAACTGGGTGATTTGCGAAAGGGTGTAGAGTATTAGGCTGAGAATTGAAGGGAAAAAGTCAAAAGGAAAAGCAATTGGAAAATAGAACTACTTGGCAACATGTTAATGTTATGCTGTTAAAAAGTAATTATTATAACGTTTGTTTTCAATATAATGTTATATATTGTACATAGTACCTGTAAGCAATATTTTGCTTTGACAAACAACAATTAAAGAATCTTCTCTAAGAAGTGGACTTAATTTACATAGTATTGTTTTCAATTTTCTTAGTTATTCGTCTGAGGTTTTTAGCTGTCGACTTACTATTACAAATATCCAATACTAGAAGCGTTTCGTGGGTGACAAACATTGCAATTAAACTCCACAAGTTTTTAATTTCTACTCGCTTTTTATTTTTTTAATGTTTGTTATTATTATAAATTATATTATATTTGGAGCGTGTGTTGTTGTTTAATAAACCACAGCACCATTTTTTGACATATCAAAAATTAGCTAAATCACATATAATAAATAGTTTTATTTGCAAAAATTTGATTTTAATTTTTGGCTTATTTGTTTTTCAGCCTTGAAAGCCGGTCTAAGCCAAGAACCGAAATATTGGATTCCGAAAATAAACTATGGCTTAATAACCACAAGAATTTTTTCTAAAGAAAATTGGAATACCGGATCGTATAACTCCTTACATGTCACATCGAAATTATAAATATTTATTAAAATTACAGGAAAATACAGTAGTAATTCAAAAATATAAATTTTTTTTACAGGCAATGCCCTTTGAAAGCTCTTTTACCATTTGGAATATAGACAATGGTACATTTCCCTCTAGTGACCTTGATCGATTTTCGTGGCGCGGAATATTACACGAATTTTTTCAAAATAACAACAAAATTGCTAGAAAATTTTCATGACTTATTGATTTGATAAGATCATTTGAACAGTATCTTAGAGACATCAATACTATTTTAAGAACCTATCCAGAAGAGTTAAAAAAAAAACTTCTATATGGAGTTAATGTAATTCCATATGTTTATGGAAAGTACTTCAGTACAGAAAAAAATATCCCACGATAATCTACATGATATGATCATTAAAAACGCAATCGAGTTTGTAGATATCCTCAAATATTGAAATAGTCGCCACAATATTTCGCAGCTTAATGATAAACTATTCATCCGCAGGTTCATTTTCGCTAGGTTTTGGACAAATATTGGTCTAGACAGACTTAATTCATTGCAGTTAATTACATTGAGATATGTATAATTCGCAAAATAAATTTCGACAACGTAATTATGGAATTTACTATGAAAACATTTTTTTATTTCACATAGGACACTTTTTTCTCCGTATTATCTTTAAATAAAAACGCATCTCACTTGAACTCTGCGTTATTTTTTACCATTTTAGGACGGGGTCCCCGAGACGTCTTTTTGGGATCTCCAAAAGTCTTAATCCGTCCTCGGGTATACTTGGGATTTCGTGTAGGCTCTAAAAACATTAAAAGTGATACTGCAAAAACCTTTACAATTATACGTAGAAAACTCCTGTAGTGAAGCATGAGTATTATAATTGCAATAAACGTCATTGGTCTCGTAATCATATGGTTTCTTGTGAATACAAATTTTATTTTGGTTTTTACCGGCAATTTGTTTTCTATATAAGAACAATTATTTGATGAGGCTATTTTGATAGAAAACATGAAATTTATCTAAATAAAACTGCGTACAAAATGTTCTGGGTACCAAGATGATCCGTTATGTTTTTCTTAGTAGTTTCAACACGGAGCGCTCCTATAAAAAAAGTCAGAAGTAGCCGTCACTACAAAAATTATTCAAAGGACTCGCTTGAAAAGGACATATAAAAAGTATAAAATGGGGATATGAGCAACAATTCTGCTTCTGTGACATACAAAATTCCATTTGAGATTCTGTATAACAGATATAAGCTCTTGCATGAATCAATTGACAACTAGTAGGTCTGCATCCTGAGCTTCCTCACAACAGTACCACGTTTTGGGCAAGAAGACCACTTTAAAGAAGGAATTAGTCGACTTGGGATCAAGGCGAATCATCTTAGAGAATTTCGTACAAACGACAATGTATAAAACTTAAAAAATATTTAATTTTAAATAAAAATTTAAACGTAATAAGAACATTAACATAGTCTGGAAAACTGTGATAAAGTGAGAAAATATCTCCTTAGGAAGCCTTCGAATAAACTATCGAATTTCTCCAATATAAATATTGACCTTGTTTACCGTCCCAGGAATCATTAAAAAAAATAAGTTTTTTTGATAAACATTTTATAGGAATAAATTTTCAATCAGTTTCAACATTTTCAATATGTTCTATTCAATTTTTTTTTATTTTTTATTACATTTTATTAGCACTTTTTCCAAAATTTCTCATTTAATGGAAATTTATTCGAATATAATTCCCAGTTATTTCACGAACTAACAAATTCAGATTTTCGATTGCTTTTAACAAAATTGTAGAAAAATTAATATGTTTAGTTTCACAAAATTTCTGTGCTACAAAATTGTGGTTGTATTCTACAACGGGAAATACATTGAAATTTTACATTTTTTCAAGTTATTTTTGTAGTTGTAATTCACAATCTACAAATTTGTAGAAGTAATCATAGATCTTTCTTTCTTGTAGTTTTTTGTTTGACTAAAGTAATTGGAATTACAAAATTCACGAGAATATTTCTATAAACTTGTTTCTATACGATAACATTCATTTAAGTAAAAAAATGTCCTTGATGCTTTGCGGACATAGCAGCAGTACTCGTAGCGGAAGCGACGAGATTTTATTTTGATGCTTCGAAGAAAAGTATATCGGCTTCGCGTTAATTGTACTCTATTCGATTGTTTTGAATTCAATGACCACATTGTTTCCGCAGGAATATTGTCCCACTTCAATATTTTTATACCCTAGATGAAATAATAATCAAAAGTTATTTTGATTTTTGCATGTCTGTCTGTCCGTCCGTCTATCGGTCCTCACGATAACTCGAGAGCGCGTTCAGTTAGAGAGCTAAAATTTTCCACACGGGTTTAAAAAAAAAGTTAATTTAAATTAAACAATGGGACCAATCGGGCAAATCCTTCCTGGCGTTGCCATATACAAATATAGTTTTTTTTACAAATACTGTGAAAACAATCAGTCTTAGACGTTTTATTTTACTGAAAGGCTTTTCAAGGTAGGAAGTCCTATGAAATTGATCATAATCATTTTTGTTGTCCGACGAACTCTTCTAGAAATATATGCAAAAAACCACTTCGACAATCAAACGTCCACATAAGGGCATTCATCTAGGGTATCATAAGAATTGGTGTTGGACAAATTCTAGCTATTTCACTTATTTTCTAATAACATGTTCATGGTTGACAAGAAGCATATAGACACAAATAATGACTGACTTCGACAAGGACCTGAATCGGCAAGGTAGAAATGTTGTGTTATTTGTGGATAATGCTACGTGTCATATGATGATTTATCAGATTTTAAAATGGGTGCGATATCGCCTGAGGGGTAACGAAGTACACGAGTCCATTCTTCTAAACTTTTCAGAAGATGATTTTGCTGCTTTTGTTAATTGAGACAATTCGATGGAATGTTTCGGAGAGCTAACAGACTATGATATTATCAGTGACAACATTTATGAAATGGATACTCAGTCGGAAGTTACTCTGGTGGTGCCAATTAGAAAATAAGTCATATCCAAAATTATCACTATCAAATCATAACATGGATGCAATACCGTCATATGAAGCATGAACTTTTCGTGCGCGAGTCCGACTCGCACTTGGCCGGTTATTTTTACTTAATTTTTGACATTTGTTCTGTCCAAAATTTTAAGATAGCTGCTATACATAGCAGCTGAGCGTTGCTTACACTCCTGACCACTGACATATATAAAAGGGAATGCTAATACTGCTGAAATTGCTTACATTATTTGACATTATTATGGGATAACTTTCCTATAGTTGTCTCTTTTTGGTTTAACTACTTTATTCCGCTGAACTTCAAATAATAAATTCTATACAAAACTCACCATAGTCCAGTTTCAGTTCAGTGGTTTTCCCAATGAATATATAGAATAGAAGTAGATGGCAATACAATATTTGTAATCCTTTCTATGTCTCCCATACCTATTTTTAGGGACAGACAGACAAAGATTGCTTAAGCTTATTTCTTTAAAAATCAAGAAATATTTGATGTTGTAGGACATAAACTACCAAGAATAGAAATAATCTGTAATTTGTTGAACTTTTAATATGAATATGAAAGCGAAAGTAAAACTTGAAAGTAAGATAACTGCCATGTTATATATGTCAGTGCTCCTGACCCTAAGCAACAAAGCTGCTATGGTAATATTCATGTGTTGTTGTGTGTCATTTTTTCGCAAAATGGAGAAATTTATTGCTTTTTTGTTGACACTGCAAAATAATAATAAATTTAAAACTTCTGAAGGTGGTAACCATTTGTGATAGAGACATAATATTTCTGCTCCCTCATTATTATTTATGTATATAAATTCAATATAAAAATTCGCAATTGAATACAAAAAAAAAGTTTTAGACAGTTCACATATACAGTAAGTTGTTAATAAGCATAAAAGCAGCTCTGGCTATGCTTAAATTTGACATTTCTCAAAGTGTTGCTTTGCTATGCAATCGAAGCAGCATATAGTTGAAATATTGAGCACATTCCAGAATTTCAGGAATTCAGTCTACTGAAATTACGGAAAATGTGACATCTACCTTATGGGCAAAAATTCTATGCAAAACCAATGCGTATTAAACCGGGCCGGACCACACTCACATTTTGTGATAAAACAAACTTCTTTAAAATTGTGACAAACAAAATTGTTTATCTACATTTTTCTGATTCTTATCAGAAATTTGTGAAAAAGTTATTTTTACTTTGTGAAACAGAAATTCGTATTAGAAATTTATAATACATATTGTGATCCACAAGCACAAATTTTTAGTTACAATTTGTAGTTTTGCGAAATTTTGTTGGCTACTTATAAGCAGAAAATTTTCAAAATAATTTCAAATCTTGTTTGTAACCAAGAGGTAGCCCAAGTCACCTTAAAATCCTTTTTATAACCAAAAAGTTACTCAAGTAAGTTGATAGTCATATTTAACCAGAACGGGTTAGTTACTTTTTGCTCGACTGAATGTTTTATTCGTGAGCAATAGCAAAACTCAATTCCTACGACTTGCTAACTATAAAATGTTGCTCCGTGACGTTAAGGAGACTTTGCATTTCAAAATCCGAGATTACACCACTAGAAAGTTATATTTACTTGGCATTATGATGTAGAGCCTTCAAATAGTAATATAGATTCATTAAAACTAGAGTCATTTTTTCGAGGATAGGTACTTGGCATCACCTGATTTTTACAACGATATGTAAAGTATACATACAAGTTAGTTAAACCTCATATGCTCGCTGTTATCAGTGCCATCTATACGCATGAGCCCGCTGGGTCTGGGTCTCGGGTCCCGCGATCAATTGGGCCCGCTAGCCCATGTGATACAAGACCAATCCATGACGGATTCTTCAACCAGTAAGACAACATATTACAAGTTAGTTTAGCTGTTAGAGTTTGGCTACTCAAAGTAGGCCGTGGGATTTATTTGAACTGTTTTACTCATGGCATCAAATTTGTATACACAGTCACGTATAGTGACTGTGTGTGCTGCCCCAGTATTTTCTATATTTTCGGAATTTTTTCGCAGTATCGTTTTAGTAGCTAAACTTATTGTGTTTGTTTATAAGCGAAAATTTTTATACAGTTGGTTCATTGTAGGCCTTACATACGCGAATTGGGGATTTTTTGTCACACAACTTATTGGTTACTGTTGTCTTCTTGTCGCCACAGTGAATAATTGCCACCACAAAAACTGATATTTTATATCATCATTCATAAATATAAATTTCGAGGTGGCAGCTGTGATGAATATTTGTAATAAGGATATAGAAAATATCAGGGCCGTGCGCTGGATTTTTCGAAGGAGGGGGTTTTGAGATAAAAAACTTCAAACAAAAATCTTGTATTTGGTACAGCTTAATGAAAAATTTGTAGGAAGAATATATTCCATACATATAAGCTGTGTTTTTTCTTGTGTCCTCAGAACAGGAGGGTGATTCTGAATGTCAACATAATCGACTAAATGAAATGAACTTTTCTACTGACTTTTTCGTGTTTTTATTCAGTTCAGCAAGCCTTGCATGACGTAGAATGAACTGAAAATGACACACTACATTGCAAATTCAAAATAATGTTTCGAATTTAAGCACTTGTAATGCTCTCTAATTAGGTGTAGAATTTCCATTTGTAAGTGTAAAATTTTGGTCACAACCTCTGGGAGCAGTTGACTAATTTGTCGTATATTTAGTTGTGTTTTTTGACGTTTGTTCATCGAAAATTCATTATAGTTCATTTTGTGGTAGATAATAGTGAAGACACAAAATGAACTGTGTTGAAAAAAAAGTAGACAAAATATGTCAAAATTCACGACTAAATAGTACGACAAAAGATCAGAATCACCCTCCAGGACAGAATAAAAAATACACAAAAGAACGCCTCACACATTTTCATAGAAGATTTATAAATTAAGTGAACAGTACAAATAGTTCGCTTCAATCGACAGAACAATTTGTTCTCTCCAGTATAAGGTGGTTCTAGAACAAGGTGCACAAAAGAACAGAGCTATAAGTATAAATTCTGTTCTTCATTATTTCAATTAATTAAAACGCCAAGGTACAGAAAAAAATTATTAGGAATTGCATCGATTTCTATGCTTATGTGCCGGTGTAACTTTAGAGTATGTAGCTACTCGTTTGAAACAATCTTCTCTTATTGTGCACCTAAAATAGGTTTTGAGACGATGCAAAGCGGAAAATGAGAGCTCATTCGGTGTTTTAGTCACAGGTAGTACAATTTTCAAAAGTTTGTGGACATTTGGGAATGTATTTTTCCTGCATCCATCACGAGCCTGAATACAGACATCACGAGCTGCAATACGGCGCCGCCTGATCTTGACTTCGTTGATCCATACTTCAGATGAATTGTCGTGTAAAAGTACAAGTTTCGAAAAATTCACACACTGCCTTTTTTAGAGATTTCATTTGTTCCGGAAAAAGAAATGAGAAGCTTGACAAAATCCATACAGCACAAAATTATACAGGGACATCCCATTCTTGTCACACAGATCCCATAACTTTCCCGGGATAAACAGGAAGTATTTAGTATGTGCTTAGGACCTTCTTTCTAGGAGATATTAGAAATTTCCCATAAGTTATTCCCTGGGATATCCAACAACTACTCTCTATGGGAACATTCTCAGTATTTTGCATACAAACACATACGGATGTGCAGGATAATTTTCGGACAAAGATGGGAAAGTACTCTTTCCCCTTCCAGAATTTATATCGTTATGTTTTTTGATTCTCGTGGTTCACTGAAAGCGCTAATTTGTCGGTTGGTGTGCTTCCTTGTAACGCTTTTCAGGCCAAAAACAGAATAACGAAAAATGTATGGAATGAAGCGATAAAAACACTGCGTTGTTATAGCCAGCTGCATGCATGAAGCCATATTATAATTCTATTCGTTTCTGAAATTTCTTCTTGTTTTGGCAAAGTTTGTTAGTTGTATATTTAGAATGTGATTTTTAAGTTATTTTGTAATAAGAATTCAATTTGCCTGTATTATTGGATTTATGTTTCATGTAAGTGCATACACCTCTGGTATATATTTTCCAGCCATAATTTATTCTATTTTTTTTTGTAAAAATGCTTACCCATAAAAAAATTCTATCAAAAAATATCTTTAGATATTCCCCCGTACATCCCACCCACAAACTATGAGATCCGTAAGACGTCCTAGGTACGCTTGCAGCGGGAATTTGACATTATTGAATGCGCTTACTGTGCCCAAGTACAACAACAGGAAATTCTGTGGGAAGGGCATGGGATCTACCAGGGATATCCCAGCCCCGGACATTCGTCACTCCCTGGGATGTCCTAAGATGTTAAATGGGACCGAACGGCATTTCCCATGAATAATTTATATATCCTAACAGGATTTCCCAGTAACATACCTCGGACACATTTGTGCTGTGTGGAAACGTTGTGACATTTCAAAACACGATTCTCTAAATGAGTAATGAACAGATCAGGGTAAAGTTTGAAGATCTGTGTCGGCTTATATCTCTCGTTGTAATTATTTTGCTTTAATTATTTTGTATAAGCTCGCTCCTCCGATTCTTCTGACACTACTTCACAATATAAATTATTTTGTTAAAATTCTTTCGGTATCACTGTGGTACGTATTCGAAATAGTTTTCAGAGTAGGTTTTCATATTGGTTTTGAAAATATTTTTGATATGTTAGTCTAGATTTTTTATTGTGAGCGAAAGGCGTAGAACGGAAATCCCATTTTGAATTGAAAAAAGGGCGCCTATTTGAAAAGTCCTAATATTCTATTTAAATACAAAAAAGTTCTATAAAAGTAAAAGAATTAAAATTCTATTCATATCAAAATTAAATTACTAAAATTTTTTTTGCAATCAAGATACTCTTTATAAAGTGATGTCTGGGAAATTCATCTTGACACCTTTTAGATCGACACACGATAGTAATCTTCAATTGTGTTTGTAATTGGATTGGACCGTTTGGTTTGATGAGAGTCAGGCTTGAGAAATAGTTTTCATTTTCTGAAAATCGTCCCGAAACTCCCTGTCGCTTTCTATCCTATATACTCAAGCTCGTCCTATGCAGCTTCTGCCAGTGCCAATAGCTTCTGTCGAGTTTTGATTTTTTGTTTGCAAAGCTATACTCAACGATAAAGCCAAAGAATGTACTGAATGAAGAACCAGAATCGATACTTGAAAATTCACGGTTTTGATGGCCGAAAGCAGTATTTGACCTGATTGCATCTTTCCATGTTTCCGTTTCCAGAGCATCATTGACCGCGTCCTCTGAATCGACGTAATTTGCCCCGGACTCATGCCGTTCTACCTTCCTTGTTGCTTAAAACTTTTTGAAGTTTTTCTTCTTTTTTTTTCGTCGCATAATTTAAAATTTCGGTTATGACTGGCGTGCTAAATAACATTCTGTTGTGAACGCGCCTTTACCAAGAAATATCGGATCGAATTGCGTTATCATTTACGAATGTATTTAAATTTACTTCAAAATTTGATTCTTAAAAAACGAAGTCTAAATTTTCACTTTTTGTTTTGTACAATTATAACATAATTTTAGCTTACATCTTTACTTTCCAACCAAGTTCTTTTACAAAAAAAAGTCGCCAGATATGCATTTTTAAAACTTCAAAATTGTCATGAACAAGTATTTTCCCAATGCATTCATATAAAACAGAGTTTGTACAATATAACGTGATACGAACTACAGCTGATTTAACATTGTTTACATTTTGTTTTGTTTCGTTATCTCAGTGGTATGAGCAGTAGCCCGGAAAGCGGAAGGTCCCGGCTTCAAACCTCGGACGAGATGATTGTTTTTTCTTCGTGCATTTATAATATAATTCAGAATCATTTAAAAAATAAAAAAATTTCTATTCTCAATTGTTTACAGTGTCCGTCGATAAGTTTCTAAGTTAACTAAATTAAGGAACATTTTCAGAGAAATAATTTGCGAGAGCTGCTGCGTTACTACTTCAAAAGTAATATGTGGCTGTGAATGTCGGTGCTATACAATGCGCACAAATTCAATAGTGTTGAATTTGTATCGATCTGATGTTAACACGAAAAAGTGTTTTTCCTTCGCAACCCCCAATATTCCTCCACTGTGAACGGACCTGGAAAATATCAACGCTATTGAATCCTTCCGGATTGGTAGGAAAGACTACTTAAAGGAAAATTTCACTATGATGAATTGTGATCCTAATTTGGAAAATTTCTTTGATTTTTCTGTATGAGTGTTGAAAGCTTTGATGATTTACTATAGATTTTAAGACTTGCTATAACTAATCAAAGTACCAATATGCGATCATCAATTGCATTCGAAGAGAGACTTGATGATTTGCTGCCTGTAAGCACTATCATGGATATATCTCCCCTGATTTTTATCTTTAAATTGCTATCAGAATATTCTTTCAAATTTTTATTTCTTGTATTAATAGGTTCTTCATTATTATATTCCTCTCACACTATCGTTGCAGCAGTCATTTAAAAAAAAAGATACCTACATAAGTTTCTTCCTAGCTCTACAACGTCTCCCAGTTACCAGTGCGTGCACATTAGTATAAACGTGAAAGCTCGATGACAGTTTCATCGCCCAAAAGTTGCTAGCAGGAGGAACCAAAAAGTTACTTTGCTGTCACGTCACTTCCTGCTTTCATTTGCATTAGAGCCTAATGGACTTGCCGGTTATGACAAAACAGTTACGTGACAAAAGGCTTCCAGTGCGCGTTAGGCCTTAATATACTTTACGGTAATACTCCTATAGATAACCCGAAGTATTTTAGAAAATAATTTCGGTTAGGAGGAAGACGTCCATGGCTGTCTTCAAATTTTTTTGGCGAATTTGAATTAATTATAGATATTTATATATTGAGCCCCATATTCCGCCCTTCTTAGAGATATACCTACATGCAGAAATCTAAATAGCATATTGCAACAACACAACAATTAAAATCCAAAAAATTTCACTCATCTGCGGCAGCTCCTTCTAACTTGCTTCTATCGGTAGCACTCGCATTTGAAAATGAACAATTTTCCTATTTTCCATTTTAATATTTGAAAGCATCCTCAATAACCAACTCTTTCTATTAAAATTAGTCCATTTTTTTGACAACTTTTCAACCTTACATCGAATCAATTTAAATCACTTAAATAGCTCCACAATTCTTGTAGCAGCACTCATTTGACTTCAAGAAACATCAGAAATCCGTGTGTGTCAAATGAACATATAAAGCTTCCTCTCATCCTGTCCAAGGAAGAACGGGGTGTGTAAAAAAAATGAATCTCTTAAAAAAACTTCAGTCGTCTTCTGAGCTGAGATGCAACAAATTTTATTAAAGCCCCCCCTTAAACTGAAGTAACTTAAAGCTTCCGGTGCAACAAAATCGATCTTTGAACAGATTGAGATTCACTGAAGTGTATACGATCATCTGCTTTCAGTTGCTATGGAGGAGAAATTGAACCGATTCAATCGCATATTAAGACCACGCCTCTATATGACCTCATACTGCAGAAAGCTCCAAGTATGGAGCAAAGCTTTTCATAAGAAAATGCCTTATGTATTATCAGTCACGCCCCCAAACACTTCTCCATTTTCTTCTTACCGTGTGCACTCCTCTCATCCAGCAAGCATTTGCCTTGCTAGCGAAGCAAACGTTTATGCACTTTTCATGTTTTCTGCGCTCTGCTTGCTTACCACTACAGACACGAATTTTTCCGTCCTTCTTTGGTGTATTTTCCTTTGAATGGGTCAAATAAGATTCCAATCAGAAACTATTCTTTTTCCTCTTTCGCTCCGCAGGACTCTTTCTTATCAGACTTATCAAGAAAAACGCTTTTTCACGCGGTGGGGAAATAATTTCTTGTCCGATGGAAAAATCCTCTTAACTGGCATGGCAGCGAGTAGAATAGCACAGAGCAGCGTACACTGGTTGAACATGAACCCGGCCACACAATCTGGCAAGGATTTTACGCCGTCCTTTGATTAATTCTAGTGCAAAGGTAGTGGTGTTTGCGTTTGTATAGATATATCCAAGCATACTTATAGGGACCATATTTAACTGCACACTTATAGCAGGCGGTTGTGCTTTTCTTGATGTAGTTTTTCGCGGATGAAAAATTAATTTCCCTCCTCTTCCAGTCGTATCATGTCGTGTCTTCATCGCCAACGACTTGATTCGGTCTGAGTTTTACACGTGACATTTTCTTTGATTGTGTGCGGAATGTGTGTCTGCCCTGCCTGCCTTCCTGCCTGCCTATCCCAATTGTATCCCATCGGATCTCCGCGCGCGTACTTATGGATTTCTTGTCAGACACAATTGTCGAACAGAGCCCTTTACACAAATTTCAATGGGCCTCCCACACCATCAGCCCTGCCTGCGGTTTTTTCCTTTCTTCTCCGTGGATCATTGCTGCTACTTTTTTTTTTTTGTGCTGGCATCAGAATCGTTGTTGCTTGTTTTCTTCCTGATATGAGGAGCAGCGGGTTTCAAATCCAGTCCTTTCTCCCATCATGGTAAGGACGAGAAGAAATACAAAAAGAGTCCTAAAGCTGGTTTGGGTGGGGTTGTGTGGTGGGTGGCGGGTATTTTTGCTTCTTTTGCTTTTAACGATGTCATCTTTTTTGTCTGCCGGCGAAAGGAGAAAAATCAATACGCGATGCAAGCTTTAACGGGAGAGTTGATTGTAAGAAGTTCCATTTTCAGTACAAATGGCAGCTGCGATGAATGCAAAGAAAGAAAGGATAAAAGGAAGAAAAGAAAATGTAAAAAAAATGCCCTGAAGGGAATACTTACGACAATAAATTCATTTCGAATGTAATTTAGACGGTGTGAAACTAGTAAAGAATTAATAAAATCATTAAAAACTGCAATTTTCGAAAATGAAGGAATAATCTAAAATATTTAGTTTGAATTTTATCCATTTTAAAGGCAAGTATCGGGTAAAACTGAGTAAACTCAGGTGAATTTATATCTCTTAACCTGAAGGGTCATACCATAGATGGCACTAGATTTCGCACGAAAAACCAGTCCAGGCACCCATAAACAAATTTTATATGGCTGGTGGGACATTCCGGAATGGACCACAACATTTTAAAGGATGGATACGGCGAGCTATGTACTACCCATTTCACAATTTCTATACTCTGATCTGGTATAGCATGCAATATCTAGTTCTTCTGCCATCTATGATAATAAACATGTTGAAGCAAGACGTTTGATCCTAGTAAAAATTCAATCAACGTGTAAAACTAGCCGTGTTTTCGCCTTGCAATTACAGATGTAATCATAAGGTGAGATCATGAGATAGAAAAATTTTGTCGTTATCCTTAGGACTATTCTTAAATAAGAGGAAAATTTCATTTGTTCGTCCTATACATAAAGTTCTTGCTAAAAATTGTGCTAGTAGTTACCGTCTTATTAGTAAGAGCTCTGCAATCCTGAAGCTATTGGAAAGCTTCGTCTCTAATGAAATTTGTTTTCTAGTTAAAGAGTACATTTCTATAAACCAACATGATTTTGTAAAAAGGCGCCTCACAGCAACCAATTTAGCCTCATATGTGAACTTTTGCTTAAATATCGTAGAAAACAATGGTCAGGTTGACAAGGTTAATATTTGCTTGCTTTTATATAACCTTGAGGCATTTGAATTCCATTCTGCTCTACTTGCATGGTTCTCTTCCTACTTGACCAATCGCATGCAAATTGTACGCCCGATTTTGGTATATTCTGGTGTGCCTCAGGGGAGTAATCGAGGGCCCTTTCTTTTTATTATATTTATCAACGATGTCTGTAACACCTCTAAACTTTCTGCTGTTCTAGGTTTTGCTGATGATCTAAAAGTTTTTATGGAAATTGTTGATATGTCTCAAGTATCCAACTTCAAATCAGAAGTCGATGGATTTGCGAGTTGGTGTCATCTTAATCATTTGTCGATAAATTTTTCTAAATGTAAACAATTTACGTCTACTAAACCAATTAATTTTGAAGTGTTTATTGATGGGATTATTATCTATTCCTAAATGTAGTATAGTTTCGGAATTTTGTGTTATTTTAGATAGTAAATTAACCACTTTGATTATGTAGTAAGTCAAGCTACTTCGCGGCTTCGTTTTATTAAATTCTCTGATACATACAGATCAAGGCATTATTTCCAGCAATTGTGATGCCTATATTGGAATTCTCTACGGTTTATGGGTGCCGGATGACTATATGGCAGATTCTGACAGAATTGGAAATGTGCAAAGCAGATTTACTAGGTTTGCTCTTAGGAGACTTAACTGGTTCGGTGATTTAACTTTGCTTATAATACCATTATACATACATATATATTTTTATATAACATTGTATGTTAGTTCTAAGTTAATGCCCCTAGTATTTATGTATTATTTTAGTTTTAGTATATGCACTGTAAAAAAGGTAGGACAACTTCCTAAATTTAAGCCAAACAAATTTTACTACAAAATAGGTACATTGCAAATGTATTTTCAGATGCAATACTTTCATGTGTGCCGCTGTTAGGCTTCAATAATGCATAAATAATTAATATCTAAAAAAAAACTGACAGTAAATTTCTAAGAAAAAATATCCAGTAAATTTCTAGGAACAAATTGCGGGATGCTGACATCACAGAACAGAGCGGAAGGAATCGGATCAGAGCTGAACTGATACACTGGCAGTGTCACTGCACTGGTGCGACTGGTGCTCACTCAATGCTGTCTGTGAATACCCAGTGAACACAACTTGCCGAAAACGTTAAGAAAGTCAGAGTTTATGCTGTAGTTCAGCATATGCGTAAATACATTTACTTACGTAAGGCTGAACTACAATAGAAATATACATAAGTACATAAATTAACTTTAACTCGTGTGAGGGGAACTTTCGTTAAGTTTATATATCTAATTTTCCGTAAGTATAGTGCGCTAAGAATTGCTCAATCCATAAGAACGTGATGTGTCAAACAATTAAATTATTACTAAATGATTAAAAGTGCAATGCAAAAATTAAAATGGAATAAAAATGGTACTGCGAATTAATAGAAAGCACAAATCTTCAATTAAATCAACTTCCATTTGTCAATTTTTTCACTTTTACCACTTTTTAAAATTGAAAACATCAAATATCAAGATAATAACTCTTACGGAATGTGATAGGTATTTAGGCTAAAAATATCAATTTTCGTAAGTGAACCTCAGTCTCGCTCAATTTCGTAAAGTTATTTACGTCTATTGTAGTTCAGCCTTTTCACTTAAAAAAATCGTTAAACTTCTCAAAAAGCGTTAACGATTTTTTGCCGCAAACGATACATCTGTGGTTCACAAAGGTTGTCGAAATTCGAGTAGTTTCCCCTCTTTTGTAATTCTCTACCGAATGTAACCTTTTCTTAATATTTTTTTATCAAAATGAGTTAACAATTTGTTATAGGTTTCTGCTGGAAATCTTTGAATTTTCTGAAAGTTATTCTTAACTCATTCCTTACCTTTTCTTAGACCTCGAAGCAACGTTTTTTAAATATTTATTTATCGAGATTCTTAATGTATTCCCTCCCTTTTCTTTACGTCGACATTTATCGTTTTCTTAACAAATAGTTTCATAAACATTGAGATAATAGGCAAGATACAACCAACTTGTTGTTTCATAATATAAGTTTTTCATTATAATTAATGAACGGATTTTCGGTAACTAAGGTACCATAATCAGAGGAATATCTTACAAACTCAAATTTTATCATATTCGTCTAATGATCAGATGCGTTCATTAATTATAATTAAAAAATTATACATATTATGAAATAATAAGTTGGTTGTAATGTGTATAAGGCGTTTCGTATCAACAGGAACCAATATTCTTCAGTACGGTCAGTTCGTGCCTGCCGCAGATGCCAGAAGAAAATGCTAAGCAGATCTAATATATGGTCTCTTTCAATAAGTTGGTTATATCTTGCATATTATGACAATGTGTTGTGGTTATAATACTTTGAAATCAATTCCTCCTACAAGTGTGGAAACAGAGAGGGTGCTTTCAGTATCTGGAAATTTGTACCAAACTGAGATCACGATTAAGTGATAAACCCATTGATAACTTACACTTTCTACGTGCTCATTTCAATTACATTTAAAAAACATGTCTCCAGGATTTTTTTCATTTTTGTATTGTTAATGAATTATGTACATTTTTTTATTTTTAAATAATTATTATATTTTCTATAATTATAAACATGAAAAAAATTGAACTATTTTGACAAGAAATAATTTTCAAAAACAATTTCTTTTTAAAACCGATTAAAAACCGAAAAAATGGGTTTTTACTTTACAATAATTTTTGCAATCACTAATTCCATGGATGTAGGTATTTGGCAGCAGAAAATCTATATACTACGTAAAATTCCCGAAATGTTAAGCTTTCTCGGATTTAAGGAAGAGAACATGCAATAAATTAGTTATTCTTATTATTTATTCTACATTTGAAAGTAGGTACCTACAATTTAGGGATAAAAACCTAATCTACGTTTTCAAAGGTGGAGCTTTCCCTAATCTTATCAAAAAATACCTAAGCTTAGTGGCACAAATAGTTCACTTTAGGGAAATTTTTTTACTGTGTGCATGGTCTGTTGATTTGTAATTTCTAGACTCAGAAAAAATAAATAAATATAAAGAAAAGACGTGAAATCTGCGGTTTTATTTGTGTTTTGTACTTTCTTACGCTTTTTAGATTTAGTCTGTTATAATTAATGTGAGTTTTTGTCTTCTGAAAATAAAAAAAAATGTCCTCTCTGCATGAAATCTAACTTTTTTGTGACATGAAAACTATGTTAAATTACATTTGAATACGACCGCGACGTGAAGTGGAACTCTTCTGAAATCCACGCAACAATTCTAGGTAGATCAGTTTATATCCCCTACAGTAATATTGGAAACTACAACCACTTTAGACGAAAAGTTTCGCGAAATTTCTACCAGGATTCTACCTAAACTCCACGTATTTTTGTTACTGACTGGAACAAATAAAAACTGACAATGAAAATATGTAAATACTTAAAATAAATATATATATATAGGCTAGACAACATTACGATGCTATATTGAATTGAAATGCTAATGTGATTCAAAATACTTAGGAGTTACTACCTGTGAATTTCACTATGAATTCCCTATAACAATGAGCTTCCTAAGGTAAATGCGGGTAAACTTATCCAGCAGAGCAGGCCTAATTCAATTAGACAAAATGAAATCTATTCTAAAATTTTCTTAAGTTCATTTTGCCAGAATATTTTCATAGATTATTAATTGCCTTGTTGTCACTACTCAGTGAGATTGGCCACACTTTGTATTGAAATAAAATTTTAATTCTTGTTTTATAAGATTTCTCTAAGGATATCTATGTACACTGTCAGCATTAATCATATACCTACCGTCGATTTCCCTAACTTTGTACCAGGTGACCAACAATGGACTATCGGTACCATTGTGGCTTCATGAAAATTCAGTTGCATGGACTCGATCGACTATCTAGTGCTTGTTACTACTTGTTTATAATCATCTAGTGCCATGCTGTGCACTTCGTTAGTAGTGACTTCGATTCCACTAGAATAGTTGTGCTTATGAACTTGAAGTGCTATTTAATTATAATAATAAAGTGGTGAGTATAAGTAAGGAAGTAAGTAAGTAATGTTTATTCATTTCCAAATAATAGCTAACATAATTCCTTATATTCCCTTCAATTTAATTAAATATTAAAGTTCATAGAGAAAATTAAACTATAAAGGATAAAAAATAACAATATACAGGGTGCCCCGTAAGTCGACGTCAAGCCGGAATCGGGTGATAGACCAAATCATAACAGTTACCAGAAAAATATAAAAAAAATTCTAAGTCATGTATTTTTCAAATTATAGACATTTCTTAAATAAACTGAGACAATGGCAATCAAGGCTGTCTGTCGGGATTAGCCACCTAACTAAGTATGTTTTTATTATTAATAGCTTTTCGCTCATTATTTGTTAAAAAAAAAGTATTAATTGGTTGACCATTAAGTTCTTTCACCAAAAAGGAACGATATCTCCAAGCTGTTGTTGCATAGAAAAACAAACCATTAAAGCTGTCCTTTCCATTTAAAATGTCTATAATTTTAGCTTCAGTGAGTTTGTTTTTCGCAAAGGCTCTAACGCGGAATTCTGAAAGAACAGGACAAATTCCGAGAATATGTAACAAGTTCTCGTGCTCCTCTAAGTTACAAACCGAGCAAAGTGTTCCACCGGAATTTTTAAACGGACTGGCGTTCAAATTTATAGGCCCTCCCCTATAAGTAATTTTTTTCGCTGAGAATTCGTCACGAAGGTAGCCGTTCATATTACAATATTGGCGTTTATCATAAAGCTGATGCCTTACTGAACTCCTAGCTTTGTCAGTAGTTCTTTGAATAAGTAGTGCTTCCTCTCTGCAGACTAGATTATTTAGAATTGCTTTTAAATGGTTATAGCACAGACCTGATATATTCACATCTAAACTATGGCAGCTGGCTAATTCCTGCCAATCATTATACCAGAATAAGTTCCTACTAACCAATTTTAAGGCTAGCTGATGAGGGTGCCTATTGGGAGTAAGACGAAACAGAATTTTCAACATGTAGTCAAAATGGCACTTCGATGTGTAAATCTATATATGTATTAGAGACACCAAACTCTAAATTTAACATATATAGTTGGGGGTAGTTGTCGGCAAACGAAACATTCTTTTTACGAAGTATCGTTGTAGTAAGTATAAGCGAATATATACATGTTATTCTTTTTTGATATCTCGACTTAAGCTATAAATTTTATCCAGTTTTCTAGATTTTTTAAAATTTTCAACAAGTGAGAAATTGGCACCCAACAATGAACAAAAATTGTAATAATGTAAAATATTTTATAAAATGTGCGACGTTCTAGAAATGGCCGAATGTCGATGACAAAATGTATACTATAATAGAGAAGATATCATTCTAATAGTCAAAGAACCAACAAAATATCATCATCAAGGGATATTTTCAAAATCCCCGAAATTGAAGATATTTGGGCCAAAAATAAAATATAAATAGTTTTTTAAATACAAAAAAATTTATATTAAAATTTTACATACAGTGTATGTATTAGTTAAAAAATTAAGAAGGTCCTAATAAAAAAACTTCTCGTTTTCGTAATTCTAATTTTGAAATTTGGTGCAAAATTTGTTAATGGTCAATGGTCAATGGCAACTCAGAGCCCAACTTTGGACCAACACCTGTTGTTAAATATACTGCATAAAATACATTATAGTATAGAAAATTGTAATTCATTTCTTTAGTGAACATGCACAAATTCCCAATAATAATAAAGTAAATGGCACAGGAAATATCGATAATATTAATATAAAAACTCGTGATTGAATTGGAATTTTTATATTTAAATCATCGAAATTTCCACCTTCTTTTTCATATGAACTTTTATCATATATGTATAAAACACGTCATCAAAAGCTAAAGAGAAAAAGAACAAAATGAATAAAATTATCTAAATAAATTGAGATAATATGTTAAATTACTAATAATATTAGGATAAATAACACAAAACAAACGATTTTTGCAAAAAAATTCAGTTATAGAAAAACATAAACAAAAAAGCAGCAAAAACAAAAATTCCTACGTAGTAAACAAGAATTAATAAATGGGAGAAATTATCAATAAAAATACAAAAGAAAGTTGCTATCAATGTTAATCAAGCTCTGATTACGAAAATTGTGCTTGTCATTACAGGAAATTCGCAATTTATTTAAAGTGTAATTTTTCGAGCAATGTTCAACGGCATGATCAATGATCCGGTGTAAAAAATAATATCAGGAAAGATTTTCGGCGATAATCATTCTATACACACATGAAAGAATTCACTAAATAAAACTTTGGTGAAAATCACCTTTGACCCCGTTACATAATCAGCTCAATTTATTGATTCAACGATTAATTAAAAAATTGGAAAAATTACACTTAGGAGTTTTAAAAAGGAAGAACGAATCGGAGAAGCAAAATGCAGAAAGTGCAGAAAGTGCAGTTTTAAGAAGAAAATTTCAAATTAAATAAAAAGAAATAGACAGCAAAAAATAAAAAAGGGGAAAATAAAATTATGGCTACGACAGTTAGCAACGATTTCTTCAACTAAGGGTTATAAAACAAATGCTAACATGGCAATCATCACGTTACACGCACTGTAAAAATAGTAGGAAAACTCCCTAAATATAAGACATATTTTTTCCTACAAATAAATGTAACTTTCTCTAATAGAAGGTGAAAATCAGTTTAATATCCCCAAATCAATGGAACATTCAATGGATGTAGATATTTGGCACCAGACAACCTATATAGTACGTAAAATTCCCGAAATGTTAAGCTTTCTCGGATAAAAGTATTATCTTTGTGTATAGGACTATATAGTGATTGTGAAACCAAGTCTGACTTAGTTACTTGTTGTATTGTAGAAGCGCTACTACTGCAGACGTAATCAAAAGACAAGCCAGCAATGCCTCGCTTCAATATAGAATCAACGATGCCTCGATATGATGTAGAGAAGGCCGGAATTTTTTTTTAGAAATTTATTGTAAATTTTTTCCGTAGACTTGTTATAGATTTGTGGAGGCCGACAGTAGCCCAAATTGTGTGTTGAAATAGCTCCAGTCAGCCACCACCAGACTGATTAAAAATTCTGCCAAAACACTTTCTGTAAATTTCTCTAAGAAGAAATGAATACTTATTGCTCATCTACGCGTCTATTCTCATAAAAATTGTTAGTGGCCCAGCACTCGTTGTCGGCCAATTATAAAAAAAAATTGCGGTCTTCCCTCTACAACAGGTCATCGTTAATTTTATATTGGAGCGAATTATGGATGGTATGTTACGCCATCAAGTCGAGACAGTTGATTTTATATTCTAGTGAGATGTTACTGGCTGTTCTGCTTCCTTTTGTATGTTACTAGTTTGTTTATGCTCTTACAGCTTATCCCTTGAACCCCTTGTCCAAACTTCAGCTGCAGAACCTTTAACGACTGAGCCTGAGCGTGAGCAAAACAGTACAAAATGGTACATTTTTTATGGAACACTTACAAATATATTTTCGTTAATATAATTTGCACATTGCTTTTGAAAGCATACCAGCACTGGCAGTATGGCACATATGAACTATTCAGCTCATTCTTATAGTTTTTAAAAGTTTAGTTATAAACAATTACCTATTTACTATATTTCACCGAATATTGTTTACATTTTAGAAAAAAATGAGTTTCCCTACATTTTAGGGAAAAAGTACATAAAAAGTACTGAAATGGAAGTGTAGCATATCACGGAAATGTACAGATTAATATTAGTGTAGTAGATTATTATAAAATAATGTCATCATTGGTTATAGATGTAAGCCGCAGCACTATGTACTCATATACACAACTACTAGCCCATGTACTGAATATCATCAGCGAATGATTAGTCTGTAAATTAGTAAGTAGTCAGTCTGTACGGAGTCACTTAAATATAATGCCATACAGTACTCGGTGGTTTCAATACGACATATTATATAATACATGGCGCAGTCGGTCAATAAAAATTTCTTAAAATCACTAAGTACACTTGTGCAAAAATAAATTATAAATAAATAAAAACTGTAAAATAGCAATTAAAACCAAATGTCAATGAAATGCAAACAAAAGAATTATGTCTGTAATGGAACACACCAGATAAGCGGATCTGGTATATTGACTGGGAAAATCGAAAGCTGCATACAAATTATTAAGGGCACCTACTACCGAGGCTAAAAAGAAGACCGCCTGAGAGCATTAAAATCAAATAAAAACACAAATAGATTATATACGGAAAATCGAGCCGTTAAACCTGGAAGGTGTCAACCTTTCCGAAAATTGGAGAAAGTTTCATCAAAACTTCAAAATCTTTGTAACAGTAGCAGAGCTGGACAAAACTTCAGATAGCGTAAAAGTTGCAGTGTTCTTAAATGCAATAAGGACTGATGCGGCTGAAGTCTTCATTTCCTTTAACCTAATAGAGGAACAAGAAGGAAAATATGAAACCGTAGTAAAAGCATTCGAAGATTTTTGCAGCCCTAAGAAAAACGAAGACTACGCGAGTTTTATATTGCACAATCGCAACCAACATACAGGGGAACCGTTCGACAATTTCCTGATGGATGTTCAGAAATTAGTTCGCAACTGTGGATACGATGATCAAGAAGACTGCATGCTAAGAGATAGAATTTTCCTGGGTACTTCCCACAAAAATTTACAGCGCAAATTATTGGAAACTGAAGGCTTAACCTTAATGAAAGCAATCGAAATGTGTAGAACGGGTGAGGCATCAAAAAGTCAATTGGAGCAACTGGAAAAGCGTTCATCAACACTGGATGTGGTAGCAAAAGTTCTCTATAAAAAATTTAATTATAATTTTACTAAAACTAATTGAAATAACAGACAAATAAATGACAATAGGAAAATAGTCAATAGGAGTAGCAGTAGAGATCAGGAACCAGGGACATCATAAAAATTTTCTCAAATTAAAACAAGAATAAAAGTTAAAATTAAGTGTAAAAAGCTAGAATTGGTCTAACAAGGAGTGGGTCTTTACTCGTAATCACCGATTTCAAAATTCATAATAGTATAAGATGGCTTGACTAGAAATGAAAGTGACGCAAATGGAAGCTCCAGATGACGAAGCGAAACTGAAATAATGCAGCCCGTGTGTTTTTTAGGTTTATCCCTTGGAAAATGCTCAAATTTGCGAATTTTTGTGGGAGTTGTCGTGGTTAAATTGCAACAGAATTTGAACGAAAGGACCAAGTTCATTCGGGTAAAATGCCAGCCATAGAGAAGGTACGTAGATTGACGATTCTGTAAGTGGCATTTCCGTGGGTTTTCAAAGATCGCCGGTAGATGGCGAAAAGTGGGTTTGCAAAACTTTTATAGATTTAATTGTTTTTTAAATAGGTAAATAAATCCGATCTTTCTGAAATTTTGTCTTAATAAAAGCGCATCCATAAAAAAACATAGAATTGGAGTAATCGATAAGTTGCAGAAAAACGTTTCAAACTGAATTTTCCAGACAGAATTCTGGGCGTCGAAAATTAAATATCGCAACTTAATCAGAAGGGGAGAGAAAATATGCTCCAACAATTTATTAAAAGGAATTTTGCAAATTGGATAACATTTACTCACCTCCCCACCACCACTTTTTCCCATTGGTATATATGAACAACCTTTTGACATTGAATTTATCATCCGATTTTTTGATCAGATTTTGTATGAATATTCTACACAGATGGTAGAATATCAAATAAATACTCATACCCCTGGAAAAATAATTGTGTTTTTTCTTATAATAATATATGTTGGTGGGTTATTACTCTGTAACCCGACGCTGTACTAATTTAGTAATTGTTTCAAAAATCATAAAAAACTCAGAATGAATTTAGCAAGAAGAATTTTGAAAATCAGTTGGAATTTCGCCGGGGGATAAAGGGTGGTAGCTTTACAGTATAAAGAGCTAATTAATATAATATGAAAGTAATTTACCAAACCTCGCAATCTAATTTTCGAAAATGCTCTTAAGCTAATTGGGATAATGACTTCTAGTTTTATGTATATGAAACCGACTATATATAACAGACTATAAATAATTGTAACGGAAAGAAAGTGGCTTAAATGTGCCAGTCTAACCGCAAGCTGGTAATTATCAAAGTTGTCCGAAAAGTGTTAATTTTAATTCCGGGCTCCCCTACATAATGCATTATTTCAGTTTCCATTGGTCATCTGGAGTTCCCATTTGCGTCACTTTCATTTCTAGTCAAGCTATACTTATATTGTGAATTTGGATGAAAGCGATGATGACCAGTAGGGACCGTCTCTTTGAAAGACCAATTCTTATGATACCTTTCGTATGGTAACCGATCAATGCAAGTTTGGTTTTTGAAGTGGTTCTTCGAATATATTTCTAGAGCCGTTCGTCGGACAGAAAAAATGATTATAACCAATTTTAAAGGATTTCGTATTTCTAGTACAATCAAAATCTCTAGGACTGATCGTTTTCACAGTACATGTAAAAAACCAACATTTTTATATGGCAACACCAAGAAGGGATTGTCCGATTTAGTCCATTTTGAAATTTTATTTGTTATTACAAATTTCAGCTCTCTATGTCTACGCGTTCTCAGGCAGTGTCCAAATATATTGTGGAAACCGAAATTTTTGTATGGAAGAGTTGCCCGATTTGTCTCATTTTCGAACTTAATTTACTCTTTTTTTAAGTCCGTGTAGAAAATTTCAGCTTTCTAAGTAAACGAGTTATCGTGTGCATGAACAGACGGACAGACGGACGGACATGCAAAAATCAAAATAACTTTTAATATTATGCGTGTGCGTCCAATCCATTTTGCTGTACCGTCATAATTTCGAGGTATTACAAATAGAATGACAAACTTAGTATACTCTTTAGATTTCATCTAGGGTATAAAAATGTACACAGTCACATGACTATAAGAAGCGCCCAGCTTATGAAGTAATATGAAGAAAATGTGTTGAAAAAAATCATTACGCAGTAGCATGTAATACAAAATCAAGCCAGGTACGTGAACTACAGAATTTTGAAATAATTAACAATGAAGGCTTTTACATTAATACTTGAATCAAAAATCCACGGTAGAATCATCTTGGTATGAAAATGTTAAAGTAGAAGATAAAATCATAAAATTTAAATTACATTTACATTAATGCACTCCCCTTAGAAATGACCAAGATGTTTAAAAGTTTATAAATTGAACTTTAAAATATTACAGTACAAGCTTACGGGGGAACAGTTTTAAATACTATAGGTACAGTGATTACAAGATGCATAATACGAAATAACATAAAAAATATTAAACTGGTCATCACTACCGAAGTATCCATTCCGATTCTAGGATTAGACACTTGCATAAATTTAAATTTAATAAAACGCGTAAATATTATTAAAAAAAGAACAATTTATAGAAATACACAAGGACTTATGCGAGGGTCTAGGAACATTTGTAAAAATTTTTAAAATTGAAATGAAAGAAAATTCCCAACCAGTAATTAAACCAGCAAAACGAATACCATTATGCTGTAAAATGCGAACTAAACCGATTAGAATGCCTAAAATTATAGAAAAATCTAAAGAAGCTTCAGACTGCTTTTCAAGCATAGGGTAATTGTTGAAAAACCTGAAAAAAAAGTTCGCATATGTTTGGACCCAAAGGAGCTTAATGCAGCAATTAAAAATTTAAACCATCCTATTCCATTATTCGACGAAATCTCCACAAAACTTGTGAATAAATCACTGTTTACGATGCTCGATCTTAAAGACGGGCACTGGCAAATAGTACTCGATAGGCAGTCTAGCCACCTTTGTACATTTAGCACGCCTTTCGGCACATATAGATTCAAACGCCTCTCATTTGGCATTAAAACAGCCCCGGAAATTTTCCAAAAATATAATGAGGAAAACTTTAAGGATATTGATGGTGTGGTAATTCATCTTGATGATATCCTCATTGGCGTGGAAAACGAAGAAGAGCAAGTGAAATTTTAAATAAAGTTGTCAAACGTGCGCGGGAACTAAAGTTAAAATTGAACAGGGATAAAGTTCAATATAAAGTGCCCGAAGTAAAATTCCTAGTACAAATCATCTCGAAAAACGGGGTCTCTTGTGATCCTAATCGCGTTGAAGCCTTTTTAACCTTGAACCCATCATCCAATAATAAAGAATTAAAGAAATTATTAGGTTTCGTATATTACGTCTCAAACCTTTCCGTTACGAGAGCTGCTTAAAAAGAATACAACTTGAGGAACCCCACAGGCCCACACAGGTTGTCTGAATAAAATCAAACAATTAATTAAAAACGAACCATTTATTTTAGCTATAAAAACTTATTCCTATTTTATAAAAATATACATAGAACTGGTGGCACAAATTGTTGCCACTGAATCTAGGGAAAAATTGTTTACTGTGCGTATAAAATTGAATATTGAGCATCAAGCGGTCAATTTTATTGTGTCTCCAGTATATATCACTTGATCTATGGCACAATTTACTGCTGCTCTTACACAAATTCTTCAGAGACCTGGAACCATTAATTAAATGATTTTTTTTTATATTTGATATTAGATAAAATTTTATTATTTTATGAATGTGTTCCATTTTTTGTTTGTTTTAGATTTATAAATAATTTTTATAAATTTTATTCTATTATTTCATTGATTTTCCGAGTTTTTAACTCTCTTTAAATTTTACTTTGTTTGACATAATTGACAAATATAATCTTAATTAATTTATTTGTTCTAAGAATTTGATTATCTTTACACTGCAACTAAATTAAAAATAAGTCAATGTTTTACCAATAGAAGACAGTAATAAACTGAGAATTATTACAAAATGTTGTTTGTGTTGATATTCACGTGGCCGAAGATCCAATCTCTAAAGAAATTCACACAAGAGAAACATTAACCAATCTAATGAGTCTATGTATATGCACTAATTAAATGGAATGGAGCCTTTTAATGCTGCTTGGACCTTAAGGGAGCATTTGATATTAAAACTGAGCTGCTACCGAATATCTAGCATGTTAACAACTAATTTTGAACATGCACACGTAGATAGTACTACTAGGAGAAAGCCATATCTTATGAAGTTTAGAATATTTTTTCCCAATTGTGGTTTTAAAATTCTCATAACCAACTCTTCATAATTTCAAAATCACTGTTTCTACTTGTCCAAAAACTATGGACGTTGAATCCTATTTTAAAAACGGTTTCCTGGAGTCTCAATTTTATAGTAGGACCTCAGATAAAAAAATTATTCCAGATATAAAAAACATCTTATTCCATTAGAATTATTAATTTGCAAAATTATATTAATAATGAGTATCTGCAGAAAAGAATTTTACCTTTCATTAAATTCCATACTGCTTCTGTAATATTATTTTGATTTTTAAGCAAAAGATGTCAACGTTATTCCACAAAATTACAATCCGGCTAATTTACTAAAGCTCAGGTCTATAGAAAGCTATTGGGCTCTGATAAAAAATGTATTGCGCAAGGAAGGTAAATATTAAACTTCAGTACCAAATTTATAAAAAAATGTAGATTTCTGGATATACAGCTTAGTTTGGACCTTCCATTCATGACTGCCAATTATGTACATCAATTTCTCACATGTCATTTTTATATAGCTCTCTAACAATTTAAAATTCAATAAATATCCAAACATACTATAATTTATCCAATTTCTTCTACTATACTCCAGCGAAGATCCCAACTCCTTTCAATAACAATAAACAAGACTATTTGCGTCGCATCCCTTGAAAGGCTCAAGGACATAAGAAGGCAAAGATACCACTCAACAAGTTAATTCGCTCAATTAAAGCAATTAAATTTCACATAAATTACTTTGTGTAGATATTGCGTTGCATCTCATCTGCATCTACTTCTGTTGCGAAAATGGAAAGATATCGAATTTCCAGCAAATTTTACATAGCGGACACAAGAGCGATACAAGTTCTGTTCAGGTACACAGAGCCAGATTCAGGTGAATATAGTCGAGGCCAATGACAAACGGTACAAGTGCCTGCGAAAACGTACTTCTTACATGTGCTGTTTAGCCTGCATACACGAGCTCATACACAGGTAAATAGTAGCTAGAAGACATCTCGTGACTAGAATCAATTTCTTATCCGGTCGCAGATAATTAAGGAACGAACAGTTGTTGGTTTGCCGAGTTTTTATGTGCGTATAGAAGAATTACAGTAAAAGTGTTCCGTACGAAAAGTTATCGACTGTTAGTTGGAATAAAGAAATATCTTTTGGTGGTCTCAATGTGTAACTAGTTTTATGATAATGATCTAATTATGACTGTGAAAAATATGTTCGTGTAATTTTATATTGGTAATTTAGTGGTATTTAGGAATCAGAATGGAATAGATGAAGGATTCTAGTCAACAACAAATGTGCTAGAAGCATAGTTTCTTATACCGCAGACAGACTTCTTGTATCGATATTAAAATTTGTACTAAGACTCTATATACTAAAATTTTTTCGGTATACACTCAGTATGCAGAACATTGGAGCTCAATATAAAAATTGTGAAAAAATTCGTGGTGTACAGAGTTAATCTCAATATGACCCTTGTTATAAACCATCATTCATTTAATACACGAGCCTTTCAGAGTGGAATTTTATGCAAGCTGTTTCCGCCTAGGTGGTCTATAGAGTAGGAGTACTCATCTAGAAGAACAAAAAATTGTACGGCAGGAGGGGGGGGTTATTAAAAAATTATCCTAGTTTTTCACAAAAGACCCTGTATCTTAAAAAGTGCAGGGTGTCCGGTCGCTGTCAAGAACTCATTTTATGTAGAACTTCATAGCCTTTGTTACTACTGCTCAGTTAGCCCAGTACTCCACTGATCTTCAGAACTCTGGTGATCTAAAAAAAAGTTCGGATTTGCTTACCATTTTTTTTACTTTGACATATTTTTTTTGCAAAAAATTTAGTAGTAGTAGAAGAGATTTTTTTAAAATCTAATGTTTGCTCTTTTAAGTTCAATTGCGTTTACTATCAACCTAGACACAGCTTTCCATGGTTCCAGTCAGGAGTGTATTTTTAACATTCAGTAGCCTTAAAACCTCATATACTCAGAGCTTTGCTTACAGCATTTTTGGACACATTTATGGTTCTTATGGTTTTATTTATATTCCATTTCCCAATAATCCGGTAACAATCAATCGTCTAGTTATAAGTATTTCTTGTTTCCGGTGACAGTATTTTTGGTCGTCCTCCGATTTTGTCAAGATCAACACACATGTGTCCAAAAAGGGGTCGGAAAAATAGGGCTCCAAAGTCGCGTTCCGAACTCATCTCTGAGTATATTAAGAACTCATTTTTGAAGATATTGAATTTCAAGTGTTTTTTGCTAAAATGTCAACCTGGACCCTAAAGCCACTATTTTCTTTATCTTCAATATGTTAATCATAATTTCATAAATAATGAAACACATTTCCTTACTTTTTAAATTCCACCCAATTTGTCTCGTATTTACAAAATTTTAAAAGGAAACCTAAGGCCCGATGCACAGACATTTTCCTTGTGTTCGTAGTACTCAGAGATCTTAAATACGGCACTGATGCTGTGCCGTATGATAGGAATCTGCGGTAGAAAGTGGAAGCGATATGGAGGAGAGTCCACGCAATATGGACGTGCGATGTCGCAACGTTGCAGGAGGTATATGACCATTAGATTATAGCAATTTTATGCTACAATTAATTAACTTGTAGCCGGGCGAGAATGAATCGTAGGTTCGTTAAGACGACGACATGAATTTCAGTTGCCCTCTGATATTTCAGCTTAAACAAATCTAGGAAAGAATCTATTGTCTTTTTTTTTACGGTGAAATTCTTGGACCTTTCTCTCTTGAACAACACTTATATTACGCATGCAATTTTTTCTTTAATTTCTTTAATTAGATCTTGTATGCATAAAGGAGAGTTGCCTAACTACGCTCATCGACACTACTTTCATGGCGGGCGCCTTTATGTTATACTAACCAATTTTTGTTATACTATTATATTGTCTCTTAACCCAAATAGACTAAGGCAAAGTATGCATATAAAAAAAATAGCAAATACATAAATAGACATTAGGCTAAGAGAGCCTTAGCTTAGGATTTATATCTACATTCTCAGGAAGGTCCTAGTATCCAATTGGATTTTTCTGTATTGGTTTCCACGTGGTTTTTTTTTCTAAGGTTAGCGATTCTGTTTCTTTTAATTTTTCTGTTTTCTTTTTTTCTGCCTTATTTTATACTCGTGCTTAAAAAGTTTAAAATTATTATAAATTAACTAGGGGGAGCCCGTCGGCGTTGTCCGGCGATAATATACATACCTAGATCAGTGGGGGTGGGGTAGGGTGGTTAGAGGTAAATAATATCTAAGCTATTATTTGACTCGATCGCGCGTACTCTAGGGTCTCACCATATATCTGTATGTGTGTGTGTATGCGCGTGAATGGTGTGCGTGCATACAATAATATGTGTGGGAGAGTGTAGCTCTCGACATCGCGTCGACGCGTTCTCATGCAGTGCCCAAATATACAGGGTGTCCCGTATGTGGTCTGGCACCCAAAGGCTATGGGTATAGGTCATGTAGGGGTGGGGAGGGGTGGGAGGAAATCGTAACGGTTTCCGAGATAACGGGACTTTAAGATATTTAGGTATGTTTTTATAGATCACCCCGTAACTTCTGAACGTTACACTCTATGATAATGATTTAAGCTTTGGTATATAGATAATCGTAGGACCTTTCCAATGGTCTATAAATTTTTTACCTCACCCTTTCCGTTTTGAAGTTATGGCTAAACAAATTTAATAGTTCGGATTTTTTACTGGTGTTTCTTTATTTAACTAATATTTTTATCAAAAAACACGTCATCAATATCAATTTGTTCATATTGAATTTAAAAAGCCCAAAAGCTTAGCCTTAATATGACCTATCACACTCTGTCACTCTGTACCCAAAATGTAACTTTTTCTGCCTGTTTGCACTTTTTCTTAAGCAAATCCAGCGAAAATGGCTGAAAAAGTTCAATAAGTGCCAGAAAGTAGGCAATTATCTTTTGGAAGTGGCCTTTTTCATTTTCGCTGGATATGCTTAAGAAAAGTGCAAAAAACGCAAAAAGGGTTACATTTTGGGTACAGACTGTGATAGGTCATTTTAAAGCTAAGCTTTTGAAATTCAGTATGAAAAATTGATATTGATGACGTGTTTTTTGATAAACATAGTAGTTAAATAAAAAAAAAAAAAGTAAAAATTCCAAAATTTTAAATTTGTTGAGCCATAACTTCAAAACGGAAAGGGTGAGGTAAAAAATGTATAGACCATTGGAAAGGTTCAACGATTATCTATATCATTGTCATAGAATATAACGTTCAGAAGTTACAGGATGATCTATAAAAACATACCCAAATATCTTAAAGTCCCGTTATCTCGGAAACCGTTACGATTTCCTCCCCCTTCCGCCACCCATAACATTTTTTGTTTGTCTAAGCGTGACCTATCCGTAGCCTTCGGGTGCTAGACCACATACGGGTCACCCTGTATAGTAAAACACGAAATTTTGGTAAGGCATCACTAAGAAGGGGTAACCCAATTTAGCCAATTTTTGAAATTTTATTTACTATTGCTATGAAAACACCACGTAGCAAATTTTTTGCATGGAAATCCTCCGAAGGAGTTGCCCGATTGGTCCCATTTCTGAACTTAATTTAATTTTTTTTTTAGAGAAAGTCCCCTGTACAAAATATCAGCTCTCTATATCCACGAGTGAGGCAGTGTCCAAATATATACTGAAAACCAAAACTTTTATATGGCAACACCAAAAAGTGGTGGCCGATTTGGTAAATTTTTGAATTTGTATTTGCAATTCTCATGAAAACGCCGTGTACAAAATTTGAGCTCTCCACGTCGACGCGTTCTCGAACAGTTTTCAGATATACATATAGTGAAAAACCAAAATTTTGTATTGCAACACCAATGAGGGGTTATCCGATTTAGCCTATTTTTTTAATTTTATTTACTATTGATATGAAAACACTGCGTACCAAATTTTAGCACTCTACATGCACTCGTTCTCAGACAGTGTCCAAATATATACTAAAATATGAATTATTTGTATGACAAACCTTCGAAGGAGCCGCCTAATTTAGTCCATTTTGGAACCTGTATTTTCAATTTTATTTAAAACGCCGTGTACAAATTTTCAGCTTTCCAATTCTACGCACTGTCAGGAAGTTTTTTACATCTCAACAACAGCACCATCGATCGTGTCCAGAACTATCTCTCAAGATGGAACCAACATGGAACACATTTATAAAATTTCATTGAAATCGGTTGACGGTTTCGGAGATTAGCGTGTACGAACACAGTGACACTGGATTTTTATACCCTAGATGAAATAATGATGGTAGAGCAAAATGGATTGGACACCCACACATAATATTACAATTATTTTGATTTTTGCATGTCCGTCAGTCCGTCTATCCGTCTGTGCGTACGATAACTCGAGAACGCGTATACTTAGAGAGCTGAAATTTTGTACACGGAAAAAATTAAGTTCGAAAATGAGACAAATCGGTCAATTCCTTCATGGGGTGGCATACAAAAATTTCGTTTTCCATTATATATTTAGACACTGCCTGAAAACACGTCGACGTAGAGAGCTGAAGTTTGCTGGTGTTTTCATTGTACTAGCAAATAAAATTTCAAAAATAGACTAAATCGGGCAACTCTTTCTTGGTGTTGCCATATAAAAGTTTAGATTTTTACGTATACTGTGAAAACGATCAGGGAGTCAAATATCATGAAAGCTTCACGAATCATGCATTTGCTCATAATAAATTCTTAGTTTCTTCAGAATTGCATGAAAGTGATGAGCTAATAACTCTTTAATGGCTACAGATAGCACACAGGTGTACTAGGTCAAATTAAACCTAATATATTTTCACCCTGTAATTCCGAAACGGTTAATACGGCCTCCTCATGCCATACACTTTTTAGTTTGTCTAGGTGTGTACTATCACTTCCTGTTCTATGGACCACCATTGAGGAAACACCCTGTATATCTGAAACATTACAATTGAATTCTAGCTACACTGAGATATTTTTTTACGGCCCTAATTACTAGTCGAGTTAGATTTTATAAAATTTGGTTTGGGCTTTGTGAATTTGGTTTTACCTACACATTCAAAGTTAAAATTAAATTTAAGATCCCTTATAAGTCGTTAATATAGATAATAAACGATGATGTTCTCAAAAGGGAACCTGAGCAACACTAATGTTAAGTTGAACTGACCTAGACTTCTATACATTTACTTCGGCAGTTCCCTGCTTGTCAGAAGCAATCATTACGAAATTTAAATCCAAAACTACACATATTACGTTCTTCCTTCAGGCCGATTGCGGTTTCTATAAGCTGAGGACCATATTGGCTGCTGAAACGTACGAATGATTCTATCAGAAACCATACTGATTTTTTACTATTACTTTTTAGGTGGAATGTTGGATTATTTAAAAAAAAAACTATGTACTATAGTTATAAATATTATAAAAATAATACCTTTCTTAATTTGAAGCAGACCTTAAATACTCCTCTCTCCATAACCTTCTTCCAATCACTGCTTTCCAGCATTTTAGTTACGCCAGTGACCAAAGTCTACATCCAACTTTATAATTAGTGAAAAAGTTTTCAAATGGTATCTAAACCCATATATTTAGTACCTAACAACAATTATCTTTTTGTCATCCATAGACTTCCCAACAGAGATTAAAACTTAATCAAAATTTCAGCTACAGACCAAGACAGAACTGCAATATGTTTTCGAAATGTCCAATTACGACGAGATAGGCATAAATACAAAATTGGGGTTTTAAAATTTACTTCGACTCTTATTATCAGCACACAACTTAATGACAACTTGTTGGACATTATGCCATGCAGACATCTTGTAGGTGCGCATTTGATTAAGATATCTCGCACCTTCAATAAATATCCGAGCAAACCAAAGAGACCAAGAACAAATGGCAACACCTGAAATTGTAATAAAGTTTCGAAGTAAAACAGACCGGAGTCAGTTGAGTAAGATAATTCCGCCATTATCCATGATATAGTAACGGTCATGCGCAAAGATACAAGACTTATGCATGCGCCATCGACTTAAGACCGATAAGAAAATCTTTGTTGCAGGTGAATGCAGGTGAGCGATCTACTATAGTAACCATTCGTAACATACGTGTAGAAGCCGTCGTATTGCTGTTGTTGCTGCCACCGTAGCCGCAGTGTCCTCCTCGTTTATATACATTTTAGCTGTAGAAAATATTTCGGACATACATAATACATATGTATGTATGTATAAATGTCCAAGTTCCCTGTGCAGTGTTTAAAGAAATCAAACATTGGACGGTGGTCATAAGTTTGTTCGATATCGTGTAACATGAGTTTCTACTTAACAATTCTTCGCCGTGTATTTTGAATCACAGTGCGCAGCAATTTCACCGATAATTCGCCATAAAATGATTAAATATCGTGTTAAAGGATAACTTCACGGCTCGCGATAAAGAAGGACACCTTGGAATACGTTCAGGAACACTGGTTGATACTGATAAATTGCATTGAGAACAAGGAAGCTATGTGGAACATCGTAATGAATGCATTCTCTGACATGATTTTCTTTTAGATTTTCATGGGATTTGTCTGGGCTGAAAAGAACTGAGCTTTTTCTCCTTTGATGAAATTTCCACCCAATTACCAGGGATAAGGCTGAAATCTTTTTCTTCGGAATTAATAGAAAAAAATTTACTGTGTGACACTGTGAGTATGATTTATATCTTGTATTACCACATTACTTCAGTCTCTAGTGGTAATTTATCAAATGTTTCAGAGTGAATGGGGTGCGTTCTTGCCATATGCCCAACTTCAAGACAGCCACCTCCACAGGGCCGAAATGGTGTACATTGGTTCGGAACCTTGTAAATTTGTAACATCTTTTCTACCAAAGAAGATCATTTATCCTAAGTCCCTGAGGGCAAAAATGACAACACCTCGATGCTTATTTTACTGGCCAAGATGGTCAACCGAACAACCCTTAACTTCTTCCGGAGACTCCATGGACTGAAGACTATAACAATTTTGTTGCAGTATTGTGAGCACTGATGCCAGAAAGACTTGCGAGAGTCCATTATTTCCCATTAAGTTGTGGTCGACAGCCTGCGGACATGAATTTTGACAAATGAGGGAGGCCGGTCAAGTATTTAGCACACACATATCCCCAGTAGGCTAGGAGATAGAGATACATACCTTTCGTTATAGAATTCCAGAATTTCTGTGCGTGCCATTGTTGTTTGCTTTCGGGAGTTGATTCCGATAAATTCCTCCCGAGGATTCTAATCGAGACGTCCAGAATGAGTTATGGGCAAGGAACGTGCCACTCGCCGTGATGGTATTGATATAAATTACATTTCTTTGCGCTTAATCGACGAGGTGGTATTTCCTATAGTATAGATGCGGAAGGAGGTTTAAATTACGTCAGGTATGACACATATGAACTTAATTGATGTCGGCCCCTTTGTTTGTGATAAAATGTGATTATTTAAGGGAATTATTGGGATACTTGTTGATATTAGCAAGTTATGACCACAATAATAGATTCTAAATGTATGGGGGTATAGGTATACTTGCAGAAATATACATAAAAAAAATTAGAGAGGTGTTTGAAATAATTCTCTCCTTTCAAGAATTATTTTGTTATGAATTAAAGGACTGTGCAGAGTCGTAGTTTATATTCCGGTCCTGAAATTGTTTTATTGTACATAGATTAAATTTCTTTAATTTCTCAGGGGATATGTGTATGTAGGTATGATGAAATGGTAGATCTTCACTGCTTCGAATTTCTAGAATTAACTTCATTTTACAAGTAACTGGGGTTGATACGGAGATCCTCCTTCAGACACTACCAATTTCATATCAGATTCAGCTGCCTTGATAAGTTATGATATTATAAGAACTTTCGTTTGCTTACATTTTTCTACCTTTTTCATTCTTTTTAGGTAAGAAATTTGGAAAAATGGAAGATAGATTAAAGAACCTAGGAAAAGGGGCTGGTCATTAATAACTTCCTGAAATTTGAAGTTAGTAAGTAACACGCCGAAAGTTAATTTAATTTAATTTTTGTTCAATAATAGGAATTTTGTTACCACATGTTTGCATGTGTGTTATATGTATATACTGTTAGCAAAAAATTGAAATAATCTTTAGCCTTTAATCACATTAAAAGGAAGTCTTCCTTCTAAATCTGAACAAGACACAAAAAATATGCGACTGTCTTTTATGTTATCCATAAATAATATTCATTCAAAATGTAGAAGTCAATCAACTTCTAAATTGAACTTATTATTTACTCTCTTGGAGCATAAACTGTATAGCCATTTACTGAACAACATTAATGTCCAAAACTGTCACAAGAAATTTCTACCTATGTATATTGATCGTCCTATTGTGCTGTGAAATCTTTTTGAAAAATGTCAATGTGGATAACTTCTGTTACTCGATTCGAACATAATTTCCAAAAAGAGACTCATTAAAATTTTACGATGACTAGGCTCGGCGTCCATGTCTAGTGAATTTACCAGTAGCGGAAATATCACGGTTGCGATGTCATTCATACCTTTTGCGTGGAGAATCAAGAAGATATGTAAAATGTTTACTGTGATGGAGAACAACGGCCGATAAAACTTTTACTGACTTGGCTGTGCTGTAAATCTATGGCCAACCACTCACTCTGGCTGGACCCAACTCTAGCTCCAGCTTCCAACATCCAGCCGACAGGTAATCTTGGAAAGAGACATTAAATCCAGCCAACCATATCGAAGTCAATTAGAAAGAGCCATAAAATTTATAATGCAATTTTGAATTTGTTTAACAAAACATTAATTACACGCGCGTATGCCCATCGACGGCTGAGAATTAATTGAGAAAATGAACTTTTGCAAATTAGGGGTAGTGCGGTGGAATTTATGAGCGGGAAATTTTTAATTTATGGAGACTTGGATTCGATTGCAAGAAGAAGTTTCCACTTTTTCCATCGTAAAAATTGAGAATTGAGAAAAATTATGAAAGTATAATTTTCTTGAAAAGCTACTTGGATGGGAGTGTTTCTCTTACGAAGATTTAAGATTTTTTTTCTCAATAAAAGCCTATTGAAATTCAAGTTCGAATTTGCGATTTTACTGCAAAATTGTAAATTAATGGCATATTTTGATCAGTTTCAGTTTTATGTTTGAATGTCTACTTGAAAAATAATTTTAATTGTTGCTAATGAGGTTAATTGAAATTGAATCATTTTCATTTACTGTGTTTACGCATAGAAGCGAATTGTGTCAGAAAAGATCTATACGATGGACCAGGTATATATAAGTAAAAGCAGGAAATTTAGGTCAGCCTAATTGTCATATTTCTTTATTAATTGTAAATCGATAGGTAAATATTTTTGTATCAACCTGTTATAATCGATTTTCGAAACTCGACAATTAAGATCAATGTTTTAATGAAATTTTATTTTTTCAAGTTTTTCAAATTACAATTTTTTGGTATTTAGTACCGAAAGACTTATCTGGACTCAGATCAGAGGATTATCTCAATTTAGGCAATTACACTTGTTATCTAACTGATTGCTCAGTTAGATTAAGCTTGATACCTGGAATCACTACGAATCTGGTATCCATGATACTATTATCTTGCAACTACAGAAATGCATGAAATTTGAAAAATAAGCATAGCATAAAAAATAATTTTAATCAAACAAAATTCGACATTTTCATAGTTTTTGAAATATCTAAGTTTAGAATTTGTTCTTTCAAGTAGAGCTGAAAGTATCCCGATAATTTGCTATCCGGATTATCCGGAATAATTACGATACGATTCCTCAAATCCGGGTATCCGGATTAATCGAATCCTAGTATCCGGATCCGAGCTATCCGGATCTGAATCCGAACTATCTGGATCAGAATCCGAACTATCTGGATCTGAACCCGAACTATTCTGATCAGTATCCGAACTATCCGGATCTGTATTCGAACTATCCGGATCTGTATCCGATCTATCCGGATCCAGACTAAGAAAAAAGGTTCAACATTTTCTCCAGATTGCATTGTTTCATTGGGAAAATGAAAATTTATATTTTTCGAATGAATGAAATTTATTTTGAGCATCTTTTGCTTAGTCTGGATCTGAACAGTTCGGATCTGGACCTGGATAGCTCCGATCTGGATTCGGATAGTTCGAATCTGGATCCGGATAGTTCTGATCCGGATAGTTCGCATCCAGATTTCAGGAATCGGATAGTTTGCAAATCCGGGTATCCGGATATCCGGATATTAGAAAATCCGGATCCAATTTTTAGCTCTACAATTTCAAGGGATTCGAGAATCAAAAATTGTCCGAGATAGTAGTAGTTTTGAATAGGAGCGGTAAATATGGAATATGGAAAATTTTGAAAATAGAAATCATAATTCCTCTAAATAATACCTTAATTGATTTTCTATATGTTCTTAATGGATTGATTCAAGGGTATGATAGATGATGTTTGCGCATTTCATGTGATGGGCCTGAGTCAATTACGACTTTAAGTGCCATTTTATTACCACAGTCATATAACCAGATATTCTTTCGAAAGTGACAGATATTAGTTGGCGGCGGAGAGTTCAAAGCGTGGATTATAGCGTTTATTTTTAACCTGCTGAAATCTCCCTTTGGTATTTGAATAAAAAGTAACCTAAATCCCCTATATTCAGTCTTAGAAAGTTCTTGGTATTTACAGAGTATATAGCTACTCAAGAATCATTGTTTGGCCCGATTTTGCATTGCCATCTTCACCAATAACTAACTATCCATTAATCTTGAGTGGATATATTTGTTTCCTGATTTTCTTTTTAATGGAAGTCACAGGACCGACGATTTAAATGGCCAGTCATCATCTCACAACAAGTAAGAGAAATTTCTAACATTCCGCTACCCCCCAAACCCATCTAACTTCCAAATTCCATTAAACCCAAACACCCCATAACTACAAAGCAACAGACAAGAACATAGCTTGCCGTCGCGCAACAAGCTGTAATAATTTTTCGACAACGCGTAATATAAAGTTAATAGTTATTTGAACAATTAAAGTGTAAAGTATATTAAAAATCATAAGTGAAACCCAGGCCAAAATAAAAGCCTGTACATAAATATTTTCAAATATCCCGGGATATCACTTGGTTTATAATTATGCCATAATTCGTTTTGTTTCGTTAATAGCGTGTCAAGAACTCTGATTGATTGTAGATGGCACCATTCTTGGCTCAGAGCTTATCTGATTCAGTGTATAATCTGAATAAAGAATCATGCTCCCAATTTCCATACAGAAGTCTTATTCTGTTCAGAGTCTAATTCCGAAATTATTCCTTTCCTTATTACAGAAGTCTAATCTGAAATTATTCGACCTTACACACTTCAGCACGTGCTACACTTCACACGTGTTACATATTGTTCTTACACGATGAAGCACACACATTATACTACCTATTTATCTCACACGCTGCAGGACACGTATTGTGCTATTTCCTTTGTTCGGTCTTACACGCTGCAGTACGCTCCTATAGTTTACATAGAAATTCGTTCTATCAACAGAAAATTAATTCTGTTCTTCTTCTCTTTTCAGAATTATAGAAACGGATCACGTCATTGGAATTATCTTGGATTTCCGAATTTATACATAGTTTGATTTGAATTATTAATAACATTTTATATTTGAAGTTTTGAAACGCTGTGTTATCCTTTTTACAAACGGCACCCTACTTTAACGTTCGAGACTAGATCTCACAATAGTCTTATATTTAAGTTTCGATCAGAGAACCATGCAGCACTGCTACTGCACTTTTAAATGGCTTGGAATACTTACATATAAATATCCATTGATGATTGTAGAGTAACTTATATGGTCCTATTGGATTTTTCTAAAGAATGTGATAGCCAGTTTCAGTTATTAACCCTAGAAAGATAACCATATCACGTCATACGTAAAAGACAACGATACGCTTCAGAGGCGCACAATTTTCAAATGAGTATATCTATCCTATTTAGTTATCTTTTCTAAAAATGTATCTTGTCATTTTAAAAGAATAGGTTTAATTTTATAAATAAAATGCAATTGTATGTTATATTTGTTTGTCTCATAAATTTAAAAGTAGATGAGTAGACCTCTAGAAAAAACAAACATAAATCAAAAGTCGTCTGTTTATACGAACATCGCTGTAGCCTATTTTTTTGTTGGTCTGATAAACCCAATTTTTACCGAAAATTCTTTATATGTAGCGGCTCATAGCAATTGGTTTTATCATTTTATATCCTTCCTCCGTGACCCGTTCATGTAAAGCAACTTTAGGATAAACATGTGCAAAATATAGGAAGAAAATAAGCAGTCCACTAACTGTGTATATACATCAGTAGATGGTAGCTTACTTTGATTCACCGTAACTTAATCGCGGCGGTATTTTGAATTTTGTTCACATTTTAAACGGAATATTAAATCTAACCCCCCGATTCTCCAAAAGAGACTTTTAAGAGATCTCTTAACCTCTTAAATGTAGCAAGTAAGAGATTCAAACAGAATTAGTATTCTTTATAACATTTTTTGGACAAACTTTACTTTTGAGAGGATAACAGACTTTGGAGAATCTGAACACTCCCTTTCCAGTCAGTCCAGCTGTTAAAGACAAATCACTTTGCAAGACGGAAGCAGATATTTTTAGCGAGGCGATGATGGCAATTGCGCCAACCCACACATATCCAGCACGAAGCACGTGCATTTTGCTACAGGTGTGCCCAGACATGTCATCACAATAATTTTGCTGCGCTGGAGGTCCTTAAATGTGTACATCTTTAATCAGGTTAAAATTATTGATTATTGTATGATAAATTCACAGCAATTAATGATAATTGAATTATTATTTTATCACCTAAATCAGAAGTTAAGAATTCCACGACCGTCATTACGTCCAATAGGACTTTCTTCTAAACCTGTACCAAAAAAATTAATAGTTGCCAAAACTTTAAAATGACGATAATATTGTCAATTAATGTAGATTATCTTAAGGATACGTCATTTCAATCACTTTAAAGGCAAACAATTTTTCCATTCTTGACTTTATGAATACTGCTTCAGAAATAGCAAACGGATTCAAGTCGTCCCTCATATTCCTCAGAACTATCTTCTGTATCTTCTACATATATTTCATAAACTTGTACATTATTTATGGAATATATACATATTATATAAATATGTACTTATTTGACAGTATTTTTATCCAAAATTTCGGAATTTGAAACAAAACAATTTGTGCAAAACCTACTGAAAGTAGAGATAAGATATTTAAGCATACCTCGGTGAAGAGATCTTATGTTGAGAGATATTTGACAGTTATTTTTGTTTGCTAGAATAGAAAATCTTTTTAAAATCTCCACAAAATTTAAGAGGTCTTAACTTTTCAAGCAGAATACCAATTTCTGCTAACATGCTTTGACAGCCCAGTTAAGAGAATAAGAGAAGAGTTCTTATCTCTTAAGTAGAATCAGGAGGTACTTAAGTCTAATTTGTTTTTTGTTGTTAAAACAACTTTTATTGTAACTAATTATGATATGGTAACGGATATTTTCCACGAGCGTCCCATGGTTTTATTTGAATAGCTTAAAAAATTATTTGTTTCTTTTTAGGGAATTTTAGATAATTACAAATTCCCTAAAAATAAAATGTTTTATTTTTTTAATTGGTTTTTTTTGTCCAACCAATATAATCGTTCTGCTAATCGTTCATCGAAATGCTAAAATTGAAATGAATACAGATAAAATGTAATTCTGTAATTTTAACCTTTATAACGTTTTCATTGTTTTTTTGGAATGTAAATAAGGGTTAAACAAGATATTTTCAAACATAACTTTTTAAATTTCTGCAGACCCAAGGAGCATTAATTGAGAATTACCGTGATGTCAATTATCTAAATATAGCACTTATAGATAAATAGAATTTTTCGATTGAATTGGAATGTCATCATAAATTATATGCTTAATAAATTAATTATATTAAATTTACATAAAATTACAATAATTGAATTTACATCTGTAGAGCGTATTAGTCTACTAGGCTAAGCCCCTCCCATTCATGATCTATATATAGGGCCTTGAATACACGTGTTGATCTTAAATACATAGACTAGAAAGATATAGTTCTAGTCTATGTAATAAACTTTTGTAAATACTGGGATTGGTAATGTCGACTGGATTTTGAATAGGGTTTTAATTTTTCGCCAAAGAATGAGCCAACAACGTTTAAATTAAACTTTTTAATGGGCGATTTCCTAAATGAAAAAAAAAAAAAAAATTAAAATAAAAGTTTAAAAAGTTCGAGATAATTTACTTGTGTAATTTCAGTCCAAGAAAATTATTTGCTTCAACTCTGAGTGATTTGATAAATTCTTGGGAATTTAAAATTTTTAATATTATTATACCGAATAAGAAGGTTGAAAAGTAATTGGAAAAATAGGATGGAAGTGAAAATAGTGTGGGTAATTTTATCAAAGCTTTGGAAGAGTTAGTTCTGCGGCAGTTAAAAATTAGTCAATAGGTCTATATTTATTTTGTGTTTCAGAACGATTATAATTTTGTAAATATCGCGTTTAGTTCATTTTTCCCCAAAACGTTTAAGTTCTATATGTCTTCCTTTCGATATTTGGATTTAAGTATATTTATTATAATATAAGATAAGTCAAATAATTAACCGTGTTAAATTTTTCTTGTGAATTTCCTCATCTTTTTGAATTCATGTCAAGTAATAAGATGAAACAAAATTTATGAAATGGTATTTTCTATGTAAAGTGTAGTTCGGCGGGCCTTGATGATATTCTCCCGAGATGTCTATCACCCTAACTTTGGACTATGTTCTTCCAGGTTTTACTCACGTATTTGATACAAATCTGCAATATAGATATTTTTGCATACCTATTAAAGAAATCTTTTGTCGAATCTCCAGTGTGCGTTGCGATCTAAACATAGTTGCATAACTATACTATTTAAAATATCAGAAGGCCTCCCTAGTCCAGTCAATAGGGACTAAAAGTGGCCTATGCCATACAAATGGTGGGGTAGAAACGATTTTAAATATATGTTATTTAGTTCCGGGCCGCCATCTTGATGCGCAGAAAAAAATCGCTGTGCTGATAACCAAATTATTTCCATCTTTTTTAGCGTGCTTAACAGTAAATGCAGCCTATTTAGATTTTTCTATCAGCATTGACATCAGATGGGCTTTATATTTTTCATTGGTCAATAATAGTTCTTGACAAGCTTAAACTATCATAGTTTCATCGAAAAAACTTCCGCAGACACTTCTTCTTCGCGCTATTTACTCTACCTTATGTTGGTGTGGTAATGAGTTGACTTTGAATTTACAAAACTACCATCATTTTGTGATGAATAGCTACAAATTATTTTTTTAAACGAGAAAAACCATGAATTGGACGATTATTTTTTTGCTGTTGTAACTTGACACATCAAACTTACAAAAAAAGTGTTTACACAAAAAATATAGGGAATTTAGTCTTGCTCAAATTTATATTTATACTTTTTTGTCGTAGGATTAAGCATTGAGAAATTATTTTGAAAAAACCAATTCCTTTTACCTTTAATCAAAGATGGCGGACCGTGCGGATTCCTGCCAAGGTCGAAAATTTGGATTTTTTATCATTTCTACCCCATCTTTTGTAGGGGGAAAACCGCTATTTAATGGACTACCCAGCATGTTGTAATATTTACATAGATATAGTTTCTGTGTTATTGGATTTTAAAATAATTCAAGTTTGAGAGCTCCCCACCCCCGCCCCACAATATGATTTCAAAATTTATTTGCCACAATTTTGAAGACTGTGAGCAGGTTGGCTTTTGAAGAGGTAAAGTTTCGATTCAATCATATTATCCCAGTTGTGTTCCGCATGGCTCTATCCTTGTATCCTTCTTGTTCGTCATTTTCATTGGTAAATCCCCTGATATCATTCGGAATTGCAATAATCACTTAAATGCAAATGATGCTAAAATTGATAGCGCAATAATATCTTTAATATAATTCATAACCATATTTGCTGTTGTCCTTGAAATTCGTATATAACGCAAATAATAAATACAAATAATTTTGACATTAATATGAAATTTTTCAATTATAACATTTTGAATTTAGAATTTATTGTAATTTCTAGCTAAAAATAAAAATTTGCATTAATGCAGAAGATAATTTGCCTTTAGTTAAAAAGATGACAGAAGAACTCATAGTATATGAATAATTCTGAGATTCCCCGAATACACTGGGACAACATTTATATTGCAATATTATTTATATTTTATGAATATTAAATAAATTAACAATTTTCTATAAGAAATTCGATATTCACTGCCGCTGGTTAAGTTTCTCTCAAATAAAAATGTGAAAATTAGGACCCAACAGACATAACGACCTGCTCTAATGTAATTAATTAACCTAACTTACCTTAATTGTACTAACTATAATAAGAAATTGGTCTTAAATTTTCAAGACTTCTCTACTACTAGCAATAATAGCAGTATAGTTGCCTTGAAGTTTTCTATTTTTCTATACTCAAGACTCAAGTTTGATGCCTTTCAACTTGCCGCCAAGAAACGATTAAAATCTTGATCATCGATGATGCGACGCACGATCATTAGGCAGGCGATCGATGCCATGATTATGTTGATGCTGAAAGGAATTTCATGTCACGGCGATCGTTAACCACAATATAAAAAAAATAAAAAATAAATATTCTTGTAACAAAAAGGTTTTGTTTTGTTTTGTCTTTTATTTGTGCAATTCACACGAAGATATAATAAGCACTGGGGTGTGGCGATTCTGATCTTCTTAAATGATTTCGCCAAGAAATTTCATTAATTCAAGTTAGCTGTGTGATCTGCGTGACCGGTAGCTGTCACCATCGTATTCATTATGTATCCAAATGAGATCTGATTTCGTTTGATCACTGTATCGTGATTGATTCGAGTTTGTTCATTCGCCAAATCTGCCCGGGTTGCTGATCTGATCCTCTAGTATATTTTCTTGTAAGATCGATAGTTATGTGGTTTACAGCAATCAAAAGCATTTTTGCAACTAATTTTAATTAAAATATTTAAAACTTGTTTTTATTGTATTTTAAATTTGTTGTTTTATTTATAGTGACTGAAGGAGATTAGAATGAGATGAATTTTATTTGGATTTATGAAAGAGTTTAAAATTTGAAAATAATTTATTTTTAGATGTTTATAATTGAACGAAATTTTTTAGTAATGGAATTAGCCGTGTTTAATGTGGTGTACATATTTAAAAATTGCTGAGAAAATTCGTTACATAGTTAATTTTAGGCATATAATTTCAGTTAAAAATAAGAAATCTCGTTCTTTTGGCCAAAGGTTATGTAAACATTATATACTAAAGTAGCTACACTTGTAAGTAAAATGCTGTAACAGTTTTCTAACTAACTTACTCCAATTTTTTATTTAAGCTAATGTGATTTCTGCAAAAATTCAATACAATGAAAAGTATCGGTGTCATTAATTTAGGGGTAGAATTTGCTCGGAAAATGTGTTAAATTTTAGAATAATTTTTAATATTTTTCCCATTTGAATTTTCCCTTTCAGGCCTAAAATCCCTTCACCTGTCGTTGATCATTAGAGATGAGAGCACACAAGCTTACTTGACATTTACTTCTTTGGCATGAAGAGATAATTAATCAAATATTTTTAGAACCTAATTATTTCGTTGGAATGGATGCGTAATGCATTCTTGGTTTAAAAGGTTAGAAAGCAAATGGTCAGGGCATCAAACGGACGAGGCAAGTGGTTTTGTTATTTTTTTTTAATTAATTAGAATTTAAAAAATGTAATAATTTGAAATCAATCGAAATAGTTAGTTCATATTTTATGTGTTTCAGTACAAGAAGATTTTTCACTAAAAATCTTTATAAGATAATTTATTTTTCAAATACATATTTAATTCTAAAAAGTAAAATTATAAACTTTGACGAAAAATTGTTTTAATTAATTTTGCACAAAATTATAATTTTGAATTTCATTCTCGGATATTACACCTGACGTAGTGTTTATTTTTATGAGCTTTAAGTTTCTAGTGAATGATTCGAGGTGTCAGTAAATTATTATGGAAAAATGGAAACACAATACTTTTCCAATTTTAGAAAGGCTGACTTTTCGGAACTTTTCAGTAGATTTAGCTTTATTGATTCCATCAAATTGTTGTCTTACAATTGTGTCGATGAAGACGTTTCGAAGTTTTATATAATTCTGTTCGATTTATTTTCTTCCCATGTTTTCTACAATATATCCGCCATGAAAAGAATTAAAACGTCTTAAAAATAGAAATGAAGGACAACAATATTATAAGTAATAACAATTTCCTCACATCCTATAATGGATTCAAAGATTTTTCCTCTATATTTTATGATGAATATATTCAAAGCATGCATGCGAAACTATTTAGTGACCCACGCATTATTTTTTAAGTTTATTAATATGAAGAAGGAAACGGACAACTACCCCAATACCATGAGGTACAGGGATTCTGCTAGTGATGATTGGTTTCAAATTTGTAATATGTTTGCTTCATTTTTTGGCGTCAAATTTCCAACCTCGAAATAACAACTGCAGGCATATGAATGACTCCCATTACGTTTCGTTCACTATTCCTTCACATCCTTGCACAAGTGGATATACTTGATCATATTAATGGGCTTTCAAGTGACTTCACAGCGGGTCTTGATGGGATCCATCTAGCCTTTTTTAAGTCTTACTGCCTTGCCCTGGCAGCTTCGTTGAGAATTATTTTCCAAAAATCGGTTGATAGTGGTTGTTTCTCCCAGCTATGGAAAAATTCCTTTATCATACCTATCCACAAAAAAGGTAGTAAAAATTAAATTTCTAACTATATGCCTATTGTAAAATTATCTTGGATGCCTATATTTTTCGAATTTATCATTTAATCTAAGCTATTAAATTCCTGTACGAACTTTCTCTCTTCAAACCAGCATGGGTTTACTTCGGGCAGATTTACAACCACTAAGTTGTGGAATTTGTCTTGGATACCATTGGCGGGTTTATAAAAGACTACCAGATGGGTTGCATTTCTACAGACTTTAGTAAAGCCTTCGACAAGTTAGCTCACACTTTAAATGGAAAAGTATGGGTTTGTCCCTTCATTTCTAAAATGGACGGGGTCTTATTTAGATAATAGAACATACCTAAAAAATCTTATTCCGCCATTCCATCTCTGTATTCTTGAGGGCTTAGCCTTGCGTACCTCAAGGGAGTCACTTACGACCATTGCTCTTTATATTATCTATTGTCTCTGTTGTGAGGTACAAAGTCTTGATTTATGTGGACGACGTTGAACTTTTCGCTCAGATTAAATCTGCTAATGATTCTAAATAGGTACAGGGTGGAACAAAAGCAATAATTCGGTACTCAATACAGACAAATGTGAAGTTATGGCTTTCCACAGTAATCAAAAACTAATCAGTTATGATTACGGGTTTTCGGATTCTTCGACTTGCCGTGTGGGTTCTGACTGTGATTTGGGTGTCAAATGTGACCATAGATTGAATTTTATCTGCCATGTAAGCTACACGGTATCAAAGAGTAATTCTATGCTAGGATTTATAAAACATTGGTCCGAGATTTCTCGAATCCCACAGTAGCATTGTGTTTGTACACTTGCTTTATGAGACCACTTCTTGAATACGTTAGCCAGGTATGGTCGCCTTTTTACGGTAGACAATCGACCGTATCGAGTCTCTTCAGCGGAACTTCCTATGCTCTACTCTTAGGCACGTACCCTGGAATAATACAATAATTCTTCCACCATATGAAGATCTCTTGAGGCTTTTAGATATGCACTCGCTTGAGAAACGCCGCATGGTTGCCGATATAACTTTTGTGAATCAACTCATAAACACGAATGTTGATTCTCCGCTGTTACTTAACAAAACTTCTTTCCGTGATAATAGGCACAATTTGAGAAAGCTATCTCTAATGCATATTGACTCCCCAATGTCTAACTTTAGCATGTCTGAACCTATTAATCGCATGTTCATTACTGTTAATAATATGAATGAGCATTTTGTTGATGACGTCTCTAACCATGTTTTAAATGAACATCTATATAATATTTAATTCGTTTGTTTAATGTTTTTGTGTGTATGTATTGTTGACCGTTTATTTATTAAACGTATAGCTACAGCGAGCTTACGTTAAGCTAATAGTCATAAAATTGGCGTAAACCAAATGGAAGACAGGGAAGAAAATGCATTTTAAATGTACATTTATAAAATATTTAATGAAAAATATCACAACAGAAGTTACTTAATTAATTCATTTATTTTGCTGGTGATGAATCTATGTAAGGCTCGATCTTCAAGTTTGAGTAGAAAATATAGAGGAGAGAAAGATCAAGATTAAAATAAGAGTAGGGCAGAGGTAATATATGGTCATTTGCATTCATATGAGTGATAATAAATGAATAAGTGATATAAAGATGGGATATGCTACTTGTATTCACGTAACATAAAAATATTAACAGCATTCAGTTCAATATCCCGAGAGTCAAAATATTCAAAGTGAAGTAAAACTCTTACAACTTTTTCGGAACAGTAGATACTTAGTTATATTAGAAACTTCATAAACAAAAATTACTAATTTTTTTTTTATAATTAAAATTTCAATATTATTTATTATTAATTACTTAACATATTTATTGAAAATCATGGGAGTAAGAAAGAGTATTTGAAAATAATGTAATTTTTTTAATGTATAATTACTTTTAATTACTTTTAATGATATTACGATGAATAATAAAATTAGAACAAGGAAAAGTATAATTATGTAAATTCACAATTAAAAAAGTAATAAGTGGGTACTCAGCTTTGGGATCCTCTGACCGCATTCAAGAACAATTATCCTCTGTCCGTTAACCGGCTTCCGTCATTTATCGATTCTGTTATTACTCCTTGTTTATGTTAACTGTATAAAAATGAGGTAAACCTAAAAATACTTTTTTCCTTCCCTATAATATATTAATTCATATTTGAAACTGAATAACACAACATAATATTATGTGAATTTACAAAAGAATATTATGAAGTGAAATTAGATTTTTTTTTTCAGATATATTTATAATTCCATAAATATCCGTCCATTAGTTTATTTTATATTCCATTTTGATGCTTATTATTTGAAATCGCTAAATCAAATAATTTTATTTAATTCTCCTTCTGATATTATTCAGTATTTATTTGAGTTAATTGTGGAAAATTAAAGGAAATAATTAAAAATATGCACAAATAAATCATTCGACAAAGTTCATTACTTTCAATTAGTTTGCCCTAATTCCCTGTATTTCTTCAATTATATACTTGATAATAGTTATTAAAATTTTTAATTGCAAATACCAAATAATAGTAATTTTTATTTTTGGTAATAGTAATGCTATTAAAATGGTAATTTTATAACTCTTTTTCAGACCGTTACTCTCACCAGTCCCTTAAATTTTTATTCTAGAAGCATAATTTATCTCCCAGTATCATTTTTTGAGCCCTCTCCATCCATATTAACACCTGAGGCGCTAAGCTACAAAGTTTTGACAATAAATAAGAAGTGCATTACAGTTATTTTAGTTTTATTGAAATACTTACTACTAACCATAAATTAATTTTTAAGCTGCCAAAGTCATTACTTGAATGATTTGACATTATTATGGTTTATATTTCAAACTCGCTAGGGGCATAATCTCGTTGACTTATCGTTTTTCTCATATAAATGTTTAAAATAATGGCGGATTTTAAAATTTATTTTGCCACTCCTGTTTTAGTTATGTATTCGAAATCTATGCACTATTATAGTCCAAACTTATTTATGTGCTATTAGCCTCCAGGCTAGCGTTAAAGTCATATATAAATTCTGTTTAGGTATGCTGTGGTAAATTTTTTCTCGATTGACCCGAAAAAGATACATTTTCATTGTAAAAGTTATATGGAAATTTTACAGAACTGGAAAAAAACAATCTTTTTAAAAATCAGACCATCCAGTAATTTTTTGTAAATTTGTTGCATGTTATACAGACTAATCTATTCTAAGGGACATCTTAAAGGCTTTTAGTGCTGAAAACTTATCCTTAGGTGTTAACTAGAATATTTATGATCTTAAATCATCAACAAGTGTGGCATATCAGGGTTGGTGTTTTATATAAGTTCATGGTGGACAAGTCTTATACATATGTGGAATTTACTACTTAAATGAAAATTTTACATGTCTAAGTATACAGCCCAAGTAACAATTTAAATGCTATTTAGTATTACTCAGGTTTTAAAATTGTTTTATTAAGGTTTTGAAGTTGCTAAATAGTTTTATGGTGATTGTAAGTCATGCCAATTGGTCTTCTAGAACAATTGATTTTATTATGATGTTTTAAAAACCTCCTGGAGAGTAGTAATAAGATTGTTTGTTTATTATTTATTTATTTGTACTTATAAAAGTTTTATGGCTGTCATCAATTCACCTAGGATAAAACCATTAAGCACCAAAATAGGAATTAAACACTACTTGATTTAATTAAGGTTTTATAGCATGCGCCAAGACTATTGTATTGAGCTTTGATAAAACTTAAAAATAAGACTCATGTAGGTTATATTAGGAATCACGGACGGCTACTTTAAGTCAAATTTAAAGGACAATTGGGTCAAGAAAACTACTGGGCTATGTAGGAATCTATCATAAAACTATTATACACAGAGGTTTTAAGAATGCATTTCAAAATTCTTTCACAAAATCATTTTAAGATTAAGCGACTTAGTCAAATGCCGTATAAACCTAGTACGTCTTTCCAAGTGTCTTCGTCATGTGACCAATACAAGAATATTGTCCATTCTATGTCTGATATAAAATTTGTAGCGCTATATTTGACGGGGCGAAATATTTCTTACAACTTTTAAGAAATCCAAGATATTTCTATGCTTCTTTGACAACAGAAAAGATATTATCTGTCCAGCTTAACTTACTGGAAATATTAATCCCAAAAATGCTTAGTGACGGTGAACTAGAAATTAATGCTCTATTAAAAAAACGGAAATGGTTAAGTGATGATCTTGCTTTAAAGAGATGAGACACGTTTGGGATGATAGATTATAAATTAGATTATAAATGGTTAGGCGTCAAGAAGAAATTGACAAGTCGAAATCAGTTTCACCGCGGATACATATAAAACTAATTAACAAGTTACGTACGGAACCTCAAGCCCAGAATGGTTCTAGACTTTATTAACAGTCTAAACCTATAAATGGTGCAAATTCAACGGGGACTCACAATAGATCTTTCAGGTCGCAGTCATTGCGAGGCTAACGCCTAATCACCCCTTCACAAATCTAATCTAATCTAAAATAGATTTATGTAAGAGTAAGTAACATTATTTGAGCCTCAATAGACCTAGAACGATTTTAACTGGGATCAAATAGATTTGAAAAAGAGCGAACAGTTTTATTAGCAACTAAATTAAAGTAAAACAAATTTTTTTTGCTTTATAAATTAAAAATGTTTAAATTCTCCGAAATGTATGAATTCAAATTAGTAAAAAATGCCTGGTACGAACAATGCATATAGCCTTGTAAATAGTATAAAAGCATGACAAATATATATTCGATTGCAAATACATATACACACATACAAGTGTCATAAGTACGTTAAGTTTTATAATGCATTTATAAAAAACTAAATCGTTTTATTTAATAGCAAATGGCCTTATATCAGTATAGGAGCAATCAGAAAGGTTTTACTTAAAACCAAATGGATTTACAATAGAATGAATTGTTTCAATCGCAGCCAACCTAAGATCAAACGGTTTTATTACGGTTGTACAAGTAGCAAATAGGCTTTAATGTGAAATCGCCATTTTATGCTTAAAATGCATTATTTTCAAATTCATTATTTTCACGAACTTAAGCCGTTTCAGAACTAGGGGATATCATTTTCAGACTTTTTTCAATTCCGAACGTACTTAAAATAATATCAAAATTAAATATAGTGTAAATAAAAAAAATTATTTTGCAATTATTTCTAAACTTTTCCTAATTTTAATTATTTCTGAGGCGCGTTATTATTTTTCGAGCTATCCTATGTGATATAATCAGTAAATTTTCAATCGCCGTAAGATTTGCTACATTAAACTGTTAAAACTGCACTTAAAATAAAATTGAATTATATTTCTACATATTAAATTATTATAAAGTGGAACATATAAATCTATTTGGTTCTATTATTATTATTATGTTTTTAAAGATCACTTTTATTTTGAAGTTTCAAGTCTAAAATGTTTGCTGAAATAGTATTTCCAATGCCTTTTTATCTTAAAAAATGGATTGAGGAGTAGTTTTAAGATGGTTTTGATAACGTCATGCGGATAGGTTGATGAGTTCAAATGACGGTTTTAGTTTTATGAATGGTTTTGTAGAGGACTGCACATCATCGCAAAGAGTAACCCAGATAAAACCAATAAAGCTTTATATAGTTTTAAAAATAGGCTCTCACAGCTTATCGTAGCGTGGGCCCTTAAGTTTTATAAGTGGTTTTTTATGGTCATATTATTGTTGGCTTGACTATATAGGTATATTACAAGTTTTATGAAATAGTATAGACAACGTTATGTAGTCTATATTAAAACTAAAATTGTTACTTGGGAGGACTATAATTCGTAGAAAATTGTAATCGTACAAATATACCTACCTAATATCCAATATACAACGGGAAAATTAATGTTATTTTTCTTTTTCATATTGAAACCAATATACAAATTCTATCTCAAACCATCCCTTTATAAGAATACAGCGAATAACTGAATTTTCTTTCTTAACCAAAACTCTTGTAGGCAAGCTATCGGGTCATCAAGGATGAAATTTGATGAAAAATCATTCAATAAGATAGGAATCGATCTGTTGACCAATCTAGGCTGTTAATCTTTAAGTTTTTGCATCATTTCGTATAGGTAGTTGCAGTACATTTCTGCTGTAAGCTATGATCCAGATTTCATGATATCATAATGAATCACATAGAGAGTTTTGCTATGAAATAACTTCATAGCGCATTTGGCCAATATGAAATTGACCGACTTTGCTGCTAAATCCACAGCTCGAGAATCGAGTAAACGAAACTCTTCTTACATCGAAAAATCTTTGATAAACAAATTTCTTTGCAAAAGAGTGCGTTTCGTATTCTCATCAGTACGGTTTGATGCTTGCCTGCCGTATAAGCCAAAGTGAATAACCAAGCTGACCTCATATATGCACTTAAAATGATAATGCGTGACCCCTGCGCTAGACCACCAAATACTCACCATCAGATTCTTTTGATAAATATTGTCCTTGGGAGTGGGTTTTGGTGATTCATCTTTGTCGTCTAACTACTCACTCCCATAACAAGCGACAATTCGATTAATAAATGAATCAGATTTGTGACGAGAAAACAACATCAAGCACGAAATTTGGCGAACCAATTTAATATTGTCTGCTGCGTAGTAACACTAGAGCCAAATGCACTATTAATATTTCGCTCGCTTTGCAATGCCGTTGTTCCATGCAAGAACTCTTACTTTATAATAGCGCGATTTTCCGGCCGTTCCCTTTTTCAACAAAATTAATTTTTATAAAAAGCTTTTTAATATTTTGTGGAGCTAACAATGATTTCTTTAAATACGCGAGATATGTAATACCTTAGGCACATAACTGAAGTTATAATCATATCTTTCATCATAGTTTCACCATTGATTTAAATGATAGAATCAGAAGCTCATACATTCGTATTATGTAAATTTTTTGTCGGCAAAGGCGCTTGCGGTGGTAACATATCAAATTTATTGGAAAGATTTCAAAATTCTTCGAAAAGAACAATCACCTGATTCCATTTAAGCAAATGGTACCACTTTCATATTCCTGTCTCTATCTGTGAGAGCATAATTTCCCTCTGAACTGTAACGATTGCGAACGAGAAATTGTTCGAGTTTAAGCGATATGTCCAACCAAAACAACCTTGTGAAAAACTCTTCCTTCGGCACATAATTAAAATTTAACAATACAAATAGTCCCAAATACTTTTGTTGTAAATTCGGTAAATCCTACTGCATATAAGTAAATTCCCAAATAATGTAAATATAGCGCCAGTTTACGACAGTTGGTAGCATTGACAGTGAGAGCATACTTTTGAAATCAAAACTGGTCCCACATGAAACAGAAGATCGGTCAGTCTATTTATATACATGTCAGTGGGTATTATTTAAAAAAAAGGGAACATATTAAGCCAATGTCAAATAATAAACTTTTAAAGTTGGCAATATTCTTTACTACAAATTTCATCCTTGCCAACTCAACGCTCTTAGACGTCACAATGATTCGTATAATACAACTACTGTGAATCCTACATGAAAATACGTTCGACTGCGGTGAAACTTACGCCAGTCACAAATATTCGCGAGCTTTACTAGTGCTCCTAAATTTTTGTATTACCTCCTAAGCACCGAAGACCTAATTTCATAGTGAATTTGTTCTTCATTTAACAAGATTGGAGCATTCACACAACAAATGTGAAATATTTTCCATTTTGTATGCATGACACAAGTCATTGAACGGGGCCGAAAAGTCCTGCGTGTTTTCCAAAGTGGCAGCATAGAGTTATTACAGACATAATTATGCACATATCTATACGATTCCATATTGGTACCAATTTTTTGTTATATCTATCTTGAGATAACACCTGTGTACAATTAGAAACCTGTAAGCCTAGAATCCTTTGAACTGATTATAGGAATCCTTCCACCAACCGAAATCGATAGCTGAAACTTTTCTAATAAATTTATCTGTCCCGTCGTTTACTGTGACAATTGATACGGTTTTTGTGTATAGAATTTTTCGTATAGGTCTAAATTCTGCAGTCCTCCTGGTTTGTCATTTTAGTTCTGTGTTTTTGGTATTACGATTCCTTTAACACCTATACTTTTATCGTGTCGTTTCCGTTTATTGCTGCTGTTGAAATAGATTACAGAGCTCTTGTTATATGCAGGCAACCAGCGTTTTTTATTTTGATAACATTCTATCGATAAGTCGATTTATACATAGAACTCCACCAAATTAAGATCTCGTAGTTTACATAAAAACATAATTAGATTGATTATGTAGAGCTTTAAGTTAGGTAAGAAAGTTTCAAATAAAAAATCAAATTTTATACTCACGTAGCCTTCGACTGGACCCATTGAGAAGAATTATTTTTGTTAGAATGAAATAAAATTTCCTTATGGCGATTCATTAAGCACACAACATCGAAGTAACTGAAGCATCCTGAACCTGTACAACTATTAAAGGAAGAAATCCTGCAAAAACGTTGTAATAACTCAGCTTGTATACATAGAGAATTTTTTATGAGGCAATCTGTTGCCTTTAATACCCTTGCCATAAACTTGACCGCAATAGTAGTATACTATGCATTGGTGGTACCGCAGGAGGAAGTCATAACATCAAGAACTACTCAACCTCAATCCGGAAACAAGCGTATCTTCTGAGCTCATTCTGGAGGATATACTCACATAATCGGGAGGAAGGTATTAACTGTCGGATTTTATGATTCCGTATAATTCCTCAATAGAATTTTTGCCGCACAAGGGTTGTTCGTTCGATTACGAAAGTTGACCATCTTTGTGGCAGGAGTTGGAACGGGAAGTGTGTCAGAACGTGTGATATGTGATAGGAATTTTGATGTATCTGCGATTTGTTCAAACGTGCCCTCAACCATTTTTGCACCCGCGAGTATCTTCTTAGATCGATTGTGGCAAGGAATAGAGGCAAAATTTTATTACACATTGATTGGAAAAATTTTACGAGATCTAATCAAAACGGTCCGCTCTTTAGCGTTTTATGATTTATTACATTTTGGTTTTGATGTAAAGGGGATCAAGTGTGAGGTAATTATGCCATAAATTTAGGTTCTTTCTTAACATTGTATTTGTGTAGTGTTAGTATGCTCGGCGATAGATAATATCGTCAATAAAATAAAATTCTGTTCAAGCTATGTCGTTCCCAGAGTAATGAATAGACGGTAAATATTTGAGCAGTTCTATAATTAAATTCTTGTATATAATAATTATTCAGCAAAAGTTCGGGGGTAACAGCAAAGAGTTCATTTCTGTCCAATTAAATAGTGTGAAGAATCTTTCGAAGTCAGTTGGTTTCTCATATATAAACTAAAAGTATGCTTCGCAAAAATATCTGTTCATTTGATCCAAGTAGTTTTTGATTAGACAAGTTATCTACTAATGTAAATTTTTTAAATATGTTCACCTACCTTGGTCAGATATGCAAACACAAAGCAATGGAGGTAAGAGCATAGTAGCAACCCGCTTAAATAATCAAGTTTTAATCATATGTCATTTATAGGATTTTAGTAAAGCAAGCTGAATGAAAGAAGCATTTTTCTATTGGTCTTTTGCTTTGAACAATTTTCGAGCTTTAATGAAAAGTGCCTTTCACTTAAAATTTAATATTATTTCAGGATATTATTTTGATATTTATTTCTACTAGTTACTCGGTGCCGCAGTAAGGCTCAGAGCGGGGTTTTAGTGGAAGGAGAGGGGCGGTTCGGGCATTCCAATATACTCCAAAAGAGAGACTTCAGTGATTGCAGGAAAGAATCTGACGATCAAATACCTCTCCCAAGTTTTGGTGGGGGTGTTAATTTAATGATGCTTACTAGAAGTAACTGGAATGAGAACGAGATGGTGGTAACATCCGAAATTTCTATCTTTATAGATGGATCTAGGACATTGGATTGGAGTGTACTCCGGACACTGCCAGTGGTTCGAGTCATAAAGATTACCGAGCAAATGTAGTGTCTTTCTGGCAGACGCCGGATTCTATGCTGGTTAAATCAAAATTGGTCCAATATGAAAGACTAGCCTTGAGGAATGGACGACACAGCACAGGGCGCCCCTATGCTGGGTACCTGCCTGATAAGTTGGCCACAAGGGGCTCTGAAATAGATAGCGTGCATCAATAGCTTATGTGATGATCTCTATCGGAGCTTTAAAAGAGGCGATCAACAGGGGACCCTATCAAAAGGCAAGCTTCCTGTGGATCAACAGGGAAACCTACCGTATAGCGGGGCAATGGTGTAGGGGTCATTACGAGTTATTGGGCCATAGGAGATCATGCTAGAAGGCTGGGTGTAGCGGTGAACGATTTTTGTAGAAGTAGTAAGGACACGGGGTACAATGGACGCACTGGTGGTCTAAGTAAAGCAGGCTAGGTGCTTATAGTGGCACTTCTCTTAACTAACCTAACCTAACCTACTAGAGTTCAATATTTGATTTTTGAATTATCACATCTCCTTCAACGTTCATTTACTTTGTCGGGTAACTATAATATGCCTTAAAGTTTACAGTGCTAATCATAGACGACATATTTTTATCATTAATGAAACTTTTCAGTGTGTTCCGGATGTGATAACACCATCTTCAACCAGGTAAACCATCAAATTATTGACAACCAACTATTGATAAATGCCAGTAATCCTTTCGATAAAATTTCCAGCATACTAAGCTTGAGATTACACATTCAATGACGAATTCATTAATTAAGGCGAAAAAAAATACTGACATTAATTAGATCTTCTCGGATTGCGGAAGGTAAAATGGTGCAATTGAAGTACACTTGACCCGAATTTCAACATAACAACGATAAAAGACTCTTCGTGAGCTCTAAAATTAGGGGTTTCGTTATTAATTTTTCTGTTGTTAATGTGAGGTTGGTATTGTGCGTATCACTCAGGTTATTAATAGACCTATACCTTTGTTATTTCCATGTATGTATTGTACACGAAGCCATTTCAAAAAACCCCAGAGGAAAGTGTATTCAAAGGACCATTGACAAAAAATATTTTCCAAATAACAGGGTTATGAGGCCTTGTAGGATACCGACTGCAATTGAGATCATTTCCTCCAGTGGTTCATATTTTCCACTCTTTACTTTCAAAAGAACAGCAATACGAATAGTCTTCAATACGGCGAAATCTAAACTTTTTAATCATAAATCTAATAATGATTTTATGTGCACCATGATAGAAAAAAGTTTATCATACATTAATAATATTCATAAACTAAACAGTAAAATGCAATATCCAGCTAAAATTTTGTCATAATATTTTGATATGCAAATTTCACAAAAATTTCTTACATAGAATTTTTGAAGGCCATACATCCTTATCTTACATCCTACCCTTTTGAAGGTTAAAGACATATACTGTATATCTGGAGGGTGTTCCACGTGTTACTTCTTTATGTTCAGACCACTTTGAATTTGATAGAATTAATAAAAGTCACGTACTTATGTAGGTACATATCTAAAGTTCGTCGATCTTTCAAAAAGTCAATTTGTCGATTCAAAACCTTGGACCACCTTTAATTTGTTTTGGAAATACAGATTTTTGTATTAAAGCTAATATACGATCTGGATTTGCCTTCCATAAAAAGTGGAAAAATATCCACAGTTACTGTGAATTAATTACCTTTTTTTTGGTAGACAGAAACAAGAATAATGAGATTTAAAAAATCTGATTCTGAAATGATAAAAATCTTAGGCGGCAGTTCACTCAGACTGCACTTTTGGATGATAATCGAACCCCACATAACATTCTAATCGATAAATATTTCCCCCACAAGTAGTTTAGTTCAATATCGGATACAAGCTTCATAAATAGTACCTAGACATTTTTAAATCTGCTACTTTACTAGCTCTGATATACCAACTGGAAATGAAATATGGTTAGAACTATGTTCTCAGTTCTCTATTTAATAAACGATTTTCTTAAAATTGAAATGAAAATCTGAAAAATCAAATCCCATTTTTGATATTAGAGATAGGGGCTGTTAAATTTTTGAGAAACAGGGGCGATCTAAGTAGAGAGAAACTTCTAATCGAGAGGACAGTCTGCTAGTTAGCCTTTTGCCACTTCCCCCAGACCAAATGGACAAAAATTATGGCATTACTATCTCTGACAGGACTGTCAGATAGCTGTTACTCGAACATAATCTCCGAAGATTTCAGAGTATCCAGAAAGTAAACGTTACAAAATGTAATGGAAGAAAACATTTAGATTTGCTAGAAGACATCGGTCTAAATGTCAATTATTTTGGAATTCAGTCATCTGGAGTAATGAATCCAAATTTAATCTGAGTGGAGCTTATGGACGAATTTACGCGTGTCGTCCACTAAACAAGGATCTGGACCCTAAGTATACCAGGTGACAGTTCAGTTTGGAGGGGGCAGCGTTATAGTTTGGGGCTACTTTGGCGCTTACAGTGTTGAACAATTACGAAAATAAAGGGCAGAATAATGTATAAAACCATATCTGGAAGAATTCGCAGAGGATTTCCTACTATAATGGATGTTTTAGCAGGACAATTGCCCGATGTCATATGGCTCGCAATGTTAGAGAATGGTTTAAGGAGGGCCAATTTTCCATAATGAGGTAGCCCACATAGAGCCCTGATATAAATCCGATAGAAAATTTGTGGGCAACAACAAGGGAATTATGGGACACCATTCGTCAAAAATGTGGCACAAACCTAGTCCTGAAGTCTGTACTGACTTTGTATTCGCAACGGAGAGGAGATGTGCTGCACCAATCACTTGGAAAGTGTACCCAACGAAATATTAGGTAAGTTTCTATCATTTACCCTACTTATTATTTCCTCTTTATTATCTAATAAAATTATCATATTATTCAGATGCACTAAATATCAGTTTTATACCAATTTTGCTTTTATATGATTTGACTTATTTTTTGGTGTAAATTCTTTGGTTTTTTTTTTTTTGTAAATAAATTTCAATTTCAAGATAGTATTTATTTATCGAAATAAATCAAATACTGAAGTGGATTGGATTGGATACGATGTTAGGATCCAAAACGGATTAAAGAAAAAGCCACAACAAGGCCCATTACACTCCAGACTTATGAGCAATTGCTCATAAGTCCCAACCGGACGTTCGAAAAAAAATCAAAATTGGCATCCAACCTTCCTTTTTTGCTTCATGCAGTTCTTCCAGAAGGTGTACGCCAAGAAATCTGTAAAGTTTACCTGTGAGGTTTGGACAGTGATAAAGAAAATGAGTCACCGTCTTGGACTCCTCTCCGTAACCTCTATATATCGGATTTTCAACAAGCCCCATGCTATTCAGGTGACCCTTGAGAAGAGGGGCTGATTTGCTTATTCCCAGTAGCTTTTCCATTTCATTTGGGTTGGGTATGCCCCACACCTCCTTTGAACTTTTACCTGAAGGGTCTCCAACCAAAGTGATTGTGCTGGCAGTCAGCCCAAGCCGAGATATAGAGGCACCTAGCCGAGCAATTTTGTCCGCCATTTCGTTCATTGCATTTTATAATTATAAAAAAATTATATCGTTACGTGTGCTAATTATCTGGCCACCCCGTGTAAGCTAATAAATAATTAAACTTTTAAGTTCATTCTGGTACTCAGCGTGTACGAAAAACCAATTTAAGTTATAATTAGGAGTAAAATTTAGATCTAATGATTATTAGTGATTTTAATATTAAAACTCAAAAATTAATATTACATGTAGATTTTCCTTATTAATTAAACTTTCGAATTCTGTTACATAATTGTTATGATTAAAGTTAATTGAAACACATGGTCCCTCTTATGACTTCTTTATTAATTTATATTATATCAGCCTAGCGACTGTTCCCTAATGCACACTGATCTCGACTGCCTCGTGTCTCTTTACTTACTCTGCTAATCTAAACCTATTCCATAAGAGTGTATGTATGTGTATCACTATAACAACATCCTCCTTATTTATGTGTATATATAATTTTTTTTCAAAATATAATTATAACTTAAAAACAAACATTATATAGTATGTATATCTTAACTACCAGAAGCTGTAAAATGATTTCAGATAAAATGAAAATGTAATTTTAAAACTACAAAATTAATATTAAATTATCTTTTAGATATCTCGATTGACTTTTCGACCAGAGCGAGTCGTTATATAAGTAGGCGGCTTATTTGTTGAGTTAGACGTTTCATGAAAAGTGTTATTGACATTTTCGGTGTTGGTTATCTCTTTGCCTTCGACTGCCTTAGAGCCATTTTGACAGTTAGTTCCACTTTGATTATAGTTGTGTCCTGATATTAAGTGTAAATTACTATCACTTTGTGCCTGGTGGGGGAACTGAATGTGTTGTCTGTTTCGTCTATATATACAGCCATTCTTGTCCGCAATCAAGTAAGATCCTGGGTCTTTTAAGACTTTAGTGATAACACCTGCATTGCGTCCCACACACCATTTGGCGATGTTTTTAAATAAATTTTATTGCCTTCTGTCAAAATACTAAGTTCTTTCTTTCCTCTATTGTAATATTTTCGTCTTGATTTATTTCTTTTCTTATCTCTTTCCAAGTGATCATTTATATTGATAATTTTTGGTTTTAAGTTTTCTTTCAGGGTAGGTAGTTTTGTCCTGAGACGGCGACTCATTAGTAATTCAGCAGGAGATTTACCATCACCTTTAGGTGTTGTCCTATAGTGTAATAAAGATATGTATGAATCTCCTTTGCCTTGTCGACATTTAGCTAGGAGTTTTTTAACTGTGCCTATTGATCTTTCCGCTAGCCCATTCGATTGTGGGTGATACGGGCTAGATGTGATGTGTTTAATTTCCCATTCTTTAGTGAAGGTTTTAAACTGGGATGAATTAAAAGGTGGACCGTTGTCCGAAACAAGTGTATGTGGGATTTCATGTCTAGCAAAAATGGACTTTAGTTGGGATATTACCGATATGCTAGAACTATCATTTTTAAGTTGTCCTATTTCTATATATTTTGAAAAATTGTCAACTATTAGCACATATTTCTTCTTTTCGAATTTAAACAGATCTACTCCTACCTCATGTTGCAGCAGTGGTTCTTTTGTATTATTGGAACGATTAAGAAGACAAGCCTCACAATTGCCAACTAAGTTGGCGATGTCAGTGTTAATATTTGGCCAAAACACAGATCCTCTGGCAAGGCTTTTACTACGCTTTATTCCTAAATGCCCCTCATGTATTTGGTTTAAAATTTCACGACGCATTTGATGCGGAATTATTAATCTGGTTCCTTTTAAAACCAAATTGTCAAGTAGATGTAATTCATCTCTAATGGAGAAATATTGTTTAGCAAAAGTTTCAACGTCTTTTTTGTGATCCGGCCAACCTTTTTTAATATAAAATATAACTTTCTGTAAACACTCGTCATTTTCAGTAGCTTTTCTTATTTCTTCTAGCTTGACAGCAGATGTTGAGATAGTTGATAGTACCAAGTTTACCTGTAAAGAAATATCACTATCCCATATCTGTTAAGCAAGTTTCATTTAGTGGAGCTCTCGATAATGTATCGGCAATATACATATATTTTCCGGGCTTATATTTGACGTTGAGGGTATACGCTTGAAGACGTAGGATAATTCTTTGTAGTCTAGGTGGAATTTTATAAAGGGGTTTCTTAAATAAAGAAACTAATGGCTTGTGGTCAGTTTCCACAGTAAGAGTTTGTCTATAAACATACTGATGAAACTTTACACACCCGAAAAGAATGGCAAAACGCTCTTTTTGTATTTGGGCGTAATTTTGTTGACAGTCTGTTAATGACGCAGATGCGTACGCAATTGGGTGTACGCTACGCCATGTGATATTACTGCCCCAACTGCACTTTTTGAGGTATCAACGGCAAGAGTCAATGGCTTATTTGTATCGTAATAAGTAAGAATTGGTGCATTAAGTAAGTTGTTTTTAAGCTTTTGAAATTCTTTTTCGTGCGCTGTATTCCATTGCCAAGGAACATCTTTCTTTAACAACTCCCTAAGATTTGTGGTTTCCATTGACAGATTTTTAATAAATTGTTCCAAGTATGTGACCCTGCAAAGAAATCTTTGGACTTCAGAGACGCTAGAAGGTGTGGGAAGGTTGCAGATTGCCTCCACTTTTGTTATATCGGGCCTAACCCCTTCTTTATTAAAGATGTGTCCTAAATATTTTGTTTCTGACTGACAGATTTTTGATTTTTCTTTGTTAAATTTTAAACCTACTTGACGCGCCCTTTCTAAACGTTTGTCGTGCTCTTTTTTATTAGATGCAAAGATTAAAAAATCGTCAATACAAATGATCACGCCTTGTAAATCACCAAATAATTCAACCATTTTAGAATGAAAAATTTCAAGAGCCGAAGAAATTCCAAAAGGTAATCGCAGAAATTTATATCTACCAAACGGCGTAATAAATGTACATAAATCGGATGATTCCTTATCTAATGTAATTACCCAGAATCCTGACTGTGCATCAAGAGTTGTAAACACCTGTGCACCCGTCATCTGTGATTTTAGTTCATCAATAGTAGGCAATTGAAAATGAGATCTCTTAATGACTTTATTTAAATTACCTGGATCAAGACACAACCTTAATTTGCCATTAGGTTTGTTCACTAAAACGATGGAACTAACCCAGTCAGTTGGCTCCGCGACAGGTTCGATAATCTTCAATTTTTGCAGCCATTCAACTCATCTTTTAATAATGGATTTAATTTGAATGGGATTCGTCTCCTACCTTCAATTACTGGACGGGCATCTGGTGGAATAGCTATGTGACATTTTTCCTTAATATGCCCTATGCCATCAAAAACATCTGAAAAACTTTTGAAAATGTTACATTTCTCATTCAATTACACAGAATTCACTTTTATTTCATTATTTTCTCTAATTAAGTCGAGCTTGATACGGGTGGGCAATCCAATAACAATTTGATACTTGATTTCAACAATATAAAATTCAATGCTGACATTTTGGTTAAATATTATACCTGATATTTTAGATTTTCCAATTACTTTGAGCCTTTCTCCACTGAAAGTTATTATTTTAGCATTTGTTTTGAAAATAGACAAATTTTTGTGACTCACGCGTTTAAATGTTTCATATGAAAGGAGTAGATGTAAGCTTATGTGCTCTTAATTAATCCTTGACCAATTCGACACATCCCTTGTTAAATGGGTTATTAATCATTATATTCGGTCCCTGCCTAAAACTAATTCCTTTGTAATAAAGAAATCCATTCCGCCTTGTTCTAAGCAAACAATGAAGTCCTATCTACAATCTATCCACAATTTCATTCCAAAAATTACAAATTTTCAAATAAATAGTAAGATTATATGTACTACATATCCACGAACCTATACATACCTACTATGAATGATCATACAAATTTACATTAACATACCGCACAACTAAACTTGTGTTGATTTTCATTAAAATTCCAACAAAACTTTGACATCCGACAAGGGAGCATACCACTTGAACAATGGGAGAACAAGTTAAGTCCCGAAAGCTCGTATTATGAGGTGTTGTAGAACAAGGACTAACTTTGGTCATTCATTCATTAAATCCTTGTTTTATATTCTTGCAATAGTTTTGTCGTGCTTTGTTGATTGTTGGCTTTGAAAACCTCACACCGTACCAGCCGACAAGAAGAAGGACTATCAGGTCCTCTGCTGTTAACCGCATAATAATCTCCACCAAGGCAGCTCAAGAATGTAATTCCGCCTTCGTTTGTACATTAAACAATGGAGAACAAGCCCTTAGCAATGTTTTTGTCGACATTTGATTTGTCCGTGCAATTAATAAAACTTATTTAAATTTTTATGGAAATTATCTTCATATATATAAGTTAAAATCATGCTGTTCTTTAAATTGTAATTTAATTATCGTCTCATAGTTGTGCCTACAGTTTCATCGACTCGTTAATTGTCTCAAAGTGGACAACTCCAATTAAGTTGAAATCAAAATTTCCATCAAAAGACGAATGAGAAGAAATAGCTTTCGGCGGCTCCCAGTTTCCAGAGTTTTATATTGCAGTGGCATAATGATGGTAAAGGCAATCAGATCGTCTTTGTTCTAGCGCTTCTAAATGAGTAGTTGCTGCATTATCTACATTTTATGGCCGTTGCAACCATAAAAACAAGAATTTTAACTGTTGTACATTAGCACTTTTATAAAAGTATAAAAACTCGGTTTGCAGTCGTGAATCACTTTGATCTCGATTCTCTCCTTATCTGATTACTTGAACAAAGTGAAATAAAGTCGATATGGCGACAGGTTTTCCTGTTTATTTTTTTTTCGTATCTTTTGACTTCAAATAATTATTTTACTTTAGATATGGCGATAAAATGAAACTCCTCTCGTCAAACAATCTTGTTTTGATCTTAAAAGAATGACCGTCTTGTTGCATTGGTCGATTTCATGATGGAAAAAAAAAACAAAAAAACAAAGACAGACTTCTGCTCGTCGCACGTATATGGTCAAAGGATCGGCCATTTCTGCGGGGCATTAAATTAATAATTTTTGCAAAGGGGGGCTGACATCACAGGCATGTTATGCTTGTTCCTCTTTTGGATGTTGAAACTCGTTTACCACTCATCAACAGAAATAGTCGGGATGATGTCCATGCCAAGATGTTTTTGTTCGACCATTCAACTGTTTTGTTAGTTATCTTCTGAAGATGTATATAAGGTAATTATATACTTAGCAGGATGAGGAATAACCAGGATGGGAAGGGTGGGTATTGCACATGTTTCGATAATGTTTAATGTATTCAATAGTTTTTGATGTATCTGAAAATCTATTTTTGTATATTTGTAATAAAAAAAAAATTGTTTACATATTTTATGTAGTTAGTCAAGCACTTTCTTCTCAGATTTTTGCACTTCTATTCTTCCTTACCAAATGATGCTATGATTTTAAGAAATTATATGAAATAGCTTCCCTGTAAACTATATAATATGTATAAAAAGTTATCCTTAATAAAACAAATAAATTTTTCCTAACTTAATACAAAGCAGTCGAAGTTTGAAAATCTACTCTTTGACTATTCAGTTTATTAAAAATATCAGGAACTGACGGTTTTATTAGTAGATACCTCCTATCCTAAGCAAAGCTGGGCAAGTACCAAGGCAAAAGTACTTAAGTACAAGTACAAGTACCGAATGCCTGAGTACTGCAGCGTAAGTACAAGTACCACATATATGAAAAGTACTTGTAACTAAGTACTAAGTCTATAAAAAGTACTGAGTAATTTTTGAAGTACTTTTTTCGAATCTTTGTACGTTGGCAGTAATATTAAACTTCATTATATTAGTTAATAGATATTGATAAAAAAATACCTCTTGCAAACTATAATATGTATAGTAACCAGTGGCTACTATTTATAGTTTTTTATAGTATTCGGCGCTGCAGGTAGAGTAAAACTTTCACCTCTAATTGCTATATCATAAAAACTATTAGAGGTCATCCCAAGCACCCATTATCGCCTCCAAAAATGAATAAATGTTGTAAGGAACAAATTTCCAGTGAATTTCTTCAAAGAAAAAATTGAGGCCTTCCCTACATCAGGTCGAGGCATCGTTGATTTTATATGGGAGTGAAGCATTTCTTGCTTACCCTTGGTTATGTCATCAAGTGGGTGCCCAGTCGATTTCATGTTCGAGCGAGACGTTACTGGTTTTTTTCTACTTGGCCAGTCTTGTTTGTATATTATTAGTTTGTCTAAGATTCTGCCTTGCCGCGTGAGTGCGACACATGCTTTGACAGTTTTTTGTGTGCTTTAAAACTAAAGAAAAAAGGAGTTACGCTAGAGATTGCGTTTGCTTTTCTACATGTTAGATATTTGTAGGTACTTAATAGACTCAGAAATACTTAAGTAAGAATCTTGGTACTTAAGCACAAAACTAAGTCTTAAGTACAAGTAAATAGAAGCAAATACTTATGTTTCAAGTACTAAGTAGGACATTTCAAAAGTATTGAGTAATAATACTTAAGTAAGGAAAATGTACTTTAAGTAGTACTTAAGTCTTTTTTACTTAAGTATTGCTCAGCTCTGATATACTCTGCTGTGGAGATTTTTATATAGCATGTAGGGCTGCTCGATATTTCAAAAATTTTTGAACGTAACTCCATAGTTTTGATAGCCTTTAACTTAACTTTTTTTTATGCTCTGCTCAAAATATGTAGTGAAATTTTAAACTGTTTTATGGCAACAATACAGAATTGTTACCCGATTTTACTCATCTACAAATGTGACCTTAGTTTTTTTCATAAAATTACTGTGTATATAAAATATCAGTTCTCTTGGTCAATGAGTTCTCAAATTCCGAAATACAGCAGATGATCAGTCGGCAAGTTAGATGGATTGAGGACGAAGGATATGTAAATTCAAATATTTCATGCAATTATATGCATGTGTATCTAATTGATTTTAGTTTTTGAATAATACGTGTACAACGAGGTGAGGTTATATTTAGAGTTGAGCGAGGCGTGGTGAGGATATATCGCGCGATGCCACAGCGTTGTTATGAACACTCTCATAGTACAGCGTACAATCATTTTATTTCTTCAACTCTTGATATAGTCTCGCCTCGCCTCGTTGTGGACATACTGTTACAAACGTATGAACAAACGCATTACTTATTTCTTGGTCTAGGATATGAAAAGCAAAAAGGCATAGTAGAAACTGTTAGCAAATTGCAATGTAGAACTACGCCAACTATTATTACCTTATGGCATTATCTCACTAGTTCTACGTCATTCAGGTATTAACCAAAGGAGAGAAAATGAAGCTCTACTTTGCAGACTATAGTCCAATTGTCATTCTGCCCCTATGATTTACTTGATTAATCTGGATAACTATTCATTATCTAGGATACAGTGGGAAATTATGTAGATTGATAAGACCCGTTATCAATATAGGTAGTAATTTTTCGAATATCGTACGTCTATGAAAAAAGTTAACAGAAAAACGGTTAACTTTGATCGTCGTTCATCACATTGTCGTGCAATGAGCTTAAAGACGCAAACATTCTTTTGTCATGTAAAAAGATGTTAAAATATTCAGTTTTGCGATTTATGTGATTGTAGGGCGACCATAACAAAATCTTACACACGGGAGGTATTTAATTATAGGTATTCTCTTACCATAATAGAAATATTTTATTCTTTGCAATATTAACGAGAGGTTTGAAAGTGCAAAAAACTCAGAAAGGGTTACATTTTAAGTACAGAGTGACATAGGTCATTTTAATTCTAATTATGAGGTTTTTGACAAAAATAGTAATTAAATAAAAAGACCTTAATTAAATTTGCAAAAATTTAAGCTTGTTCAGGTATAACTTCGAAATTGAGTCGAGGACGGCAAAAAATTATAAACTATTAGAACGATCCAACGAAAGGTCTAACAAGTTTTAAATCATCATATTAGGATGTAATGTTCAGAAGTTACCGGGTAACTCCAGGTTTCTAAAAAAACATATCCAAATATCTTTAAGTCCGGTCTCTCAGAAGCCGTTAAAATTCCCCCCCCCCATCCCATCGTCATACAAGTTTTACTTGTCCCAGCATGGCCTATTCAGGGCCTCCGGGTGTAACAACCAAGACGGGACACAGATACATGTCAATAATAATAGATTTATAATTATTGGCCGGGGTTAAAGGATTGCACAAGTGGAAGGAAGCTAGGTACAAGGATAAATACCAAGTCCAGGTGTGAGTTGAACCCACAACCTCTGGTATCATAGTCAGTGCGCTTACCCATTCCCATTTCTTTTCCCTCAAATGAATTGCCTGTTCTTTGCATAAATAACTTGCAGATTAATACAAACTTTTAGCTATTATAAGACTATAGGCAATGCGATCATACATTTGAAGGTGGTAGTTCTACGTTAAGTTTATGTTAGACTAACGCTACACTTCCTTTGTAGTTTACCCGAAGTGTTAGCTAACCAAAGACAACTGTGTTGATAGTCGGCCAAAGCCGAAATATTAGAGGGAAGGTATTTTGGTGCGATCCCGATTGCTGAAGGGGATGCGTCTGACGCTGCACCAAGACGAGCAAGTTCGTCTACCTTTTCGTTCCCGCTGATATAGCTATCTCCTGGCATTCAAACGAATATCCTATTACTCTGAGATAGGGAATACAGGGTGGTTTTACACACCAAAACCAGTTTGGACATTATTAAGGGCTTTGACAAGATTTTGACAGCTACTTGGCTATCCGAGCAGATGACAATCTTCTTATTCTCGCTTCAAGGATGGCCTTAACTTCCGTCTGGAAAAACGCAACATGCCTTCTAAGTTGTATGGCAATGATGATTTCTTCAGATTTTGAACCATCTGTGTAGATAATAGGTTTAGGTGCTATAGACTGCACGAATTAAAATTCTGCAGGTAAAAGTAAGCCAAAAATTAGAGTGAAAAATAAATAATATTTAGATAACAGTTTCGTGTTGTTTTAGTCGTTGCAGTCAAGTACTCCTTAGAAAATATTGGCATCTTTACAAAAACCTTTCAGATAGAACGCAATCATCCTACAATTTTGAATGAAATTTATTCCCGAAGGAAGTTAGCTCATATGCCTTCATTTTATAATTTACCTATGATTATATCTGAGCTCTGGTCGAAGTCGGACATTATAATATTCTTTCTTTTACACTCAGTCTAATATTATACCTCTATCGATAAAGAGATAAAACCAAAGGGTAGTGTGTACAGTCCAATGAAATTAACATTTTTTATGCAGTCACCTAAGAAAATGGTTGCTCAAATTACTTTTAAACGTAATTCCAATAATTTAGTCTTCTGTTATTATTTCGACTAGCCCACGTACTTCGGCTTCAATCTGTAGTGCTCCCAATTTTGAAATAATTTAACCAGTGTCAATATACATTTCTCCTGTATGTGTTCGTACCATTCGTTCATAAATCGAACCTAATAAAGTGACCGCAGACTTTGCGGCCCCATTAGTCTATAAAACCTTAATATCAGATCAAACTAAACCGCTTTCGGAGTATTCTTACTTAGGTATAAACATTCAAATACATTTCATGATATCGCTTTGATCCGAGCGGTCCGAGCGGCTTATGATGTTCCACTGACTTACATGCGATCATTAAATTTTCGGACAGCGATAAGGAAAATACTTGTAGAAACGAAAAGCATCTCTGAACTGTTGCATATAAATACTGACTGACTCTTCCCTGCTCTGAAGTCTAAACTAAAGAATTGGTGTAATTAAAAAAATGATGATGGCCAGCATTGTGGATCAGTTTCAACCGAAAAGGTAGAGGGCTGATCGAGCGACTAATTAAAAGAATTCATTAAGGAAAGCCGCGATACGGCGAACCCACTGAGGCGAGTAAAAGTGTCATCTCTTTGGACGCGGATTACCGAACCGACCTACAGGCATTAAAGACGATCTGGTCAAATTACTGATTTTTTTTCGATGGTTTTTTTATGTACTTTATATCAGACATATTTATTGATTTCATTTTCATTCTGGGATCAAACTGGAAGCCATTCTCGTACCAATTGATAAGGGAGGTAAAATTAATGATTTCGGGATGAGACACATGTTCTTGAACATTCCTACCTGCGCTTCGCTTTTGATCTGAGGCAATAGACTATGGAGGCCGATAAGCCAGTAACACTAATTTCATGTCAGCATTTTTTAGCTATTGGTTTCTTAATTAATCACTAGAATAAAATGGCTACCGAAAAATTTCCGTTCCATTCAAAGTTGTTTTCAATTAGAATAATGTCGAGAGATAAAAAGTGCAGTGAGGTATGTTACGATAAAAGATTTCTATAGAGCTGAGGTGATTAACAATTGAGTTGGACCGCATTTTTATGGTCGTTAATGGTTTAGTCCGTTTTTATTAAGAGTTTTTTTACGAGTGTGTGGGATGTGCAAAGTTGTTCAGTAAAATGCCATGAATCAGATGATGAAATCACTTTTTGATGTCATTTTTCTTATAAGGATTCAGTGCAAGGTTTTATCAATGGTTATAAAGTCATAAAATGCGGTATATTATAAGGAATACAATATTATACATCTATTAACCTCTTGTAGGTATGTTATCAGTTTTCTTGCAAAACAAAGGAGATACTTTGAATTTCAGACTGATTTGATTTGTTGAATTTTTCCGTAAAAAAACTAGTTAAAAAAAAATCACTAGAGAGCTATGATTAAGAATTAAATCAAATCAACCTTTTTTATGTTCCTTTAGTGAATGTTTTTCAATATTGTCGGATTTTTGTTTCGGCTTTAGTCACGAATAACTTCTGTAACAAGAAAAATAAAGCGATGGAAGAAAAAAATATTGAGAGCTGGCGGTTGCTTTAAAGAACAGTTAGACTGAGAAAAAATAATAATGCTATGACTCAATAACAGTTTTCGTAGATGGAATATTGATTTCCTCCGAATTCGTGTCAACAGTACCCTTAATTTCAACTAGATTTACTTTTCTAATCCATTTTCTAAATTGAACAAAAGAAAAGTCATAAATACTTTTACAAAAATGTTAACAAGTTTTTTAAAAATTTATAACTAAAACGTTGCAAAACTTGCAGTTGGCGTGAAGGCCATGAAATAGGCGTTTCGTATCAGCAGGAAACAATCCTCTTCGGTATGGCTAGTTTCTACCTGTCATAGACGCCAGAAGGAGCTAGCCATACTGAAGATTATTGGTTTCTGCTGATACGAAACGCCTTATTTATTGACATTTGCTACATGTTTTATTATAATTTATAACCGAACAAATCAATACTTATTTGCAGTCTGGGCTATACTAATGGGACTATTAATTCCTCTCATCTATATAGGCAACAATATTAATAATTTAAACAATCTGGTATTTGAGCAAAAAAAAAACTAAAATTCTGTCAATTTGACTTTTTTGCTAATATATATATATCAGAACATTTTTAATTTACTGAGGATGATTCGAATTACATTTGTACAAAGCCCATTGCGTGTTATAACTTTTGGAAAGTTTTTCGAACAATATGTCATTAATAAAAAATACGATAAAAAAAAACTGAACATTACCAAATTATAAACATAAGAAAAAATTGCAGAATCAGCAGAGACTTGAGCTCGGGGCATTTTGTTTGTCGAACGATTCTAATCAGGCGGAAGAATTTTGTTTTCTGCTTTTAAAATCTTACTAACCCATGTTAATTTCAGTTGGATTTTTAGAAACGATGACCACTACCAAAATTCTTCGTAATTATTGTTGGTTTTTTACTTCAGTTAATAATAATTTTCTTAACAAATTATTTTTTAAAAGCCAAGTTTTTCGATAGCAAGAAATTAACACGAACCCTAAAGCTCTTAAGCATTTAATTATACTAAGTTATGTTCAATATGCTTTAAATACATAAATAAATATAATTAAATTTTCGAAATAAAACAAGTTGAAAGTCATGCTCTAGCAACACTTCAAGGTACATAAAGTAAAAACGATGAAGTAATAATCTCAAAATTAATTAAGTTAATAATAAATTTGGAAATAATAATTCTAAGAATACATGAATACTAAATACGAAATTATTAAATAAGCAAAAACTAAAAAGAAGCAAATCCAATAGTTAACTAATCACTATTAAAAACAAGTCCAGAAAATGCTATTTCAAAACTAACTAGAATTGCTTAAAATACCCAATGGGACCATACGTTTGCACGGGAGACTAGATGAAGTTGCGGAGATAATTAAAGAAGTCCAAAACCAAAATTTGGAAAATTATTATATTTGGTATCACAAAAATGAAATTTAACAGTTGTGGATCATATAAGTATCAAAGAAGAAATGAAATCCATTATGGCAAACAGGAAGACAGAAATAGAAAATCAAGCATCATACAGCCAAAAGGTATTCAATCGCTGTAATTACTATATAAAAATATAAAATTACTTAAAAACAAAAATCAATAAATAAGTCAATAGTAAAATAAGAAAAAAGGCCAGAATTGATCTAAGGCGATACTCTACAGGAATGTAATTCGGAATGTTCACCATTGTGTGCAAGTTTGATTGTTACAGTAGGTTTTCGGATCAGTTTCCTTAACGGCTTGTCGGATAGTAAAACTTGTTATAACAAATTTCATAACATTTTATATTTTGAAGAAGTCTTCAGTATAATAACAGACTACTCGTTTTCATATTTTATATATAAAAATACCCAGAAAAGTTGGCCCGATTTAGTCTATTTTTGAAATTATATTAACGCCCGAGAACGAAATTTCGAATCTCTACGTCGACACTTGGAGACTCCAAATAATATATAGCGAAAAAGGAAATTTTTGTATGGCAACCCTATGAAGGAGTTGCCCTATATATCTCATTTTCGAAATAAAATCTACTATTTATTAGGTCACGTTATCGAGTTATCATGAGCACAGGTAGACCGAGAGATAGACGAACAGGTAAAGGAAAAGATAGAGAGACAAATGGACGAACCGGTGGACATTCAAAAATCAATATAACTTTTAATATAGATTATAATTTTATAATTTTTTTCTTTATCGAGAAAAGTTTATAAATGTTAAGTAGGCCTTTTTCGTGTTCGGTACAAATTAATACTTAAAAGTATTGATCTTTTTTAAGTGTACCATAAGATGATACCCAGTCATACTGAGGAGTATTCGGGTTTCTGCTGATACGAAACGCTTGCTTTTATCGGCTCAAAAATTAATTTCAAATTTAAATTTAATCTGGATTTTTTCATTACCTATTCTTAATATTTCTATTTTTTTATTTTTTATTTTTTCGAGTCTTCTTACGTTTTCTTCTATATATTTTTTCCATTCTCCTAGTTTCATTTGTTTTTCGAGTTACTTAATTTTATTGTATTGTTTGCTGATGTGTTGTACCAAGCCTTTTGAAACTTTGTCGCCCTAAATAAAATGATTTTGTGATAGAATAAATAAAAATTTTCCGTTCTTGATTTTCGTTTGTCGGAGAATCCCAAAAAGGCACACTTGAAGAAAAATAATTTTTGATATATTGCGTGGGTTGCCAATTTATTATGCCCTACCAGAATTATTTCTATGCGTTACAAAAGGAATGAAACACATGGGTATACCTACTAAGATTTCATCACCTAGTGTTTGAAAAATTATTGTGAAATTATCAAATTTAAGGTAAAGCCTCATAGTTGATTTACATATTTAAAGCAGGGCGGCTTTGTTTTATACGCTCTAGGCAGACGGACAAAATCAAAGACCATTCATTCGTAATTAAATTTCTTAAAAATCTAGTTACCCAAGATTTTGTGAATTAGAATGAAATTTCTGTAAATTTTTATATGTAATTGACAGCATATTTGTAATAATTCAAATTCAAAGGTAAAGCCCGGTATGCTAGAGCCAAGGAATTTTTCTACTTATACAAAAACTATGTACAAGAAAAGTTATGGAATGCTCAGGGAATTTTTTCTTTGTCGATTTCTTGAAGAAGTATGCTAGAGACAAGAAATTCGAACAGGAAACCTCTACCTTTCGTTTGAAAAAAAAGATGTCGTTGTTTTTTCGAAAAATCCATTTATGTCAATATTTCTTGAAGAAATAAGTACTGATACAATTATTTCTGTAAGGAATTTTGACGTTGGTGGGATAATTGAAAAATTAAAGGAAGGAACGGCGCTTTTGCAAGAGGTCAATCAATGTCAATTTTTCTTCAACATATAAGTGAAAAAATTCCTTGGCCGAATTCTTTGGCTGTAGCATACCGCATATGTTATCCACATGCATGATATTTTTGAGTTTTTACTACAAAACAAGTTTCATTCGGATATAGAGGACAATCTTTACACCATTCGGGGTAAAAAATTTAAAATTCCATAATCATGGGGAATAAGTTATTTAAATTTATACGAAATAGATTCAAAATTCATGTCATTCAGCAAACGGGGTAATTTTACACCGATTTTTTTACTGTGTACTTAGTTAACGAGAATATCACCCAGGTAGTTAACTGTATTGGAGGTTTTCTAGTCTAATTACATGGTAATTTAGCCGGATAATTAACCAGTTTAGGTAATAGGAGCGATCAGGTAAACGAAATTCGCGATACTGATGATAAGATAGAGATGGACATTCATACGCATATGTACTGATAGAAAATAAATGGGTGAAATTCCCGGGCATAGTATCCTTTTCAACCAGAAAAACTAACCGGTAAGAGTACCTTATTATTTAACCAGTAGTGTGCTTGCAGGGAAATTATTTGCTTTTATCAACAACTTTGGTGTAAGTCCTGATATCCGTATAGTTTACAAGATGATTCTAAATAAGAAGACAAAAAGAAATTAGATGTATTATGTTAAATTAGAAAATTCAATGGCGATACAACTCAAAATTTCCTTTTTCATGTTTTAAAGCTTAAAACTGGTGCAGAAAAATTAAAATTTTTGACCCAGCGACAGAGAGGGGTCTCGTCAGTAAGGTTGTAAGGTTATCCCACTGATTAGGCCCGTCATTGATCGCTGGGTGGAAAGTTTAATTTTTTTTCTGCATCAGTTTTGAGCTATAAAACGTGAAAAGGGAAATTTTGTGTTGTGCTGTTATTGTTTCGAACGAGCGTCGAGCGTCTAGTACCCTGGAAAATCGCCTATAATATTTGCAACAATTTCTGAAATTATTATTTCGTTTAAATTTTATGGGAAATATTGGAATAAATAAAATAATTTATTTGGTTTATAAAAAACTGTTAGAATTCAACTCAATAGTTCTTGGTAAGCTCTGAACCGTCTGGAATGATAAACTGTCTATTTGTGTACTTCAATAGAATTCGAGTCCCCCATACATCTACCACTTCAATTATATACAGACAGAATTTATAGGTGTGATGTAAAATAAAAAATTTAATATTCAGGGCTTATTAAAACGTTATTATTAGATTTCAATTTAGGTATATGCTCCAAAAACTAAGGATGATGTAATTTTCTTTAGTATTAATTTACTTCCTTATTATAATCATCAAAATATTATCATAAAAGCTAGTAATTCTAATAATCTTAGTGCTTTGATTGAATCAAGCTCTCAACAGGATCAAGAATATTTGTATTTGTGTGACGGAAAACTGTTGTCCAAATAAAAATCCTCATAAATTTCGATTAATGAAGACAATTTCAAAATCTCTGCAATATCCTTGTCATCATTCCAACTTATATGACTTATTGATTTCTTTCATCCTGTTTCGAAATTCAATTAAAAGACACCTCCAAAAAAATAAGAAAACATACGTCAAGCCCAGTTCCGGTGATGTTTTCCTCTCAAATACAGACTTATCGGCACAACAGGAAAAAGCTCACCCTAAAGCGTTCAAACAAGTTTGGAAAAGGAGATACATCCAGAAAAAGAAATTGTCAGCAACATAGCGTCAGATGCTTTGGACTTTTCTTTTTTCGTTATATATAAAGTAAAAAAAAAGGTAAAAAAGAAATGAAAAAAATGTTTTTTTTCTTATTTCTTGTCTTTTCCTGTCTGTAGAAAATTTCTGTTATTCTTCCGTTCCTTTCGCTTGGAGGATGTTATTTCCGTCTTCTCTTGAATGAATAATGTTGCACATTGCTCGAGATATCCTTTATAAGATACAACACTGCCTCCTCCCACTCTTAGGTCATCTGTACTGTATACGGATTTTTTGTTGTAGTAATATTTCGTGTTTTTGTGTTTCGTTTCGTTCTACATTAAATGGGTATTATATTGCCCTTAAATTTCAGCAAAGCTAACGTAGCATATAAATTACAAGTTTAGATTAAAGACACAAATCTAAGCAAAACGTATACGTTTGTAAATTACTGTTAAGTAGAAAAGTTACGTATAATTTCTCGTAGCGTATTATGTAGTAATTTGGATTAATTCAGTTCTGCAAAGCTTCAAACTAGTAGACATATTATAAGGATATTTGCAGACATAGTAATGACATGTAATTCACATGTAATGTAGACGCAGTAATGATACTCCCGTGTGAATACTGCAATATGGTGGGCCCCAAAAACGGATATCTCGGTATATAAAATTTGCGCTGATTTATGGGAGAATAAATGTAAAAGTGGTGTTCAAAAAGATTCCATAAAACTCTTTTTCTGAGACCTGACTTTTTATATTTTTTTTCAGATTCTAAGATACATTTTTGCATTAATTAGTAATTTGGTTGGTTTTTTTTTATCATTTTATTAAATGTCCTTTTTGCAATTCTTATACTGGACTGGAAAATTGTCAACTATTTATTTATAATAACGTCATTATTAAACCGCATGGGACTTCGTAGTCCACACTACATCACTTTTCCATAGATATCTGTTTCGATTAAATCTCCGCCAATCAAAAACTTGCTTATTCTGAATATTTCCTACAACACTATCTAGTGTCATATAAGTGTAGCAATATACGATAAGATTTTCCCATACGCCGAAACCTGTCCGGCTTTTCTCCTAAGCCTGACAAGCGCTACATATGATTAGTTTTTTTTTTTTTTGGATTTTGAATAATCAGTTGAGAGCACATGTCAGTACCGTAGATTTCAGTTAACTTCGTTTTGGTCATTTCATGCAAAATCGCCCAAAATTGTTAGATTTTTCCATCTACCAAAAGTAACGTAGTATGAGAGCAATACATTCGAATGTAGTATTTTTTTTCTACTGGGGACCACAAGCATTTTTTTATAATATGTTTATTTTAAAGATATAAGCCTTATCTATCTACATGCTAAAAATTACAGTGATGGTCGGCTTTCTTTTGAAGATATGAGTTACTAAGGTCACCATATACCCTAAGTAGCATAATAAAGCTTTCAGGCATGTATCCAAGGAGTCTTTGGGGGGATATATAGTAGATAAAATGATTTTCCTTTGGGAACAGTTCATTAAAAAATAAAAAAACGAACAGCAGTAGGCGAAAAGAAATCAAAATGATACATAACTGAAGTGAGAAACATAGCGCTAATATGGTGAGCCTTGCAAACTTTTGCAACTCACAATACGAACTTTGACAACTTTTGTATGATAGCAGTTAATTGGGCTGTTGACTTGAAAATTCAAATTATTTTGTAATAATTTAGTACAACAGGAATAACTTTACTCGGTAAATATATATATATAACTATGCTGCAAAGTACAAAGTAGACCTACTCGAGCTCAATATCAACCTGGGCGGCCTCACCAAATTTTTTCACTGGGAGCTTGATAACCTGATCTCATATATTCTACAGAACTGTTGAAGTTGGGGAGGCCGGCCAGGTTGGAAAAGTCATCACTGTGTTTCACGCTTGATTCTTCTGTAGGTTGATCTTTTCGCTTTTTGTTAAAAATGTTGACGATCTCGAAGGACTATAATATTCATTTGAAGATAACCTTGCGATTTGATAGCAAGTAGGAACAATTTATTACTATCCAATACTATCACCGACATACTAAATTGTGCGGCATTAAGGTGCAAAAGTAACATCCGGCTAAGAGCTTTCTTTTCTTCTGCTTTCCAAAGAAAAATTGCAGTAATTGCACTGAAAAAAGCGTGTTTAAATGGTTGCTGAAAAGCACAGAAATTTCAAATTAGAATATGATTTTGTCCTTTGACGATAGCGATTGAAATTTAAATGAAGAAAATGAAAACCGTATGACGTAGCACCCAATTCGACAGTTCGAGAAGGCCATACTTGACAACATTTGTACCATGGTCTCAACCAAAAAACTCTCTCAATGGCGACGCATAAATGCATCTTACAACACTATTTGGTCGACATTTTCTATGCTACCCAGAACACAATTTTCCAAACATTCATAAATATCGAATCAGAACGAACTATTCAAATTGGACATAAGCATATGCTAGATAAAGAAAAGGTGCGGAGCTTAGAGTTATTAACATTTTACGAAATATTTACCAAACTCTCTTCTTTGACGTTCGGTTACGAATCTTGCATATCATTTTCTTTGCTAGAATTTTCAATTGCATTCCATTGTTATGGCTACTAACAAAGTTCGTAAGTGTGCTTTATATAAATATCTGTAACTGATATTAATAAATAATAACAATCAGACCTTAATCTTTTGGACACGTGCCTGAATGCACCCATATTACATTTCTTGGAGTATATATACGTCACTTAACTTTATGGCTAAAAAAAAAAAAATTAGTAAATTAACTAGTTTTATTTAATAATGGAATGAAAATTGAACACATGCTGGAGCGTCATCATTGGAATAGCATAAGCCTGTTGCTTAGTGGATCCGTGTCAGCATCAGAAACATCCTTCGTGACAGTGTGACAATGTAAAGAAGGCTTTATCGAGGTTTCTACTACCTTTAAAACCTTCGTGATTTTCCTTCGAGGATTCCTAGAAGGCCGCAGCTGTTTATAATTCTTAAAATAATACGAACATTTTCTATACTTTTATTTGTAGTTGAAATCGACAGCTGCGAGCATGGAATTGCCATATACACTTAATACCTCAGACCATATTCTATATCCATGCCAGATTAAACAAAATATCCCTGTCTTAGATAAAGTAATTAGGTATGTTTCTGAGATGCTACATTATCTTATTACAAAAAAAAAATATGTATCTTATATAGTAATTATTCCTTTGTAAGTCATCGCTGCGTAGGCTCTGTACGAATGAAATCTTTGGCGGTAACAATGTCGGAAGTTGCATTGAAATTAGTGAGGAGGGGGGGGGGCTATCTTACTGCAATTAAATTTAGAAGCAAAAAAAAAACGAAATGCCATTTCATGCTGTAACCAGTTTTTGTGTCAACAATAGTTCATACGTTGGTGCCAACATTGAAAAAACGATTGACGGGAAGTTAAAAAGTGATCTTAATAAAACCTTTCGAATTTCTGTTGTGTTACTATGAATATGTTGCCTTTGGTAAAACACTTTTTATCAATAATTAACCTAAATAGAACTCACTTATATATTTGTTGTTTGTAGTTCCCACTCAGTTGTTACTTGGTGCTTAATCTGAAAGAGAACGCTATATAGAAGTGAGCCCACTTTCTGCAGTGTATTTCTATGGACATAGTCAGTAAATATTATACATGCCAGTGGTTTTATATAAGAACGGTGCAAGAGTTAGGACTAAGTCTGTTTCGTGGCTTGGAAAGTGTTTCTCGAGATTTTCTCGGATCACCCAAAGTTGGGGTGCAGACTCAAATTCTGAGAAAAACCTATTCAAATTTATCACGTGCATACAATAATATACAGGGTGATTCAGATCAAGATACCTTCCGGTATACCACGCGATTCCTTGAGGTAAGCTGATCAAAAAATTGTTCCACATACCACCCCCTAGAAACCTTCCTTTAGGAGTTGTGGCCAGTTGAAGATTTTGCCAATATTCGTGAGAATAAATGAGTATAACTTTTGACCACGCCATAGATTTTGGTTATTGTTGGCTTATTACATAGCCAAGAGAGCTGTCGAAAAGTGTATTACTCTGTATTTTTTAATGAAGCATCTTTAAATTATTGTCAAATATTTCCAAAATTTTGATTTTTTTACACACAAATTTCATAAATACCGTTATTTATTTCAAAAACTTTTGTGTGTAAAAAAATTAAAATTTTGGAAATATTTGAGAATAATTTAAAGATGCTTAATTAAAATATACAGAGTAATACATTTTTCGACAGCGACTATTCTTGGCTATGTAGAAAGCCAACAATAACCAAAATCTATAGCGTGGTTCAAAAGTTATACTCATTTATTCCCATCAGGGTTCACGAATATTGGCGAAATCGTCAACTGGCCATAACTCCTAAAGGAAGGTTTCAGGGGCGCGGGGTGGGGGGGGTATACCAGAAGGTATCTTGATCTCAATCACCCTGTATTTATTGGAAGGAATTTTTATTTTTTTAAGTTTTGGAATAAAGCTATTTTGTATAACTTTGTGAAGTTGAATTATATAAATATAAAATTAAAAAAAATATTTTTTCAAATAACTCAATTAATTGAATTTGTGTTACTTTAATCATTTAGGGGGGTGTCACGACCTCCCATGCTCGCAGTTGTCGATTTCAACTACACATGAAAGTAAAGAAAATGTTAGTATTATTTTAAGAATTAAAAACAGCTGGGACCTCCTAGGTGGTGCCCCATTTCCATTTTTTTTTGCTAAACTTATTTGAAGTAAGATGACCCCCACCCCCCTAATTTCAATGCTACATCCGACACTGTTACCGCCAAAGATTTCTTTCGTACAGAGCCGTACAGAGAGATGACTTACAAAAGAATAATTCCTATATAAGATATTTTTTTTTTGTAATTAGATAATGTTAAATAAGAAACGGCAATTATATATCATGATAGAATCCAACATATTTAAAACAATCAAAAAAAGAATTTTCCTGGAAACTTGTTTTGATATATTTTTTATCTAGTTTTTAAAAAATTGTGTAAGTGGCCATATTGCCAACACGGACGTGACAAAATGGCCATATATGACATAAGTAGTCTGAATTTATAAAAAAAAAAAAAAAACAAAAATGATCTCTTGCATACAGTACATTACGTAAGAAAAATGGTAAGAATTAATATCGTTTTATTCGAAACCGCACAATCCTCGTGTTCCGAATGCCCCTATTTATCGCTATACCAGTTATAGCTGTAATAATTTACAGTAATAAATTGTATGTAAGAAAAGAGTTAACATGCTGACAATACAAGCATACACGTGCTAGCATGGTGAGCATATTGCTACACATGAAAAAAAAATTAAGTTAGGCTATGTTTGGGGTAAGAACAATTAAGATCCTGGCACAGCTTCGTACTGGCCCTATGTCAGTCGAAGTTGATGCCAAAGTAAAGATTCAGGAACTAGCTTGAGGGTGGAAGATCGTTTATTTAGATCCCTCGATCAGCTTTTATCTTTGCCAGAATTAGCCTGCAGAGCCTGCCCTTTGGACAGCACCGGGTAAACGTCAATCGCAGGGTTGTCTGAGGTAGAACATACGAACTCATAACCTACAGCTCCAGCAGGATTACGTCTGGATATCGGATATGCCCAGAACGACCTAGATGTGATACTTAATGGGGGGAAACTAAATCTTGTGCTGCATGCCAGATGAATCATGCTTTTATTATTATAGTTATAGTCAACTAATTCTTCTTGTCTGTTTTACAAACGTTGTAATCTGTACAGTCTAAATAATCCGAAACAGTAAACAATGAAATCCTTTTTTGAACTGGACATGTAATAAACTGAGTAAAGACTAAATTTCTTTATTTTTATTTATTTAAACTCAAAACCATAGACCTTTTCTAATTCGCAAAGTGGCTTTCGCTGAACTTAATAACTTTATAACTGCGTGTGGGTACCCGAGATCGTTTCCGCAGCGCAGTTGGCGATGTCAAGCCGCCACACTTTACTGCAAATCAATAAATTTTACCCATTCTCTAAGCTTCAATACCTATGTATGGAACACAAGATATTGCAATCCAATAACACTTTTTTTAATTGCTCTATAATGAAAAACTTGCCTCGTAAATATTATAACTACGCCTTAAAAAAACGATTTTCGCTGACAATACTCGCTTAACCTCATCCAGTAACCCGATTTCCAGTTCAGATATTACAGAGGCATACTGGCTGACTATGCATATTACATGTGCTGTCATCTTTCGTGAAGTAACCAAACTACGACCAGTGGGCATATTACCAACATGTATATATTGTATTCACCTATATTACATCCATATCACACTTTTTATAAAAACATACAAATATTCCTCATTACACATGAATTTCAGTAGTACTACGAGTATCCTAGAGGCTCGGTCCCAACTAATTTATAAATTAATTACCAGGCAATGCAATCGGCTTAAGGGAGTTTATGCTTTCAGAATTTTTGTACAAAGGTATTTTTTGCAATATTCCATTGCAGACTTAATAAACAAATGCAATATGTTATCACAATTAGTAATCATAATTATTCCTTGCGTTAACAATACTATAGAAGAGTCTTATATAATTCTTCCGGTACTACAACTGGAGAATGGACTTGTCCAGTCCAGTAAGATGCAAATAGATGCACTGAAACTTAATGCTTTGGTTACCTGCGAAGAACCGTATATTGATGTATGTTTCTTAATATTCAATAGCCAATAGCGTCTATTTAGAAACCCTGAAATACGTACAACGTTTGTGACGAGATGTAGCTTAATTACTGCAAATTGTTGGATTTTTAAATACACATAACATGAGTACTTTGGTTGTTTTACTAGACTGAATGATATTGAATATTCTATTGTAAAACTTCCAGTCAACTGCGAGGATCCGCATGGATCTATCTTGGCACCACTTCTGTTTACCCGTTATACATACATGATCCCGTTGATATTTTAGAAGACTCATTTATTCATTTATTTTTCTGTATAGCTGAGTAAATATTGATGGGTCGCACACACCATTTGCAGAGCCCTTGCTTTGATGTCGCTTTTTCAAAGCTTACGAAATACTAGCAGTATACGCTATTAAATGATGAGTTCTTTGTTTGGTATGATCTTGTATGATCACGAAAGTGCAGTTGGAAAGCGTAAGTCTAAATATCGCGTTATCGCCATCACATCACAAATGAGTGTGGAATCTATGCAAATTGCTTTACCTCCCAAAAAAAGATCCATACCACTGTATGCTTTGGTCTAGTTGTCCATCTATCCATCATAAAATGAAATATAAATGTATTTCTTAAGTACCTTACCTATCTACATCTTGCACTTAGCCTCATTCTGGAATATATGCAAATCTTCGTAGATAGATATGCGCAAAACACTGTTCGAAGACATGTCAATTGACTTCTAATACTCTTCTGCAATGCTTCATTGACTTCGAGATTAATGAGCGGTTTTACATCAAGTCATTCTTGCTGTCAGCACTTTGAAGTGAAGATGCTATGCGCGCGCAACTTACTTGATGCGCCTAATTTACTTCCGCTCCCCTTGAATTAATGCCGTTTAATCACTCATCAACATCGCAGTGCGTAGACGATTCCACTAGTCATGCTGTGATGTATTGAGTACAATTTTCATCGTTAAATGCTAACTGAAATGTTGATACTATAATTAGCGATCGCAACACTGCATGCATACAGAGGTACACATACATATGTATAAATTCGAGATAACTGCAATTGTATACTTACATTTCTTTGAGTTTTCGTAAGTTTTATCTAAAATAGTTTTGAAGTCTAGGAGATAATTTAGTGTCTTCGATATAGTTTCGTATTTCATCTCACAAAGATCAATGGATCTTGTCAACAAGAGGAAAAAACAATTAAATCACCTATATAACGTGGAGAATTTGAGATCTTTTGTGGGATGTTCAGTGCTCACTGACAACAGTAACAAGAACAACGCGAAAAAATTGAGAATGTCTGGAGACTGGAGAGCGATGGCGATAACAAAAGTATACAAGAAAGGGCCGTAATATGGCGTGCAAGATAAATTAAGGGTCCTGAAGTTGGCGCCTTGAATCTTCAGTTTTTGTTAGCTGACAATTCCTTCGGTTTCATTCACTTATCGCCATTTATCCGCCATTTCGATTGTTCTGGTGCACTTTGAAATAAGATGAAACAAGAGGCAGAGTCCAGGGATGGAATAAATTGGTGGCGTTCCCCAGATCCAGATAAGAAACCTCGATGTGGTAAGGTATGGTAATTACATTTTTTTGCATTGAATGCTGCCTGAAGTGAATGTGGAGCCTGTTGGTGGTATCGGGGAAAAAAAAGAGAAAAATACGAGAATGATTGTGTGAATGGACAGTCCAGTAGCCATGAATCTGACAGAATTTGTTAAGTTTTGAAACAATTTTCAAATATTTTTTGTGTGTTTGTTTCCTTTATTTTATTTTTACCTGAATACATTGAATGCCGAGATAATAACGGTTTGTTCCTTCAAAATATAAATAAGTAAGTGGCGTCATTTTGATATTGGTGGAATTTGCAAGGAAAGTTTGCTTTAATATCGATTTCTTGGCTCAGGTAGGTATATTTAATTAATTTTTAATATTCAGGCCTAGTTTTCCACTATGAGATTTTTACTTGTCTAATTGTGTCTTTGCAGCAATATACAGTAGTAATCAATTGAGTAGGAGATGTTGATATGGAAAATTGAATGCTGTATTTAACTTACGGGGACTGCAGCAATCAATAGAGCTTTTTTTGTGACAAGTTTCATCCGGAATTTTTTAGGAAAATTTCCTGTTTAGATCCATAATCGACGAATCTTGAATAGTGTAGTTCGAATAGTTTGGATAGATTGTGACTAATGTTGTTAAAATACTTCATATCTGAATTGAGGATCACCCCTAAATCACGCATCTTATCACTACACTATACCGCTGAATTCGAAAAGTATAATAATAGACCGTACTTAAGCGACCAGTTATGAATTCTGTAGAGATTACAGTTGATGCGCTCTATGCTGTTTTCTATTTGTTAGAACCATACCACGGTTCAAATAAATTTGCACGTTTGTATATAACAAAGTAAGTCATTTATGAGTAAGTTGAATAGTAAGGGTCCTAATACGGACTACTGTGAAACACCACACTTCAAGTTTAATGTTGAAGAATTAAACTATATTAAGTACCACTCTCTGATGACTACCAGCGAGAGAAGTTAGACCATAGCTTTTGTAATTATCGAATGCTTCATTAATGATCTTATGAAAGGTGTGTGACGTCACAAATCAATATTAAGAGTAGATTTATTGTCCGTTGTTCACCTTGAAAGAAAACAACTACAATTATATGTGTTCTAGGTTAAATGAAAGATGCAATGCTGTAAGTAGATGTTGACTATTCACTCATACATTAGCTCAAAACTTTTGAGATAAACTCGGAAGTAGTTGACAAATTTGTCGTATTCCTGTAAGATGAGGGATTTTGAATTTTATTTTTGAGGAAATCGTTTGGTATATTTTTATTGCATTTGATGAACGTTTCGAGTCCAGGCGCAACTCTTCGTCAGAAACTCTCTTAAAAATTGTACATAAATTCAATTTATAAAATGTCTTATTAATAAAAAAAAATTGAGATTACTCTTTAGGAGTTTTTACCGGGTTAAACTTATATTTTTTCAAGAAGGAATTTATTTGGATTATCCGGTATATAGCAAAAGCTAAAAAATGTTTTTAATTTGTTATTTCATCACACAACTCATTATACTTTGGCTGACAAGTTTCAAGTCTTGGTTTGACTCATCAACTTGAAAAACAAATGAAAAAAATAGAACAAGGAAAAGAAATGAAAACATGAAAAAATTGAGAAAAATAGAAAAAAACATTTTTATTAAAAAAATTTTGAAAATTTAAAAAACCAGATTCATTCGAAACGAAGCGAACCTTTAGAAGAAGAAGAAGCGTTTCGTGTTACCAAAAATATAATGGGTTGTGTGATCAAATAAAAAATTAAAAACAGTTTTTAAATTTTCAAATAAATTCCTTCTTGAACTTATTAATAAAACAAATAAAAATTACAAATATTGTTTAGTCGACTACACGTATAAATGTTTTTAAAAATAATAATAACTAAACATAATGGAACATAATTTACAGTTAAACACAAACATATTATTAATAAACTAAATTTTATTACTAAATTAGTTTTTTTGAAATTGATTGTTGTGTGCTGCACTCGATGTACACCTCGATAGTAAGACCCATGCTCACGTGTAGCTCTTGTGTATGGGATCCGAGGACGCCAGTGGGGACTGTGATCTATAAGTTGGCGGACTTGCAAAGGCTTGCGTGTCAGAGAATGACAGACTCCACGCGATCTACGGCTATTCTTGCCATTCAGGTCTTACTTAATCTGCCACCCCTGGATCTTGTCATTCAGGTAGATGGCAAAAGGGCTGCGTACAGTTTGTACTCATGAAGATGTTGGATGGACGGCCGGACTGGTTCTTTCCATTGCTCATTGCGTGTGGGCTGGAATGGAAAAATTCTCTGGCCCACTTGACATTTCATGAGATCGTATCGGAGCTTCGTTTTTGATGTCGCTTCTCTCTAGGTTTTCCTGAAAGGGAGACGTTGGCTGACGGCTTTACGAGTCTTTTCTGGTTCGCTCTAAAAATTATCACCGACGGTCCTCTTACTAATGAGGGAGTCGGTGCTATCGTTTATCTTCCTGAACCTGATATTGTTGTGGAGTCACTTGTAAGACCAACCACTGTCTTCCAGGCTGAACTCTTCGTCATTTCAATGATAGCGAAGAGAGGCCTTTCTCTCGGGATTTGGAAGAAAGCAATGCAGAACTGTGGTTGGCATTATTCCCGGCTACAGGTTGTTTCGCGCTAATCTAATAAAGATGGGTCTTGTTGACAGCCCTGAATGTCTGTCTTGCGTTTGTCCGACATACGTTATGGTCTGCCTTCCAATTTGTGAATGAGCTGGAAAGCTTACCTCACCCAGACCTGATGCAGTTCATTAAGCAGTGTAGGACAATGGGCCGGATAGGCCTCCATGCTTGGGATCTTTTGTCACTCAACTAAAAAAAAAATAGGGACAAGACACTAACTTATTACAAAGATAATATATAAATGAACGATTATTGACTATAATTGTTTATATGACTAATAATACAGTTTTAATTTGTTTTCTTTGTTTATTAGTTCTATGTCTTGTCTTAATATTAATACTTTGCTTTTGTTCAATTATTTTTTTCTATTATTTATTTAAAACTCAAAAGTCCTCATCTAAGTACCCTAACCAGAAAATAAAATCGGCTGGAAGGTTTATCAGCTGTGAATTTATCTGTATTTTTATAGTATATTCTGTTATTTATTCAATGGAAATTCATTTATGTTCATTTTGTGGTAAATGAAAATGATAAATTAAGGTGAACTATAGTGAAAACTGAAGAATGAAGAAATTAAGGTGAAATGTCGAATATGTGATAAAAAACAAAGACAAAAGGTTCCGATCTACTACCGGAATCAGCTGATGTTTTCTTACTTATGTTATGGATGCGATATTATTTCAAAAGGTATAAAATTCTAATAGTTCTGAAATGGCACCACTCTATATTTGAATGAACAATCTATACTTTTTCTCCCTCTTGAGAATCGGTAGATACAAATGCTTACTTTTGCAAGTGTTTTCTGTGTTATGCTTTCTATATTTCTTGGAACTTTTACTTCATGTAGGGTGAGTGGTGGGTGGTTTGTCCTCAGAATCAGAGCTACATATAGATTTTTACATTGGGACTGACTGAATCGAATTATCTCATACAAGCGTCCCACGTAGAAATTGCAACAGTTGAAAAGACATTGATAATTCTTCACCCTGCAGTTGTGGGTGCGTTTGAGGCTTCCTTGAGATTATTTCCAAAAACATCGGTAAAGATTCATTGAATGTAATAATCTCCACACCTATCTTTTGACCATGTTGAGATCCCAGGTGATATTCATGTAGTATTAACTTGGCCCATGGAGGGTAAATAGCTTATTTCCAAAAAAATTCTCGGCTATCACGGTTATTTTAACAGCTACATCACAGATACAAAACCTAGCTGATATCACAGATACAAGACCTAACTGAGAAATGATCCAAGTTGAAGTAGGCGATTATTAGATACATAAGTCAATGATATTTGAAAATTTCGTTGGTCAATCATTACATGGAAAATTTATGTGTAACCTTGTCTGAAATTTTGTCAAATGGGTTCATGAATATCGCAATCTTAAAGTAAGTGCTTCTCATAATCAATTCCTCAGGATCTGTAAGAATATTTTATATACAATGGAAGCTGTTAAGAGCAGCTTTTGCTTATCGGTATATTTCAGTGTCAATCACCTGGAAGAATTTTTATATCATATTAAAGAAATTTTTGTACACTTTTTCAAGTTCATAAAAAAGAGACTTTACAAGAGTTACTCTAATCGCAAAGGCTACCTGGATAATAATAAAATGTGTATTAAGTCGGTTGCCCCTGATGCTCAAGGAAGTATTACCAAAAGACTTCTCATACGGCTGTAATCGATGTTACTACTTTTAAGTAAGAACTATATTTAATCTTCTACAAATGACTCCTTGCTTAAATCATTTACACGGTAATGGCCCAACGTCGTGCAACACTTCTTATAGTTATTTTGAGATCATCGAGGACGCCCTTCAAAAGCCAAGTCTACGGTAGATCAACAGGGCAACCAGCCGTATCGCGAGGCAATAATGGGCTGCATATAACAGGAAGAGGACAGTGTCAGCAGAACATATACCAGGAATCTAGTAGGAGTCATTACTTGGCATTGGGCCATAGGAGACCATGCTAAAAGGCTGGGTATAGCGCCGAACGATTTCTGCAGGAGTTGTAACGACTCGGAGGAATCTGTCCAACACGTACTCTGCTAGTGTTCCCCTCTGATGAACAAAAGAGGTAACTACTTCTTTCCAAGTCTGGGGTAGCAGCAAAATACAGAGTTCAGATGCATCTTGAGTTTCCTAAGGGAAGCAGGATCTACGACAAATTTTTAGATTATCCCATGAGGACAAGGAGCATAATGGACCCACTGGTGGTCTAAGTGAAGCAGGCTTGGTACTTATAGCGGCACCCCTCTTACTAACCTAACCTAACCTATATTTATTTTGCGATCATTTATAATTTCTTATATTTATGTATATAATTTCCACTTCATATTTTCCTTGGAAAGTTATAAGAGAGATTGTGGAAATATTTGCAGTGCATTTTCCCAACCCATATATACGATTCTTTTAAGCAGTTGACACTCCTTTAAATTGCAAAACTGTCATCTAATATTACGAAATATTGACTAATCTGCTGAGAATCAAAGTGTATGAGTAACATATTCTCTTTTGCTGTCCTGCACTTAGAATGTATAGATGCGCAATGGAGGCAAAATGCGTTTGAAATATTAGCTCCATCTGTGGGATATTTATACGAACTATTATCATATCTTTGAGTTACCACAACTGCTTAATCGACTACAACTGCGAAATCAAAATTCTATCAGGGTCCGTTAATGAAAGGAATGTCAAGAATTGTGATACCGGTTGCCATTTATAAGCAGATTTTATGCTCTATGAAGGCATAAAAAAGCGATGCTCCTGATTTATGAGAAGATACAAATAAGTATAAATTATTTTATATTAATTTTAAGTAAAAACAGATAATAATATCAACAAGGAAAATTCTAAAACACTGGGCTGGACTAATACTACGACAATGAAATTAATTAATTATTAACCTCGAGGCAAAAATGATTTCCAACAAACCGCAAATTGCGATGGATTCATCCATATTCGTCTGTTTGAAGAAAAATCAACTTTCCTTTCTAGTATATAAATCACAGTTTATATTTTGCCGCTATGAAAGCCGATCAAAAAGTGAATGTGAAACTGCATTTAGTAGATTGTTTTACTGTTATCTGCCAGCGATCACAAAGCATTCAATTTTCATGTTTTTATACGCTTAATGTTAAAAGCCTTCTCCCATCAAAAAATAAACACTCAAAAGTATTCTTACGTGCAGCGTAAATTTACATCTTTGAAATACCCAACTAGTTGTTAACTCCTTTTATGGGACCAAACTTGTAATCCAATTCATTTGATTGCCAATAAAACACGCTAAAACCAATATAATCTCGAATCAATTCGAAGACGTTGTAAAACTCCTCCAGAGACCCAAAGTGATTCCGTATACGAACGATATAATTAACCAATCGGCACCTTTTGATGTCGTCGAAAAAATCTGCGCATTAACATAGCACGACATCGGAACATGTTTCAGTTTTGATAACTCCCCAGCTAAGGAACATTTTATCTAGACGTGACATTTATTTGGTAACAATTTACATAAGTAATACAAGTTTATGAGGGGGTCTGACATTATTAATTTTTTCAATTAATTGAGACTGCGATTATGGTGGCTGGACCGGAGATGCTGGGAATTCATACATTCTGTTTGTGGCACATATAACCGTCCCGGAATTGCTTGCTGCGAGGAGACTGGTTCTTTGTTCATGAAGCTCCATTCGACAGATAGAGGGGAAAAAAACAGAAAAAGATTTCAACGATGAAGAAAATCAAGAAACAGCGAAAAAGGGAAAATTATTTCTATGTGGAGAAGAAGAATATCAGATTTGATAAAAGACCACTCCCATCAGTCCAAGCCGAGACTAACATAGCCTGATCAGAAAACATTGAACATAATAAGCCCATTTAGATACGTGTCTACAACCAGAGAATCCTAAATGGTGGTAATCGGCTAGCATAAGACAACGGACGGCAAGAACAGGCTTGCTTTGTTTATCTACGGACTCTGATACTCACATGTAGAAAATCATGTAAGGGGCTACTCTTTGTATTTGGACATAGCTCTGAAAGATAACACACGCCATCCGGCCATTCTGGAAAGACTGGTAAATACTGGACATGATGGTATTGGTCTGCGTGAAGACAATGCCGAGCTGGCAACTTATCTTACTGATGGATTCACGTAATGAGCATATTATCAAGTTAGAGCTACACATAGTCGTCGCGGTAGTCAATATATTTGCCGGATGGATTTAAGATATGAGCATTAGTTATAGGTGGATATGAATTCAGTTAATTAGGAAGACAACGGGCGAAATAAATTGATCATGGAACGAGTTGGAAGAAATTAAGTGTCTTTATTCCCATTTGGTTTATATATGTACCCACCAATATTGGTAAAGTTTTTATGCTCTCACGGGTATGTATGTAGAAGTACAGAACTACTCTGTTTATAAATCGTGCGCATCATAATGTCTTTAAAGTAAGCGCTGTAAGATTGATTTAAGCTATAATTGACATAATTGGCATCAATTGTTATATTTACCCATATATGGTTTGTGTCTTATACATCACATCTAACCTTATGTCGGTTACTGCACGAGGAATCGTTTTATATCTGCCATGATTTCTTACAAAAGGTTGATGTTTCATACATCCCTCGCTATTACAAATGATTAGTTCAAAACAGCTATCCTAATGATGTGGCTATCATCTGTCGCTATTAGGAGAATCATTCAATTTTGCGATGTCTTCTGGTTGTTGTCTCAGATGTTTAAGGGACCTTAGACCTTTATAAATTGTCTCTGCCTCAGAGCCTCACATTGAGTCCATGCCTGCTGTTGCTACTGTTGGTCGATCCAGCAGCCTCGCTAGTAATCTCTATGGCAGTGGTGCACCGAGGGGCGGGGACGAACGGATACCCCCTCCCTCAACCCAGAGGGTCAGTTTTTTTTTTATCTCGCACCACTTTCACAGATAATTACTTACTAACTTTTATGAAATTTTCAAAAAACGAAGAACTAAGAACTTATTGTGTGCACATACATGATTGCTGAGGCTAATACCCTAGGCAGACGGACAAAATCAATGATCATTCGTTCGTAATTGATTTTTTCAAAAATCAAGTTTTGTTGATTAAAAGGAAAGTCCTGTCAATTTTTGTATGTAATTGACAGCACATTTTTAATAATTAAAATAAAAATTCAATGGTAAATCGATTTTCAAAAATTCAATTACGAACGAATGATCATTGATTTTGCTCGTCTGCCTAGGGTATAAGACTTTAAGTTGAACTTTTGATATGTTTTAGTGGATATAAGGTAGAAAATAAAAAAAAATGAATAAAAGTAAAAGAACGCCTTCCAGGATATTCAAGAATAACAGATATAATCCTTAGGAGACCAAGATACCATTTTATCGACATTTTAAAATGCTATAAATTGCGAGTTAGGGATAATTAAAAATTTGTATTTTTGTTTTTACAAACCCATTCAAAGAGCTACACGAAATATCTGGGAGAGCAAATAGTAATCCCTTTATTCAGAAACGCTACAAGGACTTCGTCAGACAAAAAAAATTATTGACACTTCTGGAGCAAAAACAAAAGATTTCCTTACTAGAACAGAGATCAAAATGCTTAAAGAGCTCTTCTCAGGCCATTGTCCATTACATAATGGATGAAAAGAGCTTAACGAATTTGAACGAATCTGATTTTTACTTACGGATGATTGACATTTTTGCTCTAAATAAATAGAAGTCACATTCCGTAAGAGTAATTATCTTGACATTTAATTTTTAAATTTTAAAAAGAGGTAAAAGCAAGAAATTTAACAAATAGAAGTTGATTTAATTGCAGTTCTGTATCTTTTATAGACATTATATAAAATAATAAGAGTGTTACCGATTTCATTATTTTCATTTGATAAACAGTTAAGTCCTTAATGAATGAGTGGCTCTTACCGCACTTTACTTACGGCACTTTGACATCTAAAGTTAACGAAAGGTTATTATGCGTCCATGCATCGGGCTCATGGTTTCTTTTTAAAATTTTATAAAAACGGAACAAATTACGGAATTGAAAATAAATAAATAAATAAATGTGTTTAATTTTTTATGAAATTATGATTAATCTATTGAAGATAAAGGAAACAGTGGCTTTATAGTTCATGTCTAGATTTTGGCAAATAAAACTTCAAATTCAATATCATCAAAAAAGGAGTTTTTAAGTGCTTAGATGTGCTCAGGACACGACCTTATAGGCCCATTTTTTCACTCCCTTTTGGACTTGGGACACATATAGTGTCCCACAAAACCCTGGATGTGCTACTGCTCTATGGACTCAGAATAATATGGACATAGGAGCTGCACTAAGATATTTTTATAGAATTTTTAAAATGGCCTTAATATTTGCGTAGCCTTCAATGTTCCTGCTGGAGTTTAATTTTAAAAGTTTTGCTTTTGCACCTTTTACATAATTAAAGCCCATATTTTATCTAAGTAGATTATACCCTAGACACACAGAGCTCTTAATGAAGTAATAACTAACGCCTGATTTGTCTATAATGATTCATTATAAACTGCAGACACAGCCATTTCTTTAATTAAGTTGAACTGTCAAACTGATTTTGATATACTTATGACATTAAAGAAGCGATATGGATCGAGCCAACGCGATAAAGTTTGTTTTTTATTAATGAAATGAAAAAAAAAATATTTTATTAAAAATGTTTTGACATAACATTTTGTTCTTCGCACTTCTTCTTATTTTCCAAATGGGGAGATGTACAGCTGAGCTTCAGACTTATATTATATGCAAAATCTAGCACATTTTCCGCATTATATCTATAATGAAGGAGACAAATACTTCATTAGCGTACCTTATAATGATCTGAATTTCGAGCCATAATGACGACTACTATGTGACAGACGACATTTAACGAATAGTTAGTTACCTAGACCTATTCGAAGATCTGTATAATTTAACGGACAGCGTTTTTGTGCAGCACTCATCAGCTTTTGCTAGTCTTGTAAAATAATGGAAGGCAGCTCAATATTAAAGAGAATCCAGTGGTTACCCGAGATAGATTGTTCACAATCCAATCTCCAGTTAGCTCTCTACCCATAGAGAGCTCTCGTCAATAGTAAATGTAGCATCAAGAACCTGTCGTTAACATAGGTTTGTTGACTACTGAAGACGTTAAAATAAAATTCAAAAGGGGCTCACCTCAAATATTGATGTTGTGTGATTACGTAGAGGCTGGTAAGCAATTTCGTGAGAAACAGGCCGAGTTTCCTTTTATTATCCACCTCTATCCGCCCATGAACCTGCGTTGAACGTGATCGAATGCAGTTGTCTCATACATAATTTAGGACGATAAATTCTGATTTGAGGATTGTTGAGTCATTGGTACTATAAGTAGACCCAGGGAACCTTAAATTTTTGTTCGGCACTATCCGCCTATATCACATATGGCGCATATCCACCCGCAATAAGTTCAGTGAAGCTTTCAATTGGTTGCTCGACCTTGAGTATTTTCTTAACTTTGCCAACGATATTGGAGCTCTGTATGCTTTATGAAGACTGGAGAATTTTGAACAGGATGAGTGGTTTGGGTATTCAAATATTTTCTCCCGCAGCCTACGAAAGCAATTTGTCGATTTATTTCAACCCTCGGTTATCCCGTACTGCCTCCTGTAAGGTTGCCCGAAAATAATCAGGTTTGATCATACAAAAGACAGGTTTATTGACTTTTATGCTATTTGTAATATTTTCTTTGTTTAAAGCAAATTTCACTGTAGGCTTGAGAAGCCTTTGGAAAACTTTGCAGTCTGATTTTTAGGCTCGTACGCTTAGAGTTTTGCTCATATTTGATTTTAGCAAAATCCTTTTGGATAAGGTTTGTAAGATTCTTGCTCCAGAAATCATCTATAATAAGAAAAGCATTGATTTGTCGTTTCATTATCATTTTCCGGGCAGAAACTTTTCTTCAAGATTCTTTGTGATCTGGCTTACCACCACTGTCTTATCTACATCCTTATCGCTGTTCTTGATGACCAGATCATCAATGCCGAATTGGTCTACCGATTATGTAAACTTTTGTTAGTCCTATTATTTAAATTTAAAACATTTATCAACTGTTAATCAAGCTCCAAATAACATAATCAGGCTTGTTATCCTCTTCTAGGTTGCAGCTATGAGTTTCGGTTTGAAAATATGCTTCCCTACAGTCACGCTTCTCTTCGTTCGTTAATACTTTGAGATTGAGGATTGTATCTCTTCTAGCTCCATTACATTAAATTTAGTAAAATCAAAAGTAAAACGTTCATGATGTAAACTGCAACTATAAAAAAAAATTCCGAAACACGATCCGTATTGAGAGCTTACGTATTAAAGGCAATAAAAACAATTTATGGAATCGCAATTTTTATATGTTTTGTATTTTTTTGAATCAACATTAAACTTAAAAACCGGTAATCATAATACTAACCAAGTAAATAAAGAAAATAATTTAAAAATCGCGAAAAAATTCATCTCTGCCATGCAGTATCGAAACGCACCCCACCACTCCTTTAAGTATCTTTACAGGATAATTATGTCAAACAATTTCGAAGATAAATTTTAATTAGATTGCCTGACATCTTTCGGTAGTTAACATTAAAAGAAAATGGTAATTTACGCAAATTAGAGAAAGATGCGGAGAACGCGCTGAAATACCATAAGTTCTTTCGGCTAGCAATTTCCAACATTCCAAGTTGGTCGGCTTCTGTAAGTCTTTAAAATAAAAATAAATAAATTCTCTTCATACGTTGTCTTTGGTATTATAGCAATATACAACAAAAATAACAAACTAGAAAAAAAAGGAATAACGAGCTTATTTGATGCGAATCCACCGCACTGCATGCAAATAGATTCTCTCGGCTACATCTGACATGCTGCGAAGACTCAACCTCCGTGTTGCAGCTTGCAAACCATTCGTAAAAGAATTTGACACAAAAAAGAGTTAACAAGCCGCAGTTGGATTGGAAATGTTTTCAGTTCTTGTAAATGAATTGCATCTTGTTGACCTCAATGTCGGCAATAAATCGAAAACTGGAATGCCATGTTGTACAATATATTTTTGTACAAGAAGCTAATAAAAATACTAGACAACGACGACGACGACTTCGACGGCCAAAATGTACATACGTTTTGATAATTAAGAACCTTGTGGATGACCACTATGGGAAAATGTCTACCAGATGATTTGACAGTCATACCTTAGGATACCTTAAGAACTTGTACATGCATTGGCTACCAACTCATTAATTTATATTCTTTTTGCCGTACCAACAAGGACCTAAGTTATGAAGGGTTTGTGTAAACTATTCAGGTCCAAACATATGCAATTCCTAAAAGGAAACTTCGACTTTGACAGATATAAAAGCGGAGTACATTCAGGGGTAGATGCAAAAAAACGATCATTCTTGGAGTTTTAATAAATTGTATTCTCGTTTGATTACAATTTTACTTAAATTTCCAAAAATAAACTGGCGAAGTTCATTCATCCTCCATGTCCATGACACAAAACCTTCTTCTGTTGAACTCTCTGCTGCCATACGATTCACTTCTCTGTTTAAGTGAAGTCTTATCAAGAATCGAATGTCTTTTGCCAATTACAAAACTGTCCAAGTTGCTATTGCCAGCTCAAATCGAGTCCAATTGAAGTCGTCGATTTTTGTATTTTGTTGTCGTCTGAGGAAAGCTGGTTGTTGTTGTTGGCGCTCCCGCTTAGTAGATATAAATCGTCGAACGAAAGAGAACAAGTCACGTTCTGTAAATTAAATTTCAACGCTTTTTCGTGTTTTATTTATGGGATTTGCGATAGCGACGATTCCATTCTTTGTTACGACAATTATTTACTGTCACTGCAAATCTCAATTTTATGTAATCAGGGAATAATTTATTGGGGCTAATTTTAACGCATCCAGGAAGTTTTTCTGCATTTGAGTAAAATTTTTGGAATCTTTAATTGAATCCCTTAGTCCAGAGGACCAGTACCTATAGTAATACGAATAGGTGCCTTTAGTTAGGATAGTTGTGAAATTCGTAGAATTCCCTAAACTAGCTGTAATGGATGTAATTTTTGCATTGCTCCTTAAACATCTTCAAGTTCAAGTTACTGCTCTCGGCATCATTTTCCGAAAAACAATTTTAACTATTATAATAAAAGTTCGATGTAAACCAAAGTCTTAACATTCAAATTTGCAAGAATCTACTATGCTCAGTAGATCGAAAAATCAAAATTAATTGATCAGGGCTAACATCTCCCATGCGAAGGATGAGACTTTAAAAAGGGATAAGTTTGCTGATAGTTTTTCTTAGAAATGGACATTAGAAGAGATCGGCAGAAAGAGTGTAAACGAATTGCAAATTCTACAGTTTCTATTGAGCCAGAAAAGATGACTTTTTTCTCAAAATCTGGATCGGCGTCTAACCCAAATTTCTCCACCAACAGTATTAGGAGAAAGAGCGAGCTTTTGAAAATGATGTGAAATAGAGAGGCTAAAATCTTCTTTCGCATTGTGGCTTAAGGCCGCTACACATGCTCAGGCAAATCATGCGACTGGTCCAGTCGCATGGTATGAAGAGTTTAAAGGTATGTTCCATCTCAGTATGAGAGTAACAGTTTTCCTTTCTTCATTGCGTCACCAGTTGAGAAAATTTTGACAGCTGTGAAGAAATCGTAAGCGAATAAATCGAATTGAGTATTTCAGTGCATATTTAATAGAAGTTAAACAAAGGATATTTTTAATACGGTTAATTGTGCAGTAAAAGTTGCAAAAAATAAAAAAATTAAAAATCCCATAGATTTCCTTGGACATTTCTCAACTAGTGACGTTGTGCTCATACCTGTTACTCCATATACCATAGTCTAGTCGTATGATTTGCATGAGCGTGTGAAACGCAAGTCGGAGCTTGAGTTGAAACTGAAGTCTGCCATGAATGAAATCGGACGAAACTATTGCGTACAAGCAAATTTAACGAATAGAAATGAATTAAAATTTGAATAAAATTCATAAGTTTTGCATGTACGCAATAGTTTGGGCCGATTTCACTCATGCTCTCAGTTCAAGCTTCCATACCCTATACACGCTCATGCATATCAAACGATGATAAATTTCTAGCAACGCATGAAAAATCCTGCGAACCGAAAACAAATTTCGGTGGTAAATTCGAGCAATTTATACACGTTGTTGAATCGTTTTTGCCGTAAATTTATGACTTTAACGCAAGCTAATATGACTTATTAACTTAGCTTAACTTAATTTAACTTAACTTAACTTAAATTAACTTAACTTAACTTAACTTAACTTAACTTAACTTAATTGTTATATGGTCTTTGATTTAACATTCCCATCAGTGTTATCGTTGTGAGATTGTAAACTTCTCAGATCCTTAATTTAATAGTGGTATTATCTACCATGAAAAATTAAGCGCTAGTCCAAGGTCCCTTTTGCCTTCTCCTTCTTTTTATTTTCTCCCACTGCTTTCTTCATTTTATTAACATAATTTATCTGTTGTACCTTTCGTTTTAAAAATTGTCTGCTTTTACATACTATGGATTCAGTGTTGCCACTTTGGATACAATTTTAGTAAATGGCTAGTTTGGACAACAGGGATACCCGCACAGAGATACCCAATACAGAGATATCCCCTAATGTTTTGGCTACCCTGGAGAATTTTTGAATACGTGGCCAACATATTTCCAATTATTGTTATTTATTTTTATTCTCAGCATTGTAACAGTGTAATTGACTGAACCCACCGATAGCGATTTGAAAGATCCTTACATTTGGGGGATTATATGTTTAGGACAATATCGACTCTGGTTTATTCAATGCTTTGGCTGAATATTTATTAGCACTGTCCCATAGCAGCTTAGGTGCTGAAAGATTTTTTTTCTCAAGTTTTAAGTTAAAGTTTAAGTTGATGGTTTTAAGTTTTCACGTGCGGCTTATCAAACCCTTTTCGGGCTACGCTAAAAACCTACGTTAGAGATATTTCTAGTGTAAACACTAATGGACTTTACAATTCACTATATTTCTGTGATGTTCAATGACTGATAAGAAGAGAAAGATCTCACCTTTCATCTCAGTTTAAAAGTTGTATGCAATTTTTGTGAAAGTTGTTGAATATTTTCATTTATGGCTGCATTCCCATTCACACGATTTATATTTCATTTCCACATTTTATTTTAATCGTCAAACCTAAAAAAGGTCTAAAAGTACCTTTAATAATGGGCAATTGCTTTAATTGAGAGAGTAGAAAACAATAATGTTGTTTTTTCGCATACTTCACATAAATTGGAGTACTTGGATATAGCAGTGTTCAGAACTTATAAGACCTTTTATAATCAAGTCCTGAAATATGTGAATATGTTTCCTTACCCTAGTACGCCTCAAAGATAATTTGATGTTTCTCAGGTAATTGTAAAGGTCTATTCAAAACATCACAAAACGATTTCAAGTAAGCGACAATATCCCCGCTGAACGAAAATATTTGCGGAAATGATGAAAATTTGTCGTTGTACATAACTATAGCAGGCCTGTCCAGTAACATACCCAGAATTTGGCTTTGGGGGTGTCCCAAGTCCTAACGAGTCGGAAAATAGGACTCTAAAGTCGCGTCCTGCACCCATCTGAGCACTTAAGGACTGCTATTGTAGATTAAAAGGTTTTATTTTATTTTATCGGATATACAGACCACATTTGTAAATTAGGTTCAGAAAACTAACATTCTGGAGGGGGACCGGTCCCGTTCGTCCCCCCTCTCGGTGCGCCCCTGGGCCTGTCCATACCGAAACTATGAGAATCCTTCATTAACAACAACATAGAACTCTGCTTTTAATCATAGCGGATCCGTAAATATTTAAATTTTGTAGCAGCTCCTATTTCATTTTCAATAGTTGGATTCATTTTACCTGTAGAAATTAGATTTTTTCTTAAGGTAATAGACTCCGAGAGCCCGCTGTTATTTGCAATTTTTATTAACGACTTAGAGGATTTTGTGGAGGAAGGTTTGAAACTTGAGGATCTTAACTTCAAAGTCTTAAAATATGCTGAAGACATCGTATTATCCACAGAAACTCCAGCGTATGATCAATAGCCTTCCGGAATACTATCACGTATGCATATTGATTGTCAACTTGAACAAATCTGAAATTATGGTTTTCCAGCTTAGATCAGGACCGAGGAAGGGTAATGAAAATTGGTAATATAGCAATGTGCAAGTACAAGTTGTAAAGGAATGCGCCTACCTGTCAATTACCTTACCAAGGCTCTCATTCCCCACCCACCTTAAAACTGTCTATAGTCTGCAAAAATTGATATTAATGTAACTTTGAAAAGTTTTTTGGGAAAAGATGGATTTACCCGGGAGTTACACCTGCAAGTACAGCTTGCATGCAATCTGCACTGCCATACTTCTTGCACGTGTAACCTCTACTACCATGCTGGCAGCTCAGCTTTCAGCGAACTTGCATGATTAAAAACCTTGGCAGCTGGGAGATAGTAATTTGACATTTATACAGTTTTCAAAATGGCGGAAAAGAAATGCTTGAGAGAATTTGATAAATTTATTCTGGGAAAATGAGATTTTCTGAGATCATTTGCATTACATCATTTACCAACACCTTCCTCTTAATTTTTTCTAGGGTTTTTATCATTCTGCTACTTCCTTTATTGCTATAATTTTCCAATATACGCAAGACTTTACGTCTCAATGCCATTTTTTAAATGAACTTGCATGCAAGCTGATACGACATCGACCGAGCTGCCTTCTGCTGTCAAGTTTAAAATCGCATTGGAAGGGAGGCTTGCATGCAAGCTGTACTTGCAGGTGTAACCCCCGGGTTAAATATTCTGACAAATTTGTTCTATACAACACTGTCTGAGGGACAGTTCTTTGTTATGGAACACAGGTATGGGGTTTTCAGCAATATGACCCTACTGAAAAGCCACAATTTCGTTAAAAGAATGCTTCGATTGACATCAACAACCCACATCTATACGATAGATTTGGAGGTTGGTCTCTCTATACATATATACATTTACACGTTGAAGTGCCATTTTGAGTACCTACACTCAGAAAAATGCCTCCTATAACTTTAACCATTTGTGTGTGGTTATTAACAATTAGATGAAAAAATACTGTTGTTAGAATAAAAAGCTAAAAGAGCTGCCCATAAATTTAATGAGTTAGATACACTTGGCATTCAAACCGCAATCTTTTTAATTCAACTGGATGAATCATTAATTATGAACTAGTTATTCCTGTTAGAACAATCTGATTTTTTTCAATAAGATTGATCCCATTGTGTGCAAACGGATAAAATATTGGAATAACCAGATATCCAATTGCGGTGCATTCTTATATTTCACATTACCGTGCGAACCTATTGATTCGACTAGTTCATTGATCACAATAGTATGATGTCATATCGATTTAATGGTTTTATCTCTTTGGGAAGTTGTGAGAAATGAAGTGAACGTTAATAGTGCTTTTCATATTTGTGCTATGTAGTTGATGTTCCTTGTTAGGTTACTAAAAAGGAATTTAATTTGTAAGCTGGTTCAAAAATTACTGAGCATTTAGTGGTCTTCGACAGACGGAGAAACGAATTTACTGAAATCAAAATTACTTTTAATATTATGCGTGGGTCCAAACCATTTGGCTGTACCATCATTATTTCCATGCGTTACAAACGGAATAAGAAACTTAGTATACCCTATAGATTTCATCTAGGGTATAGAAATTAGCAAACTCCTATGTCTCCAAATAAAATAAAGTCATAGCAAATAGTATTCAAAACAACGGCTATTTGAAATCATTAGCAATACCTATTTAATTAAATTCGTCTAATCTTCGTACTCGTTGGCCCGAATCAGTAATGTGAGGTACTATTAATATAATATTTACCATATTGTTAAAAGTTCAATAGTATTCTCATATAGAAATAATAAGATATCCCAGTTCTTCTAATATGAAGTTTATGATTGCAATAATAATTTTAATCTATTGAAATTATAGTCGAATCCTGCAAGAATAATAGGACTGCCCTTTTATATTAATAAGAGCAAACCGTATTAAACCAAAACGTTTATCTCGTTATTTCAATAGTAACCTCAATTTAAAAATGAATGGGTCTAAGTAGTTATTTTTACACGGCGATATTGATGATTTTACTAGAAAAGAGCACCATTAATTTAATTAAAAATAAAATTTTATTAAAAAAAATGTGGATTTTCCATTGACTAAAAACAATATGGAAAAATATTAGAATTGATAAGAAAACACATTGATTTCACGGGATATTTCACTGAGTGATATGTTGAAAACTGTGCTCACATCTGTCTCCCAATAGGTTACCTCATCAGCTCGCTTTAAAAGTGGTTAATAGGAACATATTCTGGTATAATAGTTGGCATAATTTAGATGTGAACATATCAGGTCAATCCTATGAATAATTTAAGAGCAGTTCTAAGTAATCTTATGTGCAGAGAGAAGCACTACTTATATACAAAGAACAACAGACAAAGCTAGGATGGAGTTCAGTAAGGCATGAGCTTTATGATAAACTGTAATATTGTAATGAAAACAGTTATTTTTGCGATGAATTCTCAGCGAAGAAAAAAATTAATTTGATTAGCAAGTATAGGGGAGGTTTATAAATTTAAACGCCAGTCCGTTTAGAAGTTCCGGTGAAACACTGCTCAATTTGTAGCTTAGATAAAAACGAGAATTTGTTACAATTTTCGGAACTCCTACTGTTCTTTCAGAATTTCGTATTAGGAGCCTTTGAAAAAAAATAAATTTATTGAAACTGAAAGTAGGTATAGAAATTTTGAATTGAGAAACAACTTTAATTGTTTGTTTTTATATGCAACAACAGCATGAATTTAATGGTTAACTAATCAATACTTTTTTTTAAATAAATAATGAGTATTTTATTACTAACCTAATCTCGACAGAGGTCTTTTGATTGTTTGACATTGTCGTTTTTTCTTTTATTTATTATTTATATAATTCCTGTAGGTACACTGTAAAAAATGTGGACAATTTTTGCCACACTGTTTAAGTATTTTTCCCTAAAATGTAGGGAATATTCATTAAAATGTGGGGAATATTCACTACATTTTAGGGAATATTCCCTATATTTTAAGGAAAAATACCTAAGCTTTGTGGTAACAATTGTGTACTTCTTTTACAGTGTATATTCTTTTATTTACTTGTAGGTTTTTTTATGTATTTTTATTCTCTCCATGTACCAGATTAAATTGATTTAGAATGAGAATATAAGAAATTATGTTAGCTAGAATTTAGGAAATGAATAAATATTACCTACTTAGTTACAATTTGGGGAAAAGTAGGATTCTTACAGACCCTCTGGAGAAGCTACATATATATTACTATCTAATGCTAATGCATAAAAGGAGGTGAGCAATGGAATAACAAAGGCGCATTTCTCTACTTTTTTCGTAAATTTACATTTTGGTAAAGACACACTTTCTTAAATTCACTTATTCGTAAATATTTTTTTATGAATAATTCCCTTTAGCGTAGCATATCAGTGAACTTACACTTTGTTTTATAATTTGCAAATTTTAGGCGAAATTCATACTTTCAGGTAAGATCTACACGAACAAATATATTACGAAAAACAGTTTCACGATGAAAAATTTACGATTTTTGCAAAAACTTTACAAGTGTAGCCAAGGAAAAGACAAATGAATTCCTTTTAAAAATACGAATTTGATAGTGTTTTTTTTTATCCTATTTTGTAGTTTTTTCTTTATTGAATATTAAATGAATTATAAAAAAATATGTTAGGTCTTTTTATAGAAAATCTGGAGTAATAATGAATTCGCCCCGAGAAATATTAAAAGGATAATAATTGATTTATCTTCTAGTCATCTTAGTTGGATATACAAAAACCAAGTTGGCTTAAATAAAGATAGAGTACCTACCTATACAAAAAGTAGATCACACCCCAAGGCTTTCCTTTACTCCTTATTCGAAGATGGTACCTAATTAGAACCAAACAAGCAAATTTTCAATCCTATTATACCCAAATTTTTATTACTTATAAACGCACGTTCATATCAAGCAGCAAACCATCACATCCAAATTAATCTCTTACCGTTAAAATATCCATAGTGAAAATATTCTCATTTTTCGTCATTTACTGTGGGAATTAACGCGAAATACATAAATTATGTAATTATCGGCAAAAAGGTGTTAGAATTATTTAAATTTACACCTCAACGGCATAAAACAAAATTAAATTAAGGCGAATGTGATCAATTAACAAGAACGAACCCGCCAAGTGTTGTGTGTGTAGCACAAAGTATACGCAAATAACGGGGGGAAACAAAATTAAATCTTGTAGATCAGAGGTGAACACGAACTTCAGTTACCGCGGACCAACTAGAGTAGGTACAATTGTTAATCAGAGGTGTGCACGCCTACAGCAGGTAACTCTGCAAGTAGGTAAGCAATGGTGGACATGATAAAATCGATTGCAACATGAAACAGAAGAAGGCGTGGCGTGCTTTAACTGCATTATGGACTCGCAGTTGATACCTATCATGACAAACATAAAAACAGTGGCCTCCAACGTCACTCGGAAGCGTGTTGGTTTTGCTTACCGGCAAAGGTATATATGTGTGTGTGTCTGTGTAGTTATGTATTACTTTTTCATCATCATAATTTGGTGAAGCAAATTATGTTCCATGCCAAACTACATACCTATACAAACCATACTGCCGTTTAATTTATGACGGAAAGGTGTAAATTATGTAATTATCGCTTAACTAAATAATAAACGCCTCCTCTTCTCTGCTGTGCATTTGTATAAAAATAAAACAATAATGGCTGGCAGAGCTATACTGAAGCAGGGCTAGTTATTGAACAAATACATTCACATGATTGACAAGTGGCGCTCCATTTAAAAGGGACTAACTGTGGTTGGTTTGGTATACATACAGGCGAAACTTCGTTCAATATCAGAATAGGTCGAGTCGCCTTTAGTTGCTAAACATTCAAGAAGCATGGCGCTGCCTCTGCATGGCTTTGACCCTATACTCTCACAAAAATAAGCAGTGGAACTTGTTTTTTCTTATCTTGTTCCACACGCAATGCAACTTTATAAGATCGCTTGTTTCACAATCCTTTTTCTTGCCCTGATCTCAGAGTTGTTGCCTTCTTCTAAGTTCTGTACGTCTTAAGTCCAGTGATCAGACTGATCGCGCACTGCTGTAAAAGCACCTTAATAAGTGTACATAAGGAGGGAACATACACAAGACGATTGTGTATCACTGAAGGTATCTAATTTACAAGTATATAAAGCGATCATTGGAATTCACATAACGACGGTCACCACTTTTGATCGTTACCGCCTTACAAGATCACTTCGGAAACTTAAAACGACCGCGAACCTAAAAATGTCCATTCTGTCAGGCAAAGCCATATGTTTTTTTTTTGTTTTTTTTTTTTTCTGGTATTTTCTAGAAGCTTGTTGGATGTTGAATTTATTTTCATTTGGTTTAGGTGGTGAGGTTGCTTGGGATCATCTATAGAATTGCAGAGCATCCAATACTCAAATAGGTTAGACTTGAGATATGTATGTTGTTAGATATATGCCGATACGATGTGAAGTAACATATCCTGCCATTGTTTAACGGAAGACAAACTCAAATTTTACTCTTTACTTAAAAATGTTGGGAATCTGTTATGTTAGATTTTTGCTTAACTTGGATTTTATCAATTATTGCTCAATTTAATTCAATGAATTTTGTTTTGTTTCGAATGATAAATACGCCACATTTACGTCTTTTGTGATTAATATCTTTTGCCTATTTTTTTTTGAATTTATACTGTAGGGCCAAAATTTTTAAGAGGAAGAAAAATGTAAGTCACAGTTAATAAATAAAATTTTAATTAAGTATTTCAAGTATTTAAAAAAAAAGTAATTTTATACTGGGAAAAGTTGATGTAAGTAAAAAAAAACAGTTCCAGTCCTATAATGTGACTTGAATACTTTTTAGACGATACTTCAATAATGGATTCAATTAGGCTTCTTTATTATCTTCCAAAAATGCCTGTGCCATACTCCCATAGTATTTTTTTTTAATGTCTGGAAATCCTATATTTTGCTGAAAACGGTATGGGCTCCTCGCAAAAGTTTGAGGGTGGACTACTGACAATTTATGTTATGGATTTTATTTATGCTGGATTCTTTGATTGCTTTGGGAGTAATTGGAATTATATTTTACACAGATTATAAATCCCTTTTCAGCACTTGGGCTTTTCCGTCAAAAATTAAAGTAGTGTGACCCGATGTAGACAATATTTATTAATACGAATATTTTGAAAGGAAGATTCGGGTAATGTTAAGATCTCTAAATTTTTCTATAATTTTTTGCCGCAGTCGCTCTAGAATTACACATTGTTAAGTTCTTTTAACTCCTTCATGCAAGAGACACAACTACAGATAACATACATATATTCCTTTATTGGTTCAAATACGAAAGATTTTCCCAGTTTTGTTCCCCTGCTTCCTAAACTCCTACTAAGGTTGGATTGGATTAAAACGAGGTTGAGACCATGGAACGTAGGCCACAGTAGGGCCCATTGTTCACCCACCAGATTTATGAGCAATTGCTCATAGGTCTCATCCGGACGCTCGAACAAAGTTTAAAATTGGCCCCAACTCTCCTTACTTGCTTAATGCAGTTTTCCTAGGGGGTGTGAGCCAAGGAATCTGTATAGACTTTCTGAGAGAACCGGACAGCGACAACGAAAATGAGTCATCGCTCTAGACTCCTCCTCGCATCCTCTGCATACGACATCATCAACAAGTCCTATCCTGTGTAGGTGACCCCTGCGAAGGGAGCGCCCCGTGAGAATTGACAGTAAAGTTCTCAGGGTTGGCTTGTTTAGTACCAATAGTTTGTTCCTAAAGTTTGGGTTAGGTTCGCGCAACAGTTCCTTTGTAGTTCTACCTGAAGTGTCATCTAATCAAAAGCAACTGTGTTGGTAGTCAGACTAAGCCGATATAATAGAGGCAAGTTGCTTTGGCGCAATTTCGATTGTGGAGGATGACGAGGAAGTTCACCTACCTTTTCGTTCCCGCTAATATCGCTGTGACCTGGCAAACACAAAAAGACGAGTAGTCTGTTGTTCCGAGAGAGGGAACTCAGGGTGGTTTTACACTCTAATCCTAGATTGGAGGTTGTAAAGGGTTCTGACAAGGCTGTTTGGCTGTCCGAGCAGATTGTAATCTCCATTTTTTCAGAGTCTGAGTTGAGGAGATACGTTCCCGCTTCAGGGATGAACCTGACTTCCATCTGGAATTTCGTGACATGGCTTTTAAGGTGTATGGAATTTCAATATGAGGCTTCTCGAAATCAACGCCTATTCCACGGTTTTTTTCAAATTCCTTATAAGGTTAATTTTATATGGAATATAGAGATAACAGGAAACTGCTGTCAATGCTTGCCATTTCATCACCCTTTCTCTAATATAGTCTTACCAGCTGCATGTTCGATAACAACAGCGATATCGCCGATTTTAGCGTACCATCAACCAAATGGTTTTAGTAGCTTGGGATTATGCATAACAGTATACCAAATAGGCGTGAGTAAAAATGAGCAAAGAATTATTATTAGAAGCAACAGGAAATTTTGTTGCCATTCTTGTGTAGCCACAAATGGATCTCTTTTACTTTCTTAAAATTGCACTTAAGTGCACTTAAGTACAGTGTTTTTCCATTCAAAATTTGATCTTAACTTCTTCATAGATTTTATGGAATTTTTAATTATACTTTTATGTGATTTTTACAGTTTCTTTTTGCATAAACTTATAATAACCCCCCCCCCCTTATAATGGTATCATTATATTAATTTAGACAGGATCGTAACTTGTTCATTGTTCTTTCCCTGTATCTTTGGATAACATAACGACCATTCCAACGAATATACAACTGTCGAAATTTTACCATCATTACAGGGAAATGTATTATTAATATATATGCATGTATATGGTTCGCCTAAAATGATGTTAGGATGGATTTTGGCTATTTTTCACTCTGATTATATTAAAAAGTCATCAAGGATAATAAAATACTTTTGTACCTACGAGTTATATTGGCGATTATTTTAGGATTATCTCCGATCTATGTTCAGTTGAAAAAATTAAAATAAAAGAGTAGTTTTTATGACGTCTTTTATTAAAATAAATATATACTCCTAACGTTTCGACCCGCGTGTTTTACGCGTCCTCTTACTGGGGCTTAAGATTATAATAAATTAAATTTTTAATATCATATAAAATGAAATAAAATATTATACTAAACAATTATGAACTTAGAATTAAAATGAGACCAAATTACACGAAAAAAACTGACTACTCTACTAGTGTTGGGAGTATATATTTATTGTAATAAAAGCCGTCATAAAACTACTCTTTTATTTTTATTTTTTCAACTGAACATAGGTCGGAGATAATCCTAAAGCAATTGTCTGACCAAAACACAGCACAGGGTAATTTTTGTACCTACGTGGTTTCCTTATGTTCAAATCCCCTGGGCCGATCACTGGATAAATCGGATTTTTCCGATATTATTATATTTTGTATCTATTTCGTTTTCTAATATCAATATTTTAATGGACGAAGCGTTAATTTAATAAATAAAATAATAAATAAGAACAAATAAATAATAATAAGATTATAATATTAATTTTGAGCAAATTCTGTTGTTTATTTTCTCTTCTATTTAGGTATTTTTTTCTCGGCGCACATAAAAAAATTTCTATCATCGCTGAAGCAGCCCCCCTCCCCTCCCCATCAGAAGGCTACTGAAAAAAATTGCAGTAGATCTTCCAAATTTTTAAACGTAATTTTAAACGTAACAATTTGTGGAAGCGTTCAATTTGATACATTTAGGAATGCAGGCCCTAGCTAGCACCTTAGCCTTCGCACCAATTTAGGTCGTGGCTGTTGAAGACTATAGAGGAAATAGGAAGCGCGGATACCTGTACATGAGCGTCGCTTTGATCGGGGTGTTTGAAGCAGGACAGAGCCGATTCATGTAAACGTGGTGGAAGGTTTGTTCTAATTGAAAACAGCTGCCAAAGGGTCCTTGATAAGCCTTCGATGTAAAGACGGCTTCTTAAATTATTATCGGCGTGACGTGGCAAAACAAATATTTAAAGAAACAATTATAACTCGTAATTGGAGAAATTCAGCGAAACTACACAACGGCGAACAAGTCATTGTGCATTGTTGTAGTGAGTGTTATTACATTTAAAGCAAGAGATTCAATTTTAAATATTTTTTTTTATTATTTCGTAAAATGCAATAGTTTTTATGGAATACTTAGCCCAAACGTTAAATAAAAACAAAAAAAAATCTGCGGATTGGGAATGTCTCAATCAGTATCCTAAGAATTTTATTGGTCGGTCTGCTTTGCTTCAAGAGATGTTGATGAAAACACATTTGAATTTAGTATAAGTCTTGGCAAGCGTAAATACATCCAGTATTTATACAGCAGATCTTAACAACATAAAAATCGCTCTAGAACGGTAAGTGCAACCAAAAAATGAAAGGGAAATGGTGTGCTTTTCGCACCTATCATTTCCTTCCATGTCCAGAACTGAAACACTATCCAAAGCGAAGAATTCCTTGTTTACCAGAATGTTAGTAACTTGGCGAGACGCAAAGGCAGCAAAGGCTTCTGGTCCATGGTCAAAACAATCAGGAGCAAATTCGGCAGTTCCTCTATTCCTTCACTACTTTATAATGAAGTGATTGTTGACTTCCTGAATAAAACTAATATTTTGACAGTTTAATTCACCTTAAATTCTCCTTTTCCAACCAATTCATATCTCTCTTATGGATGTGTACAAGAGCCAATACACATCCGTACGAGAGATATGGTCAAGGTACTTAAGGAGATCAATGTCTCCATAGCTGTAAGTCCTGAATGTTTAAGGCCCTCGTTAAATAAAAGCTGCGCCTCATTATTGGATAAAGCTCTGCGAAAACTATTCTATTTATATTATTCGACAGGAAAATTTCCAATTGCTTGGAAACTAGCTCACATTTAGCCTATTTCCAAGAAAGGAAAGGGTAGCTATCCCTCAAATTATCGACAAATTGCAATCACTTCGATTCTTTCAAAGATTTTTGAATCTTTCATTAGCTCCAAATTAATGAAGTAACAAGAAACCAATTAAACCCTCAACGATCTGCAATTTGGCTTTACTTTATTTGACTTTTCTTATGGAACGTTGAACTCGAAGCCTTCACAATTTTGGTCAATCTAAAATCGTTGCCCTAGATATTTCAAAGGCCTTTAATAGTGTCTGCATTCAGCCCTTTGAGCCAAACTTAAAGCACTTGGCCTCTCCCGTCCTCTTCTATTATGGATGTAAAGTGTTTTATCTGTTCGCTTAATACGGATTATATTAGATGGCGTTACATCTGAAAAATGCCGAGGTGCCTCAGGGCTTTGTTTTCTCTCCATCTTTCTTCTGAATTTTAATTATTGATCTGCTTTCCCTTACTTTCAATCCCATCCATTGAAATTTGCAGTAAGTTAAGCTGAACAGATCACATCCTCTCTCTTGCCAAAGAAGCTTCGAAATATCTTGGATTTCTGAAAAGGTGTAACAATTATTTCAGCCCATCGATTCTAGCGCTTCTCTACAAGGCCTAAATCAGACCTAGAATTGAATGTAATTTCCATATGTAGGTCAGGGCTAGTCGCAGAGCATTAGCTTCATTGGATATTGTCCAAAAGAGTGTTTTTAGCCCATTGGCGATGTAGTAAAAACTTATCATATGGATTCACTTATTAATTCCTTAATTCCTTAATTCCTGCATGTTATACTCGCACTGCATGCAAGCCGCGCACATAATTTTACCCATCAAAATACTTTCGGCCGTAGAGTAAAATTCCGTCATGATGTTTTATCCAGAAGGGTGACGTTTCCTGATTCCGTTCTTTATCACCTTCTTGCCATGCTGTACTTGGCATCATAGTTCATAGGATATCTCCTAAGCTTGGCTTGATAATATAAAAAAAACAAAGCAAGTCACACTTTCTTAACTTGCCGACGAAGTTATATATGTACATGGTAGGTATGTATTGCAGCTGTTCTATTACTGCTATTTTAAATAAATATAAATTTTTAATTCCTGTATTTTACAAAGATAAAATTTATGATGATTCATGAATTTGAATAAAACACATTTCCCCGGTTTTACTAAGTAAAATGAATTATTAGGAATGATCTAAAATCTCCTTTGACTTTCGAGAGTGGCAAAGAACGTTGAGCAACTTTCTTCGTTGCGAGCGATAGCCACTTGCTAATCTGTTCGACTTGTATCTTTTAAATAATAACTTTTGTGCATTTGACATTTGTGAGTGGTGGCGAGTGTCTTCAAACTTTGTTTAGTTTTCAACATATACATACTATTTATAAACCATAGTTACAGCCCCCTCCCCCCTCACAAGAATCCTGGATCCGCCACTATTCCCAGGTTGGCAGTTTGTTTAAGTTCATTGCTTTTCACTTTTGATCATGGTAGACCGTGCTTGACATAATACCTGAATTATCCTTGATACCAATTGAATTAAACCCCCATAGCATTCCGGTAATGTTCAATGTTCCGACCAGCTGATATTAGCAGCCGTTTTACGATCGTTACGGAATTAATGCGGATTCCTTTCGCTCTGCATTTTGACATTTCCTAAGAAAGGAGGTGTTATGGTTTGTTGGTAGAGTATATACAATAATCATGTGCAAACTCAGAAAGAGCCCCGTAGAGATTATTTGAGGATGTATTTATATCCGAGTGGGTTGAAGGTTAGATGTTGACTTAATTTTTGGATGATATATGCTGTTTTCTTTCGTTCGATCGTGGCGTTAATTTCGAATACTGGTCGTCCTGATGTGCTTTGTATGCATTCGGAGGTGGAGTCTAATAAAGAAATGATCAGAATTGTACTCGGGGCCCTACAATATTTCTCGTAGCTCAAACATGCCATTGCCAGTTTATATATATCTCCAATGAGATTTTTCTTCTAACACTACCGACTTAATGAATATTTTGATACTGAAAGTAAGTGCTACGTGTGCTGCCGTTTTCCACAACGTAAGAACAGTACTACTGGCTTCCAAAAAGTAGTAGTTGTGCTTTTTGAGCAGTGATAGATAGGCCTAAAATATATTTGGCAATGGTACCTAATAATAGAATATTTAAAATAAATTTTAACAAATAAATAAAATTATCGTCAACTGTAAATTTGTTTAAATATAAATTATAAAACAGCAAGAATAAACTATTTAAATTCAAATTTAAAGTCAGAAAAGCATATTTATATGCCCCAGATTACGTATAATGTTGGACATCTTGAAAGTGGAATAGTAGACATATTTTAGTAGAAAAATAATAAAAGATAATTAGGAATATACAAAGAAATAAGGAAAATAGTAAAATACACTTGCATACATAGAATAACCGTAGAAATATCGACAGAAGAAACATTAGAGGCTAAATATACATTTCTATAAAATATAAAGTAAAAACACAAATGCATATTTTTTAAATTAAACTAAATTCACCAAAAACAACACGGGTATTGACTAAATGCTGGACTTTGGCGTTTTAATGAAAATATTTCAACGAATAGGAAGATTAAATAAAGGCGGTCCCTGTGATATCCTTAATGAAAATAATACCTTCAAATGGGTGTACATATAGGAAAAAATAAAAACATTTTCATACTGCTGGGGAAAAGCTAACTTCATTATTGTGTTTTTTTTGTTTTGTTTTGTGGAAAGTACTGAAGGACTCTTTTAAAGAGATCAAGATTTTTCATTGTTACAATTCCATTTGAATTTGTTGAAATTCAGTTGGAGCAATACAAAACGATCCTTCAACAACACAAAATTGTTAACTCAGTCGCCATAAATCATTTCATTACCCAACCACCGAAATTCTATTCAACCTGATTTCCATTGACAAAGTGACAAGAATACCAGCAATTTACACTCAAGTCTTAATTCATCTCATCTTAGCTTGTTGTGAATGGTGGCGAACGAATTAATTATTCCTCCCGATGGATGGTGAGGCTACGAAATAGAAAATTTTCAACGGCAGTCAACATCAAGATTACAAGACTTCTCTAATATTGGGACTGGGAATGGGACCTGGGAGGCACAAAAACTCTTCAGAGAAGATGAGCAAACACAATATTCGTTTGTCGTATCTGAGAATTTCAGGCATCATACCAGTCACAGTCAGTGCAAACCTGGGTCGAGACCATAAGGCTCGTTTTGTATCAATTTTGTTAATTCTAATAAATGAATTCTAGATGACTGGAAGGATTTCTTATTCCTTTGCTGCTCTGCTGTGATTTCTGCTTGAATAGAAGCTCGGTGTCATTTGATTTCCTCTTCTGAATTGCATTGGATTCCTGAGTGTTGAGAATACAATTTTGAGTACGCGATTGGGGCTATTAATAGTGTGCCCGATTAGTGGTCCCGAGGAGATTACACAATGTCGTCGTTTGGACCCTTTTTGTTAACACATTTTGCTGGTTACCAATTCGGCTGACTGGCAGACTAACTGACTCACGAATATCTACACAGCTCATGTTTACTTGGGATACAATAGACAAAAAAAAAAAATGTTCTTTAATTGTGGCCGATTTGGCTGGTATTGCGCGATGCCAGCCAAAGTAAATAGCATCACTGAATTGGCTGATGATTGGGGGGCTCGAATTCGTGATGTATTTCTTGTGAGAAAACTTTGAAGTATGACTTGCCAGTTATAAGAAGTAAGTGATGAGTGTTATATATTTTTGTTTTTTTTTCTTGTATATCCGGTCAAGTCATCATGCGGACAATGGAGTATGGAGAGTTTTGATATTGAACATTCTTAAGGTTTTGTTTTGTTCCAGTAAGATCAATAATTATAATAACAAAATAATCAGAAAATATTTGGTGATAGATTTAAAAGTATTTCTTTTGATGTTGCAATTACTTATAGTCTTTATAATGTGATCTCGCAGATTCTTTCATAAACAAAAATTATCAGTTTCATATTAATCAAATAGCATTAAATTACAAGTTGCTTCGCAAAAAATAAAAAAGTGCTAGGTATTCTAATTTATATTTTTTTCATTGTCTAAGGCTATTGAAATACGTTCAAAGAAATGAAGCAAAATCCCTGATTTATTCAATATTTCTGCTTAAAGCTTTAATTAATAAGCAGATCAATCCTGCAATTTTTAATAAATTTACCACAAAAAACTTTCTTATTAATAATAAACTGGGTATAAAGAAAAACCCAAAGGATACCAGCGGAGTTTGCTTCAGCGATTACTCAGGGTTTTATAGGTAAAATAAAAAGACCTTTAAAACTAAGTGTTATCTCAAAAATCGATAAATTTAACCAAACCATGCATATCTGGTTGAAGAAATCCTAAATAAGTCTGTTGACAGTCGAGCGTTACTGAAGTAAATTGTGAAGTATACACAAATAAATGTCCTAAAGTGAGCGCTTTTATTTTCTAGCTTATTTGTTATTATTTATTCTGATAAATACATATAATATGTAGTTACGTAAATCGTGGTTAATAGTTTTAACCATTACTGAATGATGTGAATCTGTAGTATGTCTTTTGTAGGTTACTTAGCTGATCGAAGAATTTCCAGGATCGTTTCAATATGTAAGCATTTCCGCAATAATGCTATTATGTTCATACGTTGGACGAGTATGGCTTTATTTAGACAAATATCTCTTCTAAAGGAAAATAAAAACACTGGGCTAAAGTTAATAAACATATTTATTATAGCTGAGTTCTAGATACCAATATCAAATAAATAACAGATGCAAGATCGTCTAATAAAAAATTAACTGCCAATTTTAATTCTAGCAATATCTCCTTACCCAATAGCAAAGACACATAAACTTTAATGATGTTGAGATATTGCCAAAGTTGGAACTTGTGTGTTTAAATCTTCTTGGAATAAGTAATGCGGGTATCTTTACATCTGTGGCATCTTAACAAAGCCATCTGCACGTCGCAAAACGTCTTGAATAGCAATGACAAATTTGTTTGTTTGTTTGTTTCGTAAATCAAATTCGAAAGTCACCTTGGGAATTGGAAAAAAGAAAATAAAACAACAAAATTTATTATAATCCTGTCAACCTTGAATTCAGCAAGTCTGAATTCGTATTTCTATTGTAATTCGTTGTTAAAAAAAACAATTGTCATCAAAGTCCAATCTCTAAGAAGGATGGATATTAATTTAAAAACAGGAAGACCCGACATTAGATGCTCTGCCTTTGAATTTGATGCTTTTATCTGCCAAAAATATTTAACGTTCTTTTCAGGGTTCATGTACAAGCCAAAAGTTCCTATATTTAGATACATCCAAGTCCTACCGAAGAAGCCAAGCTTACTCTTCATGGTCTAGACTGCTATTACAGATGTTAATGCTTCCATCCTGTTAACATAGCGTCCTCAGGCGTGGATAAAGCATTGAAAGTAGGGGGGTGGGGGCATTTTACCAATTAACTGAAGCAAAAAAAAATTAATTCAGCGCCGTAAGTCGCATAGTTTAGCCACCGTACTGCAGTATTACGAAGGTTCCGCATTAAGCGGTGTGGATGATGTGTCATTTTTTAGTATACTTTTTTTACAAAAAGTCATTTTTTTTTATAGAATAGTAGTTTAGGGTGCAAACTGCAGGAGTCATTTAAACCAAACTTTTCTCAGTTTTACACACTGACATACATAATATGGACTGCTTGATATGCTATTTCATCCTGGTAAAATTTTTTGTTTCAAAAATAGTTCTTACGTCGGTGTCAACATTGAAAAAACCATCGGCGGAGAGTTTAAAAATGATTTCAATACAACCTTTCGAATTTCTGTTGAGTATCTATGAATATATTGCCTTTGGTAAAACACTTTTTATCACTAATTAACCCAAATAATTAATTTAAAAACATTTATTTCAACGAACTCACTTATTTATTTTTTGTTTACAGTTCTCTCTGAGTTAGTACTTGGCGTTTAAACCGAAAGAAAATGCTATATAGAAGTCAGACGTGGTCAGTCCATGTGCAAATGTCAGTGGTTTTACATAAGAACACTGCAAATATTTTAGAATGTTAGGAGTTAGGACTAAGTTAGGGCTTTGATGTGGTGATCAAGAGTCTATTTCGTGGGATGTGTTTCTCGAGGGCTTTGGATCACCCAAATTAGGGGTCCAAAACTCAAATTCTGACCAAAACATTTACACATACATCACATGCATACAATAATATTCATTGAAATAAATTTTGATTTTTTTAAGTTTTGGAATAAATAAATATTTTTTTCTTCAAATTTAAGGGGGTTCATGACCCCCCGACCGCAACACCACCCTGAGGGTCCTACCACCTGATAGCACGCAACTCACACCCGTGTTGCAACTCATTGGTCGCAGACCTCAAGAGAATTCGAAGGAGGTTCGACTTGATGGGGACGAACGTTGAGGCTGTCAAGGAACATTTTGAAATTAGAAGTCTGACTTATGCAATCAGACCTCAGGTAGACATAGGTTTGATCTGATCCTCAAGCGTCCCTTCGAGAAGTAGATACTTCTGCTGTCATTGTTAAGTGGTTCTTCAAGAAAACATATAGCTGGCCCCCAGGAAGACAGTCGTCTATCTCAGCCAGAAATGCCTTATTCCGTCTTTTGAAGGCATTTGACATTTCTTATAACTCAGCTATTAAAGAATTGTCCCATACCGCCAAACATTATTGTAATATACGTGGTTATTATAAATTTTTAAAAATGAACATCTAGCGATATTTGGCTAATGTAAAACAAATAACAAAATCATTCAAATTATGTAGGCCATCTTTATTGAATTATCATTAACCTTCGAAATTCTATTACGAGTCTGTCGTACTTCAAATTATAAATAATTTTTCGAAAAATATTGCTCATGAAATAATAAATTTGAACATCATGAAAATTATTACAGTTGGAAAGACAAGCCCCCATAAATTCTTTATAAAAAATCTTATAGTCGGAAGGAGTTTGTCGAGATAAGCAAAATAAGATAAATGAAAGTATTTTGAAGATTTTTACAATACTATAATTATTTGGTGTTCGCATAAAGAACTTAAGCTGGTGTAGATTTTTCAGTTAGTTTTTTTTTAAGATTTGTCTTATGGTTTTGCCTATATTTTCACTGAAACTAATGTTTTATTTACTTTTTCCCCGTTTTCGTAAAATGTTATAAATATTTGAAGAAAATTGTCATCAGTCATAAACCCATTAAAGAAATATTCTGGTCAAAATTATTTTTCATGCTTTATTAAAATTTGTTGATAAAGAAGAAAGAGTATTTGGATATTATCTTTTATTAATGATTGGTTTTGATTTTGTTTTATTACTGATTTCTTTTAAATGATTATTCTGAATATTGCGTTGTGTCACCTTTTGATGCAGGTGATACTGTAGCTGCTTAAAAAAAATTTTTATAATACAAGTTGATTCATTTGTGAATATCAAAAAATACATGTGTGATCAAATTAAGTTTTCTACTTTCGGCGAATGCTAAAGGTTACCATAAAATATTCAGTTCCAACGCAGAAAGGTATGCACGTTTTCATTTTGAGTCATTATTTTCTTTCGAATTTTCTCAGAAATTTTTTTGGAGAATTTTGATTGAGCGTAAACTAGATTTCATTTTTAAATTTTTTACAAATTTTACATACTGTTATAAGTGGCCATAAGACGAAGAACGCCACAGCAGTCAACTGCTAGAAATATTTTTTAGTCTAAAATTCCAAACATATTTTTCAGATGCATAGATATTTAGTTATTTGTAATATTAATTGCGAATAATGATGTAATGAAATTAATAATGTTTTAGATAATAATAACCCTATGTGTGTGAACTAAAAAAAAAAAAAAAAATGAAATCTGTATTACAATATCACCACCATTGACTCCAAAATGTACTATTTTCGTATTTTGATTGTGTTGAAAAAAACATGTTTGTTTTTTTAATTGTGCTGTAGTAAATTCCAGATTATGCCAGTCTTTTTTATAAGTTATTTATAGATATCCAAATTAATTTTTTGACGTATGTTCCTATGTAGTCCCTATATAGTAGCTGAGAGTAACTGGTTTTTTGTGTGATAGTATTTTTGTGATTTCTGTGTAAAATTGGTAAAATTTTCTAATATTCTAAATTTTTTAAATACCTACTTAAGAATAGAAGTTTACTAAGAAAAATTAAAAATATTATAAAACATTACCGTCCAATCTACCAACCAAGGAAACATCCATTCGAAACCATTATAACACTTCGGTACCAAACACCAAAGAAGACCGGTAAGATATGGTAGGAGAATGAAGACTGAGCTATTTAGAGTTGACAATATTCAGACTTAGTAATTTTTACAACAAGGTTAGATCGATCAACAAAAATATTGTTATAATATTTATACCAGGACTCCAATCCGGGAAGCAGCAATGGTAGATACAACGACAATAAAATATCTGAATAGAATAATAGTTTCGTAGGTTTCAGTGAGAAATGTTTTCAAGTCAAATTTCCTTATTTGTTTTAATCTGTGTTAAATCGAAGTAAGTATCGAAACCTTCAATATCTGTATGAACATTCTTTTTTGATACATATTTCTCTTAAATACGTTGTTTTATGACATTCAAATTAGGTATGTCTTACAGGTGCATTACAGTAAAATAGCGCTAAATTTTGAAATGATTAAGCTATTATTTATTTATAATTAACAGTTTTAGACATACGACTATTATCTGATTCATTATCAATTACTTGCGCTTGCAGTGTGATTTCATAAAATCAGCAAAATCAGAATACAGATTTCAATAAAATATTATATAAGCACACTAAAATTTAGCAAGAATGTAAACCTAACTCCTAACTTTAATTGTATTTGAGGGCAATTCCATCGTTATTCGCTTTACAATTCAACGATCCATAAAAACTGTTAGTCCTCGTAAAAAAAACAAAAGACACCCTTTTTTACAGCACGACAAGAAGATTCTATTTCACCAAAGTAGTGTAGATACCAATAAATTAAAACCACACATTATCATTAATTATAGAGGATAAAAAAGGCGAAGAACCAAACCCTAAATAGGATGGAACCTGCGTTCCAGGCAAGCAATAATTATTTTCTTTTCCGGTGATCCTTTTCTCCCCCTTGATTGTCTCAGAGCCCCACATTTCCTCTTGACTAGGCAAACTCTATGCAAAAAAATAGAAAATTTAACCACAGCCACACCCTCTCTGGCTAAGGAACAGACAAAAATAAAAATTTATTGCCAACTTACAAGGCAGTGTGCCTGATAATGACTATTAAATTTTAAGTGAGGGAACAAACACTTAAAAAGGACTTATTTTTTCTTTTCTTTTTATGTTATGTACCTATACAGACAGGATGCAGAATAGACCACAGATATTCCAGCTACACTAAAGAACCAATTGGACTCGTAGGGTAATACACCTGCGTAGAAAAAATTAGATTAATTATCTCACACCTTTAATACATTTTCTAATTATAGCTATGTGGTGACTTTTATAACAATTAAAGTTAATTACGCAAATTTATATCAGTATTCTAGTTAGTTGTTCTATCAACTAGTATAGTCTAATAGTTCCCAAAATGGACTCAATGGTTTAAATGTTGTACGCCTATTACAATTTAATATTCTTCATTTGCTATTTAAAAAGGCACAAACCTAATTTCGCCCAATTTATATTTTTAATAGAACCAAATAGTACAGATATTTTCGGAATTACAGGCGATTAATTATTTTGCCGGCATTCCTGGACTTATGCAGTTAAGATGACTAACAATTTTCTAAAGGTCTTGCAGATTTTATTTTTGTTACCATTCAAAAATTGCTTATTAAAATGTAGCTTTGGAATTGCGTAGGTATAACTTGCTGCTGCCTGTTTTATTCCAATAAAATTACTTCTAGAATTTTGAAAAATGGAAAATTCTCCGGGCCAAATTCAGGAAAAATTCCTTTAAAAAAATATTGTTTTGTATACTTGGTGGAGAGCTCCGTCTGTATAAGGACTCAATACAACTGTCAAGATCGTAAACCGTTTTCTGTCTACTTAAATATTCATCAGTTATCGTCCTCAAAAGCAAACACATTAGTAAGTTTCATGCCCGATTTTATTTTACTTAATGTTTTTGGTTTTCCTGTATAACTTTTTTTTTCGTTCTTTTGTTTTTAACTTTTTTCCTGAAATTATACATTGACAATTTTTGAATTATCTGAAAGCGGGTAGCCCTTTTATTTACTGTTTCTGCTCCCTATTTCCAGCAAAATTTTTACAATCGATATAAATTCAAGATTTCACATTTGGAAAAATACTTTTATCAGTCGAACTGTAAATTATTATTTTGAAAAAGTGTGTCTTTTGAAGAAATTTTCGGAAAATGGAAATCCTTGAATATTTATGCTAAGGTCATACTTGTACCTAAGAAAGCTTCCCCTGCTAGCTTGTCTGACTTCAGGCCTATTAGCATTCTTAGCTTACTAGAGAAGGACTTGGAAAAACTTATTTGTTACCAAATTCTGTAGTTCTTAGATCAAAATAATCTGCTAAAGGTATCTAGTGATATCCGTTTGGCTCTTGATGCCAGAAAAATTGGCGTGCTTGTCTTATTGGATTTTTGTCAAGCTTTTAATAGCGTTGTGTACTTTACACTACTTCGTAAATTGTAAGTTAACTATTGCTTTTCTTCTACTGCGGTCAAGTAAATAAGTAGTTTCCCCACAAACCGTTTTCAAAAAGTAAACGTTAATGGTATTATCTCCTCCTTTTTACCATTGTTTCAGGGTGTCCCACAAGGATCTGCATGAGGACCTGTCCTCTTTAGTCTATACATTAATGATATTGGTGATATCGTACACAATGTACAGTTACTTCTACATATATGCCGATGTTTTTCAATTATACTTGAGAAGACCTCTTGGGTTGATGGAGGATTGTATTTGCAGAATCAATGATGACCTTGTTGCAATTCATAGATGTTCAATTGATAATAAGCTTTCTCTCAATTCTAATATATCACAATGTTTGGTGTTGTGCAGATCACCTCTGATTTCGATGATATACCATCAGTTATTCTCAATAACGTCATGTTACCTTTTGTTGAGTCGGTGTCTAATCTGGGAGTGAAGTTCAACAGTCGCCTGAAATGTTGTGATCATATTATGGGAATGTTGAGTAAAATTTATGGTGGCTCTCGAAGACTTTGGCTATTTGCTAATATCTTACCTACAAATTCACGTTTGAGATTGGTTAAGACCATTTTGTTGCCTCATTTTACTTACGGCAGTCTAATTTACCCCAGAGATTGACTCCCTGTGCAATGGTAAGGTGGAATTTGCTTTTAATGATTGTTTGCGATTCACTTTTAACCTGTTAGGTACTCATTATCCTCAATTTAAAATTATTTAAAACGCAAGGCATTACATTAATCTTCCTACTTAATTTAATACAGACTAGGAAGCCCATGTATCTTTATGAAAAAATAGAATTTCTGCATTGTAGGAGAGGAATGAGCTTACGTATACCGCGTTTTACTACATTGAGTTATGAGGAATCTTACTTTGTCCAAATTGTTCGTCTGTGGAATTCCTTAGCGAGCGGCTTCTGTCAACGAATTCATTTGAATTATTATATCCTTTGAGTGTTATGGCATATTGGGTATGACTATGCAATATTTTCTTATTTCTATTGTTATTAACATAATTTTATTTAGTTTTATTTTTCTTTTACTTCCTCAATAAATTTGTTGCTTGTCTTTCCCTTATCTTAGCTATAATATATACTTTCTAAAAATTATGTTTTTTTACTGATTTCCAAGTAGCTCGACTAAGTTATATAAAGTACTAATTAAGATTTACATCGTGTGTACTTAATTGATTATTAAATTAATTGAAATGACTTGAATTGAATTGAATTTATCACTTATGTAACTTGGGGGAGGAAAATATCAAATAGAATAAATCGTGATTTTTAGACTTTTGTTTAAGTAATATTGGAATTTGTTTCAAAAAATTTGCATAGGAAAATTGAAATCTGAATTAATTTTCAAGTAATTGAGTTACAAATATTGAAATTTTTGAATATTTGGGAGGAGTCACTTGGGCACCTACCGATGAGGAACTAATATTAATTCCGTCGAATGTTACATCGAATATTGAATTACTTGCGATTGATACCTTAATAGTTCTAGCTTGATAGTTTAAGTCATTCTCAAATCAATAGTATTTTTGTAGATTTTTACGTTTAATTTTTCTTAGTGATAATTGTTTTGCTGAAATTAATGAGTGATCTTTTCCATTAGTAAAATGTGATATTCATCACAAAGTTTTAATAATGCATATGAATTTGTATAACTTTGAGACAGTAGGTAATTATTACTTAGATTTAGAATTAGACTATAAGAATGCAAATTTCAGTAATTCAAATAAATTTTTCTCTAATGTAGATTGGATGGAAATTCTTTCTGTAGTTCCTTTGGAAGAAGCATTCAGTAACCTCATTAACATTATACATATAGGTATCTCACTGCATGTTCGGTCAAGAACTAAACGTAATAATTCTCGATTTGCGTGGGTAACTAAGTCCATTTTACGTTTAAAAAATGCTAAGGTTAAGGCATATGAACAATATAAATTTAGTGGTAATATGGAATTTTTGGATAAATTCCGTAGACTGTACAAGGAGTATTCATTTTCGAATAAATTCTTGTATAAAAAATTCCTTTGGTCAACTGAATCTAGAAAAAAAAACTCACACTCGCACTTTTTGGTCATTTATTAATAATATGAAAAAGATCTCAAGCTTTCCAAATGTTATGGAATTAAATGAAAAGATAGGCCAAAATGCGCAAGATGTTTGTGAACTATTTGTTGATTTCCTTTAATCGGTGTACTGTGTTATGACGTGCAGAATGGCAGCAATAATTCCAAAGAATAGTTCTTACAGCTTAACATAAGAGGTGTGATTATTGTCGATTCAGATATTGAACAGGCCATTAATAATCTGGGAAGTAAATTATAAATATGACTATGACAGTTTCATCAGTTATGGTTAAATCCTGCAAATATTCCTTTATTCCGGCTTTAAAATATATTTTTAAATTGTCACTTAATATTTCTAGATGCGTGGAAAACTAGAAAAGTTCCTAGATAGCATTATTGCTCCTAAAATATTATTTTTATGCAAAGAAATGCTCTGATCAGCATGGTTTTCAAAATGTAAGATCAATAGTCACAAGTCTTGCCTTATTCAGAAATTATTGCTCCAATTCCATTGAGGAAGGAGCTCAAGTTGATTTGTTTACACAGACTTCTCCAAAGCATTCGATGGAGTATATGAATCCATATTTTAATGCATAGTCTTCGCACTCTTGACATTCATTCAACTGTTTAAGATTCAATCACGGCTTATTTTACAAACTGCAGACAAATTGTCAAAATCTATATAAACTATTCACGCATCTTTAAAGCGAATTCTGGAGTTCCTCAGGGTAGTTACTGCGGTCCACTCTTATTCAATATTTTCATTAATGTTATCAGCTCAATATTCAAGTACGTACTAATGATGTTTAATTTATGCTGATGATATAAAGTTGCTTTTAAAAATTACCTCCTCAAGGCTTGAACTCTTCAGTTACAAAATGATTGATTGAATGTTTATCTAACTAAAGCTGTAGATATAGCCTCAATTTAAAATAGGTACTTCAAAATGTCATGTTTTAACTTATAATCGTTTTATAAGCCCGACATGCTTTAATTATGTTATTAATAATGTTTGTTTAAATCGTATTCGCGATATCACCGATTTGCGTATAGTTTTTGATAATAAATTATCATTTGCGATACAAATAGAATATATATGTTTAAAATGCTAGAAAATTGTTGGTTTCATAAAAAGAAACTCTAAGGAATTCAAAGACGTTGATACTTTTAGGACTTTGCTTACCACTATTGTTCGTCCCATATGAGAATACGCTGCAATTATTTGGTCTACCCATTACCAAGTGCATATCCACAGATTGGAATCTATTCAAAGAACATTTAAACATTATATATGTTACAGGCTTAATATATGGGGGGAAATTTACCCTCGTACGAATCAAGACTTTTACTAACAGGTTTATCAAATCTGTAAGTTTCAGGCGTCACATGCAATGTGCTTTATTTTTATAAGGGATAATCTGTGTTTCAATATTTTATGCCCACAGCTTCTTAATATGTTGAATTTATATCCTCCGGAAAGGACGTTAAAAGCAAGAAACTTACGTTATGCTTCTTCTCATAGAACCATCAGGAATGTGAAAAGAATTGTATTTATTATTTCAACTATTTCTTTGCTCCAAGAGATAAATTTAAGACGTCTTTATTAATACTTGAAAATTGAATTACGTAGTAATTACATAGAATTTTTAGTTTTAAGCATGCATGAAAATTGCAAATTAAATAATAAGTTATTATTTTTGTATGAAATTCTGTTTCTCAGTAGACTTAATATGAACTTAATTAATTAATTTTTAAGTATTAATTATCTGTACCAATTATCTGATACCAACTCCTAGAGTCTATTGAGTTAGTAAATAAATAAATAAAAAAAAAATCGAAAGTAAGAATTAAGGTCGATACACACTTACCGGCACAGACTGGCAAAACATTTTTATGTGATAACAAGTTAACTAATTCACATCAACCGGCACCGGCAGATACCGACACGTAACGGAAACTTCATTGCCGGTCGCTATCGGTGGCTAGAAACCAGACCGGCATTTGTCGGTGGCTGGTCTAGTTGCAAAGTTAACTTGGCATCACTTTTCTATAGTTTTTTTTGCGATACTTGCCTTGAGAAATGTACAGGAAAAATGCCGTTGACGGTCGATGACTGTCTGTCCCAGTTCGTTCTGTGCCGGTAAGTGTGCATCGACCTTCATAAGCTGGAGTTTTCCTGCCTCTATTCCCCCAACAAGAACAAAAATTAAGAAAATTGAATACTACTCGCATTTAAATTTAAATTATCCATTTTTTAAAACCACATTTATTGTTACTGGAGTAAATTTGAAATAGAAAACTCTCGAAATTTGGATGTATATTTTTTAGAAGATTTTTGAAATTCGAATTTATATTGAAGAGATGGCTGGACGGATGATGTCATGTAGTATATGTATGATAAATAGTCTCATAAGAGACAGAATTCTGTGAATACATGAGATCAGTTCTTATCTGTACTTAACAGATTTATGGTCGGCTGTAAAATTATAAATTTATTTGTGATCTCCTGAAGCTCCATTTTTCTTGCTCGAATTCCTGAAAAATGAGTGATGCACCTATTTCATTGTAATTTATTTGGAATTAAAAATACTAAATATTTTATTTACCAATTGGAACTATTTTTAATGCACAGGTTTCGACATTAAAAAATTGACCTGCAGCAACGCAACGTCTCAAATTCCAGCATAATTGTATATAATTGTCTAGCTTTTACAGGAGGTGGTCTAAACTAGTTTGAAAGTATCTATTGTCCAATATATTCACACTCGAATAGCTTCAACTTATACATGTTGGGTCTGCGGGTGAATCAGTATACAATTTTGTTACAAATGGAAAATGAACAATTGGTAAAAACAAATTATGTTTCTTTATCATGCGGTAACCTATTCCATTGAAATGTTTTTGATGCACCAGAGAAGAATCGGTAAGTTAAAATTTTATAATATGCTAATAACAAGCCTAAAACTGTAACAATAGTCCTTCTATGCAGTTCGGATTGATCTTTAAACAGTAGGTTTCTTGCCTGATATCATTTTAACCGATTTGTGAGTTTAATTTCACGTAGGGAGTAGAGGAAGGGAGTAACAGAAGTCCTACAATATCGAGAAAGAAGTATTCTATCGATCTTATTCCAGCTTACAGGCATTAATTTTTAGGATCAAGAATTGAAAATGTGGCAGAAGTTGGAGACACGTAGAAATTTTAAACCAATAAACAAGAAGCCGTATTCCTTGATATAGTGTCCTACTAAAAATTTATATTAATTTTTTCAACTTGCGGAAGATGTATAAAGATATTTCATTTTCATTATAGTCTGCAAATAAAATAAAGATCTTTGATCAATCATTCAATCATTCGCATTCCCTAGAAAATGCATTACTTTTATATCGACCAGCATCGAGATGTCATCCTCCTATTTATTTTCCAAAGGTTAGATACAAGTGACACAGAATGTGTCTGGATTCTATCATATTAGCATATACTTAGTACTGAAAAATTATTACACATCCTTATCCTTCCCAGTATTTTAATTACCACATTATTTGACCAATTTCTGTGAGTTATACCCTGATAATATTCAGATGTATCTGCATCGGTAAAATCGTAGATGATGCTGCAATTTGTATCTGTCCAATCATATTTATCTGTTTTTCAAATTCAAGGAAGTATGGTAGTTTTTATCGGAAGAACTCGTTTGTAGATCCCACGTTTGCTTGTTTCATTATACTTTACCTTCACTGTATTTCAGTAACAATTCTTCACTTGTTAAATCCTTGTCGTATATATATATATTTTTCATAAAGTGCAGTTCTTAACTTACTTATGAAAGCTTTCTTTATAAAAGCAAAGAAAGGAAGGATCCCAATTTGCCCACTAATCCTTCATTATTTTTTCGAAATCCTGTCAATGCTTATTATAACTCTTGAGTACTTATAAGAAAAACCGACCCCAGCGGAAAAGTTAAACAAATTGTAATTTTCAGTTGATCTGGGTCCGCTTTTATCATTCAAATTAAATTTTTCTCAAACTTTAAGTTTTTTTTTGTTCTGAACTGGATTTAGACTTAATCCCGAGTGAGTTTAAATTCAGAGATTTGTGTTGCATATAAAAAGCTTTTGAATAGGACAAAATTGAAATGAAAAGCTCAGAAGAGTTTTTCGAGTCTGTGATTTTTATTATTTTCGTCCAGCCATCAAATATAATCCACGGCGATACAATTTGTATGTAAATTTTTTGCATTTCGTTGGTGGCTTTTGATGGAGAAGTTCTCACACCAATCGGTCGCACTAAGCCGTGATGAATTATTTTACGCGATCCAATTGTCTGGGCAAGTATGCAAACGCATCAGGGATTTTGCGTGAGGCTGAGTACTCATTATTCAGTCCCACCCTGCGGTGGATGACTTAATTTTATGAACTTTAGGATAAATCTCTGTTTTTGGATTCATAATAAAACTCGAAATTGAATTTCCGCCCCTGTTTTGTAAAATGTTTCGGAATCACCGCAAATGGTGGGTGGGGAAATTTGAATATTCCCATCGCACATCCAAATGGATTTTAAAACCACCAGCAGTCAAGAAAAAATAAAATCATTTTTTTTTTTTAGTTTGTTTTAATTTAATCGGCTCTGGTCGGTGTTTTTTCTGTGCTGACATGGCCTTAACGACAGCAAAGGCTTCGATTGTCATGTAACCAAGTTAATTTTATTATGAATGCTCGCATCAATGCAGTGGCCAGTATGTCACGCATGAAATTGACAAAGCATAGGTGTAAACGGGAACCAGTATAATGTTTCATTCACGTGCTCACTTTAATTGGATTTGACTTTGTTAGCAGACGGCTTTGTTGCTTGCACACGAATGACAAAACCGTGATAAATGGGTTGAGGGTTTTTGGGGAAAAAAAAGAGCAGCAACCACAAAAACTTTCGATGCACGAATTACTTTTTATATATCACGACATTTAGACATAGATGGCTTAAGCAGTACAAGTTTTTCGAGGCCATTGAAAAGAAAAGAAGAATGTCAAAACCATTTAAATAACTGCAACACGTACGACAATAATTATCATATAGTCTTCACTGACACTTATGACGGTCTTAGATGATGCTACAATATCGATTGAAATTTTACATATGTAGCTATACCAGCAACTCATAGTGAATCATCCATTGAAGTCAGTTTTCATGGTTTACTCTGAGGATTCGAGAAATCTTCGAATTGGGAATTCTGGAAAGGTCTGCAATCCATCTAAGGCTAAAAGACTTAATAAAGTTTATTATGTTTAGAGCCCTGAAAGCCTGCAATTTTCTGGTAATAAGTAGTTATATTATATTTATCTTCGAACTCATCATATATAGAGCGTAGGAGGCAATTATCTAGCATATACCTAATGTTCCGAAAATACCAAAATCAACACCAATTGATTATTCACGACTACACATGCCTAAATATAATACGCCGCATCACAACAGCTTATTATATTCACAGTTTCTTGGTAGATGCTTTTTTCCGACTTCTGTTAACCTAGTCGAGCTTCTTAAGGTTATGACATTGCAGTAACATGGCTTCCGGAGTATGTATATACATAGGTCAGAGAATCCATACACTCAAAGTTCCAATTAATAACAATTTTCTTGCCTGTCCTATTTATTCTGGATATTGTACCATTTAGTGCTAGGCAGAATCCTGAGAGAGGTCAACCGCAGCCAACCAGAAAAATGAAGCTCATCTTCGCCTGAAAGTCATAAAATTATGTCAACTGAGCAAATAAAAATAAAAATGGTTTTTTTTAAACATTTATGAATTTTAATTAAATCAAATGTTTATTTGCAGTAAAATTTTCAACAAGGTATTATTGTCTAAATAACATCAACTAAATAATCAACCAATTAAAAATCACCTAAAATATTTTAAGACGATGTTTCGAGTTTAGTTCTGTCCATAGTCCGCGCAACGTCAAGTAAAGTCCAGTGCGTTTGCGCCTTTCAAATCCTTAAATGTCTTCCCTCTTTGGATTTAATTGATGATTTTCTTCATCTTACGGATTTGTCTGATTTACGACGTTGGGCCTTTTCTTTGGCCTTCAGTTCGATTTGATGTCTTCTCTTTTCGTCATTTCGGACTTTGGTTTAGGGGTTGTTCACTTCACGTCATGGTGTTGGTTCTTCTTCCTACAGCTGCTGCGCCACATGAGCTGTAATGAATGAATTTCTCGCAAGAGTTTGTTATTTAGTTTGGGAGAGACTGGATATGTTTACGGAGTTTTAGGAAGTTAAGGACTGAAATGTTCCTATGTTGGCAGGTTTCATCATCAGAGACATTTCCGAGTTCTTGAGGGGTTTATTTGGGATTACCCCCTGTAGTAGATAATCCTCTTTGGTGTCATAGAAACTTATTTTACCTTCGTGGAGGTAGATGTTTCTAATATCAGGCTGTGGCAAAAGCAAAGATGATACCGTAAAACAGTGAAACTTTAGGACAGGGGTACAACTTTGGGACAGAGCATAATTTACCACTTTTGAGTTTGCCTTCAACGCTGGACGTTTCGATTGAGTGCGCAATCACAGCCAACTTAACCACCTAACTGTACTGTTTTTTCGCGGCGCTCAACAATAATTAGACTGCAGACTGCAGTTTATATTTTTTCACACAGCACTTATTCAAGTTTTTTTTATTGATCCAGAAACTCTCGTATACCAAGAAGAAACCGTGCATATCGCGATAGTGAAAGGTACGTATTTTGAATACTAGATGCTTTGACATGTTTTCTTTAATCGTAATTTTCTTAATCAGTACACGTTATTTTCTAACCTTAAAGTTGTAATTAGTTAGCTCAGAGCGGGGTAATTTGGGAGTGTCCGGTTCTCCCGTTTTTGTATCAAAAGAAGAAATCATCTCAAAGATATTCACAGATAAACAGCTGATGTGTAAAATTTTGAGAAATCACTTTTTCGTCATCTTTCAAAGCTACAAATTGCACTGTCCCAAAGTTTCCCACATGACGAGGTAAGATTGAGACTTCAATACAGGGCGATTTTTAGAATTGCTTTATTCGGAGAGCAAATCACCAGCTACATTTGCAACGATCAAGGTCAAATTCATTTGAAACCGCAGTATCAGTGAAAAGGGATGAACATTATTGACATGAGACAATAGAAACCTGCAAAAGTGTCCCAAAGTTAACCCGTTTTACGGTACGTATATCACATTTGCTAACAACGTTAGAATTTATAAGAAGAATTGGTTTCCCGTTTAATTTTTCTTGAGATATTGAGTACGTTTAGAGCGGAGCTATTTAGTACTAGTTTTAAGTTAGTCGATCCTCGTAGTACTAATCCGGCTGCGATTTAATCCGATCGTATTAAAGCTGTGACAGTTCTCAAATTTGTCAGATCTGCCTACTATTTCACTAGGAAAATGAGACATAATACTATGAGTTTGTTTGGAAATCCCATGCACATGAGAAGAGAATGGACAATAGATGACAATTTAAAACTTTCCAAATTTCTAAATTTTTAATCATCCACAATACTTTGTTCAAACCTAATTCGCTCGCATTTTTTTCCTGTTTATTTCCACTAATTTTCATTAAAACTAAATAAAACTTCTCTCTATTAATGAACAAGTTTGAAAACACTTCCTTATGTGAGATTTATGTTTACGTTTAATACTAATTTTTTAGGTCAATACTGCATCAGATACCGGATTAAATAAGAACTAGTTTTTTGTAATATGGCGTGTTTAAACCACCGCATATTAGTTCTACGTAGGTCGACTTACGTAAAATTACTCCTAAATGGCACGGTCTTAACAGGCTCATTGTCGATTTGTTAAAATTCTTCGCTCTTTTTAAAGCGCTTAAGCTCTTTTCTGCAGAAGCAGTAGGAGCTGGTTGACTCAAAAATAATAATAATAAATTTAATAACGAACAATGATTTTAACAATAGCTTTCAGTGCATTAACGATAATTAATGATAATTTTATGATTTCGCGAAGATAACGGAAACTGGAAAAATTCTCGGAGATACTCCGGCTCAATTTTATACAAAGAAATACCAAAGAGTAGAATTAAAATTGTACGCTTTAAGTTACTATCTGGAGAGTAACCAAGTAGGACTACTACAGAGACACATGGCCAAATCTTCTTAAACCAAAAACAAAACGAGAGCAAGCATTGAAAGCTACTTGAATGCTCAGAGAACGATCCCTATCTAATTTCAAAAAATGTAGTAAGACAGAATAATAATATCTTCATCTAATAGGAGGGTCTAAAATTCTCGCCGATTGCTATAACCTCATCAAGCTAGCATATACCTTGCCAAGGGTGACTCTAATATTATCACAACAGTTAACGCCAGTGCTCGGAACAATTTCCAAGTGAGTAACTTTATTGTGCATAGGCAATGTAAAACCAATAAAACTTATAACAGTTATATCATATATCATTCAGGGGTTAGAGTTAAGTTGTAACCCATTTAGCGTAGACCATTTATTTATCTACTCAGGATCACAATAAATACGTACGATACAGTCCGCAATTAGGCCAACAGGGCTACTTAAGTAAAACTGTACGTTGTCAGCATACAAGTAAATTTTTGCATCTTCAACAACATCGAGAAGGTAATTAATTACCAAATAGTAGGGGACCGAGTACGGAACCCGAGGTACATTACATCAGACGGACTTTAATTTTGAAAGACTATTACCCACTTTAACTTGCTGATGGCGCTCACAGAGGAACGTCTTTATCAAATAGCGGTTGCATTAAATCAGTATTCAGATGGAAGTTTAGAAAGTAGTAAGTCACGACCGACACTATTAAATGCCTTAGAGAAGTCATAGAAGGCAGGCCTACTCCAGTTATTATCAATCATGGTATTTTTATATTGGTTGATACCTTTAATACTGCAGTTTTACAAAACAGACGAAAACCTGACTCCATGGCAATCATAGTCAGCATCTTTTTACATTCAATCCAATCCAGTATTAGCTTATAGATGAGCTGCTCTAGTACTTTCGATAGGAATGACAAGAAGTCGCTAGGAGTTTCAGCATTAACCTTCATAGGGATTTGCAGAAAAGTAGCACTTTTCCAAACGTTGGATAAGGTAAAAGTGGTAAAACAAGTATTTATGAAATGAGAGATGTACTCGTACTTACCAATCAAGGGAAGAAATAACTTTATAAGGTGCGGCAGTAGAGAATCAGGTCTCATATCTTCCGAATTAACTGAGAACGTTGCAGAGATCAGCTCCTCCAAATAAATTCCACAAAAGTAAAAATAATTCATGTCAATTTGTGGCACCCAATTATCATCTGAGCCTGGATAGTTCCCTATAAATAAATTCATTAAATTTGTTTCTAGTAGGTTATGTAGCAACTTCGCTGGGGTTGAAATGCGAAAGTTGAAAGGCGAAATTCTGAGTTAAAATTACTTCTGTAAATCTTCTTCATAAAATTCATTTGGTCGCATATTTTTTATGAAATTTTCTTTAAATATTTTTGTTGAAATATATTTATGTATGTATGTATGCGTTCAGGTTTTTATTTGTTCCTCAATTAAATCGTCAAAAGTTTCCAGTCAAAGAATTCAAAATGCATTGGTAAATGCCGATATCCCTCGAATCAATAATACAACAGAAAACGTCTTTTTTTTTGTAATGCTTATAGTCCATGGTTTAGGGGCCCCTTCGTGGGTTCGGGGCCCGTGCTATATGGCCATCCTGATACCCTCTATCTGGTCCTATTCTACTATCATTTCTATGATATGAGTCATATGGTAACGAACTGATTGCCTGCTAACTATAGCTGATTAGGTTAAACATGCAAACAACCTTTAGAATTGACTTGCATTTAGTATTTGAAAACACTCTTCTATAATTGCTGCGTACTTACAAGATAAGTGAAGAAAAATAAAATTGAAATTTTCATTGTCTATGGTGTCTCTTTTGTTCTCCATCAATAAGTCATTCGAAACAATAAAAAAAATCCTAACAACAGTGCAGTGGGAGAATTGCTTTGCAGTTGAAGGGATTGCTTCATATTTAATGAATCATCTTTTACAACACGCGGATAACAGCAAAAACTCATAAGTTGTTGTGAAATTCTCCTACAGCTCTCTACTCTAAACTTAATATCCAATTACGTCGAACACTGGAGCACTAACTGAGATTTATCTTAAGGTCTGTGCACGACGAGGCGTAGTTGCACAATGCGGAGATTCGTCATATCATGAGTATTCTTGGAGGAATAAAATAACTGCACACTAATTTAATGGACTTAACTTTTGAAGAGGTCTCGCACAGACTAGCCTCGCTTAATAGCAATGCGCAATTTTGCAATACAGTAGGAAAGAGTAATAAATGTTCGGCGTAGTTGGCATTTGGTCCTACGCTGCACATGCTAAATAAAAACTAGCACTTTTCTCGGCAGCAACTCAATAATAGTTTTATTCTTTGTATGGTGCGTTTGGAATTTTCCGAATCTGAACTAACTTTTCTTTATTTCTCAAAATTTTTTTATTTCAAAAAGCTTAATCAAAACGAGTTTTGCATATCGAATACTAGAAACCCAACGTTTCCATTCAATCCATACATTCTATTATGCTCCATGTCTACTTTTATGAATAATAATTTTTTTTAAATTATTTTGATACCTAATTGTATAATTAGCTTATGTTTCTCATTTATTTCATAATTTATTATATTTATATTTTTAAATTCAATTTTTTATTTTTAAGGGTTTTATTATTGTATTCAGATTAATTTTCATAAGTTTAGGTTTTGTTTGTGCTTCATTATCTATTGATATTTTATTAACTTTTTGGATAATAAATTGCTCTTAATTTAAGGTTGATGTTTATTTTAGTTTTATTATCTATTTTACTCTTATTGCAATCACGACATTTTTAATTTAAATCATCCATCGAGTGAAATGGAGCAACTCCTTCAGATATCACATTTATTGCTTCTTAAGTTGGATCATTGGAGAGAAATATTGATAACATCTTGTATGCATGTGCATTTTTGAGATGTTTTCTTATAATCTTCCAGGCAGGCGTGAAAACTTCAATATCTTCCAACAAGTACAGTGTTTTTTAAACTAGTTTGCGTAATATTCAGGAAATTTTTTCCGTCGATCTTAATTATCTAAATGAATATTACAAATGATTACGATAAGAAATGTGTGTCGATTTTTTTAGGATGCTGCCAGAGCTCAGGGAACACTCTATGATTCCATAGCATAGCTTTCGCATGAAAGTAAGAAGGGGAATGCGGGATTATTGAGTTGAGACAAGTAGATAACTGTGTGCATTACCCTTGAATGTTTATGGGTCATTCTGCTTATGAAGGATTCCCGGAATTTCACGGTACCACCGCATTTGACTTCAAGGGTGTGAGAGTGAGTTGGAGTTACAGCTCGTGTGCTGCGCATAGGCAGAATTCTACAAGGAATTAGGCTAGAAATTACGTCAGGGCAATAACCATAGAAGTAGCGATAAAAGAGAGACAGACATTCGACATTACACCGGTGCCCTAGGAAATCAGAAATCGCTCGGGGGTTTAACGTTAGCACTTAGCTATTAAGCCTAAATCTCACGGCAATCTTAATGCACGGATTAGTAGACAAGCGACAATCAGCACCCTCATGAGATAGAGTATATTCTATTCTGTCTCAAGGATACCAGTTTATGTCAGTAGTTGCTAACTAGTCGAATCAAGATCTATCTAAAATTTTTGGGTCACGGTACCCGGTTGATTTAGCACAACTCCACGCCGAAAGCCAATCTTCTAAGCACAAATTAATAAGCGAACATTCTTCAAATTTTCGGACGCAGTATGCAATTATTTAAAAGGACATACTCTCCTGTTCAAAGAAGAATGTCCGCCGTCATCCAGACTCAGACAATCTCTCTCTCTGCCCGCATATGGGCTACCAAAACCACCCAGATGCTCACATAGAGCAGCTTTCTCCATGTTGAGGTGAATAGCATTACTATAGCAGCACTATTTGGGGCTCCTCACACCCGTGGCACCAGCTTAACAATGTCGGCTACCCAATTGATGTGGCCTCGTAGCGCATGACAATAAAGTCATGAGTAGTCCCAGTGGTATCTTTATATGTAGGTAGATATCCATATAGTAATGGGACTGGTTAATGCATTCGGGCCTAAGAACTTATTTTCAACGTCTAAACAAATTTTATATATCCTTTACAGGAAAAACACGACCCTAATAGGCGTTATCAGCGGGGACCACGAGAAGGTTATGATATGCCCGTATTCAAGATTGGAGAGGCTAGATTAATCTAGAGTAATCTTATAGTTGATCATTTATACTAACCATATAAGCACTACTAACATACATACTTGATTTCCATTATTCATCAACAGCGACATCCTTCGCCCCTGCCCAAGAGCCCTGGGGAATCAATTGGTGCAATTGGTATGTCATCGCTAATAAGCTGTACGGCCATCTTTTGAACTGTCTAACGCGGATAATGCAGTGCATCCAGCTTGATGGGGTAAAATATTTCTTGCATCTTTGCAAGAAGCCCAGCCATTTCATTGCGTTTTTGGCAATACCAAAAATGTGATCCGACTAAGATATTTAGTTATTTCTATGCTTAAGATGGTCGAGTTCGAGATATCTTCACCATCAACGGAAATAGGTTGAGCGGGTGTTGGAGTACGTTTGAAATGAAGGACAACACATAACACTGCGTTCTGGAAGACCCCATTCGTTCTATCACAAGCGAGTATTGTTGTAAGATTCTAGTTTAGCGAACTGAACAGGTGACTTCGTTTGTCAACTATAACTTTCCCACGAGAATTAGCTATAGAATCTAAAGAGTACACGAAATCAAGGCAGCTGTCATCTGCAGAACTATGAAGTGAGAACTAGCAGATCATTACTAAAAATGAAGAAGAGAACAAGAAAGAGCACAGAACCTTGCGGTACACTGGCATGATTATAAAACAGTTAGAAGTCACTACGTACTACGTCCAATATAACATGAATTGAACGGTGGGAATGATAGCTTTCAAACGTTTTTAAGAAAAGAGAGTCTAGACCTAATGCCTGAAGTTGAGCTAAAAGAGCAGAATGTCACACTCTATCGAAGGCCTTCGAGATATCTAAAGTGATGATTTCAGATTCATAAAAATTATGGAGGGGCCGTTGGGCTGTTTTTACTGATTATATTGTGAAAGATAAAAATTTAATCTTCCGTGACCAATATTATTCACGGCTGATATTCATGTTTAGAGTTCTCCCAGAATTGTCATAGAGTTGAGATGGCTTAGTGGTCAGTCAAATCTCTGAGTAATTTTCTTTGAATTTATCTAACTCCCAAATAGAAAACAAAACACAGAGCCGCAAGCTTTGAAAACTTTTATTTTTCTAGTAGCTGTTATCTATTATTTTTGGTATTTTTGCAGTCTATTCAAACAAAATCTTCATTTCATTATAATTTAAAGATATTGCGAATATTGCGAAGGCTCCATGAATGTAAAGTCAGCACATACATACGTATAATTATTTACCTATTATAGTAGAATAAAAATGAAGATGTAAAACTGGATTAGAATTAGTGGTTAATGGGTGTTTCAATCCTATTCAAAGCACTCGTTGTTCCTTTTCAACTCCATTGAATTTTAGAATAGTGTAGATGAAAGTATTTATTCATGTCATAGTAAAGCAAACTCATTGGGATTGAATACCATCGCATCAGCTGAAGAGACTGCTAAGCAGTATTGCTTTTCACTGTTCTTAAAGTGAGTGATTATTTTAGTATTTAAAAGATTTGAGTGAACTCACGAATTGAAAGAATAATCCGAGTTATCTTTCGAGATTTAATATATGACCTCTTGTTTGATAGACTTGATGAATAGTATCACAATGAGTAATATCGATATATCCATATGACAAATGCCAAGTGTTGCAAATTGCAAATATAAATCATAGATCACGCAGTATCGTTATGGCTATTAAGGGTGAATAACTTATTTTCGGGAAAATTCCTCGACCATTAGGGCGCGCTAGTGAAGTTCGAACCTAAGCCCATAGACTCATGAGCCATTGCATTGTATATTACATATCATTAACCAATGCCTTAAAAATCAATCAGTTTGATTTTGTTAACGTTTTTTATTAAATATATGATGGCCAAAGTTGAACTGCTCAAGATTAAACGAAGATGCCCTTCATCTCTCTGACATTGCATACTTAGATATTCGTCAACACTATCGCAACCTCATCAACAAGTTATTATAATTAACTTAACTGTTATATAAAATACTATATAATTGGTGGCAGAGCCGGGAACTTGAATTGAGCTTGCCTCGGAATGGTGCCCATAAATGATTTCATACCAAGGCATATATGCATCCGGAATAAGTGGATTAGGACAGTTCCAAACTCCAATTTAAAGTGACCTAAATATATGTTAAACAATATTCAATCCCAATTTTATTCAGCGACCTAAAATTTTCAATTCCAATTTCGATATACCCACAAAGATTAGCACAGACAGCCATTTTCCTGGTAATCAATTTGCCAACTAGCTTTCTTCATATTTTAATCTCTTCGAATGATACAAAAGCCCCCATTGTCTAGTGCCTTAATCTCACCCATTCTTAAGACAATATCGGGGTGCCGTGTGTAATTAAGATTAATTGCATCCCATCATCGGTTCTTGTCAAATAAATCCTTAACTTTATGAACATTTGATTATACACAGTCATCCGTTGGTGCGACCGACGCGACGTACGAAGAGGATCTTGTTCGTATGTGAGCCCGTTAATTATCTGTTTATGGCTAAACTCTAGCTGTTCTCCATTCGCTCAGACTCAGCTCAGCAATTCTGTCTGTCTGTTTGTTTGTTTGTTTGTTTGTTTGTTTATTTGTTTATTTGTTGTTTGTCTAAGAGTTTTTACGAGATATCCACTTAAGGCAGTTAACACTTAACGCCTTCAAATGAACAGACTCTTAACTCCGGCAGTCATGTATTTCGACGCGCTCTCAAACTGACTGCTGTGAGTATATGTAGATGCTGGAAAAATGCAGACATCAAGGACTCGTAATTACTGTCGAAACGATGAAACTGGGCAAGCTGAGTATAAACTTTTGAAGGCCTTACGATGACAGCCGTTTTCTTTCATAAGTGGCTTACGAGTTTGTGTTAAACTTGACCAGCTATATTTTATGTGTCCATTTCGAATTTTAGTGGTCATTGGTGGTTTATCGCACTCGTATTGAGCGTCTTGCTGATAAAAACGTTTACGTGAAGTGATACTAATAGAGATATGGCCATTCATCTCGAAGTCATTATAGTTTGAGAGAATTTTCCTGTTTTACTGCTGCGGTGGTATATAGGGAAGTAGGAGTGTTTGCCTTCTTATACTAGTCAAAGTGAAAATGCAATTCAATCGTAATAGGTAGAAGACATCCTAGATTTATTAATTAATAGCATAGTTAACAGTAAAATTATAAATGTCGTCTTTATTGTTAGAAATTTTATATTCCAATGCTGTCTGATGAAGTGGATGAAGTGAACCACTTTATCTCAATATGAAAGAAATTATTCGTCATTATTATGGAAACGACTCTTTCAGTCGAGGTAGCAATTGTAGATTAGTTAGCTAAAGTTTTGTTTTGCATTTGTAGGTATATATTAACAGTTACGCGTAAAAATAAGAAAAAATATTTCTTTACAAATTTATTAAAAAAAAACTATAAAAATATCACACAAATTTAAAGTTTCAAATCTAAGTAGAAGCTTCTGCATTGAATTGACTTGAATTCTCGACTTAAAACTCTATAGGTTAAACCTCTCTTTGCGTTAAATGAAAAAATAAATCTTCATAAATTGTGGATATTTTCAACAGCGTTATATAATTGTGGTACATTGAGAGGGAACCACAACAACCGTTTCGGATTAAAAGGATGATTAAGAATATCTGCTATGTTTTTTACATAATACCCTGTATCTTAAAAAGATATGGATATACACTAGCGTCATTCGACCCATGTTAATCTACGATTCGGTGATGTGGTGGAAAGCAATGGACTTCGCCAATCATCGCAAGATATTGGAGAAGATTCAAACACTATGCTTTCTGAGCGCAAGTGGCGCTTTTAAGTCAACTAGCACTCGGGCTGTGGAGGTTATCCTTAACATACACCCGGTGCAAATAAGTATCAAGCAGGGGGCGTCGACTACAGCGCTAAAACTGCATCTTTATCTCGACTGGCTTCATGCGGGAACAAGACTTCCACATGAATCCATTATAAGTTCGTGCAGTCTATCGCACCTGGCATCTATGGGAACAGTGATCGCCTCCTCGAGACCAGTCTGAAAAGCAATTTTGAATCTAGAATTCTATCCAGGGCAGAATGGGAATCACTATCCGTGTTTCAGCCATTGCCAAACCCAGTTACAATATATACTGACGGTTCTAAGTCCGATGAAGGTATAGCGGAAGTTTTCTGCGAGGAGCCTGATATAAAATCTACCTTTCTCCTTGAAAGACATGTCACGATTTTCCAGGCAGAAGTCAAGGCCATTCTCGAAGCGGGAAGGCACCCCCTTAACTCAGACACCACTGAAAATAAGGAGACAGCCAAGCAGCTGTCAAGGCGTTATCTAAGCACTTTGTAATCTCCAAACTACTAATGGAATGCAAAACAACCCTGAACTCCCTTTCTCGGAATAACACGGTGATAGTGCAGTGGGTTCCGTGGCACAGAGACATTAGCGGGAATGAACGGGCGGACGAGCTTGCTCGTCTTGGTGCAGCCTCGGAGGAACCTGCCTTGTTTCTACCGTTTCAAGCTGGGCTGAGCGCCAACACAGTGGCCTTTGGTTGGAAGACCCTTCGGGTAGAACAACAAAGGAACTGTAGGGTAAACTAAATCTGTATCAAACGAATAAGCTCTTAGGACTTAACAAGCCAACCCTGAGATCTCTGGTATCCATTCTCACTGGGCACTTCTGTCTCAGGAGTCGTCTTCACAGGATGAGAATTGTTGACGATCCAGCATGCAGGGTTTGTGGAGAGTAGTCTGAAACAGTGACACACTTTCTTTGTCGCCGCCCGGCACTCTCAGGGATACGTTACAGATTCTGGACGAGTTACACTTGCTTGGCGTTTAATTGAGCCTGGCTCCAACAAAGTTGAACTTTTCCAATATAACTCTAACAGTCCATTAAATCACCAGTTAATATTTAAAGGTATTTCGATTTTTCCATACTATTCCATCTGTCTATGTTTATTTGTCTATGTATCTGTCTGCCTAACCATCTGTCTATTTTTCTGAACCACAACTCGAGAATGCGTTAACTTAGAAAACTGAAAATTTGTACCAGGACATTTTATAAAAATTCTAAATCTACCTCGTAGGTTTGTCATACAAAAATTTCGTTTTTTACTATAGATAATATTTGAACATTGTATGAGTAGGCATTGAGCTAGACAGCTGAACTTTCGTAAATGGCGCTATTATAACCTTTCCAGATCAATATTCAAAATGGCAAAAATTGAACAGCACATTGGTGGAGCTTCCATACAGAATTTACATTTGCGATTTTTCTCGTTATAGCGTAAAACCGACCAGTTTTTATTCTCCGAAATATAGAAACCTATGCAATTGTATGTAACAATTTTTACTGTCCAACGAGCAGTTCTACAAAGCAATACAGAAAGTCACTTTACCGATCTAATTTGGATATTTTCAAAACATGATCAAAATTGGTAGTTTTGATTACCAGGCTTTCAGGATGAATGTGTTTGACAGCATGGTATACCACTAATAAAAATATAAATAAGTTATGAAAAGAAATGTTGAATTTTTGGTGGAGCTAGTAAATGCGATTAGTTAAGTTTAACATATTATGAATTTTCTTCTATTAGATCGATATTGTGAATTATTTACTTATTTGTCTTATTATGAATTATTTGCATCTACTTGATCTTTTTTCGCCTTTTAAATCTGTTTTTCTTTGTAGGTTTCTGCATAAATTATCTTGTAAATTTGTTTTTAATGGTTTTAACACTTTTGTGATTGCTGGTGGATCGTGTGCACTTGATGGTATATAGCAATGTATCAGCCGTGGATGAGAAAGCATTTCTGAAAAACTTTGTAAACGTAAACATTGGTAATTTAACAATATGTCATATAAATGCACGCAGTATACTTTCGAACTTTGATGAATTTAGATATATTTTCCTAGATAGTTGCCTTGATATAATTGTTGTGTCTGAGACATGGTTGAGCCATAATGTAAATAGTTCTCTTATTGAATTACCTGGATACCAAGGCGGTGTAGCTGCCTTTGTTAGAAAGAAATTTAAATGCAAAAAGGTGTTAACATTAAATATTTCCTCGTGGAGTGTGGAGTACCTGTTTGTGGAGATATGTCGTGGTGTAAATAAGTTTTTACTTGGGTATGTATATAAACCACCTCAAGTTACTAAACTGGATTCTTTTTATGAATCTCTCATGCAGGTCTGTTGTGCTTATCCTCTAAATATAGTCTGTGGCGATTTCAATATTAATTTATTAGCAGAAACTTTGTTGCCCAGTTTAATAATTTTTCCAGGAGTATTATCAATAGCAAACCTACTAGATATCATGCGAACGGTGCATCTTTGTTGGATATTCTTATGACTAATCAGCCCAGTATTGTATTACATCAGGATTGCTTCTCAATCTCTGGGATAAGTGATCATTATGCTATTCTTGCGTATTTCGCCCTAGCGGTACCTAATGCAATTAAAACTAAAGTGTCTTTCCGTTGTTTTAAAGATATTGACCTTGATAGTTTATATGCCGAGGCATTTACGCTCAATTGGGATAGTATATATCGATTGTGTAGCGTGGACGACCAGTTATCTTACCTAAATGACATGATATCATATCTTTATGATAAATTTGTACCACTCAAGGTCTACACTCCACGGTTTCGATCTCCATAGATGAACTCAGAAATTGAGGCTCTGATTACGGAACGCAACCGTGCCTATCAACGTTGGAGAAAATATGGGGGTGAATATTTAAGAAGAAATTATAAATACTTGCGCAATAAGGTTACATCGGAGATTCGTAGAGTGAAAATGAATTTTTGCAAATGTAAATTAGATACGGGTCTTCCATCTAGTAAACTGTGGAAAAATATTAAATATCTAAGTATAGTGGGTCGAAACAAAAATTCTTGCGAACTTCCCCCTGACGAGCTAAATGACTACTTTACTTTGCGAGGCCCAATACAAATATTGACCGTTGTACCTGACTTTATATCTGACACCTACAGTGGTGATTTTTTATTTGTTAATGTTAACTCTGAACAGGTCATTCTGGCAATAAAATCTATCAAATCGAATGCAGTGGGCTTGGACAATATTGATTTAAAGTTCGTTAAGCTCTTACTTCCTATAATAATCTCACCTCTTACGCATATAATAAATTCCTCAATTACACAAATGCTTTATCCCTCAAGCTGGAAGTAGGCTAAAATTATACCTATACAAAACCATTCTGGAGTAAGTGTACCAAGTAATTATAGGCCCATTAGTATACTACCTGTGTTATCTAAAATTCTCGAAAGGATTCTTTTTATCCAATTAAATGACTACATAAATCACCAGGGACTTTTGTGTGAAAATCAGGAGGGATTTCGTTCTGGTCATAGTACTACTATTGCACTTCTGCATATAACAGAGATTATTAGACAAAACGTACAGGATAAGTGCGCTGGTATACTTTGTCCTCTTGACTTTACAAAAGCATTTGATTGTTTGGATATAGATATACTATGCAGAAAATTGAAGGGAAAGTTTAAATTGTGCAGTTCAGCTATTAAACTCATGCATTCTTATCTTTCTGGAAGGTTTCAGGTAGTTGAATCCGATGATCGGCTTTCTAGTAAAAAAGCCTCAGGGATCGATACTTGGCCCTTTACTTTTTGTCTATATATAAATGACTAAGCTGCGGTTCCAAAATTCTGCTCTGTTAAATTGTACGCTGATGATGTCCAGTTACTTTTACCAATGCGAATTAGTGAATTTAATGTAGCCATTGGCAGGTTTAATAGTGGCCTCTTAAAAATCTCTGAATGGGCCAAGAAAAACAAGCTAATGCTCAATTCTTGCAAGACTCAAGCAATTATCATCTATAAAAATTATGTCAATAACTCGAGTTTTCCACCATTGATCCTTGATGGTACGCCTGTGCCATATTCTGAATCGGTTCGAAATCTTGGAATGATATTTGATACTAAGCTTGGTTGGGGCAGACACGTAGATTCAATTATGAGTAAGGTTTTCAATGGGTTGAGAGGCTTGTGGATTCATTATTCTTATACTCCCAAAGAGACACGTCTCCGTCTTGTTAAAGTCTTGCTTATCCCAATTATTACCTACGCAGATGTTGTGTATGCGAACCTCATGAGTACCTGTCGTGTTAAGCTCAATATAGCCTATAATTTATGCGCAAGATATATCTATGAACTACGATGCTTTGACCATGTCTCAGAATTTTCAAGGAGTATTTTTGGCTGCACTTTCAATAATTATCTTAAATTCCGAATTGCAGTGATGATGTTTAGAATCATAAATAAGTTAAGTCCTAATTGCTTAACTAATTGCATAAGATCTTTGTCTTCCAATCGTGTAAGTGGTCTTTTGATACCTTGGCATCGAACTAATTTTAGCACAAAATGCTTTTTCGTCTACGGAACGTAGGTATGGAATGCCCTGCCAATTGAAATTCGACGTCTGCGATCTGCCAGCAAGAGGATGTTATTGGTAGGTATAATTAGCCATATATACATGTAGAAAACCTCCCTTATTAACATGAGTGCTTTAGTATTTTGATTTTTAATTTTTTTTCTCTGCTTTACTTCCTTAAATATTTGTCACCTTATAAAAAACTGTAATTTATCTCTTTTTATTTCTTTTCTCTTATATTGTAAAGTTCTTTCTTTTCTCGTAATGTTTTGTTTTATCTCTATTATTTACCATTTTTACACTTGTTTAACTGGAATTTATTATTTGGATTTTGCGCATGTTAACGAGCTTTGTACTCACTTGTGCTCAATATTTTGAATAAAGTATTATTATTATTAGTTACACTGCCGCGATAGGGATTGCGATAACGTAGCAAAAGCGATAACGAAGCGACGACGATAGATCGCCATGCATAGTTTTCAATGCCAATGCTCTCACCAATGCGATAGATGACAGAGATACAAAGAATTTCTGTAGCATTTGAACAGCGAGATCTAATGTCTATCACAGCATGCACAATTTCAGTCGTTTATCGTGAGCTGATAACTCAACTATTTTTCTTACTGTACAGATTTCGACTTTCTTTTTAATTAGACCATCAAAATATTGAACATATTGCTACGTATATTCATCAAAAAATTATATCTGAAGTGCAGCGTGCCGGTGTCATAACAATAGAGAAACTACGGTGCGTAAAATATGCCACAGAAAAATGAAATTGAGGTTCAGTTTTTGCATTGGTTTTTATATGGATAAAATAAAACTGCATTAACGCTTATTTATCAAATTGTATTTACTTTTAATTTATGTACAGATAAGGTTTCTGGGCTCAATCGTCGCCGGAGTCGTATCGCGCCATGTACAAGAATCGGATAGTTCGGTCGAGATATTTAGTTTAGTGTCGCTGTCGAATTTACTAATTATATTTTGTTGTTAAGAAATTATTTTTCTGCTATACTTTAATATAATGTTGCTAGAGGAGTTTTGCTTGAAATTATATCTCTGGCCTATCATATCATATTTAGCTTATTCAAAAGCAGCTTGTCTACAATTCGGATTAACTTCTACTCCATTTCCATATATAACACTGCCAGCACGAGCAACCTTAGGAACAGCTACAACAATTACTACTCAAGCTACGGTACCTACATTTCAACCAACGGTACCCACGTTTCAATCAACTGTGCCTACATTTCAACCAATATTGCTTTGTCAATCGCCAACTTTTGCTACACTACCAACGAGAACTACAGTTACAGTTCCTCCAACTATAAGTACTACTACCATACCAACGAAAACAACTACTTCAACTACTTTAGCACCAACTACAACAACAATTCAACCAACTCTGCCCACTATTCCACCAACAATTTGTCCAATATTTCCAGTTGTCTGTCTACCCTGGAGATGCAAGTCCTAATCTACCTTGTCCTTGTATTGATTCAAGAAATCATATTTTTAGTCAAGGGTATAGAAGACCGTTAAGTTCAGGTGAACAATAAATTTCGTGGCCATTAACCATACATCATTCGCCATCATAAAATCAAAATAAAAAAATACAGAAATTAACACAATTCGTCAGCATATCATTATTGATAGATTTGAATAATAACAGACAATTTTAAGGTACAGCAGCCCATCGTACATCCTTTGAAATGTTCTACTATCAAAATTTAACCTGACTTTCTCGATATTTCAGCAAGTAATTGCTTCGGACTTGACCAACAGCCCGGAATTTGTATCAATATCGCTGGATGTCCTTATTTAATAGAAGAATTTTATTACCAGATGGAAAAAAATTCCCAGGCAAATGACATTTGACGATTTTCTGAATAAATCTATTTGTGGCTTCGGTGGCACAAGCAATTTTTTCGTAATTATCCAGGATTTCTACATTGCAAGGAGTAAGCTTCATTGCTTCATTTTTAAAATAAACAGTTCTGCTGTCCAATTCGAGGTCAACCCATTATACAGCTATCAGCACAATCTGGCAGAGATCCATCGGCTTCTTTATTCCATTTTGCAAGTTTAGGTGGCGTAAATACTCAAACTCAAGGTGTTTGGGAGGTTGAAAGTAGCGTTCCATCAACAGCAATACCTCCGCAACCAACAGCAATACCTCTGGATAGTTGATAGCGAAAATTCAAGTCGTTATTGAAAAGTTAATTAAAATCATTTAAAAGAATACCAAATTTTATATGAGCTGAATATAAAATATTATAAAAAAGACAAAGTGGTTGATGATATTGCCAAGGAGTTGAATATATGTTAGGTTAGGTTAAGAATATGGGTGACTGGGCCACTGGGACCCTGCGGACACTATGACCAGAGTTAATTTACTGTGTCTTCCCCTAAAGTCGTTATGCTAAATCTAGCCTAGAATACAAGTGGTATGGTATAAACGAGCTGAGGTTATATTACAAGTACAAAACCGTTGTTGGATTTGGAAACTTTCTTCGATTGGTCGTCTTCCATTAACTTCAAAATTTAGCATATCCCTCAGGTTTGATTCAGATGGCTCTCAATGTTGGGTGTAATAACTATCGTCCTTATTTGTGGTTTGTAAAGAAAATATGAAGAGCTTATGGGGCTTGAATATTTTTATACCCTAGATGAAATCTATAGGGGTATACTAAGTTTGTTATTCCGTTTGTAACACCTCGAAATAATGATGGTAGAGTCCGTGCGCACGATAACTCGAGAACGCGTTCACTTAGAAATCAAAAATTTTGTACACGGACATTAAAAAAACAAGTTAAATTAAGTTCGAAAATGAGACAAATTGGGCAACTCCTTCGTGGGGCTGCCATACAAAAATTTCGTTTTACACTATATATTTGGACAGTACCAGAGAACACTTCGACATAGAAAGCTGAAATTTGGAACATCGTATTTTGATAGTAATAGCAAAAAAAATTTCAAAAATGAACTAAATCGGGCAACCCCTTCTTGGTGTTGCCATATAAAAATATTGATTTTTTACATATACTTTGAAAACGATTAGTCCTAGACATTTTTATTGTACTAAAAGCTTCCTCAGAATAAGAAATCCTTTAAAATTGGTTATAATCCTTTTTTCTGTCCGACCGAACCGTTCTAGAAATATATGCTAGAAACCCATGCAAAAAATCAAAATTGCTCAAATGGGTGACCATACGGTCATTATCTAGGGTATCATAAGATCTTAACATCTTAGACCAACTCTAGCTTTTTCACTTGTTGATCTTTAAATTCAATTGAACTTTCTGATGGTCCTGTCCAGCTTACCCTGCTGCGAAAGACGCATCAAGTAAAATTTTAAAGCAAATCCTCAATCGACAATCGAGGTATGGGGAGTACTTTGATTTTGATCAGGCAAACATTTCTTGGCTGGTATACATACTTCGAGCAAACTGCGTTCAAATTTCATCTCCATGGCCGTAGCACTTAAAACTCCTGCCACACTACTTTCTATACAACTTTATATTCGAAATCAATGATGGCCAATAAGACAATTGCAAACTTTATCAAATTGGAAAAATAAGTCGAGCCAGTATGTATTGAATGCACATTTAATGGCTGCTACTAATTCGATTGGGAAACTGTAATCGCTGTGATCTATAGAGTTGGTGTGAAAAGAATTGTGTCGCTAGTTTATCGCCATAATTTTCGGTGACCTTATCGCTACCGCCGCTAGCTTAAAGCCTTTATTTATGTAATTTTTCATAATTTTCCCGTTCTTATTCATATTTCTTAAAAGCAAATAATTAATTTAATTTATGTGTAAATGTGATTTATTTTGTGCTCTATAAGGTGCCGTTTAGAAACATGATTCGCCGATTAATCTAGTTCACTACCAATTATCCTTTTTCCTTTGGAATAGTATAGGTATAACGCTTTAAATAAAATCATTCCCATTTTTCACTTCTTTTGAAGTCCGTGTCATGAGTTCGTACTTATTCTTGTTTTTTTTTTTTGCCTTACGGCGATATGGCACACAATATGTAGCGAACTTGGGAAAAAAATAAGCCCTATGGCAGGCTCTGTCTAGTTAAGCTACCCCCATCTTAAATGGGCTATCATCAAGAGATATTTTAGCAAAATTCTGCTGATAATGTGATAATTATGCTAATTTTAGACAGGGGTGCACGAGTGTGTTTAATTTTTCGCGTTCTAATATCTTTTTCTCGCCAGTTAAAGTTGGGGCGGAGTGAGATGGGGTGAATGCAATGCACTTTATAATATTAATCCTGGGGCGTCCTTAGAAAGTCCTGCCGAATTGAAACCGGACTAATATGACTTGAATTCAGGTTATAGAAGGACTATACCATTGGACTTATGGCGACAAATTTATAGCATTTGTTCGTGGTAGTTTTTTGGCAATGTTCTCTGGTGGTAATTTGTTTTATTTATTTATGACTACTTACGGGTGAAAGAAGGGGGGGTTTTATTGGTCATATAGTAGAAATGATCATTTAATCTTCTCGAACATCTGAAGTTGAAGTTTTTGTTTGCGATTTATAGCACTAATCTGTTAATAAACGAGTTACTTTCACGTATCTTTATTATTTTCGTTGGCTGGCTATATGTTCTTATTATTTTAGAGTCATGAATTTAATTACCATAAATTTATATACATTTGAAGTTTTTCAGCTTGGTATATGCTTCTTAACTACCACATATCATCTGCTTCTAAAAAATATGTCTCTAAGAGTTAAAGTTCATTAATAAATGTTCGGTCGCGATCAATTTCTGCCCGAAAGGAAACAAAAAAAAATCATATGGTCCGATAAAAAAAATATTGTTGTTACTTGAATCCCTAATACTTTTACAAGATCGGTAGCGCTTATAACAATTTTCTGTAAATATAATTAATTTGATAATTTCCTAATAATTATCTAAGCTATGTGCTTAGCCTGCTGAAGCTATTCAATGATATGGCTGACATCTGTCGGTTATTAGGTGAACGCACCGTGCTCAAGCAAGTCAATTGTGCCTCTTCTGACTATGAAGTCCTTACAAATGATTTTTAAATGCTTATAAAGCTTCTCTGAATATTGAGACGCAGCTTGAACAGAGTAGTGAAAGGATATTTTGATAAGTATACAATACAGACCCTATAACCAGCAAATTTGAGACGATCCTTCCCTTTCCATTAAATTTTCTTCTAAGTAAATTTAATAAATAAACAAATATAAACGAAGTACTCCTTTTTGGTGTTTGATTGATATTTTACTTGTAGGTATATAGTATCTAATAAATATAATACGAATTTGAAATATTGCCTATATCTATGTAATGTATCTAGGTAGCATTCGTGTACGTTAAAAAAAGAAATCAATTTTCTAGATAAGTGACACTTTTTATGTATAAGTAATTAAATAGAAATGAAAATGAAAATGGTCTTTCCTCTTTCTATACAAACAAATAAAATTTTCGTACTGCAATAGAAATGCCGTATAGATTTTTACTAGCATTTTCAATGTTTGGAATGTCTATATTATTTTACGACAGCAATAAATTGTCCATACGAACCTGCAGGACTTTTATCATTCTTCGACTTCACGCCCTTCGCATAACAACGAAAACTGTTGAAGCTTTGTCCGTTGTATAGTTTCTGGAGCACTAAAACGAGTGTATGAGTATATAAACATAAAAATAATTTTTTCTCGATTCTGCAATAAATCCATAGAACAAAATGTAATATTTGTCCATTTTCATCGAAGCATTCCTCAGTGGAGTTGTGTACACAATCCAGCAGGATCTCGAAGTATTATAACACTTCAGAGAATATTAATAAAAGTTTGGACAGACTCGAACAGACAAATTAGAAAATAAACAAACACTCCAAAGTTTCTACACTTTCCCAGACAAATACATCATAAAATCTAGTTTTATGTCCATTAGCTGAAATGAGCGCTAGAGTTACGATAATAAACAATCCCGAGACACTTGCATTGCATACCAGTCGAGTTTTAGGTTGATAATGATTTTCCGTGGAAATTTTATTACTTCACCCCAAATACGTAAAAGGGCTTCGACATCCTTTCCTCAAATTCTCTGCTAAGAGGATGAGGTTCAAGTGTTCTGTGATTGACAGCAATACGTGGTGCGTATAATATTTAGTGGATATTGAAGAACCATTTCTTAAGGGGATCAGTCAACTGCAGATATGTAGATGTTTTGATATCCAAAAGTGTCTCATGGACCATTAAGAAAGGGGTCTCTTGGGTGACATATTTTTTTGGGAATCATATTATCTTTTTCTATATTTTTAGAAAGAAAAAATTAAAAAAAACAAAAACAAAATATTGCCATATTGGGGGAGGCTGTATGATTCTGCGAAATACATAGAAATAACAGCCCTTGAATTGGTTTCATGACGTAAATTTAACTATTTTAAATTTTATGAAAATAAACCTATTTTATATCACACTAAATTTAATTTTAAAATTCATACATACAACCGGTTCAAATGTTTAGATTGGATCGGATCTGGAATCACTGATTCATTTCTCGGTAGTACTTCTTGCATCTTCCAATATTACACAAGGCCACGTCATTTTAACGTCAAGAAATAGTCCAAGGAGTATCGCTAAACCCACTATAACATCAAAGCAGATAACTGCAAATATTGTAGTTATATCTTTGATCAAAATTAAGGAATAAAATTCATAAGCATTCTTACAAATTTTCCGATTTAGAGCGTAACTATATCTTAATCTAATAATGTTATCCCAGGCATAGTGGGTTCAAACCCAACCTGGACACGGTCCTGCATTTTTCCTCCTATTTAGTTTTCTTTTGACTATAGATTCACCCACTTATCAGGTTCGCACAATCGTCCGCTTTGGCTTGGGATATTTCGTCCCTTTGCCATGATAGAAAAAAAAATGTTTTAGACTTTAGATAATTATCACTGTGAGGAAGAGCAAGAACAATGAGAAATATATATTAAGTCTATCATTATTCAAATATATAATGCAAGCAAATATCACACACCATATGAAGGATTCATTAAAGTTTTCCTAAGACCTACCTTACTTTTTCAAGGCTTCACATGCTGAAATGTCGATGCCAGAATAGCATAAAAGCCGAGTTCGATCAGAGCCAGCATTTTGTCATGAACTAGGGCTAAAACTAACAAGTAGATTCCAAAGCACTGTGAAGTAAAGTTTTACGATCTAGTGAATAAAACTAATATGTCTGGAATATATGAGCAAATTTCAAACGTGATATTTACAAGTTGGGCTTTAGTTGTCTTGTTAGTATAACCTGGCCGTACAGAAGAAGACATCAAATTATTTATAAACTGGGCCATTTTTAAAGCTATTTCGGATAGTGTGGTCCCGGTTAAGATGAAGTCTTTAACTCTAATAACAAAATAGTTTTTGGATTGGATTTGTGGCACACTGGCGTTTGCCTTACATGAATTCGTCATCTTAAATCGATTGTTAGCAGTAGTGATATTATTGGGCATGCACGAAAAATTCTTCATAAAGCTTCTGTGCATATTCTACATACATTTTTGAAATTTTTTTGGAATAAAATTTCAAAAGTTTCAGTAGCCACATCAATAGGTGACGCGTTAATATGAAAGGGAAATGCCCATTTTAGACCAGACATGAGCAGACATGATAGATGTCATAAACGATGAATTATAATACTCTGAATATACTTTATTAAGAATGTTTATTTCAATTAAACGGGGGAAGGCGGGGGTCAAAGTGTGATCTAGTACATTTTAGAAAATCTAGTACAGAATCGAATTCCTTAGGTTCTGAGAAGAAGTTTGAGTACCCACACTCCTATAATAGGAGGCTTAAATAGCCATGTCCATACTCACGTTTTTAGTATTTCCCTCTTTTTTATTCGAACTGAGCTATTAATGTTTTCGTACCTTAGATCGGCTTTAACTCAGTAGGTCTATGTCCGACCGGAAAATGGTTGCTGCGTTCGCTTCAACTCATCACCAGCTACAATTCGTAGAAGAAAATTTATCTCTGCTTACCTTTATGGTGGGGGAAGAAACCGCCAGCAGGCGAGGGGTGGGTGGGTGGTTCCAATGCGACATGTTGCATATCAAATTAAAGATCTCGCTATGTGATATCGGATGGTGTACATTTTTCCTGATTCAGAAAACTTTCACGGGCAGTTTTTGCTGCCGGAAAATCCATTTTCTTTCATATCGGTCACATTCCACGACGCACCAATTCCGTACAATCACGAGAAGTAGGAAAGTCCACTTCTTCACTCACGAGAATCGCTAATGCTACGTTCGATTGTCAAAGCTTTCCCCCGCTTAATTGAAAAAAAAACATTGTTAAGAAAATATGTTAAGAGTTTGATAATACATCCGTTAACACATCTCTCATGTCTGGTGTAAGATTGTGGATTCGAGTCAAATGAATGGTAGTTTGTTAGAATCCCATCCCTGATGTATGGTTACGCCTAATTCGAAAGACGCGGTGGAGTTATAGAGTCTAAATAAATGCAGTTGAAGGTTAGTACAGGATCGTAATAAAAATTAGGTGATCAGCGCCACCTATTGTGGATTAAGTATATTTATATTACTGGTAGATTTTCAACTAAATATAACTCGCTGGGATTTTGTTTGAACAAGGATATCAAAATGCCTGAAATACCACGAAAATAACGAATATTCTATAAGAGTAATAATTCACCTAAACAATTGATACCACAGGCACAGGATGTTAAATTAATAAAACTAGAATTATGGAATTTGAAATCTTTAGACTGCTGCAGATGAACTAGAACTTATGTTATCCTTTATTATCAAAATACAAAAATAATTTAAAAATGTCGCTTCATGCCAATTAAGACATTCTTCCTTCTCAAAAAAATTAAGTCAATATCTAATCGTTTATTACAGAAAAATTGTCATATAACGACTCACCGAATATGGTTACTAACCATCTGCTCATCAGTCTGATGTTGCAACCCAGAGGTATCATAATCAATTAAAGTCGAAGTGCCACGCTGCAGACAGTTCGATTCCGCCTTCTAGAGATATCGGTATGATCCCCCATCCATAGCAGAGTTGTGACATGCTGGATAAAAATAGTCAAATCAAACGACAGGATAAATATCCTTATCAGATTTCGTGTTAATATCTAGTTAAGTGAACAAAGTGACAGAAAACGAGCAAAAACTTTTAACATAGCTCCTCGGCTCCTACATACATATAATCAGTCCGTAATGGAACTAGCATAGAGGCAGGCGTCTCCCGTCGGAGGATGGAAATGGCAACTAGCCATCAGGCATTAACCGTTGACGATTGAGGGCTTAAAATTGACACCACCAAGAGTATCTAATTTTCTTTTTTCATACCTTTTTCTGTTGTCTTTTGCCCTCCCTGACTTTGATCTCTGCATCTTAGAAATTGTCTGTTGCCTTGTCGCAGAGTTCTCTGCCCCAAATAGATATAAATGTGAGTGCTGCAGCGCTAATGAACGGAAAAGTAATAAATATTTATAGGTTGAGTGTCACCTACACCTTCCCTATCTATCTGCCTCCTAGGGTTATAGAATGCTACATGGATTCAGGCTTTCTGGTTTGGCGTCATTTGACTGATGCCAATCTCAAAAACCACCAGGTAAATGAGGTAAGCGAATGTTGAGACATATTGAACCAAACATTTGTGTATTTTGTTGACGATTTTATGTGTTTAGGTCGAAGTAGACCTCAATTTTACAGTTCAGGTGAGACATAATCAAACAGATGCCAGTCGTCTATAGATAAACAGTTTCTTAATTAGATTAAAATGTGTTGTTCCGACCGTAATTTTTAGGCAGAGAATTTTTTTCTTTTTGCTTATTATATTCGTCTAAATGTGCTTACAGATGACGCCAATAAGAAAGATCGATTTTATGGAACTGGAGCTGAACTGTGAGTATCTATCTATCTATCTACATACATATATACTATGAATCATAGAACTTAGTTTAGTTTAAATTATACCCCAAAATCCTGAGAAGGAGTGGTATTCCGAAAGTGCCTGTAAGGTAATATTTTATTTTTAGTTTTATTCTAGTTCACAATCTTTTCTAGCGGATATAATTAAGCCTCACATATAATTGATTTCGAACTTGCGCAAATCGAGTTCAGAGACAAAATTTTGCAGTTCACATAGTTCAAAATTCTGATTGTGCAAGATACTGCCAATATGTATTGGAACTGCTTGCAGCAACAAACTTTTATTCCGATAGTATTAGTTTCCATTCTAAATCTTGGCAGGGAGAGTGTTTAAAAGAAAATTACAATTTGAATCATTCTTCATATTATCATAATTGCATTCAAGACCTTAATCTTTTTTTTTCAAGTTCAACAAATTAACTCTGCACTGCATTCTTCTTTGTAGAAAATCGAAGCTCTCAAAAAACACCTAATTAGTAGTTTTAGTTTTCCAAAAGATAGACTTTAATGACTGCAGGGTAGAAACAGACTATCAAGTACCTGTCCTAACTTTTGTTGGAGGTGTCAATGCAATGATGCACACCAGAAGTAATTGGGAAGGGAAAGAGCTGGTGGTAACATCCGATATTTCTATTTTTACGAATGGTTCCAAGACGAGTGCGGGCACAAGGGCTGGATTGTACTCCATAGATTGTCAGTGACACGAGTCTTATAGACTGCCGGACAAATGTAGTGTCTTTAAAGCAGAGCTTCCAGCGATTTACCAGACGGAAATATTGGTATCTACATATCTGCAGAGAGTCCGCATGGCACGACTGCATATATACACTGCTGCATTGATGCAGTTATGCAAAACCAGCTAAGAGAAATTGACTACATGGCACAAGATGACCATATGTTGGGAGCCTGGCTAGAAGGATATCGCAGCCAACGATATGGTTGATGAGTTGGCCAAAAATGGCTTTGAAATGGATAGCACAGCAGCGGTAACTAATGTGAGGATCCCAATCGGAGCTTTAAAAGGCAGAACATCAGGGCATCTATCAAAAGACAAGCCTCCGATGGACTAGCAAGAAAACTGGCAGTAGAGCAAATACCAGGAATATAGCAGGGCTCATTATGGGTCACTGGGCCATACAGGATCTGGAATGCTACGTTCTTTGCGAGTTTCCTGCTGTGACAGGCTATTGGGTAGCTATTTCTTTTCCAGTATAAAGAGCTGCAAAGTAAAGAGTTCAGATGTATTTTGAGATTTCTAAAGGAAGCAGGATGGATCTAGGGCGATTTAGAGGTTATCACATGAGATAAAGGGGCACATTTGACCCACTGGATGTCTAAGTGATGCAATGCAGGGTAGTCTGTCTGCCGTCCGTTTGTCCATCCGTGTGTCCTTCCTCGCGATAACGAGAACGCAATTTAGGTTTTTTACGTATACAGAAAACCGATCAGCCCTAAACGTTTCTATTGTACTGAAAAGTTCTTCGAAATTTATAGTCCTATGAAATTGGTTATAATCATTTTTTCTGTCCGATGTCAAAATAACATAGAGGCATTCATCTAGCTAGGGTATCACAAGAATTGGTCTTAGACCAATTCCAGCTTTTTTTTATATATTTATATTGTAGTAGCTTAGAATTTATTTCCAAAATGCATAGCCAAAGCATAGCCACGTTCTTTTCCATCATTCATGCAAGAGACGAAAGTATATATGAAATTATGATTCTAAAAAACACTAGACATTTTCCAATTTTGCTCTACAGCTTTTTAACTTGTCATTAGGTTAACTTTGGAGAGAATAATAAACAACAGATATGACTGACGCCGCCAAAACAACATGGCCGCCACAGCCTGCCAGCATCGACCCGTCCGTTTTGGAAAATCCTTTATAAACTGAATTACCCTTATAAAAAAATATTACATAAACAAAAGGAGCTATACATGTATATATATATGGATACCTTTGGTCATAATATGTTACCTTTGGTAAAGCCATATAACTTATAGTAACGAAAAACAGGCGTTATTGTTGTTATATACCCTTTTTGTGCTACCATTGGTAACGTTATATGGTATATCTTAAAGTAATTAAATTACATAATGTCTGTGTTTTGCTAATAATTTTTGCTGTACGCTCCTTGTGTAGAACTGTAAATAAATTTAGTTACGAAAAAAAATTAAATGTTATAAAAAAATCCTCCAAACTGAAGATGCAGGTAAAGAAAGATCTAGTTTGTGTATTGTCCCAAGAGTTTAGGGAAAATAAAGGCATATTGAATGGCATTTTCAAATTCAACTAACCAATTAGCCGTTACATCTGTGTCTTCGTTCCTTTGTACAACAAGGTCCTCATCATTATTTGGAATTTCTTCGAAAGGCACTTCTTTTTCTTTAATTTGTCTGATAACCAGTGCCTATACTCTTATTTATTTATTTACGTTACTAAACGTTTCCGATTTTTATAATAGTCAACATCGTTACTAAAACGCCATAAATAAACGAAAAAAGTTTTATAATGGCTCCATTTGATACTAAAGTCATTTGTTTTTATAAGGATTACCGTAGTTACTATATAGGGCCAATTTTCTGATATTTTATAGTTGGTATATGTAATACCGAAAGTTACCCATTTTTATTAAAGTCACCTGCATTACTGAATGTTGTCGGGTTATATAAGGGTAACAGCGAATACCGCAATAAACACTAACTACCAATTAGTTGTATATATATGTACCTTCCAGTAATGATTACTTTAAGTTATATCGTCCGGTGATTGAAACATTTCCATCACCAGCTTATAAAACTTTTACTTCCACGATATTTATTAGTAACCTTAAAAAACTTTAATTTATATACGTCACCAATTGGTACGTCACCAAAAGTTGGAAATTTATTCTTGGGTTTCTGTCTTGTCATTAAAGAAGAAGTAATTTCAATAAATTGAGAAACTATATCCTAATTTAAAAATTTTTCTCGAATTCGACTGGACAAAATTATTTTTGACTTGTTTACTGGGATCGAAGGAAATAGTTACATACATTTAATGACACAAGCTTAACATTAGGTGGTAATGCAGTGAAGTGAAGTAAATAAAATTATACTACGACAGTAGTATTTTTTATAGAAAATTTGTTATTAAATTCTATTAGTTGTGGTAGTATCGCACCTAATTTTTAAAATGTCGATAAATACTTATAATAAAATAAAAAGACATTGTAAAATTACTTATGTATATTAATGTTTGTATATAAACGATAGGTATCGGATTTAATTTTTACTGAGTCAAGAGTCAATTATTGCAAGAACTTCAGGATGACTAAATAGGACGAAATACGTTGCATAACATTAATTAATTATTGAAAATTAAATTTTTAGAATAAAACAAGAGTTTTTATTTTAAATATGTGTAAAGTATGAACAAGTTCCATCAAGTCCCGACTAATATATCAATTATTCTATGAAATAACAAAAATTGAAGAGAATCCAAATAATGTAAAATTGATGAACGAAAGAGCGAATCCCTAATCATTTTATAACTTAATTAGTAAAACTAATATAAATTACTATGTAAATTTTACTAGCTTACTATTAGTTGCGAAACACTTTAAGTAACAATAACTACCGTAAGAAAGTGCCACACCTTGCTGAAAAAATTAATAAGCGCTTATTCAAGCGCGCTGATTATGATGTTATTAATAATTTTCTTTATGCCTGCAGCACCTTGAGGTGAACCAAGCCTTTCAAGTGTTTTATAATCATCTCAACATGGCAATTGAAAATAATATTCCCCGAATATCGAAGAGACGGAGCACTTGTCCTGTCTGGTTTTCTCAGAACTTAATCCATGCTGTTAGACTCAAGGAAAGATATAGATTAAAGTATATAAAATCCAAGCATCCTGAGGACTACACTACCTTTAGCTACCTCCGCAGGAAAGTAAAAAACATGATTAGAGTATGATATATAAAATATTTTCAAAACATCGAAAATTCCATATTCTCCAACCCAAAGACTTTTTGGTCTTATGCAAAGAGCGGCTTCTACCCTAGGGAAATGCTTTACTATGGAATATCTGCCAACAAACCAGAAAGTATATGCAACTTGTTTGCTAAACACTTTCAGACCACATTTGATGACAACCTGAATTCGACTATCCGTAATACGTCCGATGAAACTCTTTATAGCTGCCTAAATGTTCCTCTCATACACCATACTGAGGTTCAAGTATTACTTACGTCGTTGGATGAAAGCAAAAATGCGGGTCCAGATGGTATTCCTAACAAATTTTACAAGAACTATTTCTCAGTTCTATCGCATCCTATTACCGTATTGATTAATTGTTCTATCTCCAAACGTACTTACCCGGATGTTCTTAAGGACTTGCATGTTTACCCTGTGTTCAAAGCTGGGGATAAAAAACTAATAAAGAACTACCGCCCTATTTCTATTTATAATGCCTTAGCTTTGATTATTGAAAAACTAATCTACAATAATCTACTGCCCCAAAAAAAACCCTACATCAGTCCACAACAACATGGCTTCCTACCAGGTCAATCTACTGTAACTAATCTTTCGTTATTCACAGACTCTATTGCCCTAGCTCTTGATGAAGCTAAACAGGTAGATGTTTTTTATGCGGACATATCTAAGGCATTCGATAGTATCAATCACAATATAGTTACGGCTAAGATGAAGAAAATGGGCTTGGACTCTAACAGTACCCTCTGGTTTCAATCATATCTATCGAATCGACAGCTCTCTGTTGTAATAAATGTTTTCTCCCCTTATCTATATACCAAAACTTCGGGTGTACCCCAAGGCTCGATTCTTGGCCCGCTTCTCTTCTTATTCTACGTTAATGACCTTCCCAAAGAACTCTGCTCGTTGTTTTTAATCTATGCTGATGACACTAAAATTTATAGAGTAATAAATGATCCATCTGACTGCCAATATCTCTAAAATGAGACCCAGAAGCTACTCTCATAGTGTAACAAAAATCATTTGTCCCGAAACGTTGACAAATGCAAATGCATTCCTTTTACAAGAAAACGCACAACGCTGAATTTGGAATATAAGTTGGGCACTCTTCCAGTTACCCGTGTCTCAGAAATAAATGACCTGGGAGTACAATTTGATAATAAGCTATTGTTTGACTCTCACATTAATATTATCACCAATAAAGCTTTTAAATCTCTGGGGTTTATCTTAAGGTGCGCTAGGTCTCTTAAGCAGCCCTCTACCCATAAAACTATGTACAATACCCTAGTTAGATCCATATTAGAATACACTTCCCCAATCTGGAATCCCTTTTACACAACATACAAAAATAAAATCGAGAGCGTCCAACGCAGATTTACTAGGTACTTGGACTTTAAACTTACGGGCTCATATGAACACTATGATGGCAGATTTTTACTAGGTACTCCATGATATTCCTGGAAGCACGTCATTCCTATCTCGATGAAACTTTGTTATTTAAAATATTACACGGCTCTATTAATTCCTCTGAGCTTTCATCCAAATTAAAAATTAGCTTTCCTAGCCATTCAACTCGACAGCTATCTACGTTTCACATAGATCTACCCCGTACCAACTTGCGTCTCAAGTCACCTTTGGTTAGAATTCAAAGGGCGCACAATTCCTTATACAATGATTTGGATATACTCAGTGATAGCTTCGGGTATTTTAAGCGCAGCCTCTTAGCTGAAATTAATGCTCTGGATAATTTCTCCATTCTGAATTGATCAACTTAACTTTAATTTCTATTTGCTTCCTTCCTTCACTTTCTCTTTTCTGTATACTAACCTCGCTCTATGCTCTATTGCCCTCTCTTCTCTACTTTGGTTTACCTCACATTATACTGTTTTAAAGTTAATTTAATTTCTAGCTTTACCTACTCCTATATGTCCTACCCTACTGTTAATTCTGTATTTCTATTATCCTTATTTTTAATTAAGCTTTTTGAATTGTATAAATATTAAAATATAAATTAAAAATAAGAAATGTTTTTTTATATAAAGTTTTAATTCCTAAAACTTCTTACGAAATACTGTATGCGGCTTTGGTAGCCTTTTTATTATTACCTGAATTACTATAACCTTGCTCATAATTATGCTATATAGCTCTTCATTATGATCCCATTTACTTGTCCCATTTATAACACAAAACCACTTAGAAAAAAAACGTGCCACCAAAAAAAAATCCTGTATTTCATATCTTCTTGTATAATACTTCAATTTGCCGCTAGAACAAAAAATGCAATCATAATTATAATAATATTATTTATTAATGATAATCAAAAGCATTCGCTCTCAAACAATACCGAAATCAACCGAAACGAAAAAAACTCAGCGGGTTACTTGAGTTTTCTGCCCGCAACATTCACACCACTGAATTAACTACCCCTGACGAATCGAGCTTATGTCCATTGTTTGTTTCTTCTCCGTAAGCGTCAAAAAGGGTATCAACCAGGATACAATAAATTACGAAACATCGCTTCCAGCTACTGGGAGGTTGTAACATGTGCTTAAGAGGGCACGTGTCCGCTAGATGTTGTTCCAGCTAAACAAATAAACGTGCGCAAGGATCAGTAACAAGTCAAAAACATTTCTTCTTCAATTTCGTAGGTATCTTGTCGTATCCTAAAGGATATCTGCGTAACGAATTAGCGCGTGTTCTTCCTAATTTAAAAGTCAATTTGAATGGGGACTAATAAAAATAATACTCCTCCTTAGTTACGGGTGATTTCAAGTCTCCATAGAGACAGAGCTGATAATTTATGATTCTGTGAGGTTTCTTGATGTCACAAAAGTTTATTAATGATGGGTCGAATCCTTCTAGGCTTGTCATTGGACAATGGACAACCGAAAAGACGAAATGAAATCATGCCGGCGACAATTCATTATGTCCAAAGAAATGGGTAGGTATAGGTAGGTAAGTTAGATTGGATTCAAACAAGGATTTCTACTTAAAAAATATGTTTACACGATTTGTGGACAATTTATTCAAATCTTATATACGCATCGAATCGAAATGTTTGTACCTAGAATCTGGACATACCATAAATCTTCAGTCAAAAACAAATTTTGAAGTGTTGAACCGAATTGCATAAACAGAGTCCCTTGTAAAACGCATAGGCCATCAGTCAAGGTGTAAGACGTCGTAGCCTTGTTGTGTTGGCGGCAATATATAAGTGCGCAATTGGTAAGTTCCCTTGTACTAGCAGAAAACGAAAATTCTTTGAAAACAAAATGCGCCAAACTACCGGACATCGAAATGTTTATATAAATTTTCTTTCAAACCGCGCGGTCATTTATCTGCAAGATCTGTACTCGGTGGCCGCTCAGTTTCTAATTCTAAAAGCTAGAAACAATCGTATTGCTGCCTACAGCAGTGGCATCCTATAAATTTTCTTGCGAAATTGGTAGGCTGTTAACAGAGGAAATATAACGCATGCTGCTCCCATATCGGTGGTTCTGCATTGTTAACCGCAGCGAATCCTATAGGTAGGTACCCGTGTAAACGACACGATGCAGATAAAGCGCAGTTGCAATGCATTGCAGCAAGAGCTGAGCTGTTCGGTGTTCGTGTGTAATAGCAATGCGCGTTTAGTTTAAGATGAATGAAGACATTTCATTTTTGCACTTACCTTTTCAAAAGTTCTTCAAACGTTAAATCGCTGAAGGTGGGTATTTTCATGTTTCATGCGTTTTCTCTTTGCATAAATAAAATGCGTTGGTTTTGAATGAAAATTGATTTGTGAACATAAAGTGGCCTTCTTTGAAAATGTTATTGAGTTAAGCAAAACTAGGAAGCCTATTCAGGTGGATTCTTTTATTTTTTTACGACATAGAGGAAACAGAGTCTTAAGGCCTTAGATTTTTTTTAGGTAGCTTAGTATCTATAGAATAAAGTTCTGCCCGTTCCGTTACATTCCGTTTTGGCCCGTTTCGACTTAACTATGAAGTGATCACAACGCCCCGGGCCGTCACGTAATTTGACTGCTATTTTCACTTTGATTTTAAACAATTTTGTGAAATGGTATCAGCTAAATGGATTTATATATTTGACATATATGTATCAATTTCTACACTCAATATAAAAAGTATTGAAGTTGCAGAAGAAGAAGGCAGTGGGTAAAACCACTGACCCTGGACAGATACATTTCTGGGTATTTCGTAGCAACATAAGAAAGGTCACAATTAACAAAAGTCTCAATTCGACCCACAAAGATTTCGCATGTAGACTGGAATTATCCTATTACAGCATTTTGTCCCAAGGTGTGAACTTTAATTTTTATCATAGAGATTTTAAATGGGCAAAAGCACCATCAGAAATATCATACTCGATATTATCCATTTTGTCCATTTTGTCAGCAATTACACAGCATTGGGTAAGCTCAAATTTGACAACTTTTTGTGACGGAATGGAATGGTCGCTATGTAATTAGCACTTTACATTTCAAAAGATTATGTGCGTGAAGGCGTGCCGCAATATTCGATTATCGTATTTTAGCGCAACCCCGTTTGATCCACAGCGAGATACTTTTTGAGCGCAGTTGTAGGCTATGTATTTGAAAAGGACGCTATTCGACTAATTCTTGTTTTTGTCGACATTCATGGAAAAATTTAATTTCTTTTTTCTCAGTAGTGATTGATTTGTTCGTACAATGAGTGATAAGGTAGCGTACAATGATAAGAAAGGATCAAAAACGACTACCGGCAAGAAACCCAAAAAATCTCGAAGGCGACCATTGAATCGTCATGAACTGGAGGCACCAGATTACTTGAATGTCACTACATCCGATGAAAAATTCAAGACGTCGGAGGATTTGTATGATGTGGATATAGATGTAGCTTTTGGTTATCGCATAATAAACTTTATTGCAGTTTTTCTGCTTTTTCAAACAACGTCGTTGCAGGATATGTAAGTCGGAAATGAAATTCACTATGTAGCAAGCGGGGCATGGGATTTAAAATAGTAGTGTCCTGTGAGAATTGTGAGAAGACTGAAATACCGAGCTGCCCATTTGTTCAGAAAGCCTATGATATCAACCATAGGATTGTACTTGTCATGCGATTGCTTAGAGTTGGTTTGCATCGAATTAAAAAAAAATGCTGTGTATACATGGAACTATCTCAGCTCCTTTTACATTCATTTTACGATAAGGTTGTTACATAAATGTCCGCTGCAACTGACGAAATTTGTAAGAACAGTATGATGAGAGCTGCGAAGGAAGAGAAAGCTATTTCTTTTGAAAAAGGAGAAATTAGGATCATAGTACCTATCAGGCGATACTCCATGGAGAAAACGTGCCTTATTGACTCTTATCGGTAATAACTTCGGAAAATCAGAGATTGAATAGCAAAATAAAAATACTGTAAGGCGTGTGAATATTGGAATAAAAAAGAAGACACCGAAAAATATGCGGAATGAGCAGAAAATCATGCAGATGAATGCGCTGTGAATCACGAAGGATCGGCTAGAGAGATGGAAGTCGATTCAGTTGTTGAGATGTTTGAGCGCTCTGAAAATTTTCACCAGGTAAAATACGGGTACTATATTGGTGATTGGGGATTCTAAAACTTTCAATGGCATTACAGATGCTAAGCCGTACGAGAATGTCACAGTACTCAAGAAAGAGTGTAGTGGAAGGTGCTGTACCTTTGTACCTTTTTTGAAATAGTCTTTTTTTTTTACAAAACTAATGGGACAAATCTTAAGCAACCGATTATTATAGATTGTCTAAACCATAACCTTTCCAATAATAGTCGAATATGCAGTTAAACATTTATATTTCAGGATATCTGAAAGGAAATATGACGGTCCTCCTTCTGGTCCAAGGTACAACATGCAGCTCTACCATGGACAGTGGGGTGTTGTACGTTGGACTGTACGGGCCTTGGGCCCAAATCAATTTCCACAGTGGTAAATCGTGAATGGATATTACAGTATGGGTGTACAATGAAGGGTTTTCTTTCTTTCTTTCGAATAGCTACAATAAGTGCGTGTTGGTAGACGAATATTGCATAGAGCTTGCAGAGAGATCACTATCTGAAGCTGCAAAAATGTCACGGATCGTCTTAAAATCGCACAGAATAGAAACACAAGACCAGGACACTTATCCGGAAGGCCTACTGTATGATGCAGGTTTCGCAGATTAAAGGTATTGAAACAATATTCATGTCCTCACTTTCTATAAACTTTCAACGCGTTTATCTCAAAACTACATTTTTCAAGTTGACCGAACTTATAAATAACTCAAACAAATTTCAACCGATTCATTTGAAATTTTAACAGTACATTTAGAATTTAATTTGCTGAGACACTAACATATCAAAAAAATCCTGCATACGTCTATAGCTATTTGTATATATAATCGAAAAACTTTGGTGTGTCATCATAATTCAAAAATTATTGGAGCGGTTGCTTTGGCCATTGACCTTCTAGAAATAAAAGCGTCATCGGAACAATGCTACACAGTCGCCATATTGATATATTTTTGTCGTGAAAAAAATTTTTTTATTGCCTTTGTAAATTCGCTTTATTTTAAGGTTTCGCTGAAAAACAAATCTTAATGAAAGAATAACTAACGACTCATTCGACTATAATGATTCATTATAAACTGCGGACACACAGTCATTTCTTTAATTAAGTTGTGCTGTCAAACTGGTTTTGATGAACTTATCACCTTAAAGAAGCAATATGGATCGAATTAACGCGATAAACTTTGTTTCCATTTATTTGATTTTCAATTTAACAATTTCCAAATGAGAAAAACATTTTATATAAAAAATTGTGATTTGCATTTCTTCTTCTTATTTTTCAAATCGGCTGATGCACAGCGGAGCTCCAGATTTATATTATATGCCAAATCTAGCACATTTTTCCTCATTATAGCTATAATGTAGGAGGAAAACACTTCATTAGTGTACTTCATTATCATCTGATTTTCGGGCTATAATGACGTATACTATGTAACACACGGCATTTTAATGAATGGTTAGTACAAATGATTCATTAGTTCGTGCTGTGTGTCTAGGGTATTAAACATTTAAGCTTGATCATTAAGGTGGTGAATTCGTCTGTCTTGATTACGCATCTACTTGAGTATTTTGTCAACGATTTCCATCCATTTAAATTCCTTTAGTGTATTGGACTGCCAATATTTAAAAAAAAATCATCCCATCCTTCTAAGATCCTAACCAGCCGACTCTTTATAAGTTTGGTCTGCATGCCTGTCAGCGGGGCATAAGCATTGGTAGTCTTAATATCCATAGAAATTTTCCATGATAACTTTGAGTTTATTTAGATTTCAAGGTTCTTAACCTAGAAAGAATGCTCTAGAGTAGAGGTTTATCTGAGAATAGAAAATGTGTGTCCAAGTGTTAACTAAAAATTCTTCGGCCATATTCAGTATTCCTGTATATATACGGGCGTCATTGCATCGACGCGTATAGTTTCAGCAAATAATTGAACTGTTCTGCATAATGAAAGATTGTACAACATCTTCATCGTCATCTGCGGATCTCAAAAGTATGTCCTTCATACAGTCACTAATGATATCCTTAAAAGTGCACTCGATGATAGCTCACACATTCAAAAGGGTTGCCGGATCGGCTCGGTAACCTAGATTATGTAAATTTTATTTGCTTGCTATTGAAATTTGCCCATCTATTTGAAGTTAGTGAACTTACTTATAATAGTTATGATAGATGATCTAATCTACGTTCAATGATCGCGGCTAGTAAATGAAGACCTGTTTTTATGATCGAATCTCCCAGTATGCATGCCGTGGAGAATTTAATGCGACATAAAACAACGTCAAAATATTGAGACAGTATTTAATCTCGAACTTTAACAATTCAAGACAGTATCATAATGTGAACGCTACCTATTATTTCTTTTTTTAATCAGAGTAAGCAGAATGCCAGCTATCTGGAATTGTTTTACGTACACAGCTTCTTTTTGACCGACCAACAGGATTTATTATTGCTCCGGTGAATATGTGCTTCCATCAAGGGTTGCTCCCAAGCCGCAGGATTTTTTCTACTCCCTTGATTTGGTGACAAACAGAATTTCTTTCTCGAAGCGATTTGGGATTTTTCTAATATCTAGACGTGCAGAAGTATGTTTAGAGATCCAAATCGCGATGCATATGACTGCGTCGGCCTCAATCTATTAGGCTTACAATATCCTTGCTAGCTATTTCATTGAACTATTGTTTTGTAATTATTTGAATAGATTCGCAGCGAATCGGGAATTATCTGAACATATGTATATGCAACACTCGATTTCTTACCGACTGAATCCAGGACTGCCCTTGGAAAATGGATATCTGCATGTTTCACTCTACGAGAACTCATTGATCTTGCGACTTATCCTGAGTGTAAACCCTTCAGGTCCTGGCAGGTTTTTCTTCTTTCACGAGTCTACATTTTCTTATTAATTGCCAGAACATATTGCCGTGTTGTTACCTCTTCGTCAAGTGATTTTGCCGAGCGGATTTCAAAGTTCCAGTTGTGACTTGTAATATATTACCACGTAATATATTTCTACTACTCGATAGAGTTACAACATTCGTCAAAGAAAGTTAGTTAGAATAGTTGTTATCAGTCTACCTAACTATCTGGATAGTCCCTTCTGATAAATCATCGAAGTATAGGACCTGTAAATCCGTTAGTCTCAAAATAAGAACACCTGCAAATAACCATTTCATACAACATACGGACTTGAATATTCCTATAAAGAGCTTCGCCATAGGCTGAAATGAAATATAATTTGAATGCTTTTAGTTTCCCTTCCTGTTAATCGCTTCGGAATGCGCACGGTCTCAATAGTAAACTAATATCGCTTACCTAATAAGATCCCAATTGTTATGTGCAATACGTTTCTATCTAAAAACAATTTAAAATAACTCCGGTTTAAGAAGTTTAGAAATTAAGTTAAAAATGGTTCTAACATTGTCTGGTACACATAAAAAATGCTTCCCTTCCTGGTATGAAAGTCGTGTATACCGACTTTTTGTAGAAGTTTATTCTTCAGAATCTTCCTTTTATACATGTACAAGTACAAAAACTCCTAAGGCACTAAAAGGATGGCTGTTCTTTGAAATGTATATGTGTATAGATACTTTTGGCTAACATAATAAATCCCTTTAGATATATTTCCCTTCCCCCATTACCCTGCAGAAAACTTTGCTAACTGTTTCATCTGCACATTCGAACAAGCAGACAACTCAACTCCGGATGTTATTTGCAACATAAATATGAACCATAACATTATGCAGAAAATAACTTCAGGAGATAATTCTAAAATTGAAATAAACCCTGCCTTCCAGTCAGCTCACAGAATCAAGACGGAGAGGGTGCATGCTTCCCCTCCGGAACTCAAAAGACTGACAATGATTGAAGGAGGTATTGCCTCCATGTATCCCCCAATGGATCTGTTTACTGTTTATTATCAGCTCTCGCTCTTGGCTCTATGTATGCATGAATGTTGGCATGGATGTAGATGATACGTATTATGTATAAGCTTGCAGACGGATGGTACCTATTACATTATGAAGTTATTCAGATCATTCGCAGGAAATTTCGTATACACATGCTGCTCTACTCCCAAACCCTGAAACCATCAAACTGTTGTGCATTTAGACAGACACACTCTGACAGTAAAAATTATGTTCTGGGGGGACGATCCAAGTCCTGACAGCAGACAAAGTGAAAAACTGTGCTGAAAAGGATTTTTAATTAACGGGGAGAATTTTTTTTTTCACAACAGAACGGGGGTGCGATTTTATTTGCTAATCGTTGAGGAACAGCAGCAACGATGACTCTTCTAACGTATTAGGGATGGGTTGTTGTTCGCATAATATCCACCCTCGTCTGCGGCGGTGGTTTGATTATTTGTCCCAATCCCGATATTCAAATTTCATCCTCGGAGATTTTATTCCTATTACGAACAAGAAACGCAACTTTTTCATCTGATGATGGCATAATTTCGTATGAACACCTTTTATTCAATGACTTCCTACTACGGGCGGCATGGAATTTGATCCTAACGGAAGGAGTGTTCCGCGCGATGTTGTTATCGCTAGTCAAACACACTACGCCAAATCGACGTTGTGCTTAATTGAAAGATTTGCAATTCATCGTTGGCTGATCGATGGGATGTGGTAAAAGGTTATTATGGGAAAATTTCAATTACACTAACCTGGCATCACCTTCAGCATTTTATCTCCCATATCGAGATTGAAATTTCCCCTGGAGACTTGTAATTGGTCAATAAATTTGCGCAATATAAGCAATCGAAATTTCCTGGCATTTATGTATATGCGAAGCTTCAAAATGTTCGAGGAAAATTTATGAAACACACCTTCTCACTTCTGGACTGTGTACGCTGAGTACAGATATTCTTTCAGGTAAGTTGATAAAAAAATAAAAAAAAAACGAATTGGCTCCGTACAGCTATATATCCACCGCATGAGCAACATCATCACGTGGTTCTTCTATTGTTTTTCGTGACGATGTCACATTGGGAGAGGTCTAGATGGCGCCACTGATATCAGCCGTGAAAGAGGAATAACTCAACACAATTGAACTGTGGTCTGTTGTTTATAGCCATAACGTTATTTTGCTCCTTCATACTTATACATACATATGTATACATATAGTTGAAACCAGAAAAAGGTTCGTTAAGGTAATGGGAACATGTTAAACCAACCGTGTAATCTCTATGGCCTGACTATTGTGGAGAATTTCCAGTACATAATCCTTGCCTGTCAGGATATCATTTACCACTGATTGATAATGAAACTGAGTGTCATTAAGATTCGGTCATAGATACTGGGGATATTAGACAGAGGCGACGATGGATTGAATGTATCCCAATACCTGTTGTTATCGTATCGTGTCGTATATTCTTCTCCTCATGGCGGCCCGGCAGACTTATCGATCAGTTGAAATTCCTTATTGGGCTCCTCGATAAGACATTGAACAACAGAAACAAGTACCATGTGACCTAAGACCTTTCTGTTTGTTTCTCCTTTCATGTTCGATACATTGCTTCCCTTGTCGTTATAACTCTGGGATCTTGTTGTGTTCTCTGAACTTGCACGCAGGTATTTTGTCTGATGCACTTAGAATTCCCACTGAGCATAACTGAACATGAAGAGATCTGTTTGCGAAATCATAACATGAATCTACATAAAATGTTCTTGTGGATCTCTGCAGGAAGCCGATTTTCAATTTCTCTAATCTGATCGAGTTGTTGCGTTCGACAGACATTTCTGTTGAATATGCCAAAAAAGAAAACAAGCAGAAAAATTTTTGCAGAAATTTTACACTTGCACTGTAAGCAGCTGGTTTTGTAGCTTTTAATGTTCTCTTAGAAGGAATTATAAGTTTATCTTGAATAGGATAGGTTTTAAGGTTTTAGTAATAGATAACACAGAAAATAAGTTTGTAAATTTAGTACGTGGCCAAAGGGAGGGCAAAGTGAGAAAAACGACATTCTTTCAATTTTATTCATTGATTTCTCTCATTAGCACGAAAACCGAATTAGTTTACCTTAGACAACTAAATTTAGGTTCTCTTCTTCGAATAATTATATAATTTATTGAAAAAAATTATCCAGTAGCCTAAAAAAGGAATGGGCACTTTTGGTACTGACATTTTTCTTTTCCATACATAAACTTATAAGGTAGCGGAATATCGAGCGAATAAAATGTACGTGAATAAGCCACTAACTGACAGTCAGATTGGGCTTAATTGGACTTACTTTGACGTTTCTGAAAATAGACATTTCAGAAATTTTAAATAGCGTTGATTTAAATACTTCAAGTGTATATTTTTAGTCAATTTTATTGTTTTATAAAATTATTGCTCACTAGCATACATTTAAAATTTCACTTGATATGCCGCTTCCTTGTTAGTTATTTATTCAATACCTGCATAAATGAAACTTTCACTAACGTTTACGGGGTAATTATGGAAATAAAAGGTACTATGGGGACAATATCGCAAGTAGTGACGTTTTGTAATGTGAATTTCTCCAAAGGCATTATAACTGACAACGTACGTGGGCAAATAATGTCCGTCGTATAAAAGAAAAAAATCTTATTACTAAAACTTTGCCTGCAGAATAACTTTTGTTTCCAAAATTATCCTATAAGTAATCGTGAAATTTTATCGATTTAAGCGAGAAAAAATTGACCTTTTATGAAATTTATATTCCTCTGAGATATTTTGGATTTTTTTTTTTTAAAGGAGAAGTCATTGTATGATTCCTGAATTTGGTAGACTCGAACTAATATTTTTGTATATGCAATTGTGTCTGATACTCTGAGGAGTGAAATATATGGGACAGAAAAAATGCTGCCTAAATTTCTAGATAATTTAAAAAAAGTAAATGAGTCCAATTGCAATTTTGACGGGATGAAGTCCAACTCTTAACAAAAACTAGAAAGGAAAGTGGCAGACTTAAGTTATTGGAAGCATCCCAGCTTTATGAAAAAAAAAATCATAAATCTAGTCCGTAGCATCCGTTAATTAATTAGAACTTTAAATATAACAAGTAATATACAAATATCGAGGACTAAATTACTAGAAGCAGGTAAATACAAGACTTTCCGTAACTGTCGCGCCGTCGCTTATCGACAACAGGTAAGTCAGGTTGAACTTTCTACTCTCTTCCCCCAATATACATTTCAAAAAAAACACCAAATGGTTGTCTTTTGGGTACAGAGGTGATGTAGGTCATCTTAAATTGAAGACTTTGAAATTTTTTAATGAAATAAAATTTAATTTAACATTTTTTGTTATTGGTCGGAACATAACGGTCATTGGAAAATTTGTCCAATTATCTCTCTAATGAATTTGAACTCATCAGCATGGTATGCACCGTTCGGAAGTTATAGAGAAATTAAAAACAAAATCAGAAACAATCTTTAACCGTTCACACCTCCCAAACCAGCTACCTGTCATATACTGGTTATCTCACCAATACCTATCCATAGCTACCCCATTGTGAAATATTTGTAAAACACCCTGATATTTATTGTAAAGTTGATGTGAGATAAGGTTGGTAGCATGTGTATGCAGTATTCACATATGCAGCCATTCCACACGAAATCGTTTACCTTTGAATCCAACCATCTCAGATTTGGATGAAACTTTCACAGTTTGTAGGGAATACCAAAATAGCTTTCTCATATTTTTTTGTTTCCCCTACCACACTCACCCCCCCCCCCCACCTTTACTAGGGTAGTTAGAAATTTCGTGATTTTACGATGAAATGTCATTTTCAAAAAATCCGATTCAAATACCAAATTAAGCCTATTGTTTTATATTTTTAATAAAAAAAAATATAGCAGCACCGATTGGAAAAAAAATTTGTTAATAAGAGTTTTTAAAAAAAATGTATTATTTGCTATTGAGAACTTGTAGCACTTTTTCCTTTCTATTTCTGTTTTGAAGCTAGAAGCCTTATTTATCTATGTACAAAAAATTACGTTAGTGTTCCGACTTCGTTTGACTTCGTTTATAAGATATAAATTTTTAAAGCCACCGAATATCCAAATTGTATTTAAATTTAGTGGAACTTCTCTTAGCTTCATCCTCCTTCTGTGAAGTTATCGCCATGAGTGACTCTGTCAAGGTTATAGATACCTAATAGGAATAGAGCTAATAGACGAACCCATCCCGTTTAGTTGGCAGTCCGCGGGGCGAAAATCTGCTAAAGAAAAGTATTGTATAAGAATTTCAAAAATTTATTAAACGGTTTTTTACTTTTTGATATTTAAATCTACAGTTTCGTTAGAAAATGTATTCCTGGTGAATAGAAGCAAAGTAGTTCCATTCGGCCTTGATTCCAAATTCTTCATTTATTTTGCACAGGTTATAGAAATTAATCCGATTTTTTACACTGGCCTACAGAACCGTCTGAAAAGAGGCAAATATCTATCCTTTTTGAATTAGGAAGTTTCCCCTTAAAAAACTGCAATAGTTTATCTATAAAGAATCTGATAGAAACATGATTATGAGTTGTTCATGGTTGTAAAATAATTTTCATCACTTTTACCCTATTTTGTAGGTAAATTTGTCATCTTTATGGACACATACTTTTTTCATAAATTTTCAAAAGAAGAGCGGTATCAAACAGGAGTAGATCTTATTTAAGAAAAATTTGCTCCCACTTTAATGTGAACTTTCATTTGGCTGCGTATTTTGTCATTAGTGGCAGTAGTTATATGAAGGTAACATAATCCAACACATTTTCTAATTTTTATGTGTAGAAGTAGCTAAAAAATATAACCAATTTATTTAAATGAAGTACATAGATTTTTATCCTGGTAAATGCACAAAGAATTAAACTACATATTTCCTGAGTAACGGAGTCCTGTGTACATATATTATCCAGCGAGTTAAAGTTGAAGGTAATGCATGTAAAAACAAATTTTAAAGGAAGTACAAAATAGTACTTTCAAAGAATTTGATGGTGATGGAACTTTAGGATAGCAATACCTAATTTGGCTTATTATGGAAGCTAAAGTCCTTAAAAAAAATCAGTTTTACTCTTGAAAGTTCATATTTCCTTCTAAAATATTCTACTGTGCTGATTTTAATGATTTGTCGCGTTTGAGAGAAAATAGTTCACATCTGGAAAAATTCCTTAGTGTAGTGCAATTTTTGTGAAAAAGCATATAACCTTATTTTAAAGGTTTTTTTGCTTTATCTTTAAAAAAAATCGTTGATGGGATATGGGGCCAAATGCCTACACAAAAGATATATGTCGGAATCTCCATGGGCTTACTTCCTATAACTATTTCAGTAAGCAAAACCAGAGAGAAATCATTTAATGTGCAGAGTTGGTAAGTATGAATCAGTTGAGGTCAATGATTTGATCACATGTATTTTTTTTTAATTGGTGTTTACACTTTTTTTATTATATATGTATGGCAAAGTTGTGAACTGTAGTCGATAAGAGTACTTAATTTTTTATATATTTTATTGATATAGCTTTACCAAAAATGAAATTTCAAGGTAAGTTCTTGGTCAACCGAAGATGGAACCGGGAACTTCAAATATTGTTGTATATTACTAGCGCTCATTATGCTGTTGCTGGTATACAATTTTGCCTCATACTTTCATAAAATGCGCAAAAATTCCTTGCATACCACACATACACATATATGAGATTGGTACGAAAATTGTTGCTGATGAGCTTTTGCTTTATTTACTTGCTCGTAGAATAAATCTGATAAAAGCTTCAAAGGTATGGTAATGAAGTAAGTCATTGACAACTGAGTTTTCACCTCAAGTTTGGAATTGTCGGAACCTGTTGATGAGTCAAAACCAAGATTTAAAACTTTCCACCCAAAATCAAATGGGTTTTGTCATGGAATATTATATAAAATATTTTTTCGTTTTTGCTGTTGAGCCGGTGAATAAAAAAAATCCTTTTTGAACAAATAATATTTTCGTTAAAATTGCAATGGAAAGCATATTTAAAAAGTCATTTAAGATTCAAGTATTGGGGCATATCTGCGTGTTGACCAAATAACATGCAATGCACGGGAGATTGCATATAACTAAAACGATACATGCCTGATAGCCGCCACAAATTTTCTAAACTGTTAGTGTGCGGTGCACACACAAAAACCGAATATATCCTTGACGCTCCGTCCTTTCTGCAATTTTTTTATTATTTTATCATAGCCAGTTTGGAAACTTCAATCCTCACATTTGAATAGACTGCCTTGAAATTCGAGCACAACTCTCATAAATATAAATTTGGTACTTTTGGTCATCGATCAAAAATATGTGAAAGATAATGGACGAATTAGAAATCATTTATAGTAGATACAAAAAACATTCAGTGACACAAATTCTTCTACTGGTTTTAAACTATAAGAATACAAAGTTAATTCGAGGATAACGGTTCCTCCCATTCTTCTTCTTGTTTTGTTTTTTTTTTTTTTTATTTGAGTGTCATATATAAAGATGAACCGGAAGACTCTTCGACTAATTCTGTCGATACTCCATTTTTCAGGTACTTGCTCATATTTTGTCTTAGACTTTCAATAAAATATTTCTAAAAAACTATTAGTATCGCTATGCTCGTATATCACTCCGAACAGAATTTTTGCAAATACATTTGCCATACATACTATTTTTCTTTTTAAGTAACTCTCTTTTTGGGTAAAAATTTTTCTCGTGAAGATGTTAAAGACATTCATATAAAACCTTGTCTACGAAATGTGCCAAGGCACGAGCAGGTTCACTTGCTATATAACCCCTTGACAAAAATTAAGAACTGTGTTAGATCTGCAAAAATTATATGTATAATTAACTGTTTTTAGTTCTGATAGATTTAGATAAAAAGGCATTATGTATAATAAAACGATATTCCCGTATTTCACAGCAACAACGTACACAGAAAATGTTAATGGGTCTAACCAAAACCCTCGAGAATACTTCACAAGCGATGAACAGACTTTCTCTTTACCACATGCGAGGCCCAACGGAGTCCTAACATTCTAAAATATTTACAGGGCTCTTATTTAAAACAAAAGTTTGATTTGAATAGCTCCTCCGCCCTAAACTACTATTTATACAGAAAAATGGTGTTCTGATAATCTTAAGCTTGATTTGTTATCTTCCAAACCGTAATAAAATTTTTATACCTTTCCTAACAAAATTATTTAAAAAAATTTATATTAACCAAATGATTACGATTCCTCAAACAAAAATTCTCAGCTAAGTAATCATTGTAATGTCACTATGCTGTATCGAATGTAGTTGCCTACAGATTCGGACTCCGGCTGCAGATACACACATGCAATAATCACTCGGCGAGAGTTATTGAGCGTAAAATGGTAAGGTTACTTTGTAATCAAATATATTTTATTATTTTGGTAAGTAAGGTATATAGGAAGTGTAGCTTTTGGGAAAGTAAGGAACCAAGCTTTAAATTACTAGAAGACTATTTTCTTTTATGGATAGTAATTTAGGTTCAATAGCAGGTAAGAACTCAATTTTTGACACTTTTCCATAAGTATCAATATAGAATATTTTAGAAAACGAACTCACAACGCATACATATAGATTTCTGTTTCATGGCTTGGAAATTATTCTCGAGGGTTTTATTCTAACGCAGATTTGAATTTACGAACACAGTCATATATTTCACTTCAATTTATGCTTATTCCTGATGATAATACAACCCTTTGCACATTTGCACTAATGACTTAAAATGAGTCATCATTATATTAGGGACGAACGCACGTATTCATATCGTAATTCAAAAGTAATTATGGATTGTATGGTAATAAATACACTTCAAATTGCCACGTGAACACATCGAGATCTCAATTTGAAATTTTACAATTTGTATTTTATACTTAAGCCTTCCCTTGACCCTTCAAGAATTTTTTTAAGAATAATGGACATAATTTTTTTTTTTTTATTCTATATGAAAATTGCGAGATTTGAAATTTATCTTGTTCATCAATAAAATCAGCCAAATATAACTGGAGATATGAATTTTTGAAATAAGGTCGAAATGGAAAAACTTGATCCTTTTTTTCAATATTCAATGAGCGGAGTTCGCGCAAGACATTTAATTTTTTTCAGGAGATTACCAATTCCATTGGAAATTACAATTATGTGAATACTTATTATATTAAATTTTTACATTTATTACATTTTTTATAATGTTGGGTATCTCGTATTACAAATTTTCTTATAGGTCCAATTTTAGGTATGACAGTTTGGAAATTTTCTAAACAATTGCCACATAATTGACGACAGCATTTAAAAGTAATCGAAACTATGAAAACTTGAAGTATCCTTAATACAACAAATTCCAGAAAAATTATACTTCTACGGTTATACACATTTGTATTTATAATCATTATTAAAAACTGCTCCCAAAATCTTTCAAAATCAATAATTCAATTATTTCATTTACTAGAAAATATTCATGTTTTGTTCAAATTAAATTATAAGCGTTCCAACCCACGGTGAACAATACCGAAGTAGAGTTTCTCGATAGTAGTTAGTTGAAGATAACACTCCACCTTTTTCCCACAGACTTCTTTTTATTGATTAAAATAACTTGGATGAAAGGCGTGTAGTAATTTGCAGCAAAGCGCAGGGGACAATTATTTTGAATATAAAAATAATAATAAAAATTTCCTTCTTCACGATTTATAGTTATCATTTCCTCAAAGGACCTTTTAAAAAATTATGTTTTTAAATCAGAAAAGAAAAACTCGATTACTCGTAATGATATGAACACATACATATGTACGTACAGCCCTTGTCCCCCTATATTTTAAGCAGAAATCCTGCTTTATTTTTGAAATGAAAATGCGTAAGATGGGGTGGTAAGTTTATGGCCAAAATGATATGTTGTGTCAAATTGTGATAAGATAACAAGCTGGAAAATTGAAATGAGGGTAGCATCTGATTAGAGTTAATTTGGTTATCTAGTTCACCACTACCCCAGCATTCAATTTTCATCCGGATAAATGTATTCTTTTTCGGCAATTGCATCCGGAGGGTAACATCGTGCCAGTATTAATACGAGGGGAATCATAATGAAGGAGATGATAATGATGACGTTCGTATTCGTATGTCTACATATATGTGTATATGGTGGGAAATCAGATTTCGTATGCAACATTAAAATTATCACTTTGTGAAAGGGTAAACTAAACGGTAAGTGTTTCAATTTCAATTATAATTGAATGTTTATTAACAAATGAAATTGTGAATTATGATAATGGTGTATTACAAAAATATTTTGTTTTTTTATTCTTACAAATAGATAGCACTTTTAGAAACTGAAAGCATCAAATCAATCTCTTTAATTTTCAAATTAATAGTACCAATCAATTGTAGATATATAAAATATTATGAGAATATATGTATCAAATCAAATGAAATACACGAAAAATGCGATTTGTTTTATTGTTAAAGGATGACTTTGTATCTAAAACAGCCATTTTCCTTGTGAGATCTAGTCTCGTTCGTGAGGGAGGAGAGCCGGTTTAGAGGATAACTCAGTTTTTTTTTTATTTCAAATATAAAATTTTATTCAATAATTCAATTTGCTTAACCTAATATCACAAAATTCAATATAAAATCAATATAAAACTAACCTACAAACTAATGTAAAATTCAATAACAAAATTCAAATAAAAAAATTCAAAAAAATTGAGTTGGCCACGCAGTCCGCCACCCTTGTATTATTTATTCTAAAAAAAGAAGGAAGAAGCAGAATGTTAGTCTTCTATGAATAAACTAAAATTTTCTAAAATAAATTCAAAAGGGTGCTACGTCTAAGCACAACGGCGCCAAAACGATTCTATAGACAAATCAGATACTCAGTTTATCCCTGACCAGAATTATCTTCTGTGTGATAGGAAATTCAGGTTATCCTTGACCAGAATTATCTTCTGTGGAAAAGGTAGGAAGTACGATTCTTTTTACTCAGATTAGCTCTGATACAGATCAACTCTGCCAAAAGAATGGTGCCATCTACTGAAATTCATGGGCTTTATATAGCCGCTGTAACCGGTTACGTCTTCCCGCCTCTTGGTGTTGCCCTAGCAACGATTGATGTGATGTCTGAATGTACCACAGACAGGTGGTTGACGTAATGTCACTTGATGACATCGACAATTGAAATATTAGACGGTACGTATGCTTTTGTGCATTTTTGTATTTATTAATCAATTTTGATTATTTCTAAGTGTATTTTTGATTACTTTCTCTTTTTAGATCAACTGGTGGCGGCCTTTTATGCAGATTGGATTAAACACCTTGCCTAGAAGGCATCTGCTTAGTTCTCTCTAACTAAGAACTGATATACCAGACGCTTGAATTAGATAAGTATTCTATTATTTTTATATAATTTGATTTAAATGATACTTTGTATCCCCTTTTTTCGTATTTTAGGTAGATTAATCGTCGAGCTGTAGATACATCGGGATATTAATATGATGCTTCCTGCATTAAAGCTGACAGCAGAACATTCAACGTGGGATTTCAACATATTTGTGATATATGTGTGAGGACTGAACACCCCTTATGGCCTGGTTCTGTTAAAGTTACAATGAAAAGCCGCCAGCTCCAATACAATTTGCTTTCTAAATTTATTTGCTTTTCACAGCCAACTTTTCCATATAGCGAACCACTTATCTTTTAAGTTTAGTTAATAGCAAATTTCTTCGTACATAATTGCTCGCATGGGATCACAAAAGACCTAAAAGAAATTATGCTATTAATGAAATGAAATAATTATGTATTACCAATGAAAATAACTACCATAAGTAAAAAACAGAGCACAAAGAATGGTCCGCCGATTAACTGTGGAGAAAGGTGTTGGATAGTAAAAATAAAGAAATATAAAAGTTTAGTTTGTTTAAGTCCACGAACTCTATGTTTGTTGCGAACATAAAATATATCAACAAATTCATTTTTTTTTCAATCAAAGTTATAATAATCATCCTTAAGCTATTATAAGTATTTATATTTGCTCTTAGAGACCAATAAAAAAAAATATATATATAGCAAAATCCACCTTTACTAACTCGCAAGGCAACGCATTTAATCTAATGAATTTCATTTGATGTAACAAAAAAATAAATAAAACGGTATAAGTAGATATAATTAAAAATTCGTATTTAATTGCAATGGTAATTATATTTACTTCCATTTTTTTTTAATTCCTTTAAACCTCTTTCGTCGAAATTCTCTCCTTTCCTGTTTTCTTTTTACCTGCCTCCATTTCATTATTTTTTGCTCCTAGGCCTCACTTACTATTCTTTTCTTTTCTTCTTCTATATTTTTCTTTTTTTCTTTAATTTATGTAATTTGAATCTTTAAATTCTAAACTTTTACGTGCAACCTTCAATCACTTTTAACATCTTGTCAATAAGTGCCCCCTTCAACTACCAAGTCCGTCGAATTTATAATAAATCGCCCCCTATTTTGGAAGCTTTCCATTATTTCCAAATATTTTTCACAATAGAAAATTATTAATAAATTTCAATTGATTCAAAGCGGTCAGTTTTGAATCAGTTGAAATTTTTTAATAATTTTTCGATTTGTTTTTATGTCAAAAAAATCAGCTTTAATTTGGTGTATTTTAATATGCTACTAAAATTCGTTTTCATTAGATATTTGGCTTTTAAAATTTCGGTTTGACAACCCCTTCACATGGTTTCAAGTTTTTAAATTAAAGTTGATTTTCTTAAATAATATAAATCGACGCTTGCCATCAGCTGGGAACAGTTTGATTTGCGCATTTCTTGTGTCCGGACTATAAAGTTCCATCCGTAATACTCGATAATAATTGTGCAAGCTTAGGAGTGAATTCTGTTGACAGTTTCGAGAACTTGGATCGAGTTAGTTTACCATTAATTTTTTTATTGCTTGAACACTTTATACTTCGTTAAATAGATAAATACCACCTAAAATTAATATTTCCTTTTCCTTTTAGAGTTCATTTTCATGCGTGGCCTCATTTGCCTGACATCATCTTAACAATATTATGTGTAAGTGTATATTAATTCTTTTAAAACAAACTTCAGCAACTATACCTTAATGTAATAAATTTGTACTAAATCTAGCTTAAACTAATCTAATGTAATTGTCGTTACTATTAGTATAAATCTAATTCATCCGGGAAAAACCCACAATATGAACAAATTATATCTAAATTAGTTTAATTTTTAATTAATTTTATTTTTTATATAAATCACACTTACTTCAATGAACATGTATTTTTTTAAAGCTCTAAAAGCAATTGACTCATCTACATTTGCTAGCATTTATTTTTCCCATTTCACAGAATGCTATAATAAACAAATTTTTTATTACAATAGAACTTTTGCAAAGTGGTTTCTGCATGTAATACAGTTCGAACAGAAATTATTATTTGGTCAAACATTCCTGTCGCTGAAACTGTAATTTCCATTGGAATTCATAAAATACTAGAAGATGTAGTAATCACTACAATACTCATGGGGTTCATGTGTAAGATGTGTTCAAATTCATATGAAACAAGCAACTCGTGCCATCCAGGATTTCAATACGATTATCAATTATATCGTCATATTGTTACGTCATCTCCCATTGTGTGCTCTCCGTAAGTTATATATTGTATTCAGTCATGACAAATCCATCCATCCAGGTTGATGACACGAACACTAGACACCAGCCAACCAGAGCTTCACGGGCCCGGCCAAAACCCTCGAGAGTACTTCACAAGCCATGAAATAGACTCCCGCACTACCACGTGAGATCCCCAACGAAGTCCTAACATTCTAAAATATTTGCAGTGTTCTTATGTAAATCTGACGAAAGTTTGATTTGAATACCTCCTCTGTCCTAAACTACTATTCGTACAGAAAAATGGTGTTCTGATAATCTTAAGCTCGCTTTCTTATCTTCCGAACCGAAATAAAATTTTTATACCTTTACTAACGAAATTATTTAAAAAAATTCTTCTGAACCAAATTACTACGATTCCTCAAGCAAAAACTCTCAGCTGAGTAATCGATGTACATGTTGCTATGCGGTCATAGCATGCCGTGGGCTGATAATATCTAATGAGTTGCCTACAGATTCGGAATCCCGCTTCACATACACACATGTAATTATTACTCATCTGAGAGTTAGTGAGCGTAAAAATGGTAAGGTTACTGTGTAATCAAAATTATTTTATTTGTTTGCTATGTGAGGTATATAGTAAGTATAGCCTTTGGGAAGGTAAGGAACCAAGCTTTAAATTACTAGAAGACTATTTTTCTGCATGGATAATAGCTTAAGCTCTATAGCATATATAAATTCAATGTTTGGTACTTTTCCAAAAATATCAATATAGAATAATTTTGAGCACACACACACACATATACGCAAATAGGAAAAACATTTATCTAGTCAAAATTCTTCAACAACATTGCGATCTCCGCGTGTGATGAGCGCAACCATTCTTTTTCTTTTGTAAAAAATCTTAAAAATTATTGAGAGGAAATTGGTAACTATGTTTACTCTTTTGGATTTTGCGATTGATGCGGCATAACAAAATCGTGTTAAATTTAGCTTGAATTCTTTATTCAATAGTTAAAAGTTGAAACACTTATTTTTTCGGAAATATTTTATTTTTATTTTTAAAAACAAAAAAACATTCAAAGTTTAAAAATGTTTCTGTTATATTCATGCTTCTGAATTTTCCCCTACCCACCGCCGGAAGAAGGAAATAACGACCAAATCCAGTTTCAAGATTTAATGTCCAGTCTCATGAAATATCATTAAATATGAATGTCTTAAAATGGTCAAACATTGAAAATGGTCAACCCTGTGCCAGAAAAGTAAAGTTCTGGTTAAAAATTCATTTTGCTCAAATTCTTGAATGCCTACGAAAGTCCTCTTTTCTAATAAAAGACTTCTCAACAACTTTTCTTTGTGTTTTACTTTTAACCCTCTTCCAATAATTTATTAATTTTAACAGCAATTCCTGTAGGATTGTCAATCAAATAAGGTATCTACATGGGAAAATGTATTACTAAATTTAGATATAATTTCAGTAATTTGGTTTGAAGATGGTGGTTTTTTGAAGAAGGGATATTTCTTTCTAAACAAAAATTTATCCTAAAAAATATCATTCATTTAGGCCACTGACGTATAATAAGGAATTAGAATACTTTTCCATTTAGATCGATCTATTACGAATGGACAATGTGATTTTGCTCATTGACAAAAATTTCAAAAATTTGGTATATGGTCCATGATTACATATTACGAAACATTTGAAAAAGTCAGTTAAGTCAGTGCAGTTGGTCAGTTACGATTTTTTTTCTTTTTTTTAGCCAAAAGATATGTGAAAACTATTGCAGATAGGTACGAAAATAATTAATATTTGTAGGCAAAATGTCCCATTCGAATTTAGACAGCCGTTGATGATTCTATCGGACGAATCGTAGAACAGTAAAATGGCCAGAAACCAATTCAGAGCTTTTAACATTTTAAATGTATAGGACAAATCGGAAAATGTCACCATAATAGCTCAATTTTTGATAATTAATTTAGATTATTGATAAGTTATTCATATAGAAAATTTCACTTTTCTATATCAACATGCTCCTAACAATTGTCTAAATATATAGGATGGACACACATTATTATATAGCAGTCCAACAAGGAAGTTGTCCAATTTTTGCCTTTTTGAATGTTTACATTTACAATTACAATAAGGAAAAAATCTATAATTGGTATAATTTTTATGTTTCTAGATGAATGTCTGTGTGTAATTTCGTATGGTCACCCTTTTGTACAAGTTTGATTGTAAAAGTGGTTTTTCGTATCTACTATATCTAAAATGGTTGCCGGGTTATAACCAATTTTATAGGGTTTTATACTATGAATAACTTTTTAGTACAATAAAAATGTCTAGGACTGATCGTTTTCACAATATACATTAAAAACTTAATCTTTGTGCGACAACACGATGAACGTGTTGCCCGATTTAATCCTTTTTTTTTAATTATATTAACTATTATTATCAAAATGCGTGTAAAATATTTCAGCGCTCTACGTGGTTGTGTTCTGAGGCAGTATCCAATATAAATATACCTATAATAAGAAACGAAATTTTTGTATGGCAACCCTGCAAAGGAGTTGCCAGATATATACCATTTTTGAACTTTTATATATTTTTTTAAGAAAAGCCCTTTGGAAAATTTTAGCTCTCTAAGTGAAGACGTTCGCGAGTGGGCGTGAGGACAGAACCACAGACAGATAGAAGGACAGACGGACAGGCGGACGGACGGGCACAGATAGACAGTCGGATAGACGGACATGCAAAAAAATAAATAAATATTATGCTTGGGTGTTCAATTCATTTCGTTCTACCAGCATAATTTCTCTGCGTTGCAAACGAAATTTAGTAGGTATACCCGATATATTGCATCACTCAGAAATTGAATTAAAAATACGGAATAAACGTGTGCCAACAACGAATATTAGTTATTTTAAACAACTAATTGTTGTAAATAAACAAGAATCTTTTAAAAACTAGAATTGCATATACAAAACATTGTTTCTTCAATGGGTGATCATTGTTTGGTTGATCAACTATTGTATGTGTAAGATTACAGCATAAAGTTATTATGACATTACATTACTTAGTAACTCATAATTTTTTCTATTATTTAACAGTTATAGTGGTAATTGCGTGACAAGTAAAATATAGATTTTTATAAATATTAAAACAAAATAAATTGTATGAAAAATAATTTTATTACATTGAATTCATATGTATTTTGTGAACAAATGACTTCGCATTAAAAGTACCTTTTAGGCCTCAAATAAATTTTCCCAGTTGGACTTAAGTGTGAATAGGTGGACCATCACATAAAGAGCATTTAGGTAATTTCTTGAGATGCAATTACAACTGACTTTGTAAGACGAGAACATTAAAAATAATTGATTTTAACTGACACAAAAAATATTGGTGAAGCTGTGCAAAGTCAAAGTTATCTAAAATCTGTTTAATATCTGCGTATATATTTTATTGTTGTTGTCAGTAATATACCCAAATAAATCCAAGAACGTGTACACCATTTAAAATATTAATTAGTAATTTTGAGTCCAAATAAATTTTGTTTGAAGATAAAACATAAAGTTCTCCATCAGTAGATATTTGTCAATTCAGTAATATGTATATTGCTCAATATCGGTATTACAAACACTTTTTTCTTTTGATGGATCCATTTTAAAATTCTTGTCGTTTTTAAATTCACTTTATCACTTCTCCATTTAAAAGAACTGAAATTAGATACACAACTAAACTGCAATTACTACATATTACTTAAAATTATGCTTTTCGCGACAGTATACTTAGCTTAAGCGCAGCAAACTTCTAAATGAGCTTTATTCCACAATAACAACAAATTTTTAGAGAAATCACAATAGTCTTCAAAGTTGTCCAATCCAATTTAATACTTTTAAATAAAATTATCAAAATTGTAGTTCAAGGATAATTAATTGTTACTTTTAACAATTAGCGGATTGTTATCGTTAAATAAATATTTTATTTATTTTTTCCAAGCGGGAATCGAACTCATCATATTTAGAATCGGTCATAGATGGAGAATAGAAGAATTTTAAGTACTTTTTTTTTAACGAATTTAAATTAAATCATAAATACAAGAGGAAAAAACAACCATGACCTTCCTGGACATGGCTTTTTTCCTCTTGTATTTGTGATTTAATTTAGAATCGTTAAAAATAAAAGTTCCTACAATTCTTTTATTCTCCATTAAATAAAAAGTTATTTACTTTTAACAGTGCTCCGTAGATTGTTATCTTACAAATTTTTTTTGGTTTAAAATACGGAATTTCTCTGAGTATAGGATATAAAAATATTCATCTCTTTAAGTTAATGCCTTTTCAAACAGTGTCTAAATCGGCGAGCGTATATTAATAGGAGGAACCTCTTGAACAAGATTTCCACGAGAGTAGACTCAGAAAAATCTGGGCATAGTAATTTATTCGTTGAAAAACTTACAGCTTTTTTAATATATTTCGGCATTCGAATTTAATTTCGTTCAAACATTAACATACTTTTAAACTAAATGGTTTTGGGGTAAGATTAAAATTTATTCTTTTGAAAATAATATTCAGAATTAGAAGCTAAGCAACTTGACCATTAGTATTAAATTTAAGTCCGTTTAGCCTTCAAACCCTACACCGTGGCTTAAATGTTCTAATTAATTTACAAACTAGGAAACGAACACATCCACGCTCCTAGATATGTTCAAATAGCTTCGACGGCCATCTTGTTACCAGTCATTCGTTAGCGTCCTAAGAGTGTGAACGAAGTTGTAGCTATTTTGCAGTTGGAGTTTCTTGTAAAATTAATAGTTAATATCTACATTGTTTTATTTTAATATTATCTTAAAATTTTGATTGTGTAGTAGAAAAATGTTTACAAACTTGGCATTATCCTCAATGATTTCTGTGTTGCGGCCAATAGACTTTGTTATTTTCGTGTTCTAGTATAGAAGATACAGTTATGGAGGAAATGGATGAGCAGATAACTCGCTGGTTGCACCATATTGATTCTGACGATGAAGAAACACCTAACGTCGCGGTCCCCGACTTAGGCAGTGACAGCAAATCGGATGGATTCATCGAAAATTTTCGTGCAAAGTCATCGGCACTTTTGCAGTCTGAAGCTAACGTGGAGACAGATGAATACTCTTCAGAAAACAACTTACCTCTATCTTATTTCACTGCGGGACAATTCCTCCGTGTTTTGAGTGTTCGAAATCGTCTACAAGGCAAAGACGGATACAGGTGGACTGGCGTAAAACCTGCAAGATCTTGAAGCCGGCAAAGAAACATTGTACAGCAAACCTCAGGGACCCCAAGGCGGAACTCATCAAATAACAACAGAAAAGGAAGCATGAAGTGTCTTTTTCACAAAAGAAAAGTTAGACAGAAACACTAATGTTGAAATTACTAGACAAAGAAAAATATACAAACGGAATAGGCCTGTACAAAACATAGAAGAAGAGAAAAGCCCTTCAACTTCTGATAATATTCGTCCTTGTTTTACTAAAGATACAAATGTGATAGAAATAGAAACATTGTTTGGGCTTTATTATTTGACTGGAGTTCTCAATTTGAATCATGTGAGTATGAAAGAACTTTTTTACAAAAACTCAGGGGTTGGTTATTTTCGTATTACAATGACTGAAGCCAGATTTGAGTTTCTAACAAACTTGAGATTCGACGATCGTTTCACGAGAGAATGATAGACTGGCACCAATAAGAAACCTTTTGATCACAACGTCAACGTTGCTAATGATGTATATAGCCCGTCTGATTGCTGTACGTTAGATAAAATATTATTGGGATGTAGAGGCAAGAGTGTTTTCAAAATGTACATTCCAAGTAAACCCTACAAATATGGAATAAAAATAATAATGTTATGTGACTCCAACACAGCTTCCATTATTCGAGCTGTTGTTTATTGAGGCATGGACTCTGCTGCGAGAAACATACCGTCTGCACGTTTATATGCAATCACACTGACTGAGCCTATCCATGGCACCAATCTTAACTTGACTTGTGATAATTGTGATAATTGGTTCACTTCTATACCAGTAGCAAACGAATTGTTGGACAAAATAGTCACTATTGTAGGAACACTACGAAAAAACAGAAGAGAGATTCCTCCTCTTTTGATAGAGCTAAAAACCCGTTTTCGAAATACTGCCAAGTATGCCTTTTCGGAAGAACTTACCTTTTTGTCATACTGTCCGACGAAATCTAAACAGAGGAAGGTGGTTACTCTGTTATCGACAATGCACACAACAGCAGATCCAGATGCTAAAAACAAAATACCAGAGATGGTGGAGTATTACAATAAAACTAAAGGTGTGGTTGATTTAATGGACCAATTTTGTCATAAAGCATGTCCGGGAAGACAAGGAGACGGCCAATGGCCATTTTTTATGGCATTTTAATTATACTTGGTATTAATTCATATGTTCTCCTAAAAATGGCAACAAAACAGATCAAAAGCGTCGCAAGTTTTGGCGAACTTTACCTATCAATCTTCAAGTTCTGTTAGGAGGAATCTTACAAAAGTCGCGGCCTGTAGGTTCCTGCTCTCACGGCCAAAAAAAGGTTTGCTGTGTGCCCCAGAGAAAAGGATCGGAAAACGAAGATCATATGTGGCATATGTCGAAATCTCCTCTGTGGCTAATATACCCAAGCCATATGTCAAATATGTTTGTTGAAAAGGTTGTAACTTTTACTAATTTAATTACTTATTAGAATATATAATAATATTTCCTTAAATTATTGTTGGGGTACCTAAGACCCCTGGGTAGGATTAACGTTTCTCCTGGGATGGGTAGGGTTCAAGGGTTAAGAATTACAGGCGCCACATCTAAATTAAAATATAATTCGTAGCGGCATTAACGCTTGCATTTTATATGTTGGAATTATACTCAAATGCCTCTGAAGATCATTTATTAATTTCCTTTTACGTTGTACGTTTTCTCAAAGCATCATTTTGTTGTCGATACTTGAAGGTAAAACATCAAAAAGTACAAGTGTGAAAATTTCAAAAAATATATAAAAGTGAGTGGTGCATCGGATGACGGGCTCTTGTATACCAATTTTATTTTATCAGGAGAGTTAGCCCATTATTATGCTTTTTTAAATAATGTATGAATTGTTGCTGATGCTAGTATAAGAATTAGACTTTGTTTTCTGTTTTATAAACCATACTAAGTTTTTTTTAAATATCTTATGAATATAATCTTTGTTTTGCAGAATTTCCGTAGGAAGAATTGGACTGAGCTTGGAAACAAATTAAAGATGATGATGATATTATTTGACCAGCATGAAATAATTTGTGGAGATCCTGAAAATTATCTAATTGTCAATTCCTTTAGCTCTGAAGGTTTATTACCAATCTTTATATTTATAGCTTGGCCGAGCTGAATTTTGAGTCTTTTATGTTTGCTAAAACTCCTACCACTTTCGGCATGTGGAAAATTCTAAAATCCACAACAATTTTGGCTCAACAGGTGAACATCTCATTTTATACGAAAAGTAAAAATTTATACATCATTTGATATAAATACCTATAGCTATAATTCATTATTCTTTATCTAGGATCATATAATTGGTATGGAATATTTAAATTTAAATCGGTTTATTTTGGCTATTGGACCTAATCGAGCAACTATTGGCCAATTTTTATTTTTTATTCGTAACACTATGACTTTTTTGAAATACTTACATAAAATACTACAAAAGAGGAAAATATTATATTTGTGGGTAACCAAGACGATTACACAATATGACGAATTTCAGAATTCATATGAAATTTATAATTAAACATTAAACATTTCTCTGATTTATAAATAACTGAAAGTTTTGAAAGCTAAATATTACGAAAGAATGGAAAAAAATGATTGCCTTACATTTCCAGAAAAGTTATATATATAAATTCACATAGCATTATTATTTCCTAGGATATATTTTAATGTTTGGAGACATTACTCTGTCTGTAATGAAAAATCTTTCACATAGGATTAGAATTTAATCTTAACCCAAGGAACTAATTAATTAAAGTATTAGAAGGTAATAATTAAGCAATTGTCTTTTAATAAAATAATTAATTAATTTTTAATCTTTTTCGTACTAGAAACGTAATTTAAGATTTATTACAATTTAATACAAAAAATATTAAGACATTTTAGTATCAAACAGGATTAACATCGCGCATGAAGTTTTAAGTTTAAGGGAGGTTAAAATTTTAATGAAAAAATGAGTTGGACATTTAAAAATAATGTAAAAAATATCAAAAATTGCTCCAACTTTTTTCTGTATATAGGATGTTATTTGAAAAAATAAAATAAAAAATGAATGTAATTTTTGAAAGAAAGAATCGCATGTAGCTTTAAGGAAATTGATCATGTATGTGACAGAAAGGAATATTTTTGGTTCTTCTGAAGGAGAAATGTTTAGATTTTTCAACAATCAAATACGTTGTTTTCTATATACTGGGAAATAAGCATGTAGTGGTTTATTTAATACACAGTGGTTCTTGTATTTACATATTTATGCTTAAAGCATACATTTCTTGTGAACGGCTTTGTGTTACAAAACTAATTAAAGCTACCACAGGAAATATTGAGAATGACATTTTTAATTTTACTAACACAACAAATTTAAAGAGATAAAAAGAATTTACACAGCGGCAAAATATATTTCAATTGTGAAATAAGAACTGTCAAATCCACTTCCCCTTATTAGAAAATTTCAGAGGGAAATAAAATAAAGTGAGGAGTAAAGGCACTTTCACTTCAAAAACAAGAACAGAAAAATGTAAACCGAAAAACTCAAATTATTCCACTTTAAAACAAGATTTTTGTTCCAATTATTAATAAAATCCTGGGAAATAGGATAAACTAAGAATTTTACTGAGAAAATAGTTATATTTATTTCAGATTTTGAATAAAACACAACTTTTATGTTTTATCGTCCGAAAAACTTTTTCGGCGGAAAAATCCGACCGATAAATTATAAAAGTTGTGTTTTTCTTTAAAATCTAAGATAAATATACTATTTTATTAGTAAAATTATTAGTTTATCCTATTTCTCCTGATTTTATTAATCATTGGAGCAAAAAATTTCTTTTAAAGTGGAATAAATTGATTTTTTCGATACTTGTGTTTGATGTGAAAGTGCCTTAACTATAATTCATTTCACTCTTTATCATTGTTTTAATCTTTCTATCTTTCTATCGTAAATTAATTCAGAACACTGTAAAAATGTATCTTATAATTCCGCAGGGTGGACCATAAATAAATTATGTATTTAAAATTTCAATTAAGATTTCGTTAATTAGCAATTTTTAGGTTTCAGTTGTTTTTTTTTAATAATATATATGTATTTAGATATGGAAAACATCTTTTATTTAAAGGTACAATAATCCCTTTATTACAAATACTAATATAAAAATATTGAATCTTTAAATGGGAACATTATTTGTGATCCACCCTTTATTTAAGAACTTATTAGTGGAGTTACTCAATTTTTTACAAGAAATATAACCTTTCAGGTTTAGATTTTACCCACGGTATACCGACATTAAGAAGGTATTATGTCCGCTAGATTTTTGATAGGTGATTCAGTGATTTTCCGGCACCAATTCATATGAAGACTTCAGAATTTCTTTTTTATTTTATTTCTTTATATATATGTATAATATCTTTCGCACAGTCGTGTGATACCGTGACGCTCAAGATGGCCGACCGTGGCTCATAGTAATCGCATCTTGTTACTGTCAGTATGGCGTGAATTTTACGGAGTCATATATGTAGTTAATTTGCTGCAGTCCAGCGAAAAGATTTGAAGTGTAGAGCTTCATCGATAGAGAGCAGAATAGATAGACAGAGAGAGAGTACAATATATATATATATACCAGGATTAAAAATCAAATTACCAATAATCTAACGATAGTAAGATTACATCAACAGAATAATTTATGTTCCCTCCATCCTCTATCTACCTACTTACTATAAAACACTCAAAACCCAGAAATGAAATCACCTCAACCGAAGTTTTCTTCGTCCTTTTTTCATCAAAAAGGGAAGCATAAAAAATAAAAAAACTATTCAAGAACAAATGACAACTTTCTCTCCCCTAGTTTAACCAAAAAGTCCAGAAATCAATAGCAATCAAACACGGGTTAGAAAGTCTTTTTTTTTTCTAAATCACTTGAGAGACAGAGGACTTTTTCATAAAGAATGGCTGACAACAACGACGAATGAAATGGTCGAAAAATTGAGGGACGAAAAAGTAACAACAGCTTCAACAACAAAAATAAATTCTGACAAGAAAGTTTGTTTCAACAATAACAACATCTCGACATTGTCGTTACATACAAACATACATACTTCCGTATTACATCAAGAAGTACTGCCGCGTACCACCCAACCACCCTTAAAAGCAGCACTAAAAGCAACAACGTTAAGGAGTCGAACAAGGGCCAGACAATGGGGTACACAAAAAAGGAAGCTTTTGTGGTACAAAGCAATTTTACTTTGTTCCAGAATAGGCCCTTCAACATGTATGTATCTAAGGCCATCGATATGTACATACAAGTAGTAGAACGTGAAGGGGCAAAAATATCGATGACCCCCCAAAGCATACACCCCCAACTACAGCAAACAATGGGAAACTTGTTAACTACTGGAAACCTTCTTTCACGAAGAACCAATCTGTTCTCGCTACGCACAGTACATAGTGGGAGGGTGTTCGATTCAAGAGTATCGTTAAGATCCCTGTTCGTATCTCCCGACCAACTCCCACATCCCCCATTATATTCTCAACCCATATACGTACGTACGTCTCCATCACGACACCATTCAAAGCGGAGCCTTAAAGTATGATGAACATAGAAAAACGTGTCGATATAGATGAACAGAAAACGTATCAAAGGACTCTCCACATGTGGTCTGGGTGGCATCGAGAAGGCTTTGTTCGACTAGAAAACTCTCGTGTAGACACTCTGGTCGAGCAAGTTTGTTGCATGTTCTTCAATGGGGCGACTTAAGGGTGGGTGGTTGCCATAATTGTATCCTTCGGAGTTCAAATTTTTTTTTTCAGGATTCCTTATTCTATCTAAGTAAGTATATACCACTGTAAGGAAGTAGCTGCTATGTACGAACATATATACATTTAGATACACTTTCAATAAGACGGACGAAGATGGTGGTTGTGGTGGTAGTGGTGGAGGTGGTGGTAGATAGAGTTCATTTTCCTGGAACGTGCACCTCCCAAGATTGTGGATTTAGATAGGGAGGTGAAACGCTTTCTGCTATGGCGTCTAGGGACTTCATGTCACTCCTTTTGTGCGGTGTGAAGTAAAAAATTTGTCGTTAGTGAAAAATTGTCAACAATGATATTTCAAGAAAAGGGACATTTTACAGAGGGGAGATATAAGGATGCTTGCATTTTTTGTCCTATGCACAACATTTTTCGACTCACATTTGACGTGAGATTTAAGATTTACACTTAGCAAATATTAAGATCATGAAGGTACTAAATTTGAAAATCAATTCGTAACTAAGAAAGTTTTTAGTATATTTTAGTTGGTTGTAAAACTTTAATTTCTTCTTTATTGTCTTGAGTATAATAAAAATATCAAAAACCTATAAAATCATGAGATGACACCTTGTTTTTTAATTTAAAACTAATTGAATTTAGAAGTCCGTAAGGTTTTTAAGATCGTATGAAGCAATACTAGCTAGGAGTAATTGTTACCCTCTCTGAAGAAGAGGTATGTGTGCTGAATGGATTGATTGAAGAGAGGTCTAAGCCCCGACAGCGGCCCACTGTTCATTTTTCAGACTTACGACCAATTGATCATAGGTCCCAACCGGATGCGCTTACAAAGTTCAATATTGGCCCCAACGCTTCTTGACCGCTCCATGCAGTTTGTCCAGAAGGTGTGAGCCAAGAAGCTTTCGTGAGCGGGCTGGACAGTGAAAAAGAAAGTGAGTCACCTGTCCGCAACCCCTGCATACAGGATCATCAATAAGTCCCACCCTGTGTATGTGACCACTGAGAAATGTGTGCCTAGTGAGAACTGTCACTAGAATTCTCAGGGTTCGCTAGTTTAGTTTCAATGGCTTATTTGCTAAATTGGGCTAGGTTTATTCAGCAGTTCCTTCGAAGTTCGGCCCGAAGGCTCATCTAACCAAAAACGACTGTGTTAGCGCGCGGCCCAAACTGAAATATTAGAGGCATAGTGATGCAATCCCGATTATAGAAAGATATCGCTATGACCTGGCACCCAAGGAACGAATACCCTGTTTTTCCCAGTAGGGAATTCCGGGTGGTAGTAGACTCCAATAATAGTTTGGAGGTTGTAATGGGTTTTCACAAAGCCTGGACAGTTGCTTGCCTGTCCGAGCAGATGGCAATCCTTTTGTTCTCAGTCTCTGAATAAAATATTTCCGAAGCACAACTCTCAGGTGTTGGATCAAAGCTTTTCTGTTAGAAAGCAATCTTATAGTAAAGGGACATGATCAGCTACTTGTACTGTTATATTTTATGTCCCTTTACTATGAGATTGCTTTCTAACAGACAAACTTTCATCCAACACCTTCGAGAGTTCTGCTTTGGAAATATTTTATTCAGAGACTGAGAACAGCATATTGAGTAATAAAGTAGTAAGAAATATTTTAGGAGTAGATTATCACTTTAAACTTTATGGCCGAAATCAACAAAACTTTTATAAAAAAAAAACGAAAGATTATCAAAGAGTCGACCTGTTGTGAAGTGTAAGTCTCTCTCGAAAAATGTGCTCCGGGGTTACAGTAGACATTTGAAAATGAAAAATCAAATTTGTCATAATGGTTCTGTTACATTTTATTCTGTTTTACTCTTTATGTAAATTGAGCAAATCTGCCTTAAAAATAATTTTTTTTCCTGGTTTATGTTTGAGTTACTGACGAAGCTAATTTTTTCTCATATAACCCGGAGATTTTAGCTAAAGTGTGTATCCAATATTAGAATAAATTTGAAGTCTAGAGAAGTCAACGGATCCAGTGAAAAGATACAGTGGTATCAGAATCCAAATATCAAATATTCATTCCATGGCTAAATTTCTACGAGACAACCAAAATATTCTATATCTATTGATGGTGTAGAAATTCCACCTTCTTTTCTAGTTATAGACATTTGAAAGTTTCCCTGTTATTGAATAATTTCACGTCCTAAACCACATTACTTAAGGAAAGAAGAACAAAGTCGAGAATAGGCAGTTTGTAAAAAACTCTTTATCTTTTCCAGAGAGTACGGTCGCACCCTTCTAATATATCTCTCTTATGTTTTATAATGTGGTACTGATATGAGTGGCTAAATTTTTAGTAATAACATGTATAACGTGTAAGTTTCCTCGTATTATAGCAAGATAGAGGTGGGTATAGCAGACGGTGTCAAGTCATTCTTAGCCCAGAAAAATTTCAATCACCTGTATGTCGGTAGGATGTTGGACTACCGTAGCTATAGTATTTGATTTAATTAAACCTTTTCCAGAAAGACTTAAACACTCTCCATAAAGAATAAAACAAAATCCACAAACAATAAAACTAAATTCATAAACAATTAAACCAATAATTTTTTAATTTGTTTTGTTCATTTCTTCGAGGGCTTATAGGTAAAATTTCGCATGTAGAAGATGCCTAGGTTAATTTTGGATACTGCCGCGATACACAAGACAAGTGCTGTTAGAGAAGTTGTTGTCTGCGGTAATAAACTACGACTTCAATTTCTTCCACCATATTCACCTATGCTCAATCCTACAGATGGACAATTTCTCGTCTCTATAGACAAAAATTCACTGAAAGCAGTTTCAATGAATTTTTATAATGCTTTGAAAATGCAAAAAAAAAATCAAACTTTTCAACCCAGCGATTATAGAAATTCATTGAAATTATTTTCAGTGAAAAACCATCTAGGGGGATGAGAAATTCTGCACCTACAAGTTTTACTGGGTTTATCCAGTGCAAGGCGATAAGGGTAATAATCATACAATTTAAAAATTGCAAATAGAAATCTTGCTACCATATAACTCGTACTTGTTTTTGGCAAAGAGTATTAATATGGGCGGGTGAGCCTATCATTGAACTACTATGGTAGGCGGCGATCAGGAATAGCCATACTGATGAGAACTCTTTTATCGCTGGCTGGGTCTAAAAATCTAATAAAGAGCATTTCCAGAGATTAAAGGAGCTGCTTGGAGAATTCTCGCAGATACATCTGTTGAGCACAACCTTATTTTGGTTATAGAAAGTACCGTTAGGGAGATAAATGTTATAGATGCTCTAAGTTCCATAATGAATATTCAATTCAATTCAATTCCTTATTTCCTGGGAACTGATTCTACAAGAATGAAATTTTTTTTTCAAGTGTCGAAAACAAAATGGCAACAGAGCTAAATAAAACTAAACTTTACTTATATGAAGGTAATATACTAGTTATTAAAAATCGAAGATACATATTTATTAAACGTTAAATAGATTTCAAAAATAATAAAATTATAGATTAAAAAAGAAAAACAGAAAAAGGAAAAAGCTGTGCGTACAGGTCACCGTGAGCTAATGTCAACTATGCCAAGAAAGGATCTTAGGATTCGTTTGATGTTGCCGAATGAGATACCTGCCTGGATATGATGAGACAGCGAGTTCCAAATTCGTCGTCAGGGGCGGATTTCCCGAGCCTACGCTGGGAAATTTAGGGGGGCTGCAAAACTTGGTGAGATTTTTTTTTAGTAGTCGCACCCTCTATGAACCCACACCTCAATGTTTAAAAATTTAAAAATGTGTCCATAGCACCCAAAAAAAAAAAAAAATTCGCGTATGAAAATGTTGGATCATTGACCTGGATGTTTGCTTACTAGTTTACTCCAAGTTCAAGTGTATCATTTTAATTTTACTCCACTATAGGAGTAAGGCGGCTAAGTTACCAAATCCGCCCCTGTTCGAGGTACTTCAACAATGCAAGATCCGTCGAATATGGAAGTTGATGATGAAAATTAGTCCCGTATCGCGTGGCGAACCAATTCACTCACCCAAAACTATTTACAAATTTAAAAACCAAATAAAAAAATCATTTGCTAAAATATTTATGAATTTAGTTTTACTGTTAGTGGATTTTGTTTAATTCTTTGTGGAAAAGATTTAATTCTTTTGGGAAAGGTCTAATTCTTTTGGAAATGGTTAATTCTTTCTGGAAAAAATTATATCTGAAAATGCTATATACAATATTATGTGCATCTCGTCGACACCTCTCCGTGATATTCGATACTTAAATTTTTGCACTCAGTTGTAGATACCTTTGTACATATGTAGCTCGATAGTTTTAAGTAAGGCTCCATATCTTTGTTTAGAACTATCTGCCTAAATTGCTAGAAAATGTGACAGCTATTTGTACTCCATGATCCCGAAGCTTTCTTGGCATAATCAAGGCCTCCCTAAGCCATGTGAAGTTTGTTTTTCTTTTTCAAAAGAAACCCTAAAATAAACTAAGCATGAGTAACAACTATTCAGGTAAAACAAAAACAGATTGCCAATTGTCAAGGTGGTTATAGCCAAGTCCTGCATAAAGATCAAAATATTTGTAACAGCAAGATAAAATAATAATAATTTTGAACCGGTAATGGGGAAAGAAAAAGATATAGTTGTCTTTTGATTGATGTACTTCGGACAATTTCTTCCACTATGGGGCCAAAAGTGATTTAGGAAAAAGCATTTCTGGTAGTAGTAGTAGTATATAATTTTGTTGTGAAATTGAACAGTTCTTTTTAGTTACTCAAGGAACTAAGTGCAGCTTCTTTTTATTATTTCTCTAAATTTGTTATGGCTGTATTATATTTTTCTATCTATTAATTTAGATGTTATAGTTTCTTTCTTTAGTTAATTTTTTAGTTTTTTGAACTCAATATTATTTAGTAATAAAAACAATAAATAATATGCATATGAATTAGCAGTAGCTCCGCACAAGCGAAACGCAGTTTATGAAGGCAATCTTTTAATCTATTGGCATCTAATACGTTTGTTATAATCACTTATATCTCGCAGGTGATTAAAATAAATGAGAAATATCAGATAAGCTCCTTACTCACCGCAAAGATTTCAGTAAATTAATTAAGGGGAGGAATCTAAAATGGGAAGATAAGTTAAGTAGCATAGAATTAAGCTAGAGCTTAGGTTTGATTTTTTTTCTTTTATGATTATCAATTTGAAATTGCAAGCAAGAATTACATTTAAACATACTTGAAATGTTACCAATACTGGTCCTGAACTTATTCTCAATGGCACCTCACTCACAACCTAATATCACCATAAGCATAAAGGATAATTTTGAGCAACTATATTTTACGGAGATTATGCATCTGCTTGGATTATCCGTAGCCTAATGCAGGTTAATAAACCAATATCGACATAATTATTATTAACGAATGCAAAGCACGTAAAAAACGTACAAATAAAATTTTATAGTTATCCAAATTTGAAGTAGAAAATTTGATAGGAAAGACCAAGTGTGGGAAATATCAAAATATAATACTTACTAACAAAAAGAAACCGTTCCCAACAATATTTTCCATTCGAGAAGAGAGCATAAAAAAAAGTTTAAGTAACGAAACAGATTTAAGAAAAATAAAAGAGGAAATAATTGTTATAGCACTCGGTAATTTTGTTAAATTAAGTTTAACCCTTGCTTGCCACACCTCCGCGGAGTAAAACGCTTGACACACTGGGGTGTCGCCGACCCCAGACCAAAAAGCTGTAATAAAAAATTAACTATTGGATATTTTTTTTTTAAATTGGTTTGAAACTTCTTAAAAGCTTACTTTAAAAGATCAGTTTATACTCGCAGTCTCTACTTATTGACAAATATTAATATAAAGCGATTTTCTTCAAGTTTAGGTACTTATCCATCCCTAGGTGGCAAGCAAGGTTTAAGTGCAATGAAAAATTTGATCTTTCCGACTAAAAATAAATTTACGTAGTTATAAAAAAAACTTTCATTTTGATATCTTTCTTTCATTAACCAAGAACTCATGGACTCTCAGATGTTGGGCCCAAATGATTTGATTTGATCCCTCCTCAATCTTGCTTTCACTACTTTTTCCTGAATGGAGGCATATAGTAACGTTACTTATTTCGCGGTACTGTATCAACTGAGATTACGATCATTTCCGGAGTGCCATAAAGCAATATTCTTGATTTGCTAACCTTTATCCGTTACATAAATTATATATGCTTGCTTTTGGTTCGACTGTGTTTTTTTATATTTTAAATTTGATAGAAATATTTTGAGTACACTATTAGCCAGACTAGCGCCTTTTTGGGTTTCTAATGTCGTTTTCGTTTGAACATCAGTTTCGCTCTGGAGGCAGCCTAAGTGGTGTCAAAGCGTTCGTTTGAAGCAAAAATGACGTCATGGGTTTCCTCTGGTGGCAACCCAAAAAGCATCAGTTTCACTCTGAAAATTTACTCGGGTACACTATGAGTTCACTCACACAAACAAAGTCTAGTTGTGATTTGATATTATTTAATTAAGTTTTAAGTCAACAATTTTTATTAAGACCACTCTACTATTATTATATTATCCTCAAAATTATTCGCAAACAAATTACCAACCAGTTTTCGCAAAAAGTTCATAGCTACTTTGACATCCACAAGCGAACCTTTTCAGGTGCACTCTGAAACCGTTCGATTGAACGGGGTTGCCTCCAGAGCGAACTTGGATGTTCAAACCAAAACGACATAAGAGAATACTTTAGGCACCCTTGTCTGATTGTTATTTTATTATTATGATTTTTCTTGGAATAATCACCCGAATTACTAATTGTTAATTAGCTATTGGCATCAATGTTGTATCTCATGCTAACAGTATTTTTTTAATGTTTCTAGTTCGAAAAATATGCGTAAACGCAGTCTTATAGCTAACTAAAGTTATTGTAACTAATTTAGTTTCTAAGTAGACTGTTTGCTGTTACTCTGTAGTAATAATTCGTTCCTGAGTTCAAGACAGAATCAATTAAGAAATAAAGTATATTCTCTGTATACATATATGTATATATAGAACTTGATATTTGTTTGAAGAAGCAACATACATTTATCTTTAACTTAAACCTTATTCCACCTAAAATTAACCGAAATACTGACACTACTGCGTATAAGGAGAGGCTCTGTATAATGTTTCAAATAAAAACATAAAACAATTCCTTACATATCTTCCGTATAATTTCGCTTGTTTAATTTTACCACCTGGGTGTCCTCCATCAACCCTTATCTCAGTAGAAATTAATGATATCCCATTTAGCTGGTAATGGGGCCCACAAAGTGATTCAATTAAATTGGAAAAAGGATACAATTGTAGTGTAAATTACCGTCGTATAGTTCAACACAGCTACCGTGTGTCCTTAGAGAGTTTCCGTGGGCCCTTTGGAGAGAAGAGAAAAAAAAACATTGTTAGAAGCTAATTTGCATACAATTCACAACGCCTGATGAAGGCAGCTCATCCAACAATGAAAACACGAACAGTAGCAGGAGCAGTTATCGTAAAATAGGTTCAAAATAGATCCAAGTAGGTGTGAAATGACTTGGGAGATCGATTTATCTCCTTTAAAGAAGAGACTTATTGTATCTCATCCCTTAAATCATTTTTTATCCCGTGAAGGTTGTTGCAGTCAATGTTGTCCCATTTTTTTTTTATTTTTTATTTATTTATTTTTTTTTTAAGGAGGGTCCATAGCTTTTGTTCAACCTCGTCCAGAAAAAGATAGAGATCCACTCGATTTCTGTTTTCTCTTGTTCATCTGTTCCCGTCCATTGTATGTGATAATCCAATTACGGGAGCTACTGAATGTTGAAAAGTAAAAGAAGAAGCATTCAGTTGTATGTAGTAGGTGTGGGTAGCAAAGTTTTACCACACGCATCTAAAGAACAGGGACAATGTTATAAATGATGGCATCAATAACCATTAAATGACCCTCTCAGATGGCGCAAAGATAACACTTCCGGTCCGAAAATACAATTCAATGTTTGCTACACTTTGGAAAAGTGAAGGGTCGTCTCTTTTGGTTCTCTGATGTTCTATGGATTAGAGATAACCAGGACGCAAAAATTGGAAAGGTCTGGTCCGGAGACAAGAAACTCATAAATTTCAGGATTGAATCTCGAATGGGATAAGTGAATGGATATATCGAAATCAGGTAATTTAATGAGTTCTCTTACCTGCTAGGGTTAAAGATATTTACACTGTTTTAAGTATCTAGAAACATTTGGTTTTTGTTGAAAATGTTAAGATCTATCTTTACTGGATGCTCTTGTCAATGCATGATTAATGAATTGATGTATAAAAGGACTACTACGATTTATGTTATAATTGTGAAGGTGGTTGATTTTAAGAGATTTTTTGTATGTTATTGAGAAAAGTATTGAGTAAGGTATTCGTAAGGTAGTTGTTTAACATTTTCTTAATTTTCATTTAAAAATTGAAGTTGGAAAGAAATAAAGCATGGATTTCTCTTATGGTAAGACTGGAAATAAGAGTCAACTCGTTCTAAAATTTTTAAATTACCCATATTAAGGGACCATAGTGTGTATTTGTTTATTGCTTTTTCCGAAGGAATTTGTGGGAATATACGTATGGGTACAAAGTGTCGTGAAGAACGTCTTGTCATGTTTGACAATAAAGTAAAGTTTAACTGTGGCACTTTTCAATGAACCGAGAAACATGGGTTTTCCCATAAAATAATATTAAATAATAATAAATACGATCATCAGTAAGGTTACACATTTCCTGCTTAGCAACATAAATACATGCAATTACTTATATTTTTGTAACCTTCCTGTTCTTCTTGCTCTTACCTTTACAACTGATTAATACCTAGATATCTTACTAACACAAATATATTTTCCTTATTGCAGGTAATAAAATTCGCCAATCGAAGGAACTGTAGAAGACGAGATGGTTTTATTTTTGATGTGCCTTTCATTACTTAAAAAAACAAGAATTCTAAACTCTAACGAATAAATTTGGATTTTGTCTAATTTCCCCTCTGAGTAATTTTTATTTTTATACATGTCAATATAGGACTAGGCTACGCTTGACATTTAAATACGTGCATATTTAAATCCCTTTAATGAGGAGGGTCATGCCAATCGATCATCTTTTCAAATTCAGTGATAGGAACGATTTTCGTCCAGAAATCTTCAAATTGCTGATGAATAATGCAAAGATTTGAGTTGCATTTTGGGAACAGTATTTGATGTGTCATTTTAACTAAGGACTTTGGGATGCTTAAATTAATATGAAAACTAGTATAGGTAAATGACGAGAAAAAATAAATTTGTGGAAGAAAAAAACTCAGCAAAAATCTAAAAATTTTGATATTGAACGAGGAATATTTCAACATAGCGGAGTGCGATTTTACAAGTTAATTATTGTTCCCTTGAAAACCCTTATGATTACCTTCATCCGTAATCTGAATTCAGTATCACACATTCACTATTACCTGAAATAGGTTGTATACTGGAATTTTTGTTTTGATTCATTCTAGAATGAGAGTTTCACACGAGTTCATCCTTGATTTTGTACAGTTTATTTTACCGAACATTAAAAGGGACAACAATCACCCCTTTGATACTATGCTAAGTTCCACGTTCAAGGAGGAAACAAGAAATACACATTGTACTTCGACAATTGGCATAACCTACTCTTCACACAAGTGGTTCCAAATGGGAAGAAATCGCTTGAGCGAGCATTTTCTTCGATGACCTTTTATAGGTCAAGGCTGTTCTGGAAGCGACAAATTATCTTTCCCAATATGGAATTGCTCGTATTTTCCTGTGCTGTGAAATCTTCAAATGGGTGAGAAGGTGTACATATTCTAACTTATCCTATGGGTGCCAGATCAAGGTAATATAAGCGAAATTAACTAGTCGGGCTAACTCGGTTATCTTAGAGCAATGTAGAAAGCTCCACTCTCTACAATCGGGATTTCTTTAAAGTACCTTATCTCAAATATTGTAAAATGATTGACTGCCAGTACAGCAGACTTTGACTCAATGGGATAAACAACACAAGAATTGTGAACAAAACCCAATCCAAACTCAAAAACTTTTGATGTTAAATAAGTCATCATTGAAGGCAAAAAGTATCCATCCTCGGAGGTACTCCTTTATCAGATGGCACCAACACAATGTGCCCATTGACTACCCTAAATGCAAGAGATGAGGGAGGAGATACAATTTCTTTTTCGGAACTATCCATCAAACTATTTAAAATGAGCTACATGATGCAGGTATTGAGGGTTGGGAAGCAATACTTAATTTGATTAGAGCGTGCAGCTAAGACTTATGATAAGTCTCGTGAATAATGAGAGTGAACAATCGCTCTGGCATTAGCCTAAATATAGGAGCTCCTCAAATTATCTTCAATTCATCTATTCGGCTTTATTCCAAGCAAAATAAAAGAAAAGAAAACAGAAAACACAATCCAAGGAAAGCACCTTTTACATACATAATCATGGTTCAATAATTTAGAGGATTACGCATGACTTACGTTGGAAACGGGTAGTCATTTTTATCTAGGTAATTTTCTCAATAAGCCTAGTAACATTATAAAAGTGAACTGATTGGAATTCCTGATTCTTTTGTCATCTTTTCTGAAATCTGATCCTTTCAGTTTCAATTCGGCTTAGGTAGCATACAACCAACTTTATTAAATACAGAAGACAGTTCGTGTATTAGGACCGGAGATTATTGTGGTGTCACGTTTATTCATTTTATATACCTTGTACTTTAAAGGACATTTAATCTAATCCACCTGCATATTGTCACCAATAAATATGTACAAAATTTAATACTGCTTAGTTTAGTTGAAAGTAGATACTTGACAAAAAAATTTCATTTAGATAGGTTTTTTGTTTTTTTTTTTTTGAATATCTGATGATTTAAAGGGGACATTTTTGTGTTTCCCAGGGATTAGGATATTATTTGATCTAATTTTTTTTGTTACTGTAATCCACAATTACAAAAAATCAGTTATTTTGTAATTTACTTACACTTGCTCCGAAGAGCGCAGGTGTTTTTTTAGATCAAAGAATTTTTTTCAGTTCCGTATTTAATTCGTTACATTCCTAAGTAAACTACATTGTAAATTACTTTCTTAACAAATCCTGTATTCAGAGAAGAAAACATTTCTGATACTTAAATATTTAAAATTTTAATCTCATTCTGGTTATCTAGAACTCCTTGCTCAAGTAGTTTCGAAGTAACAGCGAAAATGTTAAGAATCTGCTCAATCCCACAAAGAGCAAATGGGTTGCCAGTGGCGGCCCCAAGGATTAAAGTAAAAATTATTTTATTAATTGAATTATTTGATAAAATATATTATTTTATTTTACATTTCTTTTATTTCAAAATATTTTTATTCCAAAACTTAAACAAATAAAAATTTATTTCAATGCATATTATTGTATGCATGTGATATATGTGTATAGGTTTTTCTCAGAATTTGAGTTTGGGTGATCCAAAACCATTGAAAAACACTTCCCAAGCCACGAACAGACTCCCTCACTACCACATCAGAGCCCTAACTTAGTCCTAACTCCTAACATTATAAACAATTTGCAGCGCTCTTATGTAAAACCACTGACATGTATAATATGGACTGATTACGTCCATATAAATACACTGCAGAAAGTGGGCTAACTTCTGCATAGCGTTTGCATCCTATACTACTCTTCTATTAAAAAATGACTTTTTGTAAAAAAAAGTATACTAAGAAATGACATCAACAAATCACCGACACCGTGTAATTCTAAAACCTTCCTAGTACCCGCACTATAGTATTGTGGTGGCTAAACTAAGCGACGTACGGCGCTGGATGTTTTTTTGCTCAATTTAATTTGTAAGATGACCCCTCCCCCGTAATTTCAATGCTAGATCCACCACTGGTTGTTGATATAGTACCTGAATTCTTAGAATTTAACCATACGGCTTGAGGTTACTGGAGGATCTGTGAGGTGGAAGCAATGCTGCCAACAGTTGCTACAGGAGGCAGTATTATCGACAACTACTTCGTATTCAGCTGAACGTGGTGTATAAGTGTCAGAAAAAGCTTAAGTTTTAGTGAACAGATTGAAATAGATTCAGTTTCTTCCAATAACGTGCATACTAAGCTACGACTTGTGGACAGTAGTGACGGAATGGCGACTAGTATCACCACTAAGTCCGCAAGAGCTGAAAAAATTAAACAAACATAACAGTCGATCCACGATTGTGCAATTTGACTGGAATGCACAGGAACTGATAGTGTCTCTTGTATCCGCTGGTCCAGATAGAATAACCAAAAGATTAAGCCGGCCCTATGTCGACTTGATGACCGGTCTAATACCGGCTGGAAATTAAGTTGCGGCAGCAATATCAAACCTTTATGTGTCAGTTTAAGGGGAACTGATGTCGCCTTGAGAGCACTGGAAGAACAGCCGTAGCTTCGTACCTGGAGCAACCAGTCGACTCATCCAGTCGGCCAGAGAGCACAGGTTGCCTGGTAGGAATTCTGTAAATTATAGTTGATTTTTTCAGGCATCGGTACATGTCCTTGAAGAATCAAAAGCGAATAATTCGAACTTGATAACTTGATTGTTGGCGTCCAATGTTGCGGAATTCTTTGTACCATACTTTAATTTTTTTTTTTTTTTTAATAAATCACATATCTTCGTTAACATTAGGAATAATTGCAATTTATTTTTTCTCGTTTACAAACTTTTCAAACGCCTATCTTGCTAAAGCCCCTGGGGTCATCAGAAAATATCTCAAGGTATATTAACAAAAATTTAATAACAGCGAATACAGTTTGTGTAATTAATCGAGTGCGCAGTCCGGAACGGAGGTATCGTCACAGTATATAATTTGAAGATAGAGAAGAGATGGACATATTTTGGTAGATTAATTTTTATTATACATGTATAGGTCACGGATCCTAATTTTATGCATATAATGTATATACTGTATTCGAACTAGATCCCTATTTCTAAAATTAGGAAATTGTTATACCTTGGCTTGCTATTGTTTTTTAGGGAACGAAGATGGCGAATAGATATTTAAATTTTGTAAAATGTACACATTTTGGAGATATTGCGTTATTGTTTTTAAACAAAAATTTTGTATTTATAAGTGATATTTAAAATATTCTTTTTTGTCTAATTATCTTAGAACAAAAACAAATTATATATAAAAAATATAAATCTATAATTTTTAATCAAATAATTTTCGATTTTTAGTATGAATAATAGAATACAATATGTAATATTCCTCATAATTTAACTTGTGATTTGATAAGTCAAAGACTATATTAGGGGAAAATTTAAGTTTGTACTTTTCATTCCACCTTGGCCACAACTTTCCAAAGAGTTTCACAAAAATGCCAACCATCTTGAAGGGACAACTTAACTGAAGTTAACAACTCAGATAAATTTACCTCGTTTCTACCATCATCAACTTTAGATGAGAAAAATTATCTTATATAAATCGACAGTATAGATACCATAAATATTCCAGTGTATTCCATAAATATTGATTTTAAAACATGTTTAAAAAAAATTATGAATGATACCTAATTTTGTATGCATAACAATACATTTTTTTCTCTCCAAATTTCCATATAACAACATCCGCATAAAAAAACAAAAACAGGCAAATTGAACAAACACATAGAAAAGGAAAAGTAATTTTCTGGATGAACAGCAAGGGCAAAAGAAACTTGTGTTAAACGCATTTACGTATAAAATTCCATCCCAAAATAACTTGAGTTCTTTCAGGAAGGAAAGGAAAAAAGGAATTTCTTCATGTTTACACAAAAATATCATAAAGCTATGACGTGCCTTCCTTAACATGAAACAACTTACTCCGGATCGGACAAAGACTATAACTTACACTTATCAAGGCCTGGTTTGACAACAACCGAAAAAACCGAGAGTGACAACATAAAAACACTCTTAAGGGTAACTCATAAAATAAATTAAAAAAAATAAAAAGAATATGAAAGAAAAAGGAAACCAATGTGAAGAGGTTTACGCATGATATACGCAATGTACAAGCAGATCCAGAAAATCTCATCCTGAAAGGATAATCGATGTTTACAGAAGTGACACCTACAAAAATGAATTTCTGAATAAAAGGATCTGGTAAAATAGAAATCTTATTCTGGTCTTTCCATTCAGTGTTTTTTTTTATTTTATTTCTTTGATTACGCAATATTGTTACTTGTAAAGGAATGTGCTCACCCCATGGGGGCTTAGCTGGGTGGTCTAAAACTATTTTGTAGAGAAAATATACCAATCGTTTTCTCAATATTAACAGATTTTTCTTTTTTTTGGAACATGCGAGTATGTATGGTGGTAAAAATAAAACAAAAGCCGAAATGATTCTATTTATATTTAAAACCAAACTGATCATTGTGGAATATTAGGAGTATTTCTAGCTAAATTTCAGAACTAATTGTTCCATATATTTTTAAATTTCTGCAAATTCCTTTATTTCTACTCATTTTGTGTGGATGTATATTACAAAATTGAAATTAAAAGTAACAATTGGTAAAAAATGCATTTTTTTATTCATTTATAAAAGTTTTCATTATTTAAGGTCAAAGAATTTGCTCAAAGAAATTTAAAATTTTATTCGCTTGTAAAATCATTTAATTAGGACTGGACAACTTTTATTCTCAGAGCCTCAATTTAATACTGGCGAGTTTTCTTTTTATTGAAAACAGGCTATAAAATGTTATATGTATATCTAAGTACCGTACTCAAAGTCCTCGTATATAATACAGGTTTTGAACAAGTTTTCTTCAAAATTATTTTTTTTTAAAGCTTTTATAATAAAAATAAAACGAAATTTAAATTTATTTATGTTAAGAAATTCATAATTTTCTGGAAAGCGGCTGGTCCGGAGGAACCCCTCTATTACATAGTCGCAGACTAATATCAATGTATTGTTTATTCTAATATTTATTAAAGTTTCTTTACATGTTTGAGAATATTGTTATTTATATAGGTAATAACAAATAAATTCAAAAAAACACTGAAAATGCTATCAAAATATAGCAGGTATGACTTATAGTTAATAAAATAAAAAAAGTAATTCTTTTGATAAATTAGAAATTAAAATTTAAAGAACATTCATAAGACGATTTTGGTATTTGAACTTGTTGAATTTAGCATAAGTTCCATTAGGAATGGATCGAATTGATTACGGATCTTATTGAAATGTGCGCCGATATAAGTTTCTCGTCAAAATTTCAAAATAACAACTGAGAAGCGGAAAATGTGTTTGTTACACTTTTCTTGAAATGTTTCGGAAGCTCAACAAAAAGTACATTGATTGTTTGATCGACTTGTATGTATGTTAATGTTTATGTACCTCCTTCAAATTTTTAATTATAATTTTTGTTCTGGTAGCCTTACGTTGCTGCTTCGGATAACGTAGTCCGATATTTGGGCCGATTGAGGCTCCGAATCTATGAACTGTATAACTTTCTACTTAAGTTTATTGTTTAGCTAGGACTGATGGGCTTGACATCCACTGCTGTTTGTTGTTATATTTCTTAAGTTAGTTAAACCTGTTTTTTTATAGGCCTTAAGTCTCTATATAATTTATCGAAACTAAATCTAAAAATAACCATAGAAAACGCTATCTTTCTTAGAGACAGAAGAGTGATTGGGTATCCTAGACGTATTGTGCAACCTTTATTACTTTCACTCAAATCTATATAATATTAATTTTAATAAGAAACATGTAATAAAGCAGGAGTTGGCTTAAGACCAATACTCACGACACCCTAGATGAATGGCCGTACATTATTTCGCATGGTCACACCTCTTTGTCTGCCAGTAAAAAAGACTTGAACCAATTTCATAGGATTTTATGTTCTAACAGACGGACGGACATGCAAAAATCAAAATAACTTCTAATATTAATTCATTTTCTCTAGCAGCATTATTTCTGTGCGATACGAACAAAATGAGAAACTAAGTAACCCTATAGATTTCATCTTGGGCATAGTAAATTCTTATGAATAGTCCTTACTACATACCTAAACAGGTATATAGATTATACATAATAATAGGTATAACATCTTCCCGTATCTACTAAAAACCCTGTAAATGCTTCAAATAACTCATGGCCGCTGTAACTGCTATCTCGTCAAATGTTGATAGCCTAGTTGATATGCCAAATGAGTAAAAATTTGAGTACAATGTAGGACGACCAAGTTGTTGGATTAAATTATCTCCATCAGTTAAGATGTAGCGCAGTTGGAAGTGCAAAAAGGCAAGCTTAAGTATAGAGTCTCTAATAAAGTGATTTAACATATATTTTTCCTATTTCCAAATATAAACGGGTGTGAGTGTAATTTTAATTTGTACAGAAAACGCATTATTTATTCAAAATGTTGAGCATGTAAGCATTTCCATTAAACGTAGAATGCAATATCTGTAAGTTTACCACGATTCTGTTTACCTACTTTATCTCTACTATCATCAAGGGACAATCGATCTATATTGATTAAAATTACGTAAGTTAGACTTAAGAAAAACAGGAAAATAAATACGGAAAATTTTAATCTGAGGCAAAATTTCTTACTTTTTATTTAAATTTTACATAAGTTTGAAGTCAAATTTAAGAGGACTTTGAAGTTAGATCAATTCCCAAATTCAAGGCAAGTTAACGTAAATATTTTCCGAATAATTCCCTATTCGATGGTGATTGCCTTCAAAATCCGATTTCCCATTGATGTTAACCTCAAAGCAAATTCGACTATCTGAACACGCTTAGCGAATTCCCTCATAGTTGTAATTCGTAATTCTGTTTTCAAAGTCAACGGAAAAAAGAAGTGTATTTCACCATTAGCGAATGTGTTAAAAATATTTTCTTTTTAATAAGCAGCCTTAATGTGAAATAATTGAATAAAATCCAAATAGGTAATATGGCGTGTTTTTTTACTCAAAAATCTAATCTAATCTTACTTCCGATTATTTTCGAAAAGTTAAACGTACTTTAAAACATGACAAATCTATCTTTATTTTAAATAGATCATAAGTTGCTTTGATGGCAATGTTTATAAATAAATGGGAATTATAAAAATAATTTAAAAATGCTCAACAATTTAATTCTGTCAATTGTGAAATCTCTTTTGCCTATTTATGGCGAAATTCCATTATATTGGGCGAAATCCCAGGGCTAAATACTCAATACTTTAACTAGAAATATTTTTATAGCAAGAAATCGAAAATTTTGGTTATTTCTCCTTGACGTTCAGGAAAGTCGTAGTCAAAGTAAAAATTTCAAGTCCAACCAACTTTTAGGTTAATAATCGTAATATGCATCATATTTCTTTGTAAAATAAGGATGCCATATATTAAGAAAATGAATATAAAAATTACATTGTAACTTTTTCCATAGTTGCTGCAAAAACCAACTATTTTGAAATGATTAAAGAATATTTAAATTAATTTCAAATTTCTACATGGTAAACCAAAGAATAATTTAAAAAAATTTAAAATTGTTATTTTTTAAATATTGTTACGAGCGTGGCCTTCGTTCGTTAATTAAAACACAATATTTCGGATATAATTTAAAAGTTCTTTCTTTATTTATCTTTACTGTTTACTCTCAGAAATTCACAAATAATTATAAAATCAACTCTTTATAGTTATCGCTAGTACTGTACTTCTAATTATCGCATTCCAAATAGTTTACTTCGTTCACTTCGCTGTCTGAAATAAGACTCGCCTCTTGGATGTGAGTAGCGCCGTATTTATACTCTACAAATTATACTAGAACCTACATGAATATTCCGTTCTCCGAACTCATAGCTTACTAATATCGTTTTCGTTTGAACATCCAGGCTCGCTCTGGAGGCAACCCCGTTCAATCGAACGGTTTTAGAGTGCACCTGAAAAAGTTCGCTTGTGTATGTCAAAGTAGCTATGAACTTTTTGCGAAAACTGGTTGGTAATTTGTTTGCGGATAAATTTGAGGATAATATAATAATAGTAAAGTGGTCTTAATAATAATTGTTAACTTTAAACTTAATTAAATAATATCAAAACAGAACTAGACTTTGTTTGTGTGAGTGAACTCATAGTGTACCCGAGTAAATTTTCAGAGTGAAACTGATGCTTTTTGGGTTGCCACCAGAGGCAACCCATGACATCAATTTTGCTTCAAACGAACGCTTTGACAGCACTTAGGTTGCCTCCAGAGTGAAACTGATGTTCAAACAAAAATGACATAAGATGCACTAACCTAAAGTTGTTTACAGTTCCAACAGATGTCGCTTGTGTCGCTTTGAAGCGCGTAACAATATACATACATAATATTTTTAAAGCTCGTTGTTATTTTTCGAAGAATTATCGCCGTATTTATCAACAAAATCTATGTCTTTTTAAAACTGAAGATTTAGAAGCTGAGAGAATTAGTTTTCAATAAGTCCATAATTTCTATACCTTTACTTATTTTATTAAAGCAATACTTTTCAATCATTCAAATCAGAGTTGCGTCTTTTTCATTATATTTACATTAATTATTGCGAAAAATATACACACACAATTCTTATAAAATGAATATTTTTATACACTAAACCATACACTAAACCGCACGTTAACATGAGTTAAGCTAGGTAGAAAATAGGTCGATATTAAGCAAAATTTACGTAAACTCTACGTGAAATTTGCTTTCAATTTATCGAAAGAAGGAAATGTGTCATCTGCCCTCTTGAGATATATTCCCCAATTCCCCTGATATTTACTTCGCTACAACGTTTTCTCATTCTCCACTTACCTAAGTGCGACGTAAATATTAAATAATCTCAACTTAACCACAATTAGTCGCTTCCCTAGTTTAGGTTGAATAGGCGTGCATTCGACCTCTAAAAAACGGTAATGTTACTTGGACTTTTTCGTGAATTTTTCCAAACGTTTTCGCGAAATATTGCGGTTTATTTAATTCTTCAGCTGTGTAATAATTCGCGGATTATTAGTAGGTATAAACTTTTTGCTTCACGATATCCTAGACAAAGAAGTCGTATGATTCTGATGAAAAATGTTGGTCCCTAAAACGAGAGTAGACACGTTCCGGAAACTATAGCTATAGCAGAATTTTACAAAAAGTGTGGCCAACCACAGTACCAGCCTAAGTTCACAACAAGCAGTAACAAATGGCAGATGTATTGGTTATTGTGGAATCATAAGGGGTGTGTTCAAAAAATAAGGTGACTTTTCAAATTTCGCGTGCTGCATACATTCGATTTTCGATTTTTTTTTCTTGTGTTTGTACACTCGTCCCGAACATATGTTCACAGCATTCTTTGCATGTTTGTGAGGGGAATAAAGGTTAGAAGTGTTTGGTGTGCTCGACGATTTTCTGCTGTCGGAAAAATAGACCAAAGAATTTGCATCAAATTTTGTGTAAAAAATGGAACTAAGTGCTTCACAACACTCAAAATGTTGACAGTGTCATACGGTGAGTCTACTCTGAGAAAAAACTGTTTATAGTAAGTGATACACGCTCTTACAAGAAGGCCGAGAAAATGACAAAATTGCTTAATTTTGACCAGTATAACCGTCACATGAGCATCGCTCAGGAGTTGTGGAATGACGTCAATGATGATCCTGATTTGCTCAAAAGGGTCATAATGGGTGACGTAGCTCCTTGCGACTTTTTCCTCTTCCAAAAACTGAACAGACCCCAAGGACGGAAATTTGCAACGATTGGGGACATGAAAACTGCATCGCTGGAAGTGCTCAAGGCTATACCAAAAAGTGCTTATCAGAACTGCTTCGAGGATTAGCGTTACAACAGTGTATTGTACTTGAGGGGGATTACTTTGAAGGGACGATATTAATATTGATGAATAAATAAAAAGTTGTTGATGAAAATATAAATTCACCTTACTTTTTGAAAACACCTCACACATAGATTTTCAGTGTATTAGACAGATTTATTTCTTGGCACTGCTACTAAGTAGAAAATGTGTTTGTTCTCTAAAAACGATTTCCTTCGAAAATTCAACACTAATTTGTTTTTCCTCCAATTCAATTGTCAAGTCACATTCAACAGCGCAGCGTTTCATAACATTTTCTTGTTTCTTGTCCAATAACTCTCAGCGTTGACCAATAGAAGCTTTGGGATGTATTTTCACAAGATTTGTTACTGCGAACACACACTGTTACTTTAGATCCGAATCCGAACCGATATATTCGATTTTTTTTTTTAATTTACAATATAAAATGAATCAACAGCTTCAAATTTTATGAAAATTGAAATTTCTGGTTTCACTTGCTCGAAATAGTTAACGTTCAAAATTTCTTTATTTAATTAAATGGGTCCGCAGTTCTGATTTACCACCGCAAACTTTTGAGAGATATTTGTTTAGATACTCTATGGTAACATTGCAACTACCAGCTCAGGTATATATACCTAGAAACTAGCATATGTAAAGAACTTAGTTTTTAAAAAAAAGCTATGTTATAACATGTATATAACTGTCTTCATAAGCCAATCTGACATGAGTTCTTAAACCACATTCCAACTACATAAGTCTATTTCAGTTTTGGCCTTCTTGAATTAAACAGCATATATTTGCCCAAATGTGAGTGCTACTTTTTTTCCCATGTCTAATAGTAAATTAGAAAAAATCATATTTATATGGGCAATTTGTGTGACCTCCATCATGGAACAACTTCTATGGTAGGCGATCAGAGATAACCATACTGATGAGACCTCTCTGATCGTTGGGTCGAAAAGCAATCATTTTTTGCACTTAAAATGCGTTTTGTAAATTTATTGAAACAATTTTCAATAAATTTCAGTCTGTTAGACGAGAAATCGCCTTCATAAAAGTCATTTCCTTTCATTTCAAAATGTTTGAAAACGCATTTATAAAAAAAATAACTCAAAATATATGAAATCGACTCGTGTTCTCCACTTGAAACTTAAATTGGGACAAATTTGGAAAAACCAGCGTCGTATATTTTTCAGCATAAAGAAAGACATCGTAAAGTGTCAGCATTCAGTTTCAACACTTGTCAAAACAAGGAGAAAGTTCCGCAATAAATTTTCTTTGGAAAAATAAAATGTCCAAATAGGGAGGATACAAAAAAATTCCCTGAAACCTGTAACCATGGTATTATATGCATATGTACAAGAACGTGTACAAACATTTAAGTCCAGAGGGAACACTACCCGTTAAGTAAGATGCTAATGAAAGTGGAAATGAGGCTGTCGCGTAGTGCTGGAATGTGTAATAACTTCCGTGTTTGGTGAGGGTCCTCAAATTGGCTTCTCTCTTGGGTAGTAGACGGTAGAATAAAGGCGAGGCTGAGGAGCTCAAAATGAAGGAACCAACTCAAGACCTTCAGTCATCATTAGATAGATAGATACCCTTACCCAGAAGTAGAGTGTTTGATCTATAAAATACGAGATTCAAGAAAGTTCACTATTCCCTATCAGACTCTTGATGCTCACTCTCACATGAGTACACAATTCATGCAAATCTCATTGCATGCTTCGAGGAGCTACTCTGTGATAAGACGGCCGCTAAGATATGGAAATTTCGAGTCCTTAACTGATAGAGATTCAAATGGTTTTCATCTGTGAATCTCGTAAATGAAAGTGAAGTCAAGCGCACGTCCTTTTCGTCTTTTTAGAGATTCACCAATATCAGGTTTTTAGGATCGTAATTCAACCGCGAGCAAGTAAGAGTGGTTGGTAATATGTGCAAGGGGTCCGCGGTAGGGCTGATTTTCTGTAACGTTTAGACTTGAGAAAAAGAAAGCTAGCAACCAACCAAAGCCAGTCAAATCGAAATCCGTACTTAAGACGTAACGATAAGATGCGCTCCTGTAAGGACAATATAATTTCCACTCAGTACAAACATTTGAACCCTCCAAACCAACCAACCACCCACCGTACTATCCATTCCTATATTGTGGCAGCTCTATTTAACTGTACCATCATTATCCACCCTACCTCATCCAATATTATACGGTGAAACATTTTCATTTTGGCAACTTTTTTAACGGCTCTGCAATTCTGAAAGTCGCAAATAGAATCTTTTGGGTTTATGAAGACACTTAGATGGGGATTTCGTCGAAGATACTCTTTTTCTAGCACTTGCTTTTTGAGAGGGGGTGAACGCCGCAATTACCAGAGAACAGTTGGTGTCCTCTATATATTCTATATATTTATGCACATCTATTTCTATGGTAGGAAGGTGGTGCTAATGAATATTTCATTTGTTGGATGAAGTCTTAGCCGGATGAGTAAAATCTTCTCCAAATGTTTAGCTTTCCACTAGGAGGGTAAAAGCATGCTGAAGTGGTGAGGGTTTAAAGCCAAATGTAAATTGTAAATGTGATCCAGTGGTTAGATTGGCTGTCGGGGGATTGTTAGGGTAAGGATTCAACAAAATTATTTCGAATTACTTTTATGTAGGAACCCATTTGCGGGAATTGCTGCTATCGACGATGGCCCCTTAAATTCCAGCAGATTACATTTTTAAGATAAATTGAGTTCTTCGACTGTGAGTGCTAGTGACGCAAAAATATGAGTTTAATAAAATACGAAATCACGCTACTTGGAATTATTCATTTTAAGGTAAACATTTTTGGAAACAATCACTTTTACACTTCGCATTTTTTTGGGTCTTAAGTCAATGATGGATAACGGGGTTCATAAAGTAAAATTAGTATTTGGAAATGACAGATATTATAGATGGCACCAAAACTAGATGTCGCATGCGATACCAGACCAGAATATACACATTGTGTATGGATGGTGGTACATTCCGAAATGGATCACAACATTTGAAAGGAAGACAAAGTCGATTGATTCATATATTCCTCCATCTACCGTGTTTGGGAGGTTAATAAAATGAATATAAAACTACTGGTAAAGCAACATTTACTTGAAACATGTTGTGATCAATTGCCGAATGCACCACCCATTTCACAATCTGGTATACCATGCGATATCTAGTTCTTGTGTTATCTATAGTGATATGTGGCTAGAATAGTCAGTATTTAACTGATATTTTTAAATGCCTGTCTAGAAATATGTACTAAATAAAATAATATTCAAAGTAAAACTCAAAATTAAGAACTAGGTTAACCCATTTGTAGCCAAAGTGTTCCGAAATGCTTTAAATATTTCATAATGTGATAAAACAAAAATAATTATATTACCTATAGGAACTAGGAGTTCTGCATTGCTGCCCTTACGGTTACTTTAGGGCAGTGAAATTGACGTTCATGATTTTCGTGAAGATTTTTATTTGTCCCTAAATGGAAATATGTTTGTTGTATGTTTTTCTACCAGTGTAATTTAAATGAGCTTATTATTTTAATTATTAATTTTTATTTGCTTGTGTTTATGTTTTTTTATAATTTTATACTTTAAATTTTTATTTAGACATTTTGCAGTACAAAATCAAACTTTCATTTAAAACCATAATTACTTCGTAGTTCAGGAACTTTATGATTTCACTTTGGAAAAAGTCCAATTAAGCTAAAAATTGGTGTACATTTTCCCTTCAGCTCTCAAAATAAGGTGTGAAAAGTCCGCGAAATTGGATTGTCCGCATAACCTGTGACAGCCCAAAAATGGCTAAAAATCTCATTTTTTCGGTGTTTTGCGAATATCTTCGTTCCTGTTAGTCTTACGGCTATAAAAGGTATCTACATATGAAAAGGAAAGAGCAGGAAACTCGATGAAAGCTTTTTGATAACATTGATAACAGTTTTCCCGTAATCTGGCATTGAAACTCCAATAAAAATTTTGAATTGATATTTAATTGCATATAATCATAGATGGCACAAGATCTAGATGTCGCAAGGCATATTAGAGCAGAGTAAACAGATTGTCAAATGGGTAGTACGTTCTGGAATAGACCATAAAATGTTTTAGAGCATGCCTAAAGAAAGCGTTTTTATAATAGCAGTTTTGTACACATTTGATCGACTTCCTCAACACTTCAGATACGAAAAAATATGAATCACTCGACCTATACATCATTTCAAATGTTGTGGTCCATTCCGGAATAGACCACCCAGCCATATAAGTTTTGTATACTTTTTTGGTACTGCATGCGACATCTAGTTCTTGTGACATCTATGATATAATGATCGAAATCGAGGTTTCTCTGTGGAATGTTCCCGTTTTGATATTTTTATTGACATTCGATTTCTTTCTCTTCTTCGAATTGTTCTTGATTTTCCCACAGGACTAGTAGGAAAATCCAAAACTACTCGGCATCAATAGAATCGGCTTCTGGGTCTTCGATATCGTCTCGTTTTTCCATCGAATCCTCGATAGGGGTAGCATTCAGGTAAGATGTCTCAAGATACTTGCCGCAAACTGCTGAATCCGAAGAAATTGATTTTCGAGAAGTATCAATCTGGTTGAAAATTTGTGCTGCGGTACATAGAACTTGACGTTTTGTGAAAACTTTCAGAGCTGCACTTTTCCATTTATGAAAAAGAACAGACGTTTTCTCACATCCAGTGAAACCGTGAAGAAGTAGAAGATGATCCTTGATGTTTTCGTGATAGTTAAAACTTCGAGAAGAGTAAAGTTTTCGCTCAACTTTACCCTAGCCCGGTTTGAGAAAGAAACGGGAAAACTATTAGTGTTATCAATAAACTCTAACCTCTTTTGTAGAGAATTGCCCCTCGTTCTTTTTCATCAGTATACTTTGTAGTCGTAAGACTGACAGGAACTAAGATATTCATAAAAAGCCCGAAAATGGTAATTTTTTGCCAGGTTTTGGTCTGTCAGAACTTGTGCGGACAAACGAATTCCGGGGACTTTTCACATCTTATTTGGAGAGCTGAAAGGTAAGTGTATACCAATTTTTACCTTTCTTGGACTTTATCCGAAGATGAGCCCATTTTTTGGCTAAAGTTCCTGGACTTTCGGTATAATCAACATATATTTCTCGAGTAAGTTCAGGTTGGACAAGCCATTTAATCGAATTTCACTCATACCAACTGTTCCTTACGTTTGTCTTGATTCTCCGAAGTGTTGAGAATGATCTGACTGTTTGACTTGTTTGTGGATATGAGCAATGAAGAAAATATTTGTAACAAATTAAAAATATTGGTGTACGTGTTCCAGGTGCATATATTTAAAACGTTTATTGGGTTTTTTGGTACACTGTTGATAAACCAGAGGTCGAAATCAGAAAAAATGGTGTGTTTGTGTATTCTTCCTTTCTTGCACTTCTTTCTTCCAAAAGTTGGGTGGGGTAAAAGGTTTCTCTGAGTACAATAATGAGATTTTAAACTCTGACTGGAGAATTACTTGCAGATTAATAAATGCATCAGATGAGGAAGCTCTCTCATCCCACAATTGTATTTCCTCTAAGGATGCACCTATAGAAGCTAACAATTAGCACACTAATGGAAAAGTTACATGCCTGTCTGTACCAAATCTGTTGGACAAAGCTGCTTAAGCTTCGTCCTTTGCTGCTCAGGAGTCAACAGTTCTTTTTTTTTACTTTAGAACAAGCTGACGCTTCGGGGAGATAAAAAAATTATAAATCTTTCCAATAGTAGCAAACACATTTTTGATGGAAGCTATTTTTACGAAAGATATTTGAAATGGCAGCTCATATATGCCGCACCATCAAAACCATGGACTTGCTGATCTGAAACTCCGCATCAGTAATGCACTCCTTTAATCCTGGGTCAGCTTAATTTTCTACAGTTGTTAATTTTACAGCCATAAACAGTAGAAAGTATTCGAAAATACTATCCTGCCCTGGTGTTATGATTTTTCCTAACATACCGAAATCAAAAGAGATAGAGAAAAATGGTTTGGGAAATTAATTATAGTTATTTTGGTTTTTGCATATCCATATCAGTTTTGGTTTTACTTTTCTATTTTGATAGTCTCTAGGCGGGGAAGTTACACTAGCCCCCCACTCCAACCTATGGATTGGCTCCTGACCCGAATTTTCATTAGAGGAGCTTTCCTATTTCATGGTGAAATATATTTCAAGTCGACCTTATCAATTGTTGGCCGGAACAAATTTAGCAGGATTGCACAGGACATAACAGTATCACTGGGTATCTGTGGGCGAATTACATCAGGATCCTTTCAAGAGAATCACATCTGGGTTGCCAATTGCTTACGTCATGGTAGGGGCCTTTGACTGTCCATAATATTTTATTTATTTTACTAAGTATTAAGTAAAATCGGAAATAATTTGTATTTCGTTGGGGAAGAGTTGAAACAGAGCTGATGATTCAAGAACTCGAATCATCAGCCCGGAGGCGGTTATCTAGTTAAAATGAAAGATCTGGCCAGGACGAATCGTCTAATTAAATATTACCCTCTCTAATTTTTTTTTTATTTTTTAGTACCCAATCTAATCTAGTTCAGCAAATTTCCAAAAATCAATTATTTGTTGCTGTTAATAATTATTTGGAACGAAGCAAAAGGTGACTCCTATTTATTAAAAGATAGTCTTAATTATTTGAACTTTGATCTACCAGATCGACCAGAGCCCAAGAGCATGATTTAAGCGATTTTTTTCAAACACATATTTTTAATTTTACTCAAAGCGTTCCTTATTCACTGACCTGAACCGATTCAGTATTTTTTACACTCAAAATAACAACAACAAAACGTGAAATTGGTTTCTATTTAACTCGCGCTGAACAGAATTGAATTTTAATTTCGTGTGTCATGTATATACAGGGTGTCCCGTAAGTCGACGTCAAGCCGGAATCGGGTGATAGACCAAATCATAACAGTTACCAAAAAAATGTAAAAAAAAATCTAAGTCATGTATTTTTCAAGTTATAGACATTTCTTTTGTTTTCGAGAAAATGTACACCTTGTGATGGTTTTTTAGCTCCTGTTGCTACATATCTTTACTTTTATCAAATATATTTTTCTTATGTAGTCCCGAATGGTGCTTATGTAACCTGTTCCTTTCAATTCTAAGCCAACTGTTCCAGCTTGGACAAAAATGTCACATTTTATCGAACCAAGTATTGAAAATTAATATTTCACCCAACTTAAAACTGACTGTAATGAAAAAAAAGTACTGCGCCAGTTTGGCATGTAGCTTGAAAAATTGCCGCCTTTAATAAGGATTCTAAAATGGTATAACACTTGGTACAATATTTTTTAGATTACGGAAAAAAAAAAAATTTTTTCGTCAAGAAACCCAGTTTCGAAAAATTTCTTTTCACCTACTAAATACGATTGTAGTGTACCCATAGCTTGCCGTAAGACCGCAACTTTAAGATTCTAGTTTGAGTGAGACGGAGAGTCATTGCATGAAGTGTGAGTGAGCAAGATAATGACGCTAGCTCGTCAAATCATTGAGCTTTTACAATGTGCATCGTCTACTCTCCACAGAGGGCCGACTTCCAAACCAAGTACATGGTGAAGGAGGAGGTCCTTACCTTACGAGGACGTAGTACTTCAAGCAGCTGAAGAAGACCCAAGTACTTCGGTACGTGCAATGCAGGAAAGCACAGGAGTGCCTAAAAGTATAGCTCAACGAATTTTGCAAAAACAATAGCTCCAGAATTACGGCAGCAGTTGAATTTGTCAACAATGGAAGATTTGCCCTTCTGATAACCCGATCATTTTTAAGAAGATGTCGAACTTGTATTGCAGCTGAAGAAAGGCAGTTTGAACACCTTTTGTAAATAATAAATCTCAGCGTCCAAATAATTGGTGTTTAATTTTAAACTTATGGAAAATTTGTTAGAAATTCAAAAAAAAGTTAGAATCTCTAACTTGAAAGCGTCACTATCTGTCTCACTCACATTTCATGTAATGACTCTCCGTCTCACTCAAACTAGAATCTTAAAGTTACGGTCTTACGGCAAGCTTTGGGTACACTAGAATCATTTTTAGTAGGTGAAAAGAAATTTTTCGAGTTTCTGGAAGAAAAAATTATTTTTTTTTCCATAATCTAAGAAATATTGTAGCAAGTTATACCATTTTGGAATCGTTTTAAATACGTCAAGTTCTAAAGTTACTTACCAAACTGGCGTAGTACATTTTTTTTCATTACAGTCAGTTAAAGTTGGGTGAAATATTAATTTTCTGTTCTTGGTTCGGAAAAATGTGACATTTTCATCCAAGCTGGAACACTTGGCTTAGAATTTAAAGCAGCTGGTTACATAAGCACCATTCGGGATTACATAAGAAAAATAAAATTGATAAAAGTAAAGATATGTAGCAACAGGAGCTAAAAAACCATCACAAGGTGTACATTTTCTCGAAAACAAAAGAAATGTCTATAACTTGAAAAATACGTGACTAAGATTTTTTTTTTACATTTTTCTGGTAACTGTTATGATTTGGTCTATGACCCGATTCCGGCTTGACGTCGACTTACGGGACACCCTATATATGTCTCTTCCCTTAAATTATTGTATTTTTTCACAGTTATATTGGATAACATTGATATGAAGAATTATTAAAAATTATTACTTTGTAAAGATTTTTTAATGTTGCCATAGTAATAAAACCAGGAGAACCTAATCTCTCGTTTTACAAGTTAAGCATTCATGTAATTGACAATTGCATTTTTGATGGAATAGAAGAATTTATGAAAACTTTTATTTTTAACGATTGTTAATTAAATTATGGAGAAAACATCAGTCTGGTCCGGTTTTTGAAGTCGAGAGACCTGACGCTTTCCGGGCAACTGTGCTCACTTCTGAGCTAACGAGGCAATTTTTGTTTAGTCTATTACACCATAGTTGCATTCAGATGACATTATTTTTCTTGTTTTTATAATTTAATTTAGAATCGTTAAATTTAATTTAATTTAAAAATTATGATTAAATCCATATGGGACAAGATAAATTTTAATAAAATTGTATTTTGTCAGTTGTTATATGGCCTTTCTATTATAACAGCGCATTCATTTTGTGAACTATAAATTTACTTTTGACCCGGGGCGCAAACGACGTCAAAATAATTACGCAAACGATGGCACCGGGGCATTATGACCCCAACTAAACCGGCAAATTATTACAAAATTAAATGAGCTACCTTAATTTTAATAAGTGTTCTTTCCATATGCGGTAACATAAAGATAATACCAATGTAATCTATAAATCAAGCTTTTGTTAGATTCCTCAATAACACATGCAAAATCAGCTTTAAAACCGTAACTATGATATTTTACTTTTTAACTTTTGGATGCTGGGTCATATTTATTCGTTTTGACTTGACGCACTTGTAACTCGCTGCGCAGACGGCGCCGCAATGAGAAAACTTGCGGTACGGGTAGAGGGGGGCTGTATCTCCAGCTATACAAGCCTTCAAATTGTAGGTCAGCATGAACAGAAAATACTACCGTATTAAATTGCCTTGGGTCAATATGACCCTGCGTTATTGCCGCAGGTACTTAAAAAAACAAAGTTCGTTCATAGTCTCGATTCTTTTCTTTTTTGCTAATCCAGTCGGACTGTTTCAGTCTTGAAATTTACTAGCAACCTAGTTCTAAAAATACCTACACGATCGACTATAAACAAATGAATGACATATTCAATGATCAAAATCACCTTTCTAGTCGTGTAGTCAGTGTTTGCATTATTATTTGTGTTATAATGTTCGTTTTCTGTGTTTTGTGTCATTTGATATGGATGGTGATTAAGACATTTCGCTCTTAATTTTTCTTTATAAAGGTCACATCATCTCGATGATGCGGATAATTATTAGTATGCCTCCATATACATATACAAGTGATTACAAATAAGAATACGGCAATTGAAATTTTACAGAGTTTCAACCTTCATTAAATTACATTTAAAATAAAAATATTCTTACCCCTATATTTCAAGATATCACCAAAAAATGTGTTACAATTATTGTCTTGTCGCAATAAAAAATAACTCCTGACTCAATTCTACTTCTAATTCAAAACAACAGATGTCATAAAAAAATAAGCGGACAGAAATTTTTCCTGGTCATATAATCTCCGGTTATTAAAGTCAATAATTCAAATCACGCTGTCAAAGGGCTCCGTGGAGTGGAGTATAATCTTGAATAAAACGTAAGTAAAAAAATAAAAATTAAAGCAAAGAAGATGATCACATGACAAAGGCTCTATGAGTTTGCCGATTAATGATAAATTTCATTTTTACAATATATACATATGCTGCGTCTGATAACTTTGTATTGATCTGCAAGAACACAACTCGCGGAGTTGGACACAAAGGCAGGAACTTCACAGGAGGTCTACCATTTGTTTCAGAGGGAAACATGTCGATTTTTCCACAATCAAATTGCCGCATAACTATATACGAACAGAGAGCATCATATGACTGCACGTTTATGTCCGTAATTCATGTTGAAACATATCTGAATCATGTTTTGTGGTCATTTCATCCGCGCCGAATGACTAACAATAACATCGAAGGTCGACATGGCGGTCTGGTTGAGTTCTGAAATCGATTGAAATATTCAAAAAGTTCACAAAACCATCAGGCTCTATATATTTTCGCATTGAAGATAAATTGATTGCCCTCAACTCTCAATCAAGTATTAATTAATTTACAAATTATCGCACAATTCTGTTGAGTTGCTATGGCCTAATGTCACAATCAAACCAAAAGCCCATCTTGTAATATTACGACTACTTTTTAGTCTGATGAGTCCTTTTCACTTCATTACAGCATTCTCAATTATTCACATGTATTCGGGCGTAGTTAACCATAGTCAAATCCGTACTAAGCTCCGAATGACAAATGGAATGGCCCTTCACCCTCATCCAAGATCTGAGTACAATGCGATGACAAAAACGTAATGGAGATCCAATTACTTAAAACGTCGCCTGGAACAAGAAATTAGCATATTCCTTGAGTTGGGAGGACAACATCGTAATAATCCTTGCCCTCGCCTTGTTGTCCCTTGTCCCAGCTCATATGTGTCAGCAGGCCTATTCACTATGAATTAAATTTCTTGCAAGTAAAGCCATGGATAAAGTGCGCCCATTCATGGTTACATATGAATATAAATCATGAACATGGAGGACCAGGACATCACCCAGTATCCAAATTTCAATCAAATTAATATCAAGATGGGCTTATGTGGGCCACTATCTCCATAAACTAAGGATTTAGAAAAAGTGAATGGTGTTAGAGGGCCGCCTGCCATGTCGAGTACATTAATCTAATTGGGAACTCTCTGAGCACAGACATGGATGAGCATGAAAGTGCTAAAAGCCTTGTGCACTACATTGTAGATCTGGTTGGGTCTAATCACCCATGTGTTGATGCTCTGAAGAACTTTGGACACATGTGAGCACATCATCTTGCACTTAGGAGGTGCTATCGGTACATATGTATGCGACCACTATGGTGGGCTGTTCTGGAATGTCCGAGCACTGTTCTATGTTGAAGATATCCATCCACAGGACTAACCACCACATCATAGTATCCTTATTCTTTTGGTTGCACTCCCACTTCACAAGAACACTGTGAGACTGACGTCAACATACCATAAGGAAGCTTTGGGCGCCTTCTGTTCTAAAATTGAGGTACGGGAGGTTTTGTTAAACATTTTCGGTACAAGCCAACGAACATGGCTTTAGTCAGTTCATATTGGGGTTATGTTCTTCAACCATAGAGCTAGTGCAGAGTATATAGGTACGTTTTTGGTCTGTTTTCCTCGTATAATAAGAGCCGAACGTACGTGTTCAGTGGCCTCAGGAAATGGACAAGTTTTTCTTGTTTGCTATGGTATTCCATTGAGAAATTTTCAACGATACTCGAGATTTCGTGCCTGGAAAATACTTTGTAGACGTTTCTACTTCAAAATTTTGTCTTGAAGGGAAATAATTTCCCTTTGTAGTTATCATTTACAAGAAAATTCAGAAAGCCAGCACAGAGTTCCGTACAATTTTCGTTAGCTGAAAGGATATTACACGTAAAATTACATGCAAATCATTTTATTGTTATAATTACGGAAGCATATAGATGAAATGTTGTGCATAACAATAAAAACTAATAATTATGTGAATGATTCATGTGCAGCTTACTACTTTCACATCAGTATGAAAAATATGTTGCTTGAAAATATTGAAGGACTTGGCTGAATTTTAAGAATATTCAACCCGTTAAAAGAAAATGTAAAGAATGTTACTCGAAAACAAAAAAACTAGCGTATTTACCCCAGTGTATATACGTACCAGAAAAATAAAATAAAACTGAGATGTTGACACCAGAAATGAGGAAAAACTCTTTAGTATGGCTAACGCTCTCCTACGAATAAGGTTATACGGTTAGAAATTCTAGTATAAGTCTTATATCAAAGGGCTATGTAAAATAAAAATATTAATGAACTTGATAAATTGTCAATGTATAAAATTACATAACGCTTCGAATAACTTTCACTCTCTAATATATGAAAGAGATTAATAAGGATTCATATAAACTTAATATTCTGTAGGCATAAGAATAAGACAATTTATAAATTTTATAAGGTTTTTTTATTGAAAAAATTTGCAAATTATTCGTACAATTTTATAGAGTTTTTCAAATAAACTTGGTTAAATATTTGTATTGAATTTGTACATAAACATATGAAAATTTTTGATAAGATTTGATATAAATTTTATTTGATTATATATATTAAACATTTCTTTCTTTTTCTCTTTCGTTTTTAGTATATAAAATCGGATTACCACTATTTTCAACAATACGCATACAGCACAAAATTACACAGGGACATCTTATTCTTGTCCCACAGATCCCATAGCTTTCCCGGGATAAACAGGAAGTATTAAGTATGTAGTTAAGATCTTATTTCTAGGAGTTCTTAGAAATTTCGAATAAGTTCCCTGGGATATCCCACAACTACCCGCTATGGGAACATTCTCAGTATTTTACAGCCAAATACATACGGGATGTGCCGAAAAGTCGGTTTTCCCCATTCCCGAATTTATTCCGGTATGTTCTTTGCTTCTAGTGGTTCGCGTGGTTCCCTGGTGAAAGTACTAATTTCTTGCTTGGTGTGCTTCTATGTATCGTTTTTGGAGAACAAAAACAGAACAGTAAAATATGTGTGGAAATTACCCATATGAGAACTACGCTGTTTGAGCTATATTGAAATTCTATTCGCTTCTGCAATTTCTTTTTGATTTCGCAAAATTTTGTTAGTTGCACATTTTTTAGTAATTTTGTCATTGGAATTCAATTTGTCTATGTTAAAAATATTGGATTTATATTTTGTGCAAGTGCATACACCTCTGGCATATATGTATGTACTTTCCAGCCATTATATATTTATATTTTATTTTTGTAAAAATGCTACCCATAAAAAAATTTTTTATCAAACAATATCCTCACATATTCCCACGTATATCCTGCAAGCAATTTTCGCAAAACGTCCAAGGTACGCTTGCAGCGGGAATTTTACATTATTGAATGCGTTAACTGTTTCTAAATTTAACCACAGTAAATCTTATAGGAAGGGCATCGGATATACCATGGACATCCCAACCCCGGACATTCATCACTCCCAGGTCTGTCCTAAGTTTTTAACTGTGACCGGACGAGATTTCCCATGGAAAGTTTATATATCCGAACAGGATTTCCCAGTAATATACCGGCGACACATTTATGCTGTGTGGGATACCTACTAAAAATGTAAATTTTATATTTTGACCACTCCAAATTCAATGACTTGTTGCAGCTTTGCAATAATTCAAAATCAAACGTTATCTGTAAAAAAAAATATTTCTTAGGATAGTTATAAAAAATTTTTAGTTCTATTATATACCAAATCAGGACATAAAAATGTGTATCGACAGTAATTATATATATTGAATTTTTCTTCCTTATATCGCTTTCTCCTGGCAACTAAAGTTTTTTCCATCTTTAATTGTGCAAGGGTTTTTTCATCGGGCAAGAAGCATTTTTTATATTGTCCATGTCCTTATCAATATGCATCAACCAGCGTATGTATTGGGTACATTATTCTCTGAAAATAAAAACTCTTTCTTTAATTTTCGTTTTCTTACGCGATCATTCTAAGCTTGACTTGGAGGATATCAGTATTGAAAATCCTGAATGTGCATATAAACATAATTTAAACTTTTAAAAAATAGCAAACAATTTACTAGCTCAGTAGGTCAATCATATTTGCAGCATTGGAACACCGGTAGGCTTAAAACCAAATTCTTCAGTGTATATTCGCTGATAGAAACTATATAGCTTTTCTTATTTCGCTATCTGTTATTGATCCATTTTGTTCATATTGTTGTAATAAGTTGCTTCGTCCAGATTTTCTTGCAATATATTCTTTAAAGGACTATTTAAAGTTAATCTTGATTTCATTCATATCAGTTCTTCTGAGCTCACCTCAGATGTTACGATTAAAGCTTTCGGTATTGACCACTTCTATAATTCAATGTATCTACGAATTGAAAACATTTGTTCAAAAATCAAGATATTTAAATACCGACTAAATCGAGAAATATATTAGGCCCACTTTTACCATAACTAGTAAAAACGCTAGAATGGGTCTGAGACCAATTCTTATGATACTATAGATGAATGCCCGTATGAAATTTCGTATGGTTACCCATCTGTGCAAGTTTGATTTTGAAGTGGTTTTTCGCATATATTTCTAGAGCGGTTCGTCAGACAGAAAAAATTATTATAACCAATTTTATAGAACTTCGTATTCTGAACTGGTCTAGGACTGATTATTTTCACAGTATACGTAAAAAACAAAAACCCAAATAATATTTATATGGCAACACCAAGAAGACGTCGCCCGATTTATTCCATTTTTGAAATTATATTTGCTATTACTATGAAAACACCAAGTACCAAATTTCAGCTCTCTATGTTGACGCATTCTTAGGCAGTGTCCAAGTATATATTGGAAACCGAAATTTTTTTATGGGAACCCCACGAAAGGGTTGCCCGTTTTTTTCTCATTTGCGAACTTAATTTTACATTATGGTCCTGTACAAAATTTTAGTTCTCTAAGTATACGAGTTGTCGAATTATCGTGCGCGCAGACAGACAGACGGACGGATGGACGGAGGGACATGCAAAAATCAAAATAGCTTTTAATATTATGCGCAGGTGTCCAATCCATTTTGCTCTACCATCGTTATTTCTGTGAGTTATAAATGGAATGATAAACTTAGCATATTCTATAGATTTCATCTAGGGTTTAAAGTGGGGCCTGTGTTTTTTCTCCTCCTGGATCTGCCCCGCTCGGGCTTTACCCTTCAGGACTTGAAAGTTTTGTTGTACCGTGGACAGTCCAAGTACCTACTTACCTACTTTCTCGGTATACACTGGTTCGATTTTATAAAATATTGGGTGACCTCGCTTGCCTCCTTTTACTTTCTGTGTCTATTTATGCTTTTTCTCCTTTAAATTTTTATTGCTTATACTTTTATTCTTTAACTTTTTTTATTTCTTATGCTTTTCTTATTTAGCTTTTTATTTCTTTTTCTCTTTTAGATGGAGATCCACGCTGATCGGCTGCTGTTGCTTGCGATGATCAAGCCAGAAGAAAGCTAGAAAGATTGTACAGCTTCGCCTAGGCGAAAACATTACTATAGAAAAGGCAATCCCTGGCATAATTAAAATTTGCGACAGTAAAAAATTATTTTATGAAAAATTTACTATAGAAAAGGCAATCCCTGGCGTATTTAAAATTTGCGACAGTAAAAAATTATTTTTTGAAAAATTTTCTATAGAAAAGGCAATCCCTGGCGTATTTAAAATTTGCGACAGTAAAAAATTATTTTTTGAAAAATTTACTATGGAAAAGGCAATCTCTGGCGTATTTAAAATTTGCGACAGTAAAACATTATTTTTTGAAAAATTTACTATGGAAAAGGCAATCTATTTTTGTTCTTTTCTTTCGTTTTTCACCCTCTTTAGGGTGTGCTTGTGTAGGATGTGCCACAATGTGCTGCCATATGCGATATAATTTTTGAGCGTTTTCTTTTCTTTTTTTCTTTTTTTTTTTTTTGAGTTAAATTGGTAAAGTTTTTAATTAACTTTCGCTGTTCATTTAGCTTTTTTTTAATTTATCTTTCTTTCATTGTTTTTTTTTTGGTTCAGGCTTGATAATGTCTTTTACTTTAATAATTTTTTGCTTCTAGTTCTGCTCGTGTTACTAAAAAAAAAAAATTATTATAAATTATATTTAATTAAGATCACATTTCCTTTTAGCTAGGTAGGATTTCGGTATATTGTTTTTCTTTTTAATTTCTTTTTTTACCCAGAATAGTAGACTCCATGACTTCCAAGACCATGGTTTTTGGCTTAAAGATTTCTTACTAAATTGGGAGGGGTAGCACCAGGAGCGAGTTGGACTACTGTTAATTACTTGTATATTACCTTCATAGCATGACTGGACGATAGATGAGCACATTTATTTATGCTGGAATTAACATCTCTTAAATACAATCCTTGGAAAATTATACAATTAAACAAAAATCTTTACGCAAGTAAATTTTAAAGCTAATTCATACAATATGGAAATGATTCATGAACGATTTGGAACTTATACACTGAAAAAAAGATAAGTTGCTATACACCAATGAATTTGTTTCATAAACAAATAATATCACTTGATTTTCAGCTTACGAATCCTATTCGTTAAGAAAACTTTGTGGCATTACTTGATTTAGCTAATCTTGTTTAGTCATAACATTTGTGAATTCAACTATTAGTTTAGTTTACCTATGATAATTTTTCGGAATTGCGTCTCTGAGAATCTTTTGTTTTTTCAATTAATTTTTACATAATGAGCTACGAAAAAATAGGAATATCAGCTAAAACAGTTGTTGTTTATTCCAGTCTTTAGAGGCACCTATTAGAAAAATCGACTAATTAATATTATTCTTTCACAAAATTCAATTTCCAAAATTAACTATTTGTTTGGTTGATTTTGAATATAGGCTTATTTAAAACAACTGAAAACATCGGCAGACAGATGTACTCTTGAATCTTTAACAACACTAGAGAGATCATTTATATGTAAGCTAAATAGCAGTGGTCCTAGAATTGAGCCTTGTGGGACGCCACGGACTAGTGGTAAAAGCTTAGAACAAACATTATTTAGTTTTACTTCTTGGAACCTATCAGACAGAAAACTTTTAATACTTGCAATGGCTGACGAAGAACAGTCATACAAAGAAAAAACTTTGTTAGTAATTTAGAATGATTCACATTGTCAAAAGCCTTCGAGAAGTCCAACCTTTGTCAAGTGCAAATCGAAGACCTGTGGTCACCTTGAACAAAGCTGTCTCGCAGCTATGTCCACGACAAAAGCCAGATTGCCAGCATGACAGTGAACATACGGTTTCAAGATGACCAAGCATTTGTGATGTTATTAGCTTTTCCAGAGCCTTTGATGAAAAGCAGAGCAGACTGATAACGGTGTTGAAAGTATGGGTTACGAATGGCAATATTATCGGGAGCAAAAGTTTCAAGAAACAGGGAGAGAGATTATCGGGCCCAGTAGCGTCAGATTATATTTTGTATATGGCTCATAGTACTACATCTTGGTAGAGATTTCTGAAACTGAAATCAGCGTCATTCAGCATTGGAGATACAACATTATCTACAGAAGGTCCATTGGTTGACGTATTACTAGCACTGACGAAGTATCTATTTAACTCATCTGCATTGAATTTACAGATATTTACTGCTTTTTCTTCTTTTATTTGTAGCTTGCACAAATTAGCTCAGAAATATTTAGAAGACAGATTGGGATTGGCGCTTAGTGCAGCGAATTTTTGATGTTACTAGATTCCGCACTTTTGCATATATCTGTTTTGCAGTATCAGCTTTGACCCTTCTATATATTCGATACAAAAACTCCTTTTCAGCTATTAAAAATCTTATTTCTGCCGAAAACCAAGGACAACGATATTTTGGGTAAATTTGACGTGACTGCAATGCACGCCTATTTAGTAAAAAATGTAAGTTGGTATTTAAGATATCCACCTGTTCGTCAGCATTTGTACAATGGTATATTGCTTCTCACGGCAAGGACGAACCATCATGGAAAAGAACGGCCACGTTAAGATGATTGTAATCACGAAATTGTATAGTTGCAGGATGAGGCTGTGTGCTGATGGATACATCATAGGTTAGAAACAATATATCGTGGTCCAAATAACTGTCCATAGTAAAGTATAGGATATATACACGCAAGGACTAAACTTCTTGTACCTCATTTTGAGGTAATACTAGGCGTCGAGACAGACAAATGCTCTGTTACAAAATCCTTGCCAACAACTATAGCTGATTTAATAGATGGTATGTAAATTAACGACGGATTAAGTATGCGACTGGCATAAAAGCTTTTTGGTAACAAGGAATTAATAACGCACCACCGTTATTCTCTCACAAATCCTCAATAACCTACCACCCATCCTATGCCATTTTCCACTTAAAAACTCTTTCAATTTTATACATCATTGACATGGAAATATCTCTCAAGATTCGTTTTTATAACAGCTATAAATGCATGTCCAATAGGATAGTGGACCCCAGCGAGCAGATTGCTTTTAACAGTACTAACACTCACGGAACTAAAGAGAAAAGAACTTTTGTTCATTTTATTCCTTTTTCATGCACAATACCGAGGGGATTTTTTCAAACACCATAATACTGTAGACTACAGCAACGTGCGAACTCCCAATGCGATAAAGAAGAAAGCTGTCCAGCAGAAATCAATATGTTCGTTGTGACTTTGATCCGATTTAGTCCTTTTGTGTGATGTCCCTTCTTCTATCTTATGGCCCGTAGTAGTTTGCTGCTACTGCTGCTCCTTTTTTGGAACTTATCAAAATCTCGACTGCGTCCTTTTTCTGCGTCCTATTCTTTCGTCCTTTGCAAAAATCTTAAGCTGAAATCTTTATTGTGTCGAATGTTGTGACGTTTTTATTAGTTGTTTGTAAGGACCCTGAAGTTACGCTATACAGCAAAGAACAGATTTCTTTCACCGATGTGTTACGCTTCCTAAATTGGATTAGAATTTGACTTTCGAAACCTTTAGGATGGATCCTTTTTTTTCTCTTTTCTTATATTGATGGGGGCATATTTACTGTGACTATAACGCAATTCCTTTTATGACCCGTGTGTGTTGAAGGAAAATTGAAAACCACAAATCATGAAAATCGTATTAGAAAGATGTTCGAAGAGGGATTGTCCATTCACTTCTATTACTCAAGTTTGAGTTTTAAGCCGATTTGCGAGGATATTCCATTTGCCTGATAGAAGTAGAACCATTTCAGTTTTTTCCTTCCTTTTTTTTTACATTTCTTTAAGGTGCGAATTGGTCTTTTGGAGATTCCTTTTTGGTTCAAATAATCTTGGGTGATATAATCCTTAGTGTAAGTTATAAGATAAATTGGGGCATGATTTATCTACGCAATCCATCTAGATTTTTTCCGTTGAATTACATTTGTGCAGACATAATATTTCAAGAGTAAAGTAATTTAGGAGCAAAGGATTTTATTGCATAGAAATTCGAAATAGCTACATTTTCACATTTTGAGCATAATTTAATTCAATCCAGCACATACCTACTTAGTAAGTGACAATTGGAGCTAATTTAGTGCAAAAAATGATGACGTTTATGCATAACATAACATAAACTGTGCGTCTGTCCCAACGCTAGATTGTGCCATACTGAGACAGTACAAATTGAAAAGTTAAATATCTTCCTGGAATCTTCTACAGGACTATGGATTTCAAGCTACTGTCTATCAAAGCTACACGAACGAAAGATCCAAATAACGTCAACCGTGACCATAAGATTAGTCTTGACAGCTTTATGGACATACCTACCAAACGGCATATAACAGTTACAGTGCATCGTACTCTTTCTCAGATATGTGAATCACTCGCAAGCAATCTCTTATTTTTCACATACATCAATTAACTAATTTTATTTGCCTTTAATTCCTAGAGAAAAAGCATAGAAACAGTAGGTCACCATCGAACTGTTTCTTGCGCAAAAGCTATTAGTTCGCTGCAATGTAAATAGCATGTGCATGAGGTTGGCAGTATAACATGAGCAGGGCCAAAAAATACAGATTGCAAAGGATGTCCATTACATCGATAGTATAATCTGCATAAATAAGGCAAGAATTTTTTTTAAATATGTCGGTCTAATGGGGGGTTAATATTTAATGAAAACCTCTAAAATCTGCCCCATGTCACGAGGGATTTAACGGACTGAAGGACGAAGAAGATATTTGATAGTAAACGAGCAAACTTACTACTAATAGAGAAATAGAATTCTCTTAAAAATGTGGGAATCGTTTTAAAAATCTCCTCTACATAATTAATGTTTTTAATGCAACCACAAAATTTTAAATTAATTCTCTTAATATAATCGTCAAAGAGCCCTTTCTTAGTAAATGTAATGGTTTTGCACAGTTATTTGTACCAGTTCATTTTATTCGTATAATCCCTACCTTGGGCAATATTGTGATGCCTTTTAAAGTAATTAGAACTCTTCTAGAGCTTTTAAAAGAATTAAAACCATCACACCGCAATAACAAGTTTTAAGTTGCATGCAAATGTAGTTCAGTTCTAAATGGGAGAATAACATGAGCCTGTCTCTTAACTTACATTCAAGTTAGCTTGGTTTTAATTAAAATTAAGCTCTGAGAAGAATGCAAACAAATGAGAAGTTATATTAGCGGAAAAAGAATAAAACCGGGCGGGCCGTAAGGAGCAGAAGAAAATAGTATCTTGACAAAACAAAACAGAAATTAAATGTAAAGTCATCTCAAGCACCTCAGCCATAGGTTCGTAGTCGGAAAAGACATTAAACTCGTCATATCTAGTCAAATGAAGTTTTGGAAATTGGATAGCACTTTGATTGTGAATCCATATGTATATCGTTTTCGGCCAATAGTTACACGGCAAATTCATTGTAAATTCATTATAGCTTTACCAAAAGAGATTCTTAAGTCTAAGTTTCCTGAATACAAACGGAGCGCTTTGCTTGATTTTGTAACAACAAGAGCACCAGCATCTTCACAAAATACTTCATACCTCATATTTATTTATTTTATTGTACACAAGATTATCTTATGAAGTACCTACATTCTTATAAATAGTTTATTTCAAAAATATTTTTAAAATTAATAATTATTATAACCAATGCTATACGACTAAATTAGGTAAAAGAAATTAATTCAAATGGAAATACCTAGCTAAAATAGGAAGAGATAAAGAGACATTAGAAAGAAGAAATCATATAAGTAAATGAGGAAAGAAAATCAAAAAGCAATATAATATAAAAGACTAAAGATTATGTGACCGGAGTAATCTTCTAAAGGTATGAACACATAAATCATTCCAAAGACGTATCAGCTGAACAAGAAACGAACCCTCTATGACTCGTTTAGAAAATCTCGAAATCATAATTTTTCGGTTCCTTGCTGAACATAGAATTTGCGGGTGCTTTTAGAAGTAGCTAGATTTGTGTGAGGTGATAAGGCTGAAGAGGATCATCAACGCTCTGCAATGCAAGTGTTTCTCTAATATACAGCGTAACAAGGATATTGTGTAGGGTGTGATAAGATCGTAGCATCCTAGTTCATAGATAAACCACAGACAGTCATTAAAAGCTACAACCATTCGACGTGCACTTATAGTGTCAAGTTTAGGATAGATAAAGTTTCCAGAGCAGAAGTAAAACAAGAGGAGAACCTTGACAAGTCTTTCGGGAGTTGTAGTATATCATGTTATAGCCACAACTTCCTCAGATCGCAATAAATTTTCCTCTATTGTGCAGTGATATAATCTGTCCACTTTAAATTGGAATTGATCTTAACTCAAGTCGATTCAAACTGTTGAAAGCTGAGCAGAGTTGAAACCTGGGTTGTGTATTGGGAGCATTTCGCAGGGTTTAACCTTATATCACTAATACGAACCCACTCAGACCAACTTGCCAGATCCTCGTTAATGAAGTCCAAACAGTTCTCCATAAGGGCGGTGGAACTACTAAGGTAAATCTGTACGTAATCCCCATTTAATTTGGAATTTTTCTAGCGAATTGGATTTTCTGTAGCAGATCATTTGTAAATAGAGAAAACAGAAGTGTTCCATGAATAGAACCTTGTGGGACAGCTCGATTTAGTGATAACAAACTAGAGAGCTCCCGTACACTTTCACCAGTTGCTTTCGATTTAACGGCAAGCTTATCACAAATTTACAAGCTGAACTATAGGAATTGAAAATATTTTTTTAATTTAGATATAAGTTTAAAAGATTTCCGCTATCGGAGGGCTTATAAAAGTCCACCAATATCACTATTACATAAGATACAGTGGTGTAGTTAGTGGACAAGGGCCCCGGTGCATAGAGAAAAAATCGGGCTCCCACAGGGGGCCCCACCCCCTCTTTCTACGTAGCTTAAACTTATATTAACCCTCAAACTTGTAGATAGGGAGAAGAAAAGAACAGTGAACTTACCCCTAGTAGGATAAATCTAGACACCGTCTTTATAATGAGGTGAATCCCTATGTGTTTAATAAAAGAAAATGGTAAAAAATAAACAACGATGCATATGACCATATAAAATGTTTATTATACAGATGAGATCGATAGACGGAAAAAAGAAAAATTGTTAACAAAATTCTTAGTGAAATTCACAAAAATTCGATATCAAATTTTTGCAAGATTTTGGAAACATAATTGACCATGTTTAATGCACTGTGCATGAATTCATAAAGAAATACAAACTCAGAATTGAGCATTTTTGATTTTATAATTTCTGCTTCACTACGTTCGTCTTTACTGGAACTCTTCAGCGTTATTTCGGACAATGCTTTGATAATATCGAAAAAACGAAGTTTGACTGCAGTTATTGTACTAACCCTGATGGACCATCTTGTCGGATTAAATATTTTCAAGGTAATTTCTGATTCGCCGGTGAATTCCGATAAAAGGTCCCAGCGCTTAATGCTGTTTCCAAAGTAGTTAAACAAGTCTTGAATTATTGCAAAGAATTTCTGAATTTCGGCAGAACCTCGAACGGCATCGTTTATTACCAATTTAAGTTATGGCTGGCGCAATGTATGTACTCGGTGTTTGGCTGAATGTATACAGTACATGCCTCCGTGTATTCTTTCGAGGAGCTATGTTGCTTGACTCTATCTGATAAATGCCTCCAGTCCCGAATGCCTGTGCACCATACATTTATTTGCGAAGCAAAAAACCAACAGGGTTAGCAGTAGACCGCATTCAATATTTTTGAGTAGCATATCCAAAAACGATCAACTGGTCGGTGTTTTGACGTAGTAACATAGTACGCTTCTTAAAAGGCGTTGTTGCCTTAGTGAAGGTCCTTCGGAAAAGATCCTAGAGGTTTCAGTGGTCCCATGTCAAGAATCAGCCGTTTTTCGTTATCTTTCAATTTCTTGTTTATGAACTTTCCCAAGTCATTTGAAATTTCAAGAATTTCAAGCGTCTTCGTAGTCATTTGCAGCAGTAGCATTGGTAACACTTATTGGATCCTGATCTTCTTGAGTCGCTTTATTAACTGATACAGCGGTGATTACGCTATCACTGGATAAACACTCTTCAAATGTAGCTGAAAGAGGTTTCGAAAAACAAACTGTCGAGTTTGGGCATTTTTTGTTTACTTTCTTCTCTTTCCTGCCGTTGTTTCCGCTTTGCAGCAGCGCTACGTTCCGTTTTTCTATTCATAATTTTCAATTTTTAACTAGCGAAATTTTAGAAACTCAGAGAAACTTACTGACATTTTTCTGCATTGCTTGTCTATGTTTAGTAAGTCCAACAAAAAAGCATTGGACACAATTTTTTCTTAGAAATTTACTGGAAATTTTTTTTTTAGAATTTATACGCACTTTTGGAGGCCGGCACACATTGTATCTGAAATTAACTGCAGTCGGCCACCAAAGTGAACAAATTCTGACGAAACCTTTTCTATAAATTTCTAAGAAATCAATCCTTATCGTTATCCTCATCTACTCTCATAAAAATTGTCAGTAGCACAAGCCAAGCTCCTGTTGGCAGCCTCCAAAAATGTGTATAAATTCTAAGAAAAAATTTCCAGTAAATTTCTAAGCAAAAATTGTTAGCTGGCTCCAGGTTTTCTAGTTTAGGGCTCTCGCTACTCCTCTCTTTTCAAAATTTCTGAGCTTTGAGCACTGACTTATTACAATGGACTGAGCGTATTGCCTTTTTCCTATAGGACAGAATAGCATAAGTTTAACAGTTTTCTCTTTCGCCCTATGGCAGAGATGGAGCTACCAACACAATATATTTCTTACTAAACGTTTTCTTATGCCATTTGATGTTTTTATGTTGGCTGCAGATGCAGTCTCGACAGAAAGAATAAGGTAAAGGTAGTGTTTACCATGCTCCGTCTCTCTTTCCCATACGCAGGATTTAATTAAGAATAACTTTTGAAAATTAAAGTCGGAATGATTTTAATTCCTTATAAACGATTAAAATATCACTTGGACACAAGGAAAGATATTTTTTTAATTTAATTCGATTTTCGGGTGTAAAATTTCATCTGATTGGTTGAGTTTTACATGTTTTTTATGTAGTAAAAGTTTTAAAGGGTGCTCTAACGGTGATATACAGAAACACAATATTTGTGCCACATGAAATAGCAAATCGCTCAGTCCATTATTATAAGTCAGTGGCTTCGAGACCCAGGTGCACTGCACCACCCGACCCTACGATAGCTACGACACTGATAAGATACTTATCGGCGGTAGTCGGAGACTTTGGTAGATAATTTATTTTTGGCGATGAAGTAGGCACTTTTCAAGAGGATGGAAAGGTAGATGGATGTTGTAAGACACGCAATGAATATGAGCAGAATTGCAGTTTGGATGCTAGGAAACATACTTTTAAGATAGCGCGGAGGTAAGCCATCTGGTCCAAGAGCATCGGACTTTATAGAAAAATTAGCTTTCGATAACTTATCAGAATCAATGCATCCGAAAGAAAACGAGTTTTGTACCCCTAGTGTCGTAGAAGTTTCGATTGTGTCCCTTGCCTATGATTCATTTAGCTAATCGTGATGAAGATTGCAGCAGGCCTTATCATTATTACATTGCCCGTACTTTTTTAAATTACTCCACAGAAGCCTTAAACCCAAGCTAGTTTCAAGTATGGAATGAATGCATTCGCGTTTCGTTTTGCGGATAGCAGATGTTACCTTGTTTCGTGCCCTTTGATACATATGCCACATAAATGGGTCATGTGATCTCTTATAAATATGGTAAAAATACTCCCTCTCACATCACTCCGACTCCTCTATCAACATTACATCATATTTTAAAGTTGTCGAACCCAGCAATCTCAACAATTGTAAAAGAAATGTCGCACATAAGATCTCTCCATATCGGTGCTGTCGTTTGTACCCACAGATCTATATTATTTCGTCAGGGTGAAGTCAGTATGCTTTTGAAAAGAAGCCTTCTGAAACATTTCGGTTCAATGTAAAATAAGAAAAAGTTTTCTCCATATCACTGAAATTGCAATAAAAGTGCCATCTACCGCAATTAAAATGCACTGGTTTTTGGAAAGTTCAAAAATTTTCTGATAAAGTCGGCAGTGACAGCTAATCTGATTATGACATCTGTTTTTTGCTAGCTATTTTTTTATTTTTTGGCCTCTAAACAAAAAAAAAAATTTGACTGTCTGAATGCTTTGGAAATTGCAAGTTAATTCACAAAGATTCGGGATAGCATTTAATTGAATTATTGAACTCTGCGATGATTTTATTCAAAGGCCTATAGTACTAAAGTCCGCGCTAAACTAAATTTCATACGAAACTCTAGCGCGCTTAGAGCTATTGGCGAAAAATTCTCCTGAATTTTGGCGAGAGCAGTACTAAGGTCAACGCGCTAAATTTGTTTTGTTTTTATTGATTAGATATGGCACCACTAGTAAATCTCCAAAAAAATTAGTTTGAAATTCTCCGTCCGTACCCTTCTTTAACTCGCTAAAAATATTTATTATCAGTCAGGGTTCAGAGATTTGATAAATTTATTGACTGACGTTGTGTAGTTAACGTAGTTTTGTGCACGTATTTGCTGTAAGTACGCATTATTTGGATTTCTTGTCGTGGCCGTATTTTTTTTTATTGTATACATATTTTTATATTTTTAATATTTCCAAATAATTTTAACAACTTGTTTTTACAAATATTATATCCGCGGGTTTTATTTCCGAAGAAAAAACTGAAAAATGTTTCTTCTTCTTCCTTTAACCGTATCATTTCTCTGAATCTCCGCTGTCATAATTTAGCTGCTAAATAACGGCCCGATATTGGAGAGTCCCTAAAGTTTAGTTTAGCGCGCACCTTAGTACTAAGCTAAAGTGAACAACAGGTTAATGCCAATGGCATTTCAAATGAACTATAATTTTCGTCATATCTTCATTTCTTTGAAATGATTGAATTTCAACTTAAGTCATTATGGAGTCAGTTTGTCTTGTACATGGTAACAAAATCGATTTTACTCCAAATTTCTGTATAAGCTTCTGTTTTGGGAAACTTTGTCGATCATGGGTACCAAAAAACTTTCGCATATAAATTATGACGAACATTTTCCGAAAATTGTTCCTTAGAAAAGTTATAATTTTAGCAGTAAATTAGCAATGCACATTAAAATTGTTAGCATTAAGCACAAAACCGGGTCAATCCAACTATTTTAAGCTGCTGTTGGCCACCAAAAATTCGTAAAAGTTCTGAATTCAGAGGAGAAAAATTATTATAAATAAAAACTCACACATCTTTCCGGTGACAATTTTTCTTTTCTCATGAAGTGAATCATGCAATCTTTACGAGAGGCAAACTAAAAACAATCAACTGTCAACATTTCGTGGTGTTTCTGTACTGTTTCGATTATGACGAAATAAATATACACTTTTTTTTAGAGTTTTTCTTAAGTAATAAAAATAAACTGCTTCACACGAATATCAGAAATTCAACATTTTTATGCCAAGCGTATCATTTGAATTTCGTTGTTTTGAAGGCGCCAGATTTTGATAATGTAATCCAGGGGAAGCGATCATTCCTCCTGCTACCTCCGCAGATAGGCTTCTGTATGGATGATATTAATAAATACGTTCGCCGAAAAAAGCCAACAAAAGTATCTATTTCACCACTAGTGAAAGAGTTTTGTTTTTTAATATGTATTTTATTGGTGTTCTTATTATTTTCAAATATATTTTGTTTATGCGAGTGTTTTTGTTTATTTTACGAATAAGTCTCCCATTCAGCGCTATACACACCACTGAGTTCAGGCAAATGACTTGGAATACAATTTCAAATTTAATATGATCGATTTTAATTTCGATAGTTGTGTACTCGAAAGTACTCCGCTTTGGCAGTAAAATATTACTACTGCTCTACTACTTTCTAAATTTTCCAAACGGCAGCACTTAGGCATATTTAAAGTCGTGGTTAGAATGAAAAATTTGCATATCGGTATTCCATATTAGAGCAATCCTTTCTCGTTTAAGTTAGGCTGACCATGTTAAATGAAGAATGAGTAAAGCCAATGAAAGACAAAATAAAGTCCAGTTACATCAACTTAGTAAGATGAGTTTTCGACCAGTTCCTGATCTCGAACAGCAACATGTATTGAGAAAGAATTCATGAAAAATAGGCTTTTTTTAACCAAGTATTCTCGAAGAGAGCTCATGATATCCTTCAAGAATAACAATCGAATTAGCATAAATAGTGTCCCAAAAAAATTTATTTTTCTTTCTTAATCCGATTAAGACGTTAGAGTAAAATTGCAGCTTTACCCAATAATCACTGGAACATCCAAGCGGTGAAACTAGATGTAAGCAATCTCCTCTTCAGTTAAAAAGGAATTTTTGCTGAATTTTTGCAAATAAGGCATAATATATTTTTCAATATTAGGTATGTATGTCTATGATTCTTTTTACAAACATCCACAAATCATTTTTTTGTTACGCACAATGTGATCTTCTTGTTCACAATGCGTTATGGTAAGAGTGAATGCTCTTTGAGAATGGTAGCCAATGCTTTTTCCTGGTGATTCGCAATGTGGGTGTATATTTACATCCCCTTAAAATCAATTTTTTTTTATCCGAAATCTATACATTGCCTTAATATTACCATCCTAAGCTTGAAAACCATATATGGTTGCAATATCAAAATTGCACGCACTCCCAAGAGTTTATGTAAACGTATCTAAAAAAAAATGGCATATCTAAACTCAATCTTTCGTATACCACCGATTCTACCTAAATTTTTTGACTTTAACCTGAAAATATTACAAAAAAAGAACACACTCTTCCCTTCATCATACCGTAAAAGGATAGAAAATTTTTTTCTATTTTAAATAGTCAAACAAAAAGAAGAGTCAAAGGTCTATTATAGGACTACCTTAAAAAAGGCCTTTATCCCCGGATATCTAGACATAAATATCTCAAACTGTCAAATTTTTTATTCATCGATTCTCGCAGATTTTTCACTTTTTTCCTGGATGCTGCCCTATTTGATCGGTCCTTGGAGACTTTTCTGGGGATTTCAGTTCATCATTTCCCCCAGCAACACAACAAATATTCTTTAACAGACTTTCTGCTCTACGGCTGCTTGTCGTGTCAATCTCACATGCCCAGAGGACGTATCGAATTTTTCTACAATTGAATACCCTGACATCATCGATATACGAAATATTTAGGTACGACAGCTGGGGTAGAAGGGGATCTATATGCCCATGAATTGAGGAGCACTTTTTGTTATCAAGGCCTCTACGAAAGAAATATTATTATTGACGTCCAGTGTTTTTGAGAGATATATGCGCCAATATTTTTCTACATTTTCCGTAGGAGTATGTCTATGAAGTTGGTGAAATTGTACTGCGACGAATATTATGAGCTTTTTTGGGTGAGCGGATTGTTGTAAGAATGCGAAAATTTGAAAGATGAGTCTTTTTGAAAATTTCTTCTAAGAGTTGACTTTTTTATGTTTATTTACATGGTAATCGGACGAATGAAGGCAATGATTCTGATTGGGAAGTAAAATTAAGTAATGGAGGTAGATATGATTAAATTTTTTTTATACATTTTCTACCAAATTCTCTTTTAGGCTGTATACTTCTATCTCCGACTTCCTGCATTTTTGCTTATTTAAGCCAGGTTCATTATTTCTCGAGGCTAAGATTGAATTCGAAGTAATGTCAAAATATTCATTCCTATGGCAATTTTGACTTTGATTTTGTATACGAGCGATTGATGGTATAGAAATTAGCTCAGTGTACGGAAGGATAATTTATGTATACATAAAAAAAACAACACTCGATATAATTTATAGTGAACTTATTTCATAATTAACTGTGATTTACATTAATCAAACATATTTTAATCAACCTCTGTCGAATAGCTACGTTGCGATAAGTTACAACTTTTATTACAAAATTCTCTATGGATACAAATTAAATTAACAATTCAGAGTTGATGGCTTATTTATTCAATACAAGAACGTAAAAATTACTGAAATTTTGCTGAAGTCAGGAATTTAGAATTAGTATATCCATCGGTTTATAAAGCTCCACTAAAATGAATACTGGAAGGCGAGATTGGAAACAAAAGACTGAGGGTGAGGACTATAAGGTTTCATGATGCCATAGAATTATATTTCAACGTATTGCACTATTGCACAGAAAGAAAGAAAACCCGATTCTTCATAACCTATTATTGTTGCTTATATTGACTTTTTTCAATTATAACTAATATGAGCAATTTACTATTAGACTGTCTTGTATAACATTTAAATAGATCTAAAAGAGCTTAACGACTCTTTTTACAACTTTTTTCTTAAACCAAATTCTCTAACTCAATGACTCTTCGCTTAATAGTGACAATTACAATTATCGTGCCAGGCTTCTTTTTTTTACTTATTCTATTACTACGGTGTACTCAGGTGGGCTATAATACATCGGAACACTTAGGCTATTGGATTCAACGTTGTATTGTATGGTTCTGTCAGATCCCACAGGACTATGAAGTCGAAACTCTAGATATGGAAGTTTAGCATCTTAAACTAGAAAATCACAAATCTCTTCAAAAAATGGAATGATCTAAGTGAACTACTTAAGTAAAGTCCGTTTGCTAATAGATGGCGTAACTCTTATTTTCTGTATTACGCCTGAACCGGTTTGACATGTATTTGACAGGTTTAATGTCAGTATCAGAAACCACTGTAAAAGTGTTTACGACAGATTTTTTTTCTGCCATTGAAGTAGTGTTATACTTCTATATTTTAAAGAAATCCCCTACTGAAGAAGAGTTACTCGGCCAAAATCCATGTCAAACTCAAGAGGAATTAGCAGCAGCATTAAATGTTGAATGACGAGTTGCGGAAAAGCATTTGCAAGCAATGGGACTAATCCAGAAACAAGGAAATTGGATACGTCATGAGCTAACCGAAAGGCAAGAAGAAAACCGAAAAACCATTTATGTACTGCTGCTGCAAAGGCAATCAGAAAGAGTTTTTTACACAAGATTGTTACTGGAGATGAAAAGCGGATTCACAGTGACAATCCTAAGCATAAAAAATCTTGGGTTAAGCCTGGTGAATATGGTCAATCGCAACTTAAGCGGAATATTCATAATGACAAGGTGATGCTCTGTATGTGGTGAGATATGAAAGGTGTTTTTATAATGAGTTGGCGAAACCGACTGTATAGAGGTGACAACTAATGAGTTTAAAGCGATCTGTGGAAGAAAAACGGCCAGAATGTGGCAATCGACACGATAAGATAATACTTTTACATGATAGTGCAAGACCTCATATAGCTCAACCAGTGGAAAAGAAAAACTATTTAGAAGGGCTAAACTGGAAGTTGTTGCAGCACCCGCCATACTTACAGGACATTGCACATTCTGATTACTATTTGGTCCTGTCGATGCAGTCAGTTTTTTCGTTTTTTTCTTTTGAGGCAGGGTGACAGGAAACCCCATCCCAAACACGGCGGCCATAGCAGCCCATGTAATGTGAGAAGCCCATTCACCAAAACCTTCCTGTCCTCTTAATGAATGAATATTCAGTCTGCTCCGGGTGAAGGCCGGACACGCATACAAAAAGTGTTCGGTTGTCTAAGAAACTCCCTCCAGGCAAGACAGACATTCAGGGCTGACAACAATTCCCATCCTTGATAGATGAGCATGAAGTAAGCTGTGGCCCCTGATGATACCAACCTTAGTTCTACATTATTTCCTTCCGAGCCCCATGAGAAAATCTGAGATATTCCCACTGGGCCCATCATGAAACAGTTTCGTACTGTAAGGACTCAGGTTCGCCCATCTATGCTGATGCTTTCCACGAGCATCCGCTTTGATGAGAGACCAGACGGCAGATCAGAGCCAGCCCTAGCTAAAAGGTCAGCCCTATCATTCCCCACGATCGCCATATGACCAGAAATTCTCAGAAGGGATACCTTGTTGTGGATACACAACTTATCCACAGAAGACCTGCAATCCCCCAGTAACTTAGACGTTATCCGAGGGCAACTAAAAGCCATCAAGGCTGCCTGACTATCCGAAAGGATAGCAATGTCCTTCCCCTTAATTTGCAAATCAAGTGCTAACTTCGCTGCCAGTGATATGGCGAAGACTTCAGCCTGGATGACCGTGGTGTGTCTTCCAATTGAGTACTCCATCCCAATGTCAGTTTCAGCCCAGTAAACATCCGCCCCAGCTCCGTCATTAGTGAGAAAGCCGTCGATGAAAATTGTTAGAGCGAACCGAGGAATGCTCCATAAGGCACTTCCCTCATTTCACGGTTCGCTTACAGGAAAGCTCATAGAAAAACGACGCCCGAAACGAAGCCCAGATACCATCGCATCTTGTGGCAGACTTGCCAGAGGGTCAGCCCTTAGTTGAGAGTGGTTTCATTCTTTTGAAAGTATCGAAATTAGGCTCAATAATTAGATCGCCTCGAAAGATGAGCAATTCTTTAGAGATGGTATCCGCATGTACTTTAACAAAAAAAAAACGGAACTTACTTTTTCCAATACCTAATTCATATGTATTATTTTAGTATTGCGAATTTTTGTTTCCCGTCACTTGTCTTCTTTGATTTTCCGCTACTAGCGTCTGTGTGTTTGGAAACATTTCCTTGACAAATGCTTCGCTTTTGGCATAACTCGATATTGCCATAAACATAAACACGTAGGTATACAAACTTTAATCCTCCAAAACAAATATTTTTAAGGATTACTGAATTGTTGAAACACTTGGGGATAAAAATAAAATGAACTGTCTACTGTTGAACCAAGAATGAGTCCTATCAGTATGAGAAATTTGCTTTTATTGAAGTTTTCAAAATCAACAACGACTTTCTTGCTGTTCACAGGGCATTATTTCCTGATTTCTATTTATTAGCCTAAATAAGTGTTACATTGAACCTGAGGTAATTTATCGTGATTATGCAACAAAGCAATTTATTTCAGTGATCTTTTGTGTGTTACCCTAGAAGTAAGAAAAAAATTCTTTAGTACTATAATATTGTCTTGGAATGACACTATCCTTAATATATAAAATATAAATTTTTTATGGCGATCCTACAAAGACGTTGCCTGATTAAATACATTTTTGAAATGAAACCTGGAGTTATAATGGAATTATTACACGAGAAATTGGAGGCCGCTCTGTCAGCTCATTCGCCTTCTTATACGTCACAAATAATAATAAGTGAAAAATCCAATTTATTGTATGACAAGCCAAGGAAAGAGTATGCAAACTTCCAAAATAACATTAAGGCCAACACGTTTTCAAGTAATAGTATCCAAAGAAGTATCGAAAAATTAATTTTTTTTTAACGACCCTTCGATGGAACAGATTGGTTTTACCTATTTTCTATAATTAAAACTATAAGATTTATAATTTTTTATTAAAAAAACATCTAGGTACGTAATTCTTCTCTGCAAGTCAACTCGATCTCGAATTATCATGTAAACAGGCAAACGAATATTACTATTTTTTAAAAAGGGATTGTTAAACTTCATCTAGTATGTAAACAAAGAAAAAGTTAGAATTGGATAATCTAAATGTTTGCGATAACCTGGATTAATTCCCGAATACATACAGAACAACTACTCTGTTTTGAAAATATTGTCGTATGTCATTTCCTTCTAGAAGGGATAATTATAATAAATGTTATTGCTTTTATATTTCAATAAGCTTTTCGATTCACTAAAATCATCTGAAACTAACCGTTTTACGAGTATACCTCAAAGCAGATAAAAGAATTGCCTGATTTTATCCATTTTGTAACTTATGTATATGTAAAATAATTTTGCAAACTCTATCCCTAGCGCTCTTACTTAACGCCTTCTCTAGCAGTATGAAAACATATAGTCGAAATTTAATGTTTCATATGGCAACACTAGGAAAGAGTTGCCGAAATTTAGTCATTTCCGATCTTTGTCTTACTTTTTTCATGAAATTATTGTTTATAAAAGTTCAGCTCTTTATGTTAACGAACTAATTCCAATATGAAAGAGACATATTTTTTTATTGTTTTCAATAATGTTGACTAATTTTAAAAATAAAATAAAAAAAAATATTGTGACTAAAAGATACTTGAGGTGGGATAAATATATCTCACGGCCTTACTGATTTACTAAAAAATATAATAATTTTTTATTTTAATTCCAATAAATTGATTTATTAGTAAAAAAATAATAAAATTAAACATTTATTATGAAACTTCGAAAAGCAAGGATTTATGCATTATGTCACATCCCAGAATGTACAAGAATATCGAGTCCCTTTCTCTGCATTTTTTTACTTCATAATTTTCACCTCCGATAAATTCTATTTTAAAGTGGCTTGCGTTTACCTACTTCTGCCATTCTTACGGGATCATACATAGGGTATAGTACGGATTGTTGCTAATGTTGTCTGTGTCTACTTCCCAATTCGTTATATACTTTTAAATCTAAACAATTATGTGTCCATACAACACTGTCATCTTTTATCTTTATTATATTTGAAATTTACTTCGGTAATCTCATTAGTTAATGAAACAGAACAAGAATTAGAAGGGTCTCAATTTGGGCATCGATCCTGCTTGGGTGGGTTCGATGCCTTAGAATGAACGGATATATGCCCTAAGGGAAAATGAATGAAACTGTTATCATTTTATTTAAAAAGACATATCATATATATATATTAATATCTCTAGTGGATCACAGCTCGGAGTGCGTCAACTTTCACTGACTGTCGCTTCTTAACTGAAGTTATTTGAAAGACCAAACACAATTCCGACGTTTCGATCCTATTCGATCCATTAAGACGTAGCCTGTCTGACTTGCGTACAAAACCTCAACAACAAAAAGTGGTGCTTGTGCAGGAGCCCTGGGTCTGGAAGGACCGTAACCCATTTCGATCTAGCGGATGCATGAGCATAATTGTTCCGTTCGGTTTCAAACACTTAACTTTAAAATTTTGCCAGATTTTGTCTTTCCGCTTTACATCCATCCATGAAAAAAAAAATTTTTGTCATATAATTCATGTCTTTTATTATTTCCCCAACAAAAACTTTTTCATGAATCTTTGAATATAAACAAATCGTTATAGATGATTTTTTTAGGTTATCTCATCCGTTTAATTTGAAATTTGCTAAACTTCTCCATTTCGATTCGATCCATTTCGATCCATTTCGGTGTAATGTGTCCAATTGAACGTATGTCTCATACAAACAAATTTGACATTTGTACGAATCGGATCGAGACGGTGGAATTGTGTTTCCCCCTTGAGTATGTAAGCAATGGCGTCGGTTCGCCGCAGGTTGTTTCGTGTTAGAGATCTGAGTACCAGGGCAACTATCAGGTCGGGGCACCTATCCAAACTTTACCCTATGCTTTAAATTATTAATGGATCGGCGACCTCGTCATTGTCGAATACTATAAGCACCAATGAGCTATCTGGCTAATAATAATCGAAATGATAAATTTTCAACCTTATATTTGTAGCCCTTTTGAAATGCTTGCAACATGTTGAAGCTATTCACAATAGCTAAGTCAATAAGATAATGTAATATTCGATGTTACTATTTTATCATACATATTGAGACAAATTTTGGACACGAAATTTCTGTTTTAGAACCATCTTCGAGTAACTGTTGCAAGATCTATAGGACTATGTACAGTGGATATCATACCAACAGCCTAATTTTCGATCCAATTAGTAGCAGCTACCTTACCTTTGGTTTCATACAGGTAATTTCCTCGCGATATTGTTCTTTCAACATTAGGATCTTTCTTCATAAATTATGGTAAGCCTCTACTATTTACTCTTACTTGTTCCACATGCAAATCAGTGACGCATCCAGGGGGATGGGAGGTCATGAGCCCCCACCCCATAAAAAATTAAATTAGAATATTTAATTAATTGAGTTATTGTAAAAAAAAATATTTTTTTTTATATAAGTTATCTTCTAATATTATTGTATACGTGTGATGTATAGGTTTTTCGCAGAATTTGAGTTTGGGACCCCAACTTTGGGTGATCCAAATCCCTGGCGAAGCACTTTTCAAGCCACGAAACAGATTCCTTCACTACCACATCAGAGCCCTAACTTAGTCCTAACTCCTAACATTATAAAATATTTGCAGCGTTCTTATGTAAAACCATTGACATGTATAATATGGACTGACTACATCAATTGGATAGCGTCCTCTTTCGGTGTAAGCACCAAGTACCAACTGAGAGACAACTGTAAACAACAAATAAATAAGTGGGTTCGTCGAAATATTTGGGTTATTTAGTAATAAAAAGTGGTTTACCAAAGGCAATATATTCAAAGATACTCAACAGAAATTCAAAAGGTTTTATTAAAATCACTTTTCAACTTCCCGCCAATGGTTTTTTCAATGTTGGCACCGATATAAGAACTATTTTTGACACAAAAAATTGTACCCGCATGAAAGAGCATATCGAGCAGTCCATAATATGTATGACAGTGCGTAAAACTGAGAAAAGTTTGGTTTGAATGACTCTGCAGTTTGCACCCTAATCTACTATTCTATCAAAAAAATGACTTTTTGTTTTCTTGTAAAAAAATTATATTACAAACTGACACGCTTAATGCGGAAACCTTCCTAGTACCTCACTACAATACTGCGGTGGCTAAACTAAGCGACTTATGGAGCTGGACAAGTTGTTGTCCATTTGATTTTTTATTTTTTCTTAATTTAATTGCAGGGTGGTCATCATCCCCCCCCCCCCAATTTCAATGCTAGATCCGCGCCTGATGCAATTGTTCTTCAGCTACTATTTCAATGAGGTTCATATTGGTGAAAAAATTGTAAAAAGCAATAATACTTCATATAGTTAGAGTTCTTGTTAAATCAAGTACTATACCCCTTCAACAAGAGACAATGTTAATGGCAGCAAATGTAGCCTGTTTTCAAGTCAGCAAGACGTCATACTTTATAACCCTGCTTCACAGGTTTCATAGGCATATATTGCTTCATAGATTCGTCTACAGCAAGATATTACGAAGGAGTATACAATGTTAGTATTAGAAAATCTAATATAGGTCGAACTATATGTAATTTATCATGATTAATGTCACTTCACTGTAAAATTTTATTATTGTCATTGCAGTGTATATTTTCAAAAATTTTTTTAAATCGCTTGGCAGTCATAACTTGTCCAATAGACTATATCCTTAATAAAATAGCTAGTTGATATATGCCCATAAGAATTAGATATCCTGTAAACCAAGTGTATAGGGGAGTTCTTGGTTTGCATTTATGATGCTGGGAATTGATTTTTTTTTTAGGTTGTTTAAAGAATAAGAGTTCCTTACACTTCAACAGAAGTTTTACTAGTATCCAATTTCCTCCAAATCCCTGCACACAATTTATACACTTAAATACTATACTAAACCCTACGGCCGTCCTTCTAGACACTTCTATCTATATGTGTAACCTATCTCTTTTCATGAGACTAAAAATCAATATGTTATGCTATGTTAGTAAATTTTTTTGTTTTATAGTTATTATATTAAAGTTAGATTGTTTTTTTATTAGAAAATGTTTCTTTTTTTTTTATTTATTTATTTTCACTTAGCTTCACGTCATCAATGGGCGATTTTCTGGTGGCGGCAGTACTTTTCCTCCAGGGTTATAAAAAATAATTCTTGGTGAGGTGCGCTAGGACTTCCTTGCTGATCTTGTTGAGTTTCCTCTTAGTCTCCTTTTCGTGAAAAAAAAGCTGTTGATTCCCGGTGCTTATTTTAATTTGAATCTTTTTGCCCTTCGACTCCCAAAAAAAGAAACTCGCCGGGCAGGCCGGAACTCTTGTTGTCCCTCCAAAAAGATGTCGTGCTTCTTCTTCTCATCACCCCAGTTTCAGCAGCTTTTCCCCGTATTTTTAGATAAGCATGTTTTCCAGTTTAGGCTATGGTTATGCCGCCAGTGAATTTTAATTGGAAAATAAATTCAATGAAGTTGTTTTAGTTTATTTCAGTTTATTTAATTATAGTATGACGTTTCAATCTTCACAGTTTACTTGGTATTTCTTAATAAAATTATTTTTATTCGCATTTTTTTTTTATTGCTTCTATTTAACGTTAGTTTATTGATATCTATATCTCTAAGGAATTTGTTGGAAATCAAATTTATGATTTAAATTTTTTTTTTAAATATAAGTATTATAACACGCCTAAGCAGTAAATTCGATTAAATATGGTAATGTCGCTAGAGCGTACATTACAATCCTATAAAGACCATAGTTGTGTCCTCCCAATTTTTAAATTTGTCTTGAATTGCGTACGCATTTGTTTCTTCACCAATTTGCAAAAAAGTATCAAAATCAAATATTTCCAAAAGAAAAAAAATCTATCTTTTGAACTTTGTTTGAAATTTAGGTTTATTGGGAAACGAAATACTTATTTCGTCGAAGTAAGATGAGTTTTTGCCACATTCCAAGTCATCACAGTCATCGATTTTATCATTTGGGTACACTTCAACTCCTAAATTGTCACAAGCTCCAATGAGTTCGATGTCATCATAAAAAATTTCTTCAAAGGGCAGAGGTATTTCATTGAAATCTGCACTTTCGAAAGTATTTATTTCTGCTAAGGCACCTTCATCACCATCATCATTTCAAATACGTAACTACTAATTTTCTATTCTAGTTTAAGCAACGGGAAATATTCTTCCCACCTGATAGCATTGTATTAGCTGAGGGAAGTAGATACACTTTCCTCCCACCTGGTTAACGTCAAATATTTGTCACAACAAAATAACTACTCACTCTTGATAATATCACATTTTCTTATTAAAAGTATTAATTATGACGACTACAACTGTTTAATTCTTATTATTTACTCTTTTATTACTTTTTGAATAAAAATAATAAAAAGGCACCAAAATCAAAATAAAAATATTTTGAGAGTAGACGGTATGTGCCGTTGTTAACGAATTTCTTTTTAAGTGATATACATCAATGTGTATGCTGCTTTCTACTAGATGTCGCCACCAACCTTAAAAACCAAATAGTATTTGGTGTTACCAATATTAAGAATTCTGTGAAGTGGGTAATATACTTCCCACAGCCTGAGAAAGGGAAGAAAGTCAGCGACGTTATAATTTGATTGATATATTATGTACTTTTAGCCAGTTCTTTTGATTCTCCTGTTTCAAAATATTATATAAAGCCATACAAATGTGTGTTTACTATTTAGTTTAATAAGTGTAAAATAACTTTGACAAACTGGCTTCTAAGGTAAGCACCTAACTGTGTGCATGTTGAGGAACAGAAAAGAAATTTCGTTATAAAAAAAAATGCTTCGTTAACTATTTTCTACAGGAAACGACGTCAAATTTAAATCTCGTAGCTTGCACGCAGCATTAAGGAAAGCTTAATTCCTCGAGTGCAAATTATACTGAAAGGGCATATCAGTTAAGCGTACACATTACATATCACTACCTAAATTTTGTAATCAGTACACCATTGAAGTAGTTATGGTGCATACCTTACATTTATTGGTTCAGATTTCCTAATTCTGTATCATAGCCTCCATACATTCCCAGAAAATTTCAAAGGGCATATTCGGCGAATTCAATGAAATATATAAAATTTGTTTGTTATAAATTAGGTAATTGAATTATGTGAATTTCATGAAATTTACTTCTATCATCAGACTGTCTCAATTGCTGGCCCTAACTTGGCTAAGACATCATTATTTTTCATTAAATTGCTATAAGTTCATTATAGTTATAGCAAAGCCAAAGTTTTCTTTTACATATCCTGTTTTCAGAAGAACAAAACCTCAGCAAAAGCATCGCCTTCTAAATATTTTTTATTACATTAACTGCGCAAACTATCTGTTTACAATGTGTTTTCCTTTTTCAAACTATAAATCTTCTAATCTTTCACTTGCCCTAATCATCCGTAATCCTATTCACCGTAAATCTACTAAGATCTCCTTAATCCTTCTTCAAATGTTAATTATAATTTCACAAAAACACAATAATGATTCAACTGACTTTTGCGTGCCTTATGGGATTTTCATATTTCACTGCAAATCGGTATCCTCTGAGCTATTGTCGGTTGACTTCATTAATCAGCATCGGTTAGAAGGATTCATGTCGAAAACTCCCAATTATGCAAATACCCTTTTTGTCTATTTTTCCAAAATCCCCATTTAAACTGTTTACTTTTAATAAAGATTATGCAGCGGACCTCCTAATAAAAGTGTTAAACATGTAGTTTTGCCCGGGTTTTATCTGTTACCATGGCTGGGGTACGGTGCGGGAATGATGATGGTGGATAGTAGTTTTGTGCGGTTTCGAGTTATTTAATCGCCAACATGTGTTTCAGATTAGCGAATGACCAGTGTCCTGTGTGAACAGATGTTTGTTGGCTTATTTTAAATAGTCGGATGCAGCCATCCAAAATCCATGTTCTTTCATAGTACCGGTAATAATATTGCATGATTTCCCGTCGAATCGAATGATTCCACTGGGGGCGCGGCGGCCGGGGGCATACAAATATACAAGGTTAGGCCGCAATTGTTTTTACTTACACAAATAAAATTCATGATAAATTCGTGCAAGTGAATTTTGTCGAGTGTTTAGTTTCATTGTTGAGTGTAAACATGCAAGATATTACTAAAAAATCATGGGTTTTCCTAATCAGTCATGTCAGCTGACAAGCAGCAGTAGCTAAAAAGGACTGAAAAAGGTTTATTATCCATCTAAATCCAATTCGGGTGTTTGTAAGCCCGCTCTCCCTTTGTGATCTTTTCTTCTTTTTAATTAATTCATGTTCTAAGCTCATAACAAAACCATCGGCAGCATAAATTTACCAACACGCCTAAATCTACTATTTCGAAGGTACAATATTACGCGCGAACCCTGTTGTCTAGTACAAAATACTTTCATACTAGCTGGTAGTTGTGACGAAATTAAGTGACACGAAAAGGACTCACATTCAAGCCAACTCCGTGACAATATGACTTGCTGTCGGATAATCTGAATTTTAATTTGACTGATTATGGTTTTTAGAGATCAGGCTCTGTACTTATGGAGTTAAGTCGACCTTCATTGCCATGTAGTATAAATGAGGAAATGGCTATGCTGAAGCAATTAACTTGTATTGCCAGCAATGCCTTAGATAAGTAGATACATATGTATGGTGTATCCATATCCATGTTAAAACTGTGCAATTCAAATTAGGGCAAAGTTATGTATGAAATTAACGCATACAAGTTATTGGACAATCTGTAATACGCTCTAAAATGACAGTTTTTTTTTCTATTTTAAGTGTCACAATATGACATCTGTTCAACCATGTTCGATGATAAACTAGAAGAGAAAAGTATTTATATCACTGCAAATGTGAAGGACTCTCTCTCTCCTTATACGAACAATTGATTTGTTTTCGTTACAATTTCAATTGAGAATAAACATGGGTCTTCTTGAAGATCTAGGAGCAGTGCAAAAAAGGTCCTGAAACACCATTAGAAGGACCTAGAATTCAATAATGGGTACATTTGTCATTTTGTGGACCACCCGTAGGGCGAAAGAACTCACACAGATACCCGTGTCCCGAAACAATTTATCAGAGTTCACTTTTAATATCTCGCAGGGTGTTAGCCAGTTTGTCGTGTCCTCCTGTTGTTATATTTAAGTCCTTTTGAGATTTTTTTTTTGTTCCTCTTCTACTGTATACATTGGCTAAACTATACAATGGAAAGGAAATTGAATTGTTAAATACTCTTTAGTTGTAGCCACCATGATGGACATTTACTTTGGTCATTTTATGGTCAATGTTTTTCAGGGGATGGTAAATGTGGCTTGCAGTAGTCAAAATATCTATGTATCATAGGTCCGAAGGATGCATCGATTGTGTTCCCTTAATTGATGCTTAATGAATTGAATATTGCAGATGCTTTCTGACATTTCAATGGAAAAATATATATCTTTATTACCGAAAAGGAAGTATATTTTATCATAAATGTAATTTTTTTCGCAAATACATAATTATTACATATAACACTTTTTTAGATTATTTGATTTATTTTTAAATTCTTATGTGATGCCAAAACATTATCTGTCTCGTTATAAAGGTAATGCACGGTAAATGGTCATCTTCGACTTAAATGATCTGCAGATATATTTGAAGGAATACACAAAATCGATGTCACCGCCATCACACACATTTTCTCTGGATTCATGACAAGTTGATGTTGACAAAGAACTTTGCCTTTTTTATGGGTGGAGTACCTCAGCTTTATTAATTCAGTTGTAACCAATTCAGAAATGCCAACATGTTCACTCACTCACGAGGTCAAAGTAATCAGGATGCACTAAAGGTTGCTTAGATCTATTATTTACTTATGTCTTACAAGGAGAGGGTCCCTACTCCTCATCACCGATTTCGTCTAAATTCACAGTATATATGTTGGGGTTGACCATAAATGAAAGTGACGTAAGTAGGAACTCAAGATGACCAAGCGAAACCGAAATAATGCATAATGTAGGTGAACCCGGGGTTAAAATTAACACTTTTCGGAAAACTTTCATTTCGTTCCAGCTATTTATAATCTGTTATATGTCATATACAGAAAACTAGAAGTTATCACCCGATTCGTTCAGGAGCATTTTCCAAAATAAGATTGCGAGGTTTGCTAAATTACTTTCAACTTACATCAATTAGAAACATATACCACCTTTATCTCTCGGCCAAATTCCAACGGATTTTCAAAATTCATTGTGATTTTTGTTATGGTTATTTGAAACTATTACGAGATTCGTACGGCAGCGGGTTACAGAGTGGTAACCCATGTTGTGTTACTTATATATTATTAGAATAAAAAAATGTATTTTTGGGGGGGGGGGGGGTATTCATTTTTTATTCTACCATCTGTGTAGAATATTCGTACACAATCTCATCAAAATCGGATTACAAATTCAATGTCATAAGAAAAAGTTTCCCGAATTCGGGTGTTCTAAGCGAGGTGGGGTAAATATTATCCGATTTGCAAAATTCCTTTCGTTAGTTTTTTTTGTAATTTTTTTCTGATTTTTTGCACATATTTTCCCTCCCGTTCTGATTAAGTTGCGAACTTTAATTTTTCACGGCCAAGATCCTGTCAGAAAAATTCATTTCGGAATGTTACAACTTATCGAGTAATACAATTCTTAGTTTTTTTTATGGATGCGCTTTTACTAAAAGAATAGCTGTACAAAATTTTAGGAAGATCGGATGTCATTTACCTATTTAAAGAAATTAAATCTATAAAAATTTTGCAAAACCACTTTTCGTCATCTACCGGTGATCTTTGAAAATGTACGGAAATGCCACTCACAGAATCGAAAATCTACATACCTCCTCTAACCTCCTCTGTAGTTGGCATTTAACCTGAATGAATGTGGCACTTTCATTCAAATTCTGTTGCAATTTAACTGCGACAACTCTCGCGAAAATTTGCAAATTTCCAAATTTTCAAGGAGTAAGCCTAGAGAACCCCGGGCTCCCTAACATTATACATTATTTCGTTTGATAATCTGGCGCTCCCACTTGCGTCACTTTCGTTTCTAATTAGGCCCTACTAATTAACACTGTCAATTTGGCCGAGATCGGTGATTACGAGTAGGGACTCTCTCCTTATTAGTATGAGCATTTTTGTGTTTAACTTTTGAAATAATTAATGTAAATTAATATTGTGCTGTGGGTGCTTTTATTATTAAAAAAAAAAATCCTCTAATTGTGCTACGTGAGGTACGGGTATCTTGATGATATTTCGTTCAGATATAATAGTCCAGTCAAATTATCAAACATAGGAAAATTAACCGGTGAAGAGCTGTAAATTGGTGAAAACAAAATCTCCAAGGCTCGATACGCCATCTTTGAAAAAAAGGTGCTCCAATCCAGGTTTTTCATCATATATCGGTAATTGTTGATCCGATCGCGATGAAAGATAAATAAAAATTAAAGATCATCAAATTCTCTATAAAAAAGGTATAATTCATCTTACTCATATCTTCAATATTTTTTTCTGTTATACACTTTTGAATATATGGATAAACGTATTTTCTGTATCAGGCTGTGGTTAATAGCCTCTAAAAACAATATTAATCAATAAATATGATCAAATTTGTGCCTAATATTTCTCATAGACCTAAAAATTTGGCAACTTTAACTATTTAGTATTTTTTTGTGTCATAGTGGCCGTCATTGTCTCTTCAAAGAGTATCAGTACTGGTATGTTTTGCAGACCTTAGGCATTGCTCAGCTGTTTTAAGACGCTTGAACTTCACATTCTTGAAATAATTTTGAGAATTTTTTTTAATTCTTTGCATTCCAACTTTCAACGCATTGTAGCAATCTATGGTTCTATCGTCAACAACTCAAGTACTGATTAAAACAAGTTAAAAAGCAAGAATTGGTCTAAGACCAATTCTTATGATACCGTGGATCAGGGCCTCTTAAACTTTTTTCATTCACGACCCCATTTATGATTGTGATTTTCATTCACGATCCCAACAAACATAAAATAGAATATGTAAATAGTTTGTGATGATTTATTGATTATGTAACAATATATATGCATATGAAAAATAAACTGTTTTAGAATTTGTTTAAAAACATACAAAAATATAAAATTAAAGATTGCACAAAAAGTTATAGAATTGGAATTATTAATTATTTAAGATTTAGCTAAGCGACCCCATTTGGGGTCGAGACCCATAGTTTAAGAAGTCTTGCCCTAGATGAATGCACGTATGAAATTTCGTATGGTCACCCATTTGAGCAATTTTAATTTTTTACACTGGTTTCTTGCATATATTTCTAGAAAGGTTTGTCGGACAGAAAAAATGATAATAACAAATTTTATAGCATTTCTTATACTGAAGAAGTTTTTTGTACAATAGAAATGTCTAGGACTGATGGTTTTCAAAATATATGTAAAAAACCAAAATTTTTATATGACAATACCAAGAAGGGGTTACCCGATTTAGTACATTTTTGAAATTTCAATTGCTATTAGTATGAAAACACAATGTACGAAATTTGAGCTTTCTATGTAAACGTGTTCTCAGGTAGTGTCCAAATATATCGTGGAAATTTTTGTATGACAACCCCACGAAGGAGTTGCCCGATTTGTCTCATTTTCGAACTTAATTTCAGCTTTCTAAGTGAATACGTTCTCGAGTTATCGTGCGCACGGACGGACGGACAGACGGACATGCAAAAATCAAAATAACCTTTAATTTTATGCGGGGGTGTCCAATCTATTTTGCTCTACCATCATTATTTCTGTGCGTTACAAACGGAATGACAAACTTAGTATACCCTATAGATTTCATTTACGGTATAAAAATGTCATCAGAAACTTGGAAAGGATCACGACAAGATATTCAATGCTGGATTCGCTTTACGTCTTTGTTATCTCATTCCATTCACGACTCCCTTGAATTAACGTGCTGTTCACCACTAACAAAAGATAAAGCACAGAATTCTTCTAACCTGTCACAGGTATGCAGATAAGTGGGTATTTCCAAAGTCCATTTGCCGAGAATACTATCTGTTAAAATTCGACCAGTTAGTCCACCAACAACTTTCATGCTTCTCATAAAAGTTTGCTCAATAACAATGGCCGGCCATGTTCCAGACCAAAATTTGTCGGTCCTTCTAATGGCGAAAAAATCCCTGTGCGAAAAATTTAAGATACTCTTCAGTATCCGTATGAGTTTCCAAATTCAACATACCTTGTATGTAGCGATTACATGCCTTAGAGTAAAGAAAGTGGCCACTAGCAAGGAAGAATGGCAGCATATATTTTGTACAATCTGCAAATGTGCTGTCCAGTCAGCTTTTCTCTCAGATTGCATAAATTGCGTGAGCAAAGTCACCATGTGAAAAGGTTGAGTCCGTAATTTTGCGGTAGGACTCTCCTTCTGTCTTTTACAATTGTAGCATGAATTTTTCTGGAATCTGCCGCAATTAATGTCAATATTGGAGCAATGATTAAAGTCAACCAAAATGTCTTAAAAATAAAATCAACAATCCTTCGATTTGGTGAGAAGGGAAGGCCTCAATTTTTTTTTAGAAATGTACTCGAAATTTTTATGTATTATTGCAGGCCGACAACGGATAGACATTTTAAACGCTTCACCTACTTTTCTTCGAAACAAATTTTCTTCGAAAACTGTGCTTCTAAACGACATTTTTTCGAAAACATCGAAGAAATATGTTTTCGAAGAAATGTTGCTTCAAAAAAAAGTTTATTTTCAAAACCGTGCAGATAACGGCGCAAAAAAACATTAAATCAAAAAAAAAAAAAAAAACAAAAAAAAATTGCTACGTCCTCGTCGTTGGCCTCGGATAGCACTAAAGGTGGAAGTGAACAATTTGTTATCAAATAAACGAAATTTTCGAAGGAAAGTATTTTCGATAAAAGGTTTTTCCAAGAAAAGTTTGTCAATGAAATGTTTTCGAAGTAAAGTTTGCGAAGAAAAGTAATGATACCACTTTAAGCGCGTAGAAGCATTGGCCGCGTTGGGTGAAACACAACTGGGTATTCATCCGTAAAAAGTACTTTAGTTCTCTTAGCCCTTCGAACAACACTATCATCACAGAATCCTTCGCTTTTTAACCTTCTGCATAACTTAAGTCTATCTGTGACTTTCTTTGGAGTAAGAACCGGCTTTACTGGTCGCCGTAGACATGTCTTCTCCAATTCGCCGATTTAACATACTGTGAAACCGTTGATCGTGATGTTGTCTTTAGTCGGATTTATTCTTTTGGTCTCTGTCGCCCTTCGAAATGTGTGGATTGTTTTCCATCCTTTTCCCTATTTTTATTTTTATTGTAGGCGAAAGAGTTGTTTGTCTACCTGGCCCTCTGTTGACCTTTACATCGCTATTCTTCTTTTCCAGTTATAATCGTACGGTGTTCCTGCCCATGCCTAGCGTCCTTGATAATTCCGAAACGGATTTTCCTATATCACCAAGAATTTGGATTTGAATCCTTGTTTTATCCTCTTCAAATCCACAATGGAGAAACACACAAAAGACCTTAAAAAAAATGATTTCTCAGATGAAGCTCGTATAGAATGTTCAAAGAAAAATCACTACTTACGATAAACATGGCAATAAAAAAGGATCTTTTGAGCAATAAAATTGCCCGGTAAGTTTACAGAACGATCCTTAACTAACCCAGTAAATCAAATTAGCTTCATAAAGGGTGTGTGGTAGAGCTGAAAGTATCCGGATAATTTGCTCTCCGGATTATCCGGAATAATTAGGATCCGATTCCTTAAATCCGGGTATCCGGATCCGGATCAAAACTATGCGAACTATCCGGATCAAGAAGAAGCAAAAAGTTTCAAAATTTCCACCAGTTTGCATATATCATGCAAATATCATGAAATGTATATTTTCCCAATGAAGCATTGCAATCTAGATGACATTTTGACCCTCCTTTGCTTAGTCGGGATCCGGATAGTTCGGATCCAAATTCAGATTTTTCGGATTCAGGTATACGGATATCTGGATATTAGCAAATCCGGATCCCATTTTCAGCTCTAGTTTGTCTCTCTACCTGACTATAGGAATAAATTATTTTTAATTTTTTTCCCGAAAGTGCACTTTACGATCTGAAGAGTTGATATTGAACCTCCGCTGAGTATTTGTTATAAACTGGGAAAGGATACATTTGAGCACCGGTTAAGGAATAATGTGTTTATTTAAATAGGTGAGAAGACACTTTTGAGCCACCTTGAAGCAAGAACATGATAAATTAAAATAATAATAAATTTTAACACCCGTCCGTGCTGGTTTACGCCAACCATTAATTAGCAAATTATGCACAATTTCTGACTATCCTGACGAACCCAACATTTTCCGCAATGTTTCTAATTAAAGTTAGAGTGAGATTCTAAATTCGAACTTAGACATCATTCGTAGATGATATCTTATCAACCAATTTTCTTTCAATATCAGTACATGCTGCGATTATGTTGTTTTGTCATCAATGGAAGTCTTTGCATTATATAGATCTATTTTAGATTGCTGCTCTTCAACTAGACTTGATAAAATCATAAATTTGTGTGTCTAACTCAATAGATCTTTCTTTCGAGTATCATATTAATGCAATTATTGCGAAGAGGAATGATGATCCGTAAATATTGAAGTTTCTTAACTTTACGTTCGTTCCGTCAACATATTGCTGGTTTTGGTTAAACTATTTTCAAAAAACTTGATTTTAAAATTTCTCTTCACTTTAGAAGTTGATTGACTATTTATTTTTCTAAGACATCTAATTTGTTTTGTATTTTTATATACATATGAATAACACTGCACACTTAAATCTGATATACATTTTTTTCTAGTGCGTAAACATCAACACACATGAACTGAATTTCCCCCTAAAATATCGTCAATTAAAGAAGCCGCATTCCCTTAATGAACATATCACCAGGCAGATGTCTTAATCGTAAATCGATTTTTTTTCTCTCTCGAAATGAAGTAACCAATCTTCTTGTTTGCAAGGTGTTGTAAAAATATTTTGCAAGAGACTTTATTCAGAGCCAGATATCATGGCGTGCTCCCTTTCAGGCATCTTTGAAAATACTTTCAAATATAGCGCGTCGTCCAAACTTTTGCCAGACAAACTCGATTCATGTCTCATTCAACTACGTCGACTGGAAATGATCCCAATGATACACAAAACCTAATGGCGACCCGCTGGGCTATTCATGTTCAGTTCTCATTTCTTCTGTAAATTACACCACACCGGGACAATGTTAATAAGTCATCCGCCAAGATGCTGTATCTCATATGCCTACATATATACTCTAACCATAAGTTTGCAGTGCCATTTGCTTTGTTGCAGTTTTCTGAAAACGTGAACAAGACCCACATGCCATTAGTATGCAAGTAATGTGCCTTTGCACATCGGGTGGTGTATTCTCTGCGACCAGAGAAAAATAAAAGTCCATAGAAGCTAGGTCTCCTCCAGGGAATTTTTCTAACACTCGACTAAGTACCTTCTTAGCCACGTTTATGCACAAGGACCACCGATGTTGCTGTCCTTTCTTGTTCGTACATTTGTTTGTATTTAATGTTGATCATATTGCGCTGTCATCTTCTCCACTGTAGTATATACCTCGCCTCCCTTTATTTATGGTGTTTCTTATAGCTTCCTCTACCGGTCCTCATGGGAATTACACACAACATCCTTAAATACTTCCACCCGTTACATAATAGGGGACAGATTAATAAAAGGATGCTCTAAGTCGACTCATCTATAACGATTAGGAGCCATCGGTTTCACACACTTCCGTACACATGTAGTGATTGACTTGAATCTTTATGGATTTTCCTTGTGTCCTAAAATAAATTGTGTTGATACATACCCGCTGGTCATATTGGTTTGCTTTGCTGATCCTCTGTCACATAAAATTAGTGCTTGGTCCCTTGTTTGTTTATGCAGGAATAATTTCTAACAGTTTGTCTAATTAAGGAAGAGGAGAAATTTTTCGAATATTTGTACATGTCACAACTTCCTGAGAATTATCGTCACAAAATATGGTATGGGGTATGCTTAATATTTTTAATCTTTCCATCGGAAGTGTGACATTTATAAGCCATTGATTCCTTTATCAGAAGGTCATGCCACTATAACTTGAGATGATTTCTTTATCGTAAGGCTATAAGGCAACGCTTATTGCCGGCTAAAATCAAAGACTCTTGTCTGCCTCTAATGGTTTTTTGAAGTAACCGACATTCTGGTGGGATTGTAGTGAATTCTTAAAGTCTAATTAAAAACTTCGGAGATACTTAATTACGAGTTACTTATGTCAAAAAGTAATAAATAATACTGATGAAATGTTGATTTTTGGGCGCCGCTTAATTGATATGTTTGAAATCATTCCCTATCTGTTCTTCAGAAACATTCTTCACCTTAAATGCACTCAGAAATTATATGCATACAATATTGCGGAAAAAAACCTGAGAAACTACATATGTTTTGCAATTTTAATGAAATAATTACTACATTAACTCTTTTCTGCTTCACACATCCATAATTGCGAAGAACCGGATCCACCCAGACGGAAGTATGTTCAGCGCTTGTCAGGGAAAGCGCTTCCACAACATAGCCAGAAAAAATCTTTTCCGAAGTGCTCTCTTAGCATAGCCAAAGGAATTTTTACGGAAGCAGACCTCGTCCCTGAGTTAAGGCTTAATCGTGTTTTGTTGTGTATTCCCTATAAGCACTTCAAGAGCGTTTCCAAAGAATCTGTATCTGAGTGCTTCCATCTGCGGATATGCTCACGTTGAAACGATATGAACAAGGATACGATAGAAAGCGCTGTGAGCTACCAACAAAGCGTTCGCTCTCTTTTCTTGTCTTTTTAGTTCTATTTTTTTATTTATATAATTTATACTTAAGAATTAAGATATATGTATATTATCAGAAAATTTCTAATACTTAAAAATTGGAGAGGTCAGGGCTGGTTGATACAGCTTTTGCATTTAAGGTCATAACTCGAGAAAAATTGTTGAACAGCAAAATAATATTTGATGCAATACGAAAGCTTTAACTGTTATTGATTCAAATCATTATCATCAAAAATGATTAAATTTTTCCACAGAGACTGTAGAGGAAATTATTAAAGTGCAATATAAATAAATATAACAGCAACATTATGAATCACACGCATGAAATTTATTAGCAAATACATGTGTTTGCGTTGCAGAAGACGAAAAGGGATGGGGATCCGTTTTTAATATTTATATTTTTCTTCGTTTCGATGCTCCTCGTTCACAGTCTTCCTACTCGGAAAACTCATCGAATTGTGGTAATTCGGTGGTAGACTCATGCTCATTACTTCGTTGAGCAGGATGCAGTGGCGAATCTAGTCCTCCGCGCCTTAAGTCTCTAAGTTCAAATTCAATTGAGCACAAATAAAAACAAAAAAAAAACATTCACCGTAGTAGTAATTTTTAAATAGAATAGTAGTTTAGGGTGTAAACTACAGAAGTCATTCAAACCAAACTTTTCTTAGTTTTACACACTGGCATATATAGTATATTATGGACGAATCCAATTATTTATTTGTTGCTTACAGTTCTCTCTCAATTGGTATTTGGCGCTTAGACCGAAAGAGAACGCTATATAGAAGTGAGCCCACTTTCTGCATTACATTTCTAATGACGTAGTACATAAGAATGCTGCAAATATTTTAGAATGCTAGGAGTTAGGACTAAGTTATTGCTCTGATGTGGTAGTGAGGGAGTCTGTTTCGTGGCTTGAAAAGTGCTCGCAAGGGTTTTGGATCACCCAAAGTTGGGGTCCCAAACTCCAATTCGGAGAAAAACCTACACACATTCATCACATTCATACAATATTATTCATTAAAATAAAATTTTATTTTTCTAAGTTTCGTAAAAGATATATTTTGTATAATTTTTTGAAGTTGAATTATACAAATAAAAAGAATATAAAATAAAAAATATAATTTTTCAAATAACTCAATTAATTAAATATTGTTTTCTTCAAATTTAGGTGGGTCATGACCCCGCCCCCCTGGATCTGACACGGGCTGCATGTCGACTTTGGCAACGTTGTTGCATGTTTGCCCACTCCAATTGTGGTAAATAATAGAACCAGCAATCCCGGCTTATCTGCGTCCACGTGCAGGTTGAAATTATCTCTTGTGTCATATGAACTTTAAAAGCTCAGGTGGCGCGGATTCAGCTGTGCTGATAGCTGATTCAACTCGTTCGTCGCCAACCCTATTCCTGAGGATCCTTGTCAAACCTAGGCCACGCTTGCACCTGCTGATACGTACAGAATATATGCCGGCGTACTACACTTTTCGTTGGTTTGAGTAGTGAGAGGTGGTTCAACTTATTTTTAGTCACTAATTTAGCGAAGCGGTGGAATCGTAAAATATTTATAGATTTTTTCTGCTTATACGGCGGTAATAAGGCGGTGAGGAATTTATTCTCTTGTGGAAGTCAAAACGTCCGGATCGACTTTTTCTTGTTCGAATAATTCGATGATACCCATGACCGTAGCTCCGGGTGCTTTTGGAGAGTATTGATGAATTTTCATTTGCCAATATTGAAAAAAAATATTCAATCTCTTAATTTTTTAATTTCTCGCCAGATATCTCAACGAAGATCAACGCTAGGTGAAAAATTCATATGACCTAAATTGTAAAATGGAGAAAAACAAAAAAGTATATAATCGCAATTTTCGTCTCATGGCGGAGAGCCGAGTTATCTCACAAAACAAAATGTACATATTTATTTAAGATGGCGGTGAAAGCTTATAGGAAATGCTTTTCTAAGCCCCCTACATAATATCCAAAAATCAGCTTGCTCGGTTCACTGGCATTTATATGCCTTTTTTCCGCCTTATTTACTAGACACATTAGTACGGATATATATTTCGCCTCCAAAAATTGCGTTATGTAAGGATCATCCACCCTTCGACAGTAATTTCGCATATTTTGGTGAATTATAAAATTTTGCCCACAAATCATTCATTCATTAAAAAAACACGATTGTAAAAAAAAAAACAAAAAGTGATTGCGTATAAAAAATAATAAAATAAAATAAAAAGGTTTAAGTATTTGTAATTTACATTGGTATCTTGCTGGAGTATCGCCATGGGTATTAAAATATTAATTCTGTTGAACTACATTAGTACATTGATTGTTAAGCGTTTTCTCATAGAATGCGTCTAAAAGTAATTCTAAAATTAAGTGAGACAACAAAGACACAACCATTCCCACAGATTCATCCTCTTTTGGAGAAGATTTTGAATATTTTTACGTGAGTTGAAAAGTGAGCATCAACAAATTTGATTTGTGTCCTTGATTTTGTAGTAATTTATATTATTTCTTCTGCTATTTTTAGTCAACTACATCACCTTTTCGGGACACTTGATCGACTTCTCGCTTTCTTTTCTTCTTCATCTTACTGTTAGGATATTTTGATGAGCATAACTGGTTCCAGCTTGAAACGCCTGGTTAAAATGAGATGGAACACCAGAGAGGATGCAGTAAAAATGGTCAAAACGGGCTTCTCAAAAATTTTAGACGTTTTGGAGCAGCTTTCAGGAAGAAATGGGTATACAAATACCACGGGACTGATACCGCTTCGCTTTGGGTGAATACGCTATTTATCTCGTTCGTCTTGGATTTTTGGAACCTCGACCAGAACGAATAGCGTCCAAAGGTACTTGCAAATGCGAGGCCTGAACTTGTTGCAGGATTGTGCTCAAAGAGTAAAAGTGATGCAAAATTATCTGACGAAGAATCGATAAGTCATTTCTCAAAGTAGTTTAGATTTTGCTGAAGAAAATTGTAAGGAGTTTGGCATTTCAACGCAACCTCAGTATCGCATTGGTAGAAAGAAGAATATGTCTGGTGAAAATTCCAAAATGCTGGGCTTCCTTTTAAAAACGAGTTGCGTCATGAAATAATCTCTTCACTTGATCGCATCAATCTGAAAGTAAAACAAGATTCCAAAACTGCATGAACTCGAAAACAGTTTCGAATATTTAACTCCAACCAATCTTTTGGCCTCAGAATCAGCATCGATTCAAGCAAGCTGGATCCCGATGAAATCGACAGGGATAAGTTTCATCTGCTGGAACGCACAACGGAAGCTTCTGCGCTTTATCCAAGAGTTGAGCCTGGCTGATACAGTCCCTAGTATCGTCGTTATGCTACAAAACTACCTTACTGTGAAAACACAGTAACCTGCTTACAATGTTTTTTAATTATAGGTTTCGAAGAAAGTCTTCTACCTCCAAAAAAAGCAGTACTGTTATATTTATATGGAAAAATGCGGTGAAAAATGAAGAAATTATATTATCACCAACAGAAAGTGGTTGGGTATTAGTAGAAAATAAATTTAAACGGTTCGAGGAAAGTGCCATACCAGAAAGACTGCAAGATATCCTTAAAGTTAATGCAACTAAAGAAAACAAAAATGATGTACTCAAACACTCGTGTGATTCATCAGATGAGAGTGAATCTGAATTCATAAAACGATATCTAAAAGTTAAACATGAAAACTGGAAATTGTAAATTTTGTTTGATATTTGTCAGTACTTTAGCTTCATCTGACAAGTGGTTAGCCTTAGCACTGCATTTTTGTGCTCAGAAAAACCTGTTTTTTAAGTGGTTATAATAAGTATTTAAATTTTGAGAAAAAGGGTGTTGTCAACATGCTATTATTCATTTCGGCCGCGGAGATTTCCTCCCAGACGATCGTTCTTGACATTGCCTTTCCTTTAACTTAATACTTATGCATACAGTTTTTGGTTATACTTCACACCAAAAACTTACGGCAGGCTCTTAGTCTAATGGGACTTCGAACCAATCCTGGTAAGACAATAGTTGTTCACTTCACGAGAAAAAGGAAGCTTTATTTACAAGCACCTTTTCTTGAGGGAACAGTAGTAAAATTCTCGAAGAAGGTCTAATATCTCGGCATTACCATAGATAGCAGACTAACGTGGAACTCCTACTTAAAAAGAGTTATATATAGGGCCACAGTGGCAACATGGACACGCCGCAGGATTTTTGGCAAAACTTGGGGTCTTAAGCAAAAATGACTTTGTGGTCATACACATCAATTATAAAACCCATGGCCACATACGCTTCACTCGTTTTGTGGCCAGAAACAAAACAAAAGACGACTCAAGCTTTTTTGCAAAAACTGCAATTGCTTGCATGTCTATAGGAGTTTTAGGTGCCATATGTACCTGCCCAACTGCAGCCTTAGTGGCTATGCTGGGCCTACTACCTTTTTAATTTGAATATTAGGAAGGGGGCCATCCTCAGTGTAAATAAGCTGCAAAGGGGAAACCTCCTGAGCACAAATAATTTGGTTGGCCTCCTAAAAGTCCTCCAAGATTTCATTGTGGGCCCAACGATGGCCAATCCAATTTCAGACGTTATGTCGAAACGCCATTACTTTGAAACACCATTTAAGGTGATCTGAATCGACCGTCAACAGTGGCACACTGAGGACATGTCCTCTGAAAAAGAAACTCTTCAATTCTTCACGGATGGTTACAAAATGGAGAACAGCGACATGGGCATATACGGACCACGTTGCCCTCACGCACTGGTGACCTCACCAATAATTTTTCAGGCAGAAATACACCTCAGAGAACCCTATGCGCTCGCGAAATAATAACAAGAATACACGCGGAGCCAAAATATACATAATATCAGACAGCACTTAAAGCGTTAAACTTATTAGCCTTTAAGTCTAAGCTGATTTGGGAATGTCTTACTGTCTTGAAGCAATTGGCCGAAACAAACAGGGTGACACTGATTTGGGTACCAGGACATAAATCCATTAAGGGAAACGAAATTGCGGACCGCATTGCAAAAGAAGGAGCCAAATCTCTGTTTATTGGCCCTGAGCCTGTCTTTGGACACACGAAAAGTCACCTTTCAGCTCTGATCAGGCTTTGGAAGGACAGAATTAAAAAGGAACACTGGGGCAATATCCCGGGGATCTAGGCAAGCCAAGAAGTTTGTAAAGTACTCGCAACAGAGGACAAAAGCATTTCTCACACTCAGCAACTAAGGCTCATAATGGGCCAATTTACTGGGCTCTACACACATAGAAATCCTCTTAAACATATGGATAAGGTCGAAGTTGAGACCTGTCGCTTCTGGAAGGCGATGAAACCACGGAGCATGTCCTGTATGATTGTGACATCTAGAAAAGGCATTGCTACTGCTAGAAGATATAGAAAAAATGACCCCCAAGACCATCATAGGCTTTATAAAATATATTAATTCCGAATGGGCGCCATAGGGCATTTAGGGATAATGTCACTAAAGATCTTATAGGTCGCGGTATCTAGTTGAAAGGCGGGACTCCTTTCTAGATGTAGACCGGTCCCCCCAAAAATAATAATTATAATCTGCTATTGGGTTGCAAATCAAGTCTAGATTTTCAATTAGCTACATCAGTATTGTTTATGTTGAATTCAACTGCTCGATTATCTGGCAGAATGCCTTGTAAAAAACCATCAATGTTTGAGAAGTATTTACTTAACTCCAATTCTGAACACGCATAGAACTTGGTTTTTATTATCTGATCTACATACCATTAATTTGCCTGCCCAGTAAGATTCCATATATGCATTGTAGGTTACGTTCGAAAGTAGGAAATATTTCGAAAAGATAATGTTCGTTTCAACAAAAGGCGTTATCAATACATCTTGATATATTCGCTGTAACTACGTATTTTCGACAACGATATCGAATGGCTTAAGGATGTATGTCATGTCCGCACCTTAGCTCAAAAATGCCTCATTTGTGAGAGCTTCAATTTTTTTACATAGTATTTTTATACAAAATGAAGATCTTATTTCGAAAGTGGGCGAAATCGGGCATCTTCTTCATGGAAAATAGGAACTTTTCCAGTATGATCATGTTAAATGTAAACTTGCGAAATACGGATGCACCTCAAGTACTTCGTACCAGTATGTCACATTAAACAAAGTGTTAAAGGTGAAAAATGAAGTGTTTAGGTTATGATTCTAAAGCAAGCCTAGTACGTAGTAGTAAGTAATAAAATTCAATTTCTTCATAGGAACCTTAGAAATCTAGTTTTGAGTGTAAAAAAAAAATTGTAGAAAATTATTTTATTGAAAAAATTGAAAAGGTCTCTTAAATACTGAAAATCCTTTTTTTGTATTTTATATTTTTTTATTTCGATTTTTGATTTGTTTACAAAAACAAAGAACTTCGATTTCTTCATTATTTTTTAATTTCATTGAAGATAAATGTGTGTATGCTGAGATAATAATTTTTTTTAAATAAAATAATTAAACTATATAAATGAAATGTTTTATATTTCAATAAATTTTAATTTATAGGTACTAAAAGAAGTGTTTTGAATTTGAAAGTTTTAACAAATTGGTTTAAGAAAATATTTCAAATTTATCACATTATCTTTTAGTCTCTTTAACTGAAAGATTTTATTTTAGCCACCACCAACGTTTAATTTAGCATAGATTGTATTTTTACAATATGGTTGTTGAATGAGCCTACTCACTTTCATTTAATTTTCCAACAAATGTGGAATTTTTTAACACATTTATTTTATTTTCACAACAACAATTTACAAGCATTTTAAACATGTAATTTTGCAACAATTATAATTCTAAACGAATTGCCAATTGCCAATTTCTACTGTGTACTTATTAGTCCTTTGAATTTAATTTTTCCAACTTTTAATGCCCATTGCCAGAATAAACATTTTCACTGACTACCAATTATAGTTTTGCTGCTGACAAAAGGCTTGAAATTAAAAAATACTGGGATGTCAATACTGACCCTATACAAAACCAATGAGTTTGTTTTATATGTAACCAAGTATGAAAATTTCCTGCCATGTATCGAATTTCGAATAAATCCAATGGTCTACTTTCAGTAGACATATTTTAACATCTAAATTAACTTATTCTACTGGTTGAAGATTTTTTTATCTGTTGATCTACTGTTGCAGAGGCTAAGGCCCCATGGATATCGGCGCTTGGGTCCATATGACTGCTATCGACATAATCTTAAATACTGCTTTGCTTTGCTTTCGTTTTAAGGTTACGAAATATTACAATTTTTACACAATTTTGACACTGCCTAGCTTCTTTGTTTCCTTTCTTGGAGGTCAAAGCTTTTTCGGGATATATCAAAATTGTCCATATATTCCAACGTCAAGAAATATGTAAATGAAGCTCGTCTTCATTATAGCTAGTTGCGAGAATGTTGTTATTCGCAAAATTATTAATTGTTTACCTTACTTTTCTTAATCAATAACTTTTCTCAATTTATATTCCATCCCTTAATTGGATATTTGCAAAAGCTTCCCCATTGGTTTGTGAATATTTTCCTGTAGACATACGTATAGCAATAGCATACATATCAAGTCCATCCTTTTTTTCCTTTGGGTAGACTTGTTATGTTATGTACAATATATTCCAGTTGCATATATTTCTCCAAGCATAGCATTGGTATGTACATACATAACGTGTATGTAGTTTTCCTACTTGAGATGGCATGTGAATATTGCGAATACTTCTTTGCAATAAAAATAGGCCGGCAGCGGTGCGGATTATTGAGTAAGATGAAAAATTCCATTGCGTTGCGTGCTTGAAATTGCTGACCCTTATCCTTGAGTTTTTGCTCCTTCTGATTGTGATTGATACTCACACTCTCCGCCATTGCGGGAGAAAATATAAACTAATAATGTAAAACTTCTTTTAAATCTGTAAAGTCGAATGTGTAACAGCACGTTTTCATGAACTGCTTGAATTCTGCTTGCCGTTCGAGAATAAAATTTATGGAGTTGACGGCACGTGCTGGAAATTGTTTCTTCCAGGGAAATTTTACAATTTTCGCATTTATAGGAAATTTATTAAGTGCCAAAGAACACAACAGCTATATCGATATGCTTACAAAGTCTTATACACACCCATCATGCCGGGCCCGTCCAGGACTTAGAGCCACTTCCAGAAAGCAATTGGGTGCAGCGAAATTTGCTCGTGTAGTGTTCTACGTGGCGAAGAACATGTTGACGCGGGGATTATTTCGCTCTTCCATGGTGAACTGTAGAAATGTCCTGTTTTCCGCTTTTCTATGATTTTTCTTTTACTACATCTATATACATTATAGTAAGTACTGGTTCTGTGCACAAACATTTTCCTTTCATACTAACATTCGCAAAAGGTTTATTTTTTTTCTGTTCTTTTATGCTTTTCCTGTTACAATCAGCAACAACGGCGTGTCGGTGAGAATTTATGGTCCTGCGCCAGCAATAAAAGTGCTGCCCGTATCCAGCTCTCTCTCTGTCATCCAGACCAGGAAAGGGGTGCGTTACTTATGCTCCGGAAGGTTGTTTCAGAAGTCTAAGGGTGATTTAATTTTATTTTTATGTTTCTGCAAAAACTCCAATAATTTTAAATTATTGAATTTAAGAGGCTCAAAAGGGAGTGAGCTGTACTTAATTCTGATCTTGTTTTCCGGAGAGGATATTGCGGTCCATTGAGTTTTGGAAGTTTTGCTGACCACAATAATTGCAGAGGGTTGGATTGTTATTTGGAATGTTGTTGTAGCACTATTCGATAAGTTATACATAGTTTCATTGCTTCAATAAAAAGTAGATACTATTACTAAATCTATTAGTTATTGAGCTACTTACGGAAAAATTATAAATCTGGATAAACTTTTCCTATTACGGGTCAATCCATCGCCGTTTTCGAGATATACTGGAAATTATTCTTAATTGTTGTCGATGACGTTATAATTAAGAACAATGGAAAGATTGGCTGAAATTAGAATTAAAAAATTACCGGCCATGAAATAACATAGGTTATTGCACACTTACCGGCACAGCACAAACCGGCACAAACAGCAAAATATTTTTATATGAAACCAAGTTAGCTAATTTACATCAACCGGTACCGGCAGATACCGGTACGTAACGGAAACTTCATTGTCGGCCGCTATCGGTGGCTAGAAACATGACCGGCATTTGTCGGTTGCTGGTCTAGTTGCGAAATCACTTTTCTCTTGTTTTTTCGTGATACCTGCCTTAAGAGAAAGTTTCCTTTCCGTTTTTCGTCGTTAGATGTGCACGAAAAATGCCGGTGCCGGTCGATGCATGTCTGTGCCGGTAAGTGTTCATCGATTAACTTTATGCATTTAAATGAATAGGTTTTATTGTGTGTCAATAATGACTGATTGCATAAAATAACGAATAAGCTAGAATTGGTCTATTTTAGCTGAATGCTGGTATATAATATTGTATAGTCACCTCAAATTTTTAAATTATACGCGCGCGTCCAAAGCATTTGGCTCGACCATCATTATCTCTATGTATTACAAACGTAATGACAAATTTAGTATTCCCTGCACTCAGTGAAAAATTATTGGTTAAAACAGATAAATTATTTACTAACAATTTTTCAATTTTAAATAACGTTTCCTTTGATAATGACTATTCTACAATAGTTAAATCAACCAAGTCAAACTTCTCAAATTAATATTTAACAATAAGCATGAAAATAGTAAAAATCATAATGAGTTACATTAGAAAATGTTTTATAACAACGAAAATAGTAATTTTAACCATGTATTTGAATAAAATTACCAATCATACCATAATAATAGTTATCAGAGAACAGAATGGTTATGAATGTTTTAAAAAAAAATCATGTAAAAATTATTTTCTAGTTTTCTTTTTAAAAATCAAAAATAAAAATCATGAAATGATTTCCATTTCACAAAATTGTTTTTCGGGTGAAATATAATTAAAAAATATTAAATATGAGTAGAAATATGCCGAAGATTATACCACAGGTGAACTTTCATTAAAGATATGTAGAATTGGTCTAGATTTTTTGTTGATTTTTAAATTAAAAATTATCTTTTGATTTTTATTTTTTTTTAAATAAAAATCATTTCCCGATTTTTATTTTTGATTCTTTAAATAAAAATCAGTTTTTGATTTTTATTTTTAAAATAAAAATCAATTTTTGAAGCCATTCCCTTTAACTCGTACAGGAATTTGTCTATATATTTCTTTACTATTTTCGACACTCTCGTAGACCCACTTTTCGTCATCACAGCGAGCTGAAATTTGGCACAGAAATTTCCATGGAAAACTCGGAAAATAGGGAAAAATCATTTGAAAATTTGGTACAAATTTGATTAGTGATAAATCCGTTTCAGGAAAAATGCAGAGTTTTCCGATTTTTCCGAAAAATTTCCGGAATTTTCCGACTTTTCCGGAAAATTTTCCGGTAAAAAAGTTTTCTAAATTATGCAGGATCAAGTTCCCAATCAACTGGCATCATTACTTTCTCTCCGACAATGGTGAAAACTTGCAGAAAAAAATGTGAAACGCTTTTCCGGAGTTTTTCAGACCAAGGAAATGTTTGAGCGTTTTGTAACCTAAGACAAAGTTGTAGAGGGAAATGAGTTGCATAAAGTTGCCTTTGTGGAAAACTCCATGGAAAACTCCATGGAAAACCCGAAAAGCGGCAAAATCATCAAAAAAAATTTCATCGATATGATTAGTGATAAATCTCTTTCAGGAAAATGCAGAATTTTCCAATTTAGTTAACGTGAAAAAGGCAGAAAATAAAATAAGTAAAAAACGAGTTTTCAAACTAAACTGAGGTCAAGCCGCATGAAAAAGTAGAAAATAAACTTTTCTTCACACACAGAGGTGGACTCAGATTTTATTCGCTGACAATCACCGATATATTTCAGTATGATCAATCAGAGGCAATAAGTGATTTGATTCATGAAGAGAAAGAATATTCAAGAGAAATGTCCCAATCAAAAAATCTGAGTCCACCTCTGTGTGTGAAGAAAAGTTTATTTTCTACTTTTTCATACGGCTTGGCCTCAGTTTAGTTTGAAAACTCGTTTTTTACTTATTTTATTATTTCTGATTTTTTTAAAAAAAAAACTTAGTTTTTATTCCAATCAATCCTCCTATAACTTTTTATAAATAATTTTTTGCTTAGAATAAATGAAAATAATTTTTACTTTCAGTTCCTGGTTATTTATCCAAGGATCCTTGTTTGGATTTACTATTTATATTTGGTTATCGGTATTTGTCCAAAATCAAAAATATGAATATTGCGTTATGGAATTAATTTGGGAATATTTGAGGTATTCGAAGATCTTAAGGTCGTTCATATCGCGAATGTTTAAATATAAGTTTTAGTCTATCAAATGAATTTAAGATTATATGGAACATTTTGGGTCCACTTTTATTAAATAAATTTCCATGTCCGTCAATTGAGGAGATGAGCTTCCCTCTAGTGTAAAAGTCAAGGAATATTTATATGGACCACATAACTCACAAATACTCATTGAATATATAAGAAAATCTAACATAACGCTGGACAAAGGAAAACTTCCATTATGTTCCAGAGGCTAGGCAGTTGAGTGAGGCGAGGTGAAGATACATCTTCAGGAGTAGTGTTCACAACAAGGCGTTCAGTTTCGTTTATTCTCGAGCGAGATACCTCGAGGTGTCACGCCAAATTTCGCGTTGCCACAGCAGTGTTATGAACACTCTCATAGTCCGGCATATAAACATTTTATTTCTTCAACTCTTGATATAGCCTCGCCTTGCCTCGTTGTGCAGTGCACGTACTCTAAGACATGTTTTAACTCTGTCATGTATTTTTTCTCTGTCTACTAGATGGCGCTGACTAGGTTTGCACTAAACATTTGTCTTCATAAATGTCTTTAAGACAAGTCTTCATATGAGTTCTTAGGAAAAGGCTTCAGATGTGTATTTAAAATTAGAATTATAATGAACTCAGAACATGAATCGGTATAACTCCGTTATCATGATTTTGCTTCTGTTTTCCACTAATAATAACAAAAACGTAAAACGATGAATGTGCAACATTCACTCTAATTCCAGTTTAAGACATCAAAAAATCCAATGCATAATGTAAGTTTTAATTTAATTTATTTTCAGAAACCCAATCATCTAAAGACTGTGAATAGTGGGTTCACATTATTGTGACTACCTTCGCAATTATAATTCTACTAGATGACTTCACTCTTTCTTTATATAAAAATAAAATATGACTGCAGTGGACAGTTTTTACCTACTTCACTCATAGATGTCACCAATTCAGAAATTGTTTCTTCTTTATTGCTTATGTGCATTGTATGTAATTGTCTCATTGAAGATATTCTGCAGACATGTAACTCCAGACGTTTCCTTCACTGCGATGCTATATAATTGTGTCACCATGAACATTATTTTCATTATTATTACTAGGTTGAGAGATACCAGATATTTTAAATATCGAATTATTTCATTGAGAAAAAACCCTTGTAAAAAATGGCAATGACTAGTTTCTTTCTTTTGTTATCCTTTGTTGAAAAGAAGAGTTCTATAAAGTGATAAGAACAACAAAAGAATAACTCATGTTGCTTGAGCACATTGGGGTTTTAATAGGTACCTAATTGTACTACTCATTAATGAGACTTAATTGGTAATAATAATAATAATTTATTTATAGGAAGTGATATACAAGATTTACAAATCTTTTGTTCGTACATATAGAAATTACAGTGGAGTCTAGAAATTATAGTTATGTATAAATGAGGTGATTAAGCAAATATTAACAATTTTAACTATTAGAGAAAGTTAATAATTAATACACAATTACGAAATTCTGAGAAAATGCAAATAAGAAAACAAGAGAAAGTACATAGAAAAATTCAAGAATTCAATAAAGATAGATAGACTACTACACTAGCAATAGACTGCACAGATTGAAACTTAGAAGAGCGCTCAAAAGTGTTCGCAAGATTACAGAACATGAGTTTTAATAATAGCTTTGAATGCATTAACGGTGCGAGCCCCCTGCAAGCTAGAAGGGAGCAGATTCCAAAAGCGGGCAGCCTGAACAGGGAAAGAACTCTCTATGACCGTTCTGCTGAAACGGGGAATAACAATTTTACGGTTACGTGGAGATACCAGAAATTGGAAAAATTCTCGGAGATACTCTGGCTCATTGCTATTTAATATACCAAAGAGCAGAATTAAAATTCTACGATTCAAGTAGTTATCTAGAGAGCAGCCAAGTAGGACATGCAAGTAGTGCACTACTGTAAGGTAAAACATGGTCAAATCGTCTTAAGCCGAAAATGAAACGAATGCAATCATTGAAAGCTACTTGAACTCTCCGGGCGCATTCACTATCTAATTTGGGGAAGATAGTATTTCCAAAAGAGAAGTAAGGCATAATTAATGTCTTCACCAGTCTCTGCCTAACGGACGTGTCTAAAATACTCGCCGAGAGCCATAGCCTTCTTAAACCTACATAGACTTTGCTAAGTAAGACTTTAGTATTATCGCAACATTTCATGTCTGAGCTTATATCAGGTATGTCCTTATGTTTATTAATAATAAATAATTTTAGAAGGAGGTCAATTTTTTCAATAATTTTTGTCACCCACATATTGAGTAAAACATCAAGTAGTCAGCAACTAGTCAAAAATCAGTTTCAACAGGTTTCAAATAAAAAAAATAAATAAATAAAAAAATAAAAGATAACAAATATTAAAACAAAACATAAATATTATTTTATATTATTACTATATTCACCCCGAGCTACTATGATCCCGGAAGCTGTGGGATAGCTGCAATACAGTTAACGGTGTCAAAAAAACATGCAAAAATATGAATAATGAACATAAAATGCCTTCATATGTATGTTTAGTTCTAAGAACTGATGATAATGAATTAAAAAAAATGTGTTATTAAATTAAAATTTGTATTATGACACAATCGAAGGCAAACCTGCCTGGGCTTTACACATTTTTGAGAAACGTTCTTTGAATTTGTGACCTCGTCTAGCTTGCTTTAATATTCTTAAGGGGGAACCAATGGAAAAAGTAAAATTAGAGCCGTAGTACAGAAAAAATAACAAATAAATAAATAAGCGAATATTCAAATAATGAACCTCAAATCAAGGAATGAATTACAAATTATCTGATGATCTTGACTTAATAAGAATCCGGGCAAAACTATGTTACCGGAACAGAGATTGCGTGGATTTTTTTAATTTTCTCAAAATTTATCATAATTCCGCCAATGTTATGGAATGATTCCATAAAAACCTGCTTAATCCGATTGTAAAAGCTCTCCTCCTTTGATGAATCCTCTTCATAGTTATTGAGAGCCAAATTCAATCATTCACTTGTTTTCAATTCAAATTTTATTTTGATATCATCGTATATAACGGGAGATAATTTACCTAAATCACATCGAAATTGATAAATTTCTGAATACCATCAATGGTAGGAATTATTTATACAAAAATCATATAGGAAAAGGCCGAAAAATGACTAGAATGAATTGATTTGAATATTTTGTTGGATGTCCGCCGTATCCTTGAATAAAATCCTTATAGTAGCTGGATATTCAGAAAATGTGTTTTCGGCTTTTAAGTTTAGTTCAATATCAATGTGGCATAATTGATTTATTTTATATCTCAGGCTAACTGCATTGAATAGAATATTTATTTTAAAATATAAATACTTGATAGAAAGGGTGATCCCTTCGAGGTGATTAATTTCCAAGAACTGCGCTGGGCTTCTAACAATAGGAATTAGGGCTCAAAATATGCAATGCCTAAAGCTCATATAAAAGTCACAAAAAGTACAATAGTCGCACCAAAGTATGACTCTTATATACTATAGAGAGGAACTATAAATTTTCAGACGCGAAATTATTGCAAAAACTCATCGACAAATAGCACTAAATCAAGCGATGCAAATTGGCAATGGCAGGGATATGGCGCCAGACCACCCCGTTTCATGATAATTGTTTGGCTACCATTCGTGTAAAACCTCCTCGCGATCACATTCAATTGTTGTTCGCCATTGGGAAAAATTTTCTGTTTTCTTCGACTCATGCTCGTGCTATCATGGTGTTGTAGAATTCTCCGTTGACTGTTTACTGTTCGAATTCAGTAACAATGCCCTGCAGAAATGAGGCGAAGAATCGTGGAGTCATGTCACAGACCGGCGAGACTTCTATTCCGGAAATTATGCCCGCTCGAAGATCTTCTTAAGGCAAGGGCACAGCAGCATAAGACGCTAATGCCTGCCATTGCATATAAGTAGGTATGTAGGCCTTGTCAGGGATTCCGTTTATTGTTTTCCAATTTATGTCGCAATTCTGACGGAACACATAATTCTTTATGTTAATTGGATGCTGATTGCGTTATTGAGTGTGTTCTTTCGAGTATTTTTTTTAAGAGAATGAGAAGTATAATCTCGACAGAAATCGTGACAATTTAGATCAAGCGGTTTTTTCGAAATCCCTGTAAGTTTTTGTTTGTTTGTTTTTTGCTCATGATGGAGTGTAGTCTCCATAGCTTATTCAAAATAAAAATCTAAATAAGGCCACATATATATATTTATATACCATTTCACTATAGACCTGTTCTCATGTATACTCAGATAACACTAAACAAACAATACTACCTTTGTACAATTCTTAATTGCAATGAGACATTCTAAAAATATTTCATCGCTTAAGCAGGTGTCACCTAACCTCCACGTGATTCAACATAATTCCGGCAAATTTTCCAAGAATTGAATTTTCCCACAATCTGAACAGACTCACTGTATCCATAACATTATTTCTGGGGTGTCACAGAGCACGAGTGTAATTTTTTGCAGAACTCGGCGAATTTTCTTTTTCCTTTTTGCTAAACGGCCTAAGTAAACAAACATAGTACAGAGACTATGGAAACGCGATCCTATAGCATAATCAAACTCGTCTAGAACTTGAACACAACCCGGCTATTCTTTTTGTTTTTTGTTTTTTATTTAATTTTTTTTTTTTTTTATATGAGGAGAGGAGCAAAATGTGGTTTAGGGTTACGATGGTGAATCTAATTTCTTCACCCTGTTGGCGGGCTATAAGCTAACTACCTATAGTAGGTACTTAATGTTTCAGGGCACTGCTCTATCAATGCGACATTTAAAGAATGTTTTGAGTGTTAAATGTTTTGCAAATAGAAAGACCACACAGGAATTGAGCTGCATTTCAATTGCAGAATGAACATCTAATCTATTTCAAGTTTTGGTTTCAGTTTCACATAAGAATATTTACAAGACATTCTTAGGTAGATATTTAGTATGACTTTTAATTTAAATAGCTTTGCAGTAATTATCTGAAGTTGTGCAAATTCTTTCTGCATTTATCTAACAAATTCCATCATGTTTGGTTTTCTATACCTTGGATATGAATCGGAATTAATTTCATGGTGTATGTTGTAATTAAAAGAATTATGAAGACTTTTAACTAATAACTGGTACACGGCAATGAGATCAAGGCATTCAGTTAACCTTAACCAAGCCTGTATCGAAATTAATATCTGTAAACAATCAAGAGCTGAAGGAACTATTTCGGTGATCTAGTTAATGCTTCACACATTTTGTGATACTCTCTCTCTCGAATTTTCTTGAGGGACTTTATTTAACCTGCTTATCATTATTTCTAAATTTTTTTTTACATTATATTTTGGATTCAAATTCATTATTACTTCTGTCATTCAACTTGATTTGAGACAATCTACAGTTTAACAAATGCCAAGAACACAGCAGACTTACAAAATTTTATATTTACCAACCAGAAGAAAAAAATTGAAGGAATATGGCCCTGATGGCGTTCAATACAATAGACAAGGCCCATTTAGGAATATTGGTGGTGACTCTTTGAAGATTTTTGGAAGTTTTTTTCTTTTCAAGCCAACTGCATTTAGCATAGATAATACTGAAAAACTTCAAAGATCACATGAATTCATTAGAGATATCACTAACAGGATCGCGGGATGTAAATAATTGGATCCGATTTTATTTTCAGAGAACATAATGCTGGCTTGCTTGTAGTTTAGATCTGTATCTAATAGAAAACTTATAGGGAGTAGTATCCACTAAAAGTATTATCTGTATATCATAGAAAGCAATTCATATCAGTGTTTGGACTAAAAGACGCCATTCGAAAGTTTTTGAGAGTTATTGAACTGACCAAACTTCAATATCTACCTGGAACTATTGGATTAGTTCAAAATAATTACCAATTAAGTAGTAGGTTATTACCTGGGAATTAATCTACCCACCGTTTATGGTCTTTCAATAAAGAGTTTTTGTATTTTATTGTATTGTATTTGTCTACATATAACAAACAAACAAGCTTATGGAAAATATTGATATTTCTATAGGACTTCGATAAAAATTGTTGGATACATTAAAAAAAACAACTACACTTGATTTCCGCGCTTGTAAAAACAGCAGGTTAATGTAAACACGTTTGAAGTCCTCATCAAATGGTTTAAAGTCTCAAGAACTGCAAATAAGTATCACATTATCGATTTTACACCCTCTCATCTAGAACTCCGTAATTCATAGAATTATCATAGCTCAAAACTTATTTCTAAGTCTTAAATTTATTACCCTACCTCGGTTGAGGGAAACCAATCTAATCTAGTCGCGACCTTGAAACTCCCGAGTTCTAACTGACATTTTTGAACAAATTGAGCTTTTTATGTGGTTATATTAATTCGGCCATGCTCTTTCGATTAAAATGGTCCCCAAAGTTGTATCTCCAACGGTTTAGCAGATATTTCATGCTGTCTAGTTCTATGTGAACTCCAAGCGTATAAAACTTGGTGCCATGAAGTTCTAACTGCTATATTTTGGTCAGTTAGAACGTCGAGACACAGAATGTCTATCAAGCCATGCAGATACGACTTTGTGGAAATATTGAATACACTCATCCAACGTGGCTCTCTGGCGTTTGCGTAAATTACACTTGTTTGCATTCACTCGCAGTAGTTCGTGGTGTGAACACATTATACGTAAAATTCCCAGTTAAAGGGTTTTAACTTAATTCATTGTATTATAACAGGTAAATATAATATTATAATTTTAGTAAAGTAATTAAAACTGGTAATCGAAGGATTGTGAAGATTTTTAATGGAAAACGTAGGGTTCGAGGATTTTGAAGCTCACAAGTCTTGCGTTTTATGTGATGGACTTGCTGATATAACTGGTATAGACTTTCAGCAATTAGGATCACGTCCTATTTTAATAAATTTTCCAGTAGCCGGTGATGAAAATGAGGAAGATGTTGTTCTAGGAGAAGCTCTTTTCGAATTCGATTTTCCCGCTGCAGTGCAAACAAATATTACTTCAAATTTAGCCAAACCAAAAAAACATGTACTAAAAAGTGAATACTGGATAAAGAACATAAGAAAAAGGGCTTACCAGGCTGGGGAAGAACATTTGAATGCCAGGGGAAAAATAAGCAAAGAAAGATGTATTATTGATAAGAAAAATTGCATCGAAAAATGTAAGTATAATTGTGGAAAATTGGTAGCAATAGAGGAGCGAAAGTCACTTTTTAAAAACTATTATAAATTGGACCAAGTTTGAAAGTACCATTTTATTTCAAAAACTACGGAAAGATACTTAAAAAACAAGAAAACAAATAAAAGGGAAAGCTCAAAAAGGCAATATACTGTTTATTTTTTCGAAATAAAAGGCAAAAGAATTCAAGTTTGTAAATTTTTTTATTTAAGTACATTGTCTATTTCTCAGAAACCCATATATATAGTTCACAATAAAAAGGATAAAGCCACTGACAGTCTCCCTAATAAAATACGGATGAGCGTGAAAAAAGCAATAGATTTCAATGAAAAAAATTTCGTAATGGAACATATTAATGAATTTCCGCATATTGAATCGCATTACTGCCGGGGAAAAAAAAAATATCGTGATTCAAACCTGAACATATCCAAAATGTACGACCTCTATAAAGAAAAGTGCAGTTCCTTAAATAAAACACCAGTCAAAAACACTTATTACAGATTTATTTTTAATACAAATTTCAATTTGGATTTTCATAAACTGAAGTCCGATAGATGCGGGAAATGCGAAATGAATACACCAGTTTCAAACAAAGAAAACAAAGAATTTCAGGAACACTTAAAACTTAAAAATGAAATGCGAACTACAAAACAAGAGGACAAAAATGGTGATGATTTAGAGAATGTTCTCACAAGCCCGAAAACTGAAATTGGAGAAGCCTTTTATTTATCGAAGCTGAATGTATACAATTTAACTGCTCACGTTTGCACAACAAAAAGGATTTATTGTGCAATTTGGAGCGGAGTGGACGCACAGTAAATGACATCGCTTCTAGTCTTTATAAAATTTTAGAGCGAGTCTTCGAGGAGCACGATGTTAAAGAAATTATTACCTGGAGTGACTCGTGCATCCCTCAAAATAAAAATTCATTTATGTCGTTTGCAATGCAACTTTTTATGCAACACCACCCTGACTTGGACCATATAACAATGAGATACAGTTTGCCTGAACACTCAGCATTACAAGAAGTGGACAATGCCCACAGTCAAATAGAGAAAGTTCTATCCAAGAATGAATACTTTTCTCCACTGCGTTTAATGCGGGCATTAAAACAAGTGAGCAGAAAGCAGCCATTTACAATAATTCATATGACCTCAAATGATTTCAAAAACTTTGAAAAAGGGTCAAAACTTTTTAACTATAAATTGGTACCCTACACAAATGCTACGATTCGGCCCAATTCCTTAATTAATTCACTAAGTACAACTTACAATGAAAATGATTTTCTGAAGTAAATATAAAACCCATCGGAACGCAGAGAAATAAAAAGAACCCTACTAGAACATCGCTCAACAACTTATTACTAGATCCTCCTGGCATCAGCAACAAAATTGAGATTTCAACACACAAGAAGAAACACTTAACAGCTATGTTTCCATACATGACACCACAAGACATATCCTTTTATAAAACTAAAACTAAAAGTAAGAAATATTTATATTTTCAATGTATATTTAATTAACCCTTAGAATTTTTTTCTATTTTTGTAGATCGAAACGAGGACAATGGAAGTCAAGGTACACCTATAACAGAATATGAAGGCTTGAGATCATCATCTCCAGCTCTCAATAAAAAAAACGAAAGAAACCGAGAAACACGCACAAAAAACAAAAAGGAACTGAATTAAAGGACTTATTTTTTTTATAAGTGTATGAACTTTGTACCTTACTAGGTTATGTAACTTTTTTTTTTTGGAAAAGACCTTATTTTTCTGTTTAATAAAATTTTTGTTATTTAAGCCACATTTATATTTTGTGAATAGTCCTGCAACGTCTATAAGGAAAAAGCCATTTCTTTTTTGCATTTACTTTTTGGTGTAACATGTTCCTGTTATTCTTTGTTTTGTTTCTAGCTGAGGAATTCATTTCATACTTCCAACATTATATCATACTAAGTTTTTAGAAGCTAAGTTGAAGTTGGCATTAAAATTAAATTTTATATAACTTTCTTTTACGTGAAGGTATGCCAATTGTTGTAACCGCTGTTTTGCTTTTTGAAGTTCATCCGTACTCTTATTGGAAGGGTACCAGTGGTCCTTCTCCAGGGTGAACTACTCTGTATATAATTTTTTTAATAGATAACGAACCTTTTTAAAAATGTTGCTTGCCTACTTACAATAATTAATTCTTTTGATGTCGATATTTTCCTAAAATTAAAACCCTTTAAAAAGTCACTAAAAAACAATTTATATTTTTGACTTTATTGTTGTTGTTATAATTATTTTTAATAACTTCCTTTCCGCCTCGTTTTGTTTATAAACTCGACAATTATAGGTATATTTTTAAATTTAGTGCTTCTTATCTCAAATACTTTAATTCAGTTCATTTATTTTTATACGTTTAAAACACCAAGAGGTAGTTAGAACTTTGCATTCTAACCAAAATTGGGAAAATAAATTGCAAAGTGCTAAGTGACAGATACAACTTTGGAAAATTAATTTATGTGACTTAAATTTAGGTAAAGGTTCTATCTGATTTTAAAGAATTGCTATAATATCTGATGGGTTGAAATAATTCGCACGGAAATTTTCAGAAAAGTAAATTTTATATAGCACTCAAATTCTGTGTAGTATGAGTGGAAATTATGAATTAGGAAACAAGTTGTAAGGAAATAAAACTTTGACGTCGATTGCCTCGATCAGTTAGAACCCTGGAGTTCCAAGGTAGCGTAGTGTCGACTCATTTATCGAGTATGCTATTAAACGAACAATTCTTATATAAATTTATTAATTATAACTTTAAAATGGTCTAATTTGAATCAGTTGATTTACGAAGCAGTACTTTTTGAATGAATCTATGCTTAACTCATGTGCGCCTTCCGCGTTCAAATCTGTATTCAAAATATTTCTATGTAATACACTTACTCAAAGTCCCAATCACACATTGTAAGATTTTGCCTGACGTTAAAATTATCTGATATTTGCTTATTTCATCTCTTTATAGAACAAATTCTGGCATATACTTTGAACCACAAGTACATGCCAGAATTTGTTGTATTAGGACCTGACTTCAACCCACCTGCCCGCATCTCTCTCTGCCCATGGTGCAAACTTTATGCATGGGCCCACAGGGGCCTCTCCCCGCAATTCATGGGGCCGTCTAGCTCCTGCAATAGTAAGTTAACCGATCACCAATTCTTTAACTAATCAGAACACCTATTACAAGTTAGATTAGCTATTAGAGTTTGTCTACTGAAAGTAGACCGTGGAATTTATTCGAACTTCTACACATGATAACACATTTTCATATAAAATAATGTAACACAGTAACTATTTGCAGTCCCAGTATTGTTGAAATTTCCGGTATTTTTTGATGGTATACGTTCCATAGCCAAACTCAATATATTTGGTAATTAACGAAAAATTTTAATGCAGTTGGTTCATGTTAGGCCTAACGCTCTAAAGACTTTTTGTAATCCAACATTTTGGTCACTGTCGCCGTGAGCTAAATTAGTACGCATACAGTGAGTAACTGTCACTCCTCATGTTTTATATCACCATTAATATGAATTTCGAGGTAGCAGCTGTGATATATGTATTTGTCATAAGTATATAGAAAATACCAACAAATGAAACGCTATTAAATCCTTCCGATTTCGAGTGAAAAGCTGCTTAATGTTTGATGAACTACGACCCTATCTTGAAAAATTGCTTTAATATTTCCACTTATATAGAAAAATTTGATGACTTACTACTGCAGATTTGGAGACCTGCTATAACTTATCAAAGTACCAATATGCGATCATCAGTTGAACCCGAAGAGAGACATGTTGTAAATCTAAGTAATATAAACGGTTACATGGATATTTCTGGTCACATCTTGTATTAATTCTTCATTATTTATATCTTCCTCTCACACATCGTTGTAATATCCATTAAACAAAAATGCTTACAATTTCTTGCTAGCGCTACAACGTCTCCCAAAACACTGATACTCAAGCTGCGACAAAACTGTTAACAGTGCGTACACATTCATATATACGTCAAAATTCGATGATAGTTTCGTCACCCAAAAGTTCCTAACTGCAGGAACCTAAGGTCACGTTGCTGTTATGTCACTACATGCGCGCATTTACATTAGAACTTAATGGACGATGGTGAAAAATCGTGACAAAAAGTATCTTGTGCGCGATAGGCCCTAACAAACTTTACGTTATTATTCCTGTTGATAACCCAAAGTATTTTAAAAAATAATTTTTTAGTGGGCCCCCATATCCTTAAGTGCCCAGGCCCCACTTGGCTAAATACGGCCATGTCTGCCTATTAATAACACTGAAGATCTCTACATTTCTAAGGACCTTACAATGGGGACTGAATACAATATTTTGATGTTTTCGTACGCCCGCACCTAAGAATCACGAATGGGTGGTGCATTTAGAAGTAACAGTCCTAGAATTATTTGAAGATCAGCTCCGTAGTTGATCTTTCGTATATGATAAAAACGTGAACATTTTTGCATATCTCACTCTTGCTTCATTTAGCGATAGTCACAATAAAATACTCTTTCCAATCATTTGACCTTATTTTCTCTAACTGCGGGTCATTAAAGAGCTTTCGAAATCTTTAAGTTTTAGTACCTAGCGAACTCGCACGATCTGGACTCAATATTTTGACGACTCTTTGGGGAAGCCTTGAATATATATTTGTAGAAATCTTTCGACCATTTTTATACCCTAGCTGAAATAATATGGTATACTAATTTTGTCATTGCGTTTGTAATGCACACAAATAATTCTGGTAAAGCAAAATGGATTGCACACCCACGCAGAATATTAAAAGTTATTTTGACTTTTGCATGTCCGCTGTCCGCCCATTCGTCCGTTTATATGTCCTCACGATAACTCGAGAACACGATCACTGAGAAAAGTGAAATCTTGCATATGGGCTTTTTAAAGAAAAAAAGTAAAATTAAGTTCGAAAATAGTACAAATCGGGTAACTCCTTTTTGGGGCTGTCATACACAAATCTCGATTTTCACTATTTGTTTGAACACTGCCTCAGAACATTCGGAATTATTGTAGAAATCGTAAATATAATTTGAAAAATGGACTAAATTGGGCAAATCCTGCTTGGTGTTGCCATATAAAACTTTGGGTTTTTTACGTATACTGTAAAAACCATCAGTCCTAGACATTTTTATTGTAGGAAGTTCTTCAAAATATAAAATCCTATGAAATTGGTTATAATCGTTTTCACTGTCCGACGAACCATTCTAGAAATGCATGCGAAAGGCCACTTCAAGAATCAAACTTGTACACCATACAAAATAACATAGAGGCGTTCATCTAGCTAGGGTATCACAATAATTGGTCTTAGAGCAATTCTAGCCAATTCAAGTGTTTACTATTCTTATTAGATTGCACCAGTTGGATCCCTGTCATATGTTTTACATAATAAATTCCTACTTTAGCCTTTTATTTCCAATTTCACTCTTTTTATATTGGTAGATGTTAGGAGCCATAAGTGCAGTACGTTTTTTTTTAAGATTCTATCAAAGCTCAGGGTATATCCTGTGCTGATGTAACACACTCTGGGGAAAAAAGGAAATATACCCCTTTATTTGAATAAATGAGATTTGAGTTGGGCATTTCGGAGGAAACATTAAAGATCACTAAATTGCTAGACTTTCAGCTTTCCTGAATGTAATATTGACTATATCGAAACGTCCAGGGCATTCAACTATGAGCACAGATCTGGCAAATACAAAATTTCACGATGAAAATGTTGGTGACCGAGATATTCTGCCACAAATTCAGTCATTCATTGAAGAGTTGAGCCGAGTAATGCAGATCTCTTGCCGTTTCTTTGTTGATCTTCTGAAGAACATGAAGGAATACTTGGAAAAAGGAGAACAGAAATTTGGCCAAATCTTAGGAGAAATGATAGCCTTGCAGTTGCACTTCTCTTCACACAAAAGAGTCATGGAAAATACTTGTGTGGTTCAGCTACGAATTGAAGTAATCTCTTTAAAAATAATAATAAGATCGGAAAATTTAATTATCGAATGGAAGCTTTACGGATATTGCAATTTAAGAAGACTAAAGTGGTCATAACTTAGCTAAGGGTAGGTGAATTGATTTTAAAATCAAGACCAATGATGTTAAAATAAAGAGAGCTGATAATAATTAACTAACACTTTGTCTTTGATCATTTCCACATTTCATTGCAAATGATCATGATACAATTAGACTTTACGTACCAATACTATCCCTGGAAGGATCCACCGTCAAAGGAATATAATACATATAAGATAGTTTGTCTCACAGAGACCAAGTCTTGTAAAATGTTAAGTATTTAGTTCTGCTACATAGTCCCAACAATATTCTCGGCTATTTATCTTGATAGTTTTTCTCAAATGCATCCCCTAAAAGCAAATCCTGCTCCTTGAAAATGGAAAAAATTAAAATTCCCACCGATATATTCAACAGAGCGGTACATGGCAAGGGATGTACTTCAAACAGAAACGAAGACATGTAGCTCAGGCTGAAAAAGGTCTTCGATATGGAGGACAAGTGAATAAAATCAATGACAGCCCCACTGCATGCATTTTTCTAGAAAACACCAAAGGGGAGGAATCACTCAGTTCTTCTGCAATCGTGCTGCTCTCCTCCTGTATTGACATCAGACTTCGATTTGAATAATTCTAGATTCTCCTTCGGGATGCGGCAACTTGGAAGTTGGAGCGAGTGATGTTCCTTTACCTTTTTGAGTGCTTTTTTTACGTTTTTGTTTTTTTTTTTATTATTTTGTTTCATTGGTATTCAGTCCGGACAAGGAGTGTTGGACGTCTTCTGTTCTTTTGTGGCTTAACTGCCATTTGTTGTTATGGAGTTGACGTGTGTACTTGTCTGGAGGTTCAGTGGCTCATAAATCACGTGACGAAAGGTAAATAAATGTTCGAGTTGGTAGAAATATCTTCATGGCGGAAGATTGTCCTATTAGTAGGGATTTCAGGATATCCGAGCTACTTGATTGGAATATTAAATGAGTCCTGCCTGAGTGAGAATTTTATTTGATTTGTAATGATTTTACTGCTAATTATACAAGTAATTCCATAGATTCAATTTTATCACGATTTTGATTGATGAACAGGTCCAAGAACTCAGATGCATTCTGCATCACAGAGACTATTCCAACTAATGCTCCTCTCTATATAGCATGTCCGATATAAACTATACACAACCAGCGAGCGTTCAACGCTAGTTTCATGTGTGCCCTCTTGAAATCTATTTACGAAATAGCCATGGGTAGGTGTCAGTCTCACGGCTATTGAGTCCCTGATCGAGTTTTAATTTGAATTTATGACAAAAGCAGCGTTTTTCATGCGCATGATCTATAGCCCAATCTCTTCAATAGAGCTATCTCTGTAGAGGCTCTATGGAGGCTCTAATGATTAATTGGAGAGCTGATAATCAATTTATCACATTTTTCCTCGAGTCCCGCGATAGCCACTTGTTTTGTTTGATTTGGGGCTGTGTAGGTACTGCATATACTACATATGTATAACCGGGACGACTTAACTCGTTGCCTCTATATTTTCCTTAACTACGGCTATGTTTAGAGTATCTTAAGTTTTGTAGAGTGGCGGTCCATGTAGGTATACTCGTATGTAGATTTATCCATGGCTGATTGATTACCTTGAACGATTCAGGCCGATACAGTGGCTTTTATCAAATCACTAGATTCTGATACATTTCTTTGAAAGCCATTTGCCGCTTGTTAGAATTAGTGAGAGAGTTGTAGTTTGGTTGATGATGGTGAAATTTGTGGCATGTCTATTGAACATTGACGATTTGGAGATGCCGTTTAATGTAGTTTTGGTATTATATCAGTTGTGTTGACTTTTCACGGTATATTTCGTCATTGGTCAGAGGCAACTTTTATGTTTACCGAATGAACAGAATTAATTTCAATAGAGACCACCTGGTTTACGATATAAACTTGAACAATCTCTGGGATGGGCGAGATATGACAGGACGATTAATACGGGAATAAAAATAAACTTATGAGTTGAAATAATGATTGTAGTGGATAAACCGTTGAAATGGACATGATTATTCGAAAGCGTGGGCTCTAATAGGAGAATTATTTCTTTAGGACTTTGGTGTTTACTCCTAGGTACTTACGTATGTATATAGAATTGAAAGATCATTTGATATTGTTACTTTTGTATATCTATGAATTTAAATTTTTTTACACTTATTACATGGAAAATATAAATAGTTTTTATGATTTATTTATTAAGATTTATAGTAACTAATTGGGTTTGTCAATCTTACAAATTCTCCTTCCATAGTTAAATATCATACCCGTATAATCAAAACTTCTTGTGAAACGGACAGCTTCAACTCACACTTAAAAGTGGTGTAAATTTGGCCTTAGCTTAGGTTATAAAGTGTAAAGTGTTGTTTCCATTTTACGTTGAAAATACTCAAAATCTAACTAAGATATCAAATTATCTATAAAAACTGTATGATTTTACATTCCGAACATTTGTCATATTGCAGAAAATTCTTATAAGTAAACAAACTACAACAGAACTACATAATAAAAGTTTTATTTTACTATGAATTCGATGCAGTCGAAGTAATAGTTATACATTTTGGTTTGGATTTTATTCAGAGAAGGATAGCAATGTTGCCTTTGTCGGGCAATTATAAAGTATGTATAGGATTTTAATAACTCTTGGAGGCTACTTCCTAATGACGGAAATTAATTCATTAATTAATTTGGAAATCTAGTACATAATCGAATTCCTTAGGTACTGAGAAGAAGTTTCAGTACCCGCACTCCTATACTCAGAGGCTTAAATATCCAACCCCATACGCACTTGTTTAGTACTTAACCCTTTTTTATTCGAACTGAGGTACTAGATTTTTCGTAATTTAAATCGGCTCTAACTCGGTATGGCTATGTCCGATCGGAAAATAGGTTTCTATTCACCTCAGCTCATTACTAGCTACAATTCGAGGAAGAAAGATTTTTCTACATACTTTTGGGTCACATACACCCCAGTTAATATATTTCTAATATATTTTTGCAGTTCTTTCTTCCGTGGCCCTTAGTACTCAATTATGAACAATTTTCTTAGAGAAAGTAATTTTCACTTTTTCACCCAAACAAGTCGCTCAAGCTACATCCAATCGCCTAAGGTTACTCCCGCTTAATTGAAATAATAATTCTCCAGATTTTTAACACTTTCTTAACCTCTTAACTTAAAAGCCCGAGAATACTCGGGATTTTAATTTTTACATAAACTTAAAAGCCCCAGAATACTCGTTTATCTTGACAATATCCTGCTTAGAAGTTTAAACCCCGGAGAAATTCGTTGGACCAATTAGTTACAAATATTATGGCCACAAGAGTGGACAAGAGTGCGACTTTTGCAGGTTTCTCAGCTCCTTGAAGCCCTCTATTGGCCAGTTAGTGGGATGAGATTCTAGTTGCCACTTGTTCGCGCTTTTGTAACGGTATTATAATCTGGCTTTTGTTTCCCTTCGATTTTCATTATGGAGAATAAAGAAGAGTTTGATATGGAATTTGGTGGGTCAGAAAGTGACACTTCAGACACTGACATTATTAGTGAAGCGACGACAGATCAAGAAAGTCATTCAAGGGATGATAGTTTTCTCAGCATCAGAGTGGTGTGAAATCGACGTGACTGAAGAATTGCCTACCGCACCTCCAAAGATTTCCCTTTACTGGAACACTTTCAAACTTCACACAAAATGACTCTTGAAATATGATAGAAAATCTGAATAAAATAATTGATGATGAGTTAGTGAATATTGCAGTCAGTCCTATGAGGATTTTTTTTTTAGAAAGCTACGAGTATACTCAGGGTTTTAATATAACCTTTTTTCAACATTCTCTAATTACCCATTAAGTGAATAAATTGTTAAATTACTATTTGCAATAATCTATGATCATAGTAACGTTTAAAATTCAGCAATAAAAAAAATTGGAAATTTTGGACACACAAAATAATTGTGAAGTTAATAGGTTAAGTATTTTTACAACATTTTTTGAGATTCCTGTATCTTGAGTATGAAATTACACGTATATCGTAATATTCCTTTATTCTTGACTTAAATATGTATATGTCCAGAATTAACGTGTAAATTTACTTTGATTATTCTAGGAAACCGATTTTCTTAATAAATTCCACTCAATGTAAAACTTACTGTTGTGGGTCAGGGAATATTAATTTTAATTTATTTATGTATCGCCGCGATACGCTATTTTTTTTATGTGTCATACCAGCTTGTTCTTAAAAGATTGGGATTGACAAAAAACTTTTACCAAATAGAGGTTCACAGAGTAATGCATTTCAGCATTTCCAAACAAAAATTTACGTTTTTCGTGTACATAAGTATAGACTTCGGAATGTAAGATCTGTGAAATTAGTTATGACGATTTTTACCGTCTGACAAGCCATTTCAAAATGAAATGCGAAAACAAATTTGTCGATCTAATAGCACATTTTTAAAACGGAGGATGCAATGCAGCTGCATATATTTATGGAGATTTAGGTACTTAATGTATCGACAAAATTCATCAAAGACGAAAGTTAATATCTTCTGAAAACTTATCTTTAAAAAATGAAATAATTCAAAGACTATTTTCGTGATGCTTGTGCTTTCACATCATATTTAAAAGTGTCATTATAAAATATTTTTAGTAAATTGAGCATACCACCGTTATTGAACTACATACACTAGTGTGCAAAACAGAGGCAGTAATTTAATTTTCTGGATATTTACATTTCAAAGCTCATCGCGAGTGTTCTTAATTTGGTTACTTATTATGAAAATAACATTTTTTGATAACTTCACAGTAATTATCTTTCCTTTTATTATTTATATTATACAAAAACAATAATATGTAATTAAGCTACAATATACTCAAAGAGCACATTTCTTGAGGTAATTCTTACTTCGAAACTCATTAAGAAAGTAAATATTTTTATTTGATCTAATTTACTTTTATTTATTTTTCCCAGACGGGAATCGAACCCATTCTTGTTAGAATCAATTAATGATGGAGAATAAAAGAATTTTTAAGAACTTTTATTTTTAACGACTCTAAATCAAATCATAAATACAAAAGGAAAAATCAACCGCCTCCTCCGGGGCATATGTCTCGTTAGCTCAGTGGTAAGAGCAGGACGAGGCGATTGTTTTTTAATTTTGTCTTCATGATTTGATTTAGAAACTTTAAAAATAAAAGTTCGTAATTTTATTATTTATTAGACTACTTATTAATTAGGAGAAATCATGATTTTCTATTGATACCAAGCACCGACACTACTGTATTATGTATAATCATACAATGTTCATGGATTACACATGATTTTAATATGCTGCCAGAAGGTATAAGTCAAATTTAGTAGTAATAATCTAACTTGCATTTTTATCATGTTTCAAAATATTACTAATTCAACATTAACCTAATAATTTTCTAAAATATGCGTACATGAAAAGGCCATTAGCCATTGAATTGAAATCTCCACATACATTGAACTTACTCATTCCAAGGCATTGCACTGTAATTCTGCTGCTGATATGATTGCCACTTTTGATGTAAAATGTAAATTCGTTCTCTTCGCTTTTGTAGAAGAAATGTTAACGTTGTCCTCGAGAAGAGTATATTCATATCATAAATTTAGTCGAAAATTATACATACGAAGAGAATTTCTGGATTCATTAGATCTACCACCTATGAGCACAAACTCCTTTCTCTAGTAATAAATAAAAAACATTTTAAGTTGCCTAAATAATTTTATATGAAATGCCCTAAAAAGTAGTATAAAATGTTATGCCTTGTTTGACTGAAATTAAAGTCATATGGTGCTCATAACTTCAAAAACTAATATAATTGCATTAACTAATACCACTTGCTTTGAACTGAAAATATTGTATTATCAGCGGAATTACATACGTATGAATGCCCCGTTCTAAGAATATCGGCTCGGCAGAAGTGAGAGAAATAATTTAACATTTGGACCCAAGTAGATACAAATTTTGAAATAAATAAAACAATGAATTCATAAAAATAGTAAAATATAAGATGCCTAAATATGAGATTAGAACGAAATTAACGTTAACGCTTCACAAAATTATTCTGCCATCAAATCTCGCAAGTATTATAAGCTACATTTAGTTTTGATCTAAAACCATAGTCGAGTGGTCCGTAGACTATCTATCTCTGGACAAATATCCAGATGAGTTATCAGACTAAAATTGTGTTTCTTAGAGTGATCATAAATTGTCATTTATCTCAGCTGTAAACCACTATAGTTCCCTTTTTAAGGTTACACCAAGATGTTTAACGGATTTTAGCATGATAACGGGGATACTATTATATATAACTGGAGGTATATAGAATGTATCAAAACTAAATGCATATATGTATATCTTCATTAAGTATAGTGACATGAAAATATATTTTTCTCAGGTAATAGGAATAGTTGGACATTATCGGCGTAAAGTCATACTTTGTTTAATATAATAATACACATATGGAAAAAAACATCGGTCTAAGGACAGATATCGGGCTAACACTTAAAAAACCATACTAAACCAAAAGTGCAATTAATTATACATTACACAATAAATTTTAATTTTATCTCTTTAATTGGAATAAAATGAACTGTTCTTTGGAGACATTTTAGAGCTAAATCTGGAGTTACTTATGGATAGTATGATTTTGATTTAACATCATAAAATTTTTTACAGCATAAAATATATTTGCACAAATATGTGGAAAGAAGTTTGGTTGTGGATTATTAAATATGTGGAAAAAAAACGTTTTTATGACAATCATATGTATAATATTTACAATTAATTTTTTTCCTGGGTGTGAGTGCAGAAAATTGCAATTTAACACATGCGGCAGCCATTGTAGAGATTCAACTGAAATTCATTGCACTTCTCTTGATTCAAGATTATTAAATCCATTGAGCAATAACGTACCATCAGTTAAACTCAAAATAGATGTTTCAGGGAAATAACACGGGTGTGCTACAGACTGGGATTGTAATTATCAATTGAAAAATCAATTGAATTTGTTGTTAAATCGATTTCGGATTTTACCTTTCCTAATAGGACATGAAGCGGACTCCAAATTGTTCACATTAAAATCGCTGGTAAAATTTTGACGTGTTAATTTGGAGAAAAGAATGTGACAGATGTTTAAAAAATTCTGAAAATTATCAAGAGAAATTAAATCCATCAATAAATTAACAAAAACAATCTGAAAATTGACAAGAGAAATTATATCCTTGAATAAATTCAAAAAGCAATCTGAAATTGTCATAGAAACAAGAAATGTTATAATTTTTCCAGCATTTTAATGCTCAGTAAAATGAGTGGAGCCATACAAAGCGCCACATATCTTAAAATAGAGAAATATTCACTTTTTACCAATGAATTCCGTACTGCACTAGTAAAATCATCAGTAAAATTTTTGCTTGCGATTTTACCAGCGTTAAAATTTGTATGGAAATGTCACATTTTACTATAACTCGATACTAGGCTTGAAGCTTTAAAATTATATTAAAGTGCACACTAAATTCTAAAAACATCGCATTAATTAAAACGGATTAAAATCTAAGTTAGAGATGTAGGTATTGCTTTATCGAAATCAACAACATCTTCCTCTCGAATTATTTAATCTGTATTTGTAAGAAACACAGGAATTTCTTCCAGGGAAAAGTCGTTGGTCACCGAATTCTGCCATCATTATGCGAATAAGATATATGCAATAAAGTATACCGTAAATATAAACAAAATATGGTTGATTTAAGCTTTTCATAATAAATTCAACAGAATTTATATTTAGTTGAATCTTAGCATGGTTGACAAAACCATGTTTTTTTTTTAAATATTTCTGCAACCATTTTATGTTTGGAGGAAACATCTTATGACAAAATTATAGCTCTTTTCATTACATATTGCAAGTTTCATATAATTATAATGAAAGATTAGTTGGAACAAATATAAGGCAGATAATGTTAACCACAATATGATTTTAGTTACCATAGCGACATTGTCCATATGGTTGTTATGACTATTTCCATTACTATTACAAAATGCAAACTTGCATTAATCATGGTTTTTTGTGATTTAAAATTGCAAGATTCATCTTTCGTTTTTCAATTATCGAAATCAAGAAGAAGAAAAAAAATATTTGCGGAACTGTTCCTTTTCTCACTTGCATTAAAACCGATCTAACTTTCAAAAATACTGTCGGAATACTACAAGGTAAGAAATCTTGGTGGAAATATTATACGTGGATAATATATACATATATATAAATCCTTACAAAAATTAATTTAAACTTTACACTTTTGCTTATTATAGATTTCTATATCAATAGAGCATAAAATTAATACCATGAATTATAGGCGGAAATACTTCATTTTACATATTACTTTTAACATTGAACTTCTTATGGTAGGCGATCAGAGATAACCGTACCGATGAGACCTCTCTGATCGCTGGGTTTTGCACTTAAAATGAATTTTGTAAAAATATTGAAATTATTTTAAATAAATTTCAGTTTGTTAGACAAGAAATCTCCTTCATACTACTTTTATATGTATTTCCATATTATCTTCATCTAATATGTTTCATATAATTTTTATAATAACCGGTATTCAATTAAGTTATATATTTTGTAAATAAATTTTATTTTTGTTATTGCAAACGTTTACTTTTTTTATTACTTTTCTCTTTCTTTATTATTATTTGTTTGAATTAGAATTAGTGTCTTTTTTCTCCCTGAAATTAGTGTTAAAATTTCTGTATTTTTCTTACTTTTATGGTTACATATGAAATATTTTATTTGTCTCTAGTTATCTATTTTCCTTAATTATATTATTGTTAAAATTCTGCGATCACTACTACAATTAAGTCATACTACGTACATTTTTAAGTTAAGACTTCTTTGTACAATTAACTGAAAATAAATTGAATTGAATTTCCGTATAAACGTAGAAAAAATCTTTAAAAAATTCTTAAATACCAATTATCAATTCAGAATAATCATATATTACGTTATATATGACATAGAACTTCCTTCAGTCGCTATATATGGTCCTCTAGCCCATGAACAGTTGGTATACTTCGCAGGTGTAAGCCCTGGCTAATATTATAATCCTTTAAACCGACTGAAATGTTAAAATATTTAGCATTTTGTCTTTCTGGATCAGTATACAAAATTCGTTTCCCGGCATTCTTCACTTCTGAGAAAATATGAGGCTGAAAGTACTTCCATATGTTTAGCAACAATTGAGCAGACTTCTTGTAAGAGACAGAAAACTCGTATAAAATCTTTAAGTTAAATTTAGAGCAACATTATTTAAAGAACCCCTATTAATTCTGGACAGATGAAAAAATAACCATATTCGCTGTACAAATCAACTTCGCTAGATTTAATTTGCTGGCGTCTGAATTATTTGACTTCAATTTTGATTGTACTAGTTCGAGTTGATCAGGTGGCATCAGAGTTTTTGGCTCCTCAATGTCGTTGACAATCCTTTCTGAATGGGCCTTTTCTGTTTGACTATTTGTCGACTTATCCTTGTTTTCTTCTTCAATGCTTTTATCAAGCTTCTATTTTCTTTGCCCTGTCGTTTTGTAATTTTATTTGCATATGGTTCTCCTGCACTTTTTCATTCGTTTAATTGCACTTTTGCACCACACAAACACTCACCACTCACCGGAATTAATAAAGTAGGTATATACAAATTCTACTCTGTCATTGGAAAACTTTTGAATCTGAAGAATTCTTCTATTGTTTGACGAATATTCGCAAATTATATATATACCGAAGTACATTTCAAATTTTCTTTTATCTCGAGTAAAGCAAATTAATAGGATGTTTTCAGAACAGCGGTTAAAATTCTAGTGACTGATGAGTTAATAACGAAATATCATTAATAATATATTTCCAAAGAAAGAACCATTATTTCATCCAAAGAAATAGTACATACTTGTAAATTTTGAAGAATTTTTGCCATATATATGTATACCCTAGGTAGTATAAAATTTATTCCAAAGACATATAAAGAACACGCCGGAATCCTAACTGAATATGATATTTAATACAAAATCATATAAAGTACATAGAATCAAAAAATAAATAAAGTAAATTATATGCGTATTTGATAGAGTTTATGTTTCGAATTTAAATTCTATAACATTTTTGGATACATTTTATCTTATATGCGTATAGAAACGATTTTTATAGGAAATTTCGTATTAACGTTAGACTGACATTGTATACAAATGATGTATATATGCGACTTTATCACTTTCTAAAGGAAATTTGAAATAGAAACGGTTAATATTAAAAAGTATATACATTATTTTATTTTTATCTTTTACACCAAGATTTCTTACCGTGTAGGCAGCCTGAAATCCCCAACATCAGACAAACATCGCTATTTAGATATCGGAATCATATAGAATTGCCTTTTTCTCGGTAAGTTCAAGGTCAAACTTTTTCATATGGAAATGCATGAACCGTATAGCTACTAGTACAAATTTCTAAATCGATGCGACCTCCTATACGACATCGTTGTAAAAATATTAACTAAACTAAAACATAATTCCAACATACATAATGATAATGTACATATGGGCAAATCCTACCATATGTGGAAAGAAATAACATGCTGGACACGCTGGCAGTCAGGTTTCCACGCAAATCGTAATTGCGAAACAGACATATTAAAGCTTACTACGAACCTGCAGAGAAGTCTGGATAAGGGTGAGGTCGGCATTCTCGTGCTGCTTGACTTTTCCATGGCTTTTGACAGAGTCAACGATTCAGAGCTACTCTTGAAGTTATTTAATAATTTTGATTTCTCCCAGTCGGCTTTTAACTTGATCAAAACTTTTCTCACGGGAAGATGCCAACAGGTTCGTTATAACGAGTGTGATTCAGATTTCATACCTATACCTCTTGGCGTACCTCAGGGGTCTGTGTTAGGACCAATGTTGTTCAGATTATACATCAACGACTTACCCGATGTTATCCAACAAGTCAACATCTGCTTATACGCGGACGATGTCTAGTTATACAGCATTGGACCGATTGGGTTATTTGAGGATTACTAGGAGCGAGTCAATGAATCAATGCCACAATCTATTCCAGGTCTCTAGCGAATGACCTAATCCTTAATCCTGACAAGTCTGAATCTCTTATTTTGGGTGGTGGTATCTTTTTCGGGCAAGAAGCTTTAACATATGTTGATGAAGTCAAAAATCTTGTTGTGGTTATGTCAGATCAGTTCTGGGAAAGGTCTATTCTGGGCTACGCAGGCTTTGATTGGCCGCAATAATTCTAAGTTTGAACACCAAACTGAAGATTATCAAAGTTCTGATTTTGTCACATTTTACCTTTGGGAGCCTTATCTTCCCAAAATTAGACTCTACTTGCTTGCGCAGAATCAACGTTGCTTTCAATAATTGTGTGAGGTCCGCATTCGGTCTTCGCAGATTTGACCATGTTTCTGGCTTTCAGACTAGTTTAGTATGTAATTTAGAACTTAAATGCTTTCGCCTTTTTCTACCAACTTTAGATCGTTTCTCTCTTGTATATATATAGGGTGTCCCATACGTACCGCATTTCCTTTATAACACGCATTCCTCACTCAATTTCGAAAAATAAATTGTATGGGAGTAGAGCAGGAAAATGCACGGTGTGGGTGGTAAGGGCGCTTTGTTATTTTGGGTGCTTTTTATCCTGGTACCATATAACTGTCTTGTTGTATACCCTATGAAGGTGATTTGCATCTCAGGTGATAGTAAACCCTCTACCGTTTCCAACAAATGCCCAACTACCTCTCTACTCCCTTTCCGTCGGCAGTTATAGGATGTCAAATTCAAAAAATTGGATAATTTTGCAATTTTTTTTTCAATTTTAACGATTTTTCCGCCAAAATGCACGATAACTATACAGTTTTAAGACAAGATTTATAGACCCCGGAATGTTTTCTTTAATTGGACTATGCGCATGTACCATCTAAATGCTACCGTTATTGAGATGTTCCCGTTTTTATGGTGCATAATTTCATTAATTTTGCTAATAATAATAGAAGTCGCGCCTAATTTTATGCAATTCCACGCAATTTAACAAAATTCATTAAATTATGCATCATAAAAACGGGAATATCGCAAAAACGGTAGCATTTAGGTAGGTACATGTGCAGAATCAAATGAAATGTAACATTCAGAGGTCTCGAAATCTTGCAAGAAAGTGCTATCCTTGTTTTACCTTTTAGCGGGGAAATCGTTAAAATTGAAAAAGAAATTGGAAAATTTCCCAATTTTTTTACTTTAACGTCCTATAACTGCCGACGGAAAGAGGGTAGAGAGGTGGTTGGGCATTTGCTGGAAACCGTAGAGGGTTTACTATCACCTGAGATGCAAGTCACCTTCATAAGGTATATAACAAGAAAGTTGCATGATATTAGGATAAAAATCACCCAAAATCACAAAACCCCCCTACCGCCCACACCGTGAATTTTCCGGCTCTCCTCCCATTCAATTTATTTGTCGAAATTTCTCGGAAATGCGGTACGTACGGGACACCCTGTATAACCCCCTTTAACTGTATAATCCATATAATTTCAATATTATTTATTATACCCCTATGTTAGTTAAATTGTACAATCCAACTTTATTGCTACCCCTAATTATGCGATATATGTACTACTTGAAGATTTATATGTAGTTAGGTAACTTGCACACTAAGTCTTAACTTTAATTTTCTGATAGTTTATCTATTCTGACAATATTCTGTATCTTAGATTGTACTTCAAAAGACTGTAAGACTTGTGTACAATACCAAAGTATTTTTGAATAAATGAAATTGAAATAAGTATATGGAAAATTGACTAAACTGGGCGTAAATTGATATTGAAGTAAAAGAAATGACACTTTTATAATTTTAATTAGAGTTTTAAAAGTATATACATATGTAGTAACAAATACTAGAACCAGTAAGCCAAAGAAAACGGTAACCAAACAAACTGTTAATGCGTAAAAATGGACATCCCTTTGGAATTGAAAGATTTAATTGGATGGGAAGAGAATTCCATTTGTATATGATTTGCTGTTTCTATTTCAGAAATTGTATTTTAACTTTTGTATAAACTTCTTTCGAAAACGGTAAAAATTTAAAATTGTGCCATTTTAAAATAACGTCAAAACGGTATGCTCAATCTACACAAAAGTCAAAAATACATAAACAAACATAACAAAGTTACCAATTTCTGAACGAAGTACCCTAATTTTGCCAAAAATTCGCGTAATCGTAAAATTTAATATCTGCGCGCCGTGTGTACAATATTTGTACGTAAGCCAGCCCTCTTCTCTTGACATTCGCTATGGCCTCCTAAGTAAATTCTTGGTCTTCTATAGACGGTGGGGATTTTAGTGCCTTCAACCTCAAGACGTTCATTGAAGGTTTGCTGTGATTTCCTTACGTCGCGTCGTCGACTAATTGCCACGACGATAGTTAAGTGCTATATGACGTCGTCGAAAGGAAAGCAAAGGGTTTCGTTCGATTCTGCACGCTTCAAACTCCCATCCTATCCCATCCCATCCCACGCAAGAGAGTATACGAGTATTTTTGTTATTGTTATTGTTGTACTCGATGTTGTTGTTATTCAAATTGTTGACACAAACAGCACAAGGAGAGCATCTGGGGCTCACACGTGGGTAGGTGTAAATTGAACACTTTTGGGTACAATGTGCTTACAGAGACAGTATAGTGTTAAACTTTAACATGATACAGTTACGTAGGCTATATGTGTTGTGGGTTGAGAGGCAGAGGGGTGATGTTAAAAGGGCTGAGAACGCCACCTTGAGTTTATTACTTGTGAACAAGCGAGTTATTTAGTGGAGCTCATTAGAAACAGAAATTGAAGGCGACTATGTAAGCGCGAAGGTATGATTAGTAGCAAGTTGTGCTGTGCCACATTTGCAAGGGTGGCTTGACATCTTTCCAGCTCAAACAATGTAAGCGATGCTGTTATTGTGCTGTGTACACTAATTAACACGAATAGCGATAACTTTGGGTGCGCCATATTAAAACGTTTGATTTTCATGGAGAACACTTGTCTCAAGATTTCAATGTATTTCTTCGACGTGTGAGGTTCAGGACTCCCATTACCCTTACTTTACTCTTTTAAGACAGAGAAATTATCCTTTTTATTTTTGTCAAATGTAAGCTAAGATTTGTTTGATGTTTATTGAAAATTTAAATTCAATTGATATTAGTTACGATGTGCATTATGGGCAATATGTTTGCATGTGCATGAAATACAGGGTGTTTCCGCCATGGTGGTCCATAGGGCAAGAGGATGTGGTACCATATATTTAGTCTATGGTGGTACTCATCTAGGCTAGCAAAAAATTGTACAGAAGGGGGCTAAATCAACTGTTTATATTTTAGTTTTTAACAAAACACTCTGCATATTAAAAAGCTTAGGGGTCAGAGGTCATTGTATGCAGAACTTCATAACCTTTTCCCGGTTAAGTTCAATCATGCGAGAAACTACTGAACCAACGTCACCGCCATTTAAGTTTCAACAGGTAAGCAGATCCAGCCCGCAGAACCTTATAGAAGTAGTTCACCTGGAAAAGTTAAACAGGAATCTACTGATCGGGCGGGGTAGGTGTCAGGGTCCTCAATAAAATCCCTCAACATCCACATCCCAATAAGCATGCATACAATATCAAACACGCAAACCACACCAAACACACATACCACACCGAATGTTACTAAGGTAACCACAACTTACCGAATACTTGCGAAACACCGAATGCAATTAACAGTAAATGAGGCGTCGAAACGTTTGCAAGAAAAAGTTGCCTCGGCACAGAATGGAAATATCACGACGTTTTCATCTGCTTCGACCTTAATGTTACCTATCACACCGATAGTCACAGTTAGCTAAGAAATGATGTTCAGCAGCATCCGGATTAAAAGAGAAGTGGAAGGGATTCGTTGTAACCTGATAGTTGACACAGGAGCCACATACTCAATTGTTCACGGTCGGGTCATAAAGCGTCTTCCATATCTATACCTGATTCAGTCGTGCTTAACATATGTCAAAGATGTCACTGGAGAGACTAGCCCAATAAACGGAATTATAGACTTGTCGATCTCCATCAGCATAACTAAACACATATTTTCGTAACAAAGATATTCGACGACTCTATTATTGGTATGAATTTCCTCGCCAGAGATAGATGCTCCATCGACCTCCGGAAAAATCACCTTGGCTTAGACAAAGAAGTTGTTCCAATATACCAGGCAGGTCGACCTGCTTTATACATTTATTTAGTCCAATACTAGCTGATCAGATTTCAGTTATGTTACTTACTTACTTATGTGCTTACTCTACCTACCTGCGAGCACTCACAGGAAGGAAGAGTTATTGCCAGGGTCGTGAATCTACCAGATTAAGCAATTGAGTTGAAACCTGATGTCTTCCTAGCCGAAGCCGATACTGGTGGTAGTATCAAGGATTCCACTACAGATAACGCATTGTCGCCCGAATTGACCACACCTATCGACAACACAGCAGTACCTACACGTCGATAACCTAAAAACTACTCTTTGGGAGCTGTATCAACCAGACTCGTACTCCCCTCCTCACAGGATTTTCTAATCCTTTTTTGACTTTGACTTTTTTTTTTACAAAATGGTCGTTAACATAACTTTTTTTATAAAAACTGTTAGTTGTGGACTTGCCTCTTTAATTTTAGTTATGTGCTAGCTGTAGCCGTTAAAGAGCTATTAGCTCTTAACATATTCAGGTCCCGAAATTAGATGATTTCTTTAACTTTTTAACCTAATACGATTACCTCTTGCCCTATGGGCCACCATGGCGGATATACCCTTTATTTCACAAATTTTAAAATTCTTTATGGATCATCAGCTTAATCTTACTTACTTACTTCAATTTTATATGTGGATCTTATTAATCAAAACTAGGTTTCACTATAGGACGGCACTGGCAACATTATATCGACATCTCTTTTGTACGAGACGATTCGAATATTTTACCACTGATTGCAATCTATTAATTGTTTTTCTTCTGCATTTAAATATTTCAGCTTTAAAGCCCAATAAAATTGCTGCATTTTGTTACCTTGCAATCGTGAGGTCAGTTCATACCAGCGAGTGTATGCTAATTGGAAAATAAATTTAATAAAATAAAGTTAATAAAAGTTAAGTAAAATAATAAAATAAAATATCATTACATCTCCCGAACGGTAGCTGAAACGAACAAAACATCCCAGAATTGTCGCATTCATTCGGATATTCGGAATGAGATGTCATCCCCTCCATAACACAAATCAAGCTTCTTGTGAAATTATGTCTAGTGGCCTTGGTGCTATGTAACTATTAGACGAATAAATGTCTTATCTTTTGTTTTCTTCAATATCCAGCAAATTGATTTTCCAAAAGATGTTTTTTATAGGTCCTATTTCAGAGATCAAATTATGAAAAAGTGAAAACTTACCGTTACTACTAATTCTAGAAGTTGTTGACTGCGAATCTTCATCTAAAAAAAAACAAAAACAAAAAACTCCATAGCAGGTAAGCCACTACATTTTGTCGTGATATTATTCTTCATTGCTTAATACTGAACTCAGGGGCGCACCGACAGGGGGGACGAACGGGACCCCCTCCAGAATGTCAGTTTTCTGAACATAATTTTCAAATTACGTATAAAATGTGGTCTGTATATTATTACAAAGTCCAATAAAATAAAATAAAACCTTTTAATCTACAATAGCAGTCTTTAAGTGCTCAGATGGGTACAGGACGCGACTTTAGAGCCCCATTTTTCTGACTCGTTAGGACTTGGGATACCTACGGTTCCCCACCAAAGCCAAATCCTGGGTGCGTTAGTGACTGAACTAACACCAAAAAAATTATGGAAAAACTTACGTAATGCCGGCGTAGTCTGTTCAACTAAAATTAATATCGTCATCGATCCGGAAGAACTCAACCAGAACTTCCTAATGGTATGTGCAAAAATTTCGAGTTCACTAAGCAGCCCTGAAATGCCTATGCCTAATCCTAGTGTTCCTCGCAACTTTTCGACATTTAATTTTACCCGAGTAACAGGTAATCACGTTTCCATGGCTTCTCGTGAAACCAAATCTGCCACCACGAGATGTGATGGTATAAACCCGAAATTTGTTAAAATGCTCCTGCCTTATATTCTTTCTCTTTTGCACATATTTGTAATCTTACATCATCTCAGTTCCCGAAACAGTGGAAAGTCGTAAAAGTCATACCTGTTCCGAAAAATTCATCTAATACCGATTTCAGACCTATTAGTAAGTATGTTACCCTTTTTATATAAAGTAATTGAAAAAGTTATGTTGTAAATTTAAAAAATTTCCAGGAATGTCAAGTTTTGGTAATAAGCAAAAAAAACATATTAAATAGTATTAAGTTGTGTAATATGGAGAATTCATGCATTGGTGTTTACTTCTTTTTTTCTGCACATTACTCGGTGTTAGCAGTTTCCTTAATTAAATATTGATTAGTTTAGTTTTCTTTTAATTATTTTCCCTTTTTTTAAATTAAGGTTAGTACGGCGAATCGTTGTGGCCCATAAGGCGTTTACTTCCCTGAATTTTTGGGTTGATTATTTAAATTCCTCGTGGTCTATAAGTAAGCTTGATGCTCCTCATGCTGGGTTGCCTTTGCTTAGGTCCTTTATTAACCCGTTGATCTCGTTAATTAATTCGCCGGGTCTCAGGTCTCCTTGAATATAGTCGATGCTGTTGAACCAAAAAAAAAACTACTTGTTGTTTTTGAATTTATTTCTAATCTTAAGCTTATCAGCAATGTCGTAGGTCAGACAAGAAGAAGGAAGCTGCACCACCCAGAAAAAGGAAATAAATTGCCGAGCCTGAGAACAACCCGCCTATCATCCACATAATGCAAATCTACCTACGTTTGGCTAGGTGTCTTCTACATCTACTTCTGTTTCACTTATTTATCGTTATATTGTTTAATTTCAGAGTGTTTTTATTTATTTTATTTGTTTTTATATCAATTTAGGATTTATTTAGGTAACGTTATGGTTGTGCTTATTATTTTTATATTGCATGTTAGTTAAATTTATATATTACATAATTAATAAAATAATCAAGAGCACGAATCTTAATACTTACTAATTTCATATATTTCATATGCAAAATTGTAGTGGCTCATAAATCTTATAGATAATTTATATATGTTAATGGTTAGGTATTTAGTGGAAATAGTGTGGTTGTAATATCCAGCGTTACAATTGTCCAGATAAATAGATATAAATTGCGTGTTATAATTTACTAAATGAGGCCTTAGAGCTGAGCATAGCTGTATTACTGCTCTTGTTAAAATAACCAATGATATACGGATTGCGGTTGAGTTCTCCATGTCAGTGCTGTAAGGCATTTGATTGCGTGAATCATAGCAAGCTATGTAGAAAACTGATAATGCAGTTTAATTTCTCTACCCAGGCTGCAAACCTTATCAATAGTTACTTGAGGGATCGGTATCAATTTGTGTATTTTAAAAATTTATATTCCACTTTTCAGCTGGTATCTTCAGGAGTACCGCAAGAATCTATTTAGAGTCTTCAGCTGTTCCCACTTTTCATCAATGATTTATTTCATTGTGTTATGTATAGCAAAATGCCCTTTCATGCTGATGATGCTCAATTGTACATCTCAAGACCACTTGAATTAGCTGACATTGGTATTTTTTGCATAAACGATGATCTCCAGTCTATTTATTTGTGGACCATAGACAACATGCTATACTTGAACGCTACTAAGATCAAATGCTTAATTATATACAAAACAATCTTAGATACTTCGTATTTTTCACCTGCCGTAATCATTGGAATGCAAGTTTCAAATGTTGATTCCGTTTCTAGCTTGAAAATTATCTTCAATAAAACTCTCTATCCTGGGGCCACCATATTAATGCTCTAATTAGTTTGGTTGACTTCATTCAGTCTGGACGACTAGTAATTTAATTCCAACGAAACACCCATTTAAAGCTAGTTAGGATTCTTCTCGTCGCTCTTTTTATCTATGGATGCGAAATATTTGCTTGTCTTGACTATGAGTCTATTCAAAAGCTAAATACTTCATTCAACGCGACTGTAACGTATATTTTTGGTCTCCGTGGTTTTAACCACGTCTCTCCTTACGGCAGCCTTATAATCTATTTCAAATATCGCTCTATTATTTTATTTATTATATTGGCTAGGACTCTTAAGTCTTCGAATCCCAGCTACTTGTATGATATACTTCAGATTGCGAGATCAAGTCGAGTTAATGCTTTAATAGTGCCTAGACATAATTGTCTAACATCTAGGCATCAGTTCCTCATGCAGTCCATTATTATTTGGAATTCTTTACCAATAAATTTGAGTCAGTTACGTTTCATAATTTTAAATGCAAAGTTCTCGACCACTTGAAATCAGTCTAATTTTTAGTCTTGCATTGAAAATAATTTCATTTCCCCCTTTGTATCTTAGTTTTAATTAATTAATTTCTTATAAGTTTAGTTGTTTTTAATATTAGTTATTGGATAATGTACCTACACATTAATCTTGTACTAAAATAAAATTTTATGTCTTTTTCTACAATGCCACCTATAAAAGAATAAATGAAAAAAAAATTAAATGTAGGTACATATGAGTAAAGAATTAAAGTACCTATGGAATGGGGCATGTGCATATTTTAAGTTGTAACTAAAAGTTGGGTAGGAGGTTTCATTAATAATTGCTGAATAACTCAACACCTATATTTGCATTGTTGAAAGTAGCGATTACCGAAAAAATGTCATGTATCCGAAAAAAAAAGCTTCAAGAGCCGGACTATTGTCAATCCGAATTAAAGACCGGCTAACGATAATAAGTAGGGAAATCGTATGCACAGGTCATCTGTTAAAAGGAACATAATTTAAAAAAATTTATGGATTCCAAACAAAGTTGTGTCCATCACATACTTGCCTCTATGCTGTTGCTCCTCATCTATCTAACACATTTGCTCGCAGACGGAATTCGCATAAGAATTTGCTTATTGCCTCTAGCATCTCAAGTTATAGAGTCAATTTTTCTTTTAAGGCCTCTGGGCATCTTCACAGGAATAACAAATATACCAATCTCATTCACATTTAATTATAATGAGAAAGAAAATGTATTCTTCTTTCACATCATTCTTCAGAAAAGTGGAAAAAATTTCAATTCTTCCTTATTAATACCTTTTGCACGAGGTAAAAGAGTTCCTGTTGGTTGCCGAAACGTGAGAAGAGGTTTTTTGCTAAAGAAACAGAACTTACCAATCGTATCCTGCAGCCTCATTGAGAGTTGAGAATGATTTCGATAGAAATTTTTTTCACTAACTCGAAAAAAAATGTATCATCAGACATAGCGTACGTGCCAATCCATGGAGATGACATTGAATCCAGGGACACATATATCATTTTTTTACCGAACAAGTGACTAAGTGTAGCTTTTGGTGCCTTATAGTGTTTTAGGGCACTATCTTATATTTTTTTAATATCGCACAGATATCCTCTTTAATAGGGTTTTTGATACGTATCTATTGTAATTTCGTTTAGTTTTCTATACAGAAGTCATTGCTTGGTAATTATTAAGTACATGGATTCAAATCAGAAAAACTTCCGAATAAAAAACTTTAAAAATACAAATAAAAATAAATTAACTAACAGAGCTATTTGAAACGTACAAAAATTTCGTAATTTTAGACTTAATAAAAAAATACAATCGATTTTACAAACTCCTAAAAGTAAGTTAAGTAGCACCACCATAGACTCGTTTAAAGTGCGTCACAACTTACTCTCAGACCATATCTACAGCTTTATATGCTTAAATAAAATACAATTTATAGAAAAAGAACTTTCCCTAGTATTCATTTAAGCATTCAAAACTAATAATTTTCTATAAGCCGAATAAAGCAATAAAAATAATATTTTCACAAAAAGCCAACTACCCACAAATAGAACTGATCAATTTCCATCAAACCGCATATACCAAACTTCCTTCAGGCTAAAACTCTAAGACTCATTACAATGTGAAGTGAATTCATTCGAATTTACATAAAGCCGTCTTGTAGGCGAGATTCCCTCAAGTATTACCTAAAATATGAGGATTTATCCAGAACAAATGACTTTACCCAGATGTGAGAAATGATCACTTAACATGATCGCAGCCCACACAGTACACCACAGCCTCTCTAGACGACAATAACGCATGCGCTTGTAAAACAAATTATTATCACGCAAAAATTTCTGTTAAGCGGGAATTTTTGGGGTCGCAGCGAACGAGATCAGTCTTAACTTTACTGTGAATGGACGCATGAATAAATCAGAGAATTCCACAGCAGGCCCACACAATCGGATATAAGATGATGAGCACTTTCAAGAGGAAAAGAACATTTTCCTTCACTCATCAACACTCTGACATCCAAGTGACTGAAAATATTAATGTTAGTCTCTCATTTAAATAGAGCCATATCCCCGTGGTACCAAACTAAACCAAGGTACCACCCGGTGTTCGCATTAGATCCATTTAAACTGCCATATAGGTGCCAGTAGTGGCTTACCTGCTCGAATCAGTTCAGTCAATAAAAATCATAAGTAACCCGATTAGAATTTTCATGGGACGTTAAATCTGAGTTATGAATTTGACAGCGTGGACGGGAACAGTGGAGCCCGGGTGAATAGAACACGTCCCCTGCTAACAAATTTGTTGGGCTACTGGTTTTTAGAGGCTGTTGGAAACTTTGGGTCTATATATAACTACATATAATATATATGTATGTATATGTATGTCCGTAGATAGATCAACAAAGTCGCGGATTGTCCGTTATTATGACACGGACTTAATCTCCAGTACACCCTCGACCATGATCAAGCTATAAATTTTTCCGTAATGATTACATGAGCGTTGATCGTTGAATTTATTTGAATTTGTCCCCACCGCACGATAATCCCCTTTTGAACCCATGTCACTAAATAATGGGCCCATGCTGAGAGGATCTGTGATTTCTACAATGTGAACGTCGGAGATGATCTGTTGTGACACTAAGAATTAATGCGTTCCCCGTTTAATGCCTTGCTGCTTTTTGGAGGGAAAAATCAACGAATTATTTTTTTTTTCTTTTTCTTTTTTTTTTGTATTATTTACTGAGCCCTTTTTAGTTGAAATACGTTGCGTTCAGGGAATATACATCTTTATAGTTCTTGTAATTCCTATTCATAGATACAACAATATTATTTCATGATTACTGTATATCGTTGGAATCTACATATTTAAATCCTTTTTGATTGCTTAAAATTTGTGAGCAGAAACAGAAGATATTTGGACTTCTTTTGGATTTTAAGTCATGCTTCCCTAATCGAGGCATTTAACAGTTTATTTGTTCTTTAAAGTAAAATCGTTACCTTAATTTATGTTTGGATGTTATAATGCAATTTTATGAGTCTATTAAACCACCGCATTTCTTTGGAGTCGAATGAAGTAGTAAACTTTAATTTTATGTACATCAAAAGATTTACAGAAAGATTGTATAACAACATTCGTTTTCTGCTCTACACTGTTGAACATAATCGCCTACTTAGTCTTGCGCAGTAAATTATACCAAATCTGAACCGGAGATGTCCACTATTAAACATGGTAATTCCGTCTGCATTAGAAAGTCAAATCGCTAATAACTATTTGGTTAATGTCAATGTTATGAAACTGTGCATGCCACATTAAATGGATGTAGTCTAAAGAAAAATTAAAAGGTAAAACATGAGGAATTTATTTCTATTGTCCATAGAGAGCTATTCACTGTAGTTTTCTAGAATATTGTATTTAGACCTTAGAATCAATGAAACTAGTCACACAAAAAGATTATACGTGAACATGAAAGTTTGGAACATAAAAACTTGCTCAAAATCCAAAAAGCGAAGCTCATCAGACCTCGCAAATCCACATACGGAATCTTGAAAGCCAACTACATGTAAATACCCAGATTAGCATCGACTATGACAAACCGATAAATATATTGCGATTCGCATCTTTACCTGGACAAAACTCCAAAAAGTACCATTTGATGGGGGATCATCTCTAAAAGAAATGAAATTAATTCTGAAGTCCTGGAGTCAAACTTTACACAAACTAACAAAATACAAAAGTATTAATGAGCATATGTATAAGCAAAATAATGATTTCTAAATAAAATTGGTTTAATGATTATAGTTCAAAAAATTAAATTAAGTAAAATCAATAAATGTAGAAAATGAATCAAAGAGTAAAATATAATTTGAAATAGACCCATGAAGCCATAGTTTGTTCTATGTTGTGGAGCATACAACAAATTTCGTGAGCGGATTGGTCTCTCAGCTGCATAAAAGAAGACTAATGACAGAAGTTCAAGAGATTTTATTCTCTAAGATAAAATATCTCTTACAAAAGTAGAACAGTTCACTTCACGTCTGAACTGAAAAAGTGATAAACCCAAAAGCAAACATCTTATACGGTATCCTGACATATTGTCACTATCATAATTTAATTTATATAAAGCAAAACGAGTAAACGACTTTTGTACAGACCCGATACGATTAATGTGAACATCATAAAAGTGCCACCAAATGACAACGCGTATTCAAGAACAGATCTTACAAGCGACCAATACAGATCTTTTAGTGTGCATATATAGTTAAAATCTTTGGAATTACGCTTTAAGAAACCAAGGCTGCCGAATGCTTTAGAAACAATAAGTTCAACATGTGAATCGAAAGGCAGTCTTGAATCAAATATTACTCCTAGGACTCTGACTTCTTAAGCTCTAGGAATGAGAATATCATTGATCGTGTAATTAAAGATAAATATGTCGAATTTCCTGGTAGAAACATTCACTTCTAATTTATTCATGGAGCATTATGTAAGTAATAGATTAAGATCAGCTTGAATTGAGCAAGAATCGTTCAAGGAATCGATTTTTACATAAAGTTTATCATCAACAGAAAATATCGGATAATTCGCGAAGTAAAAATTTATAATTATGTCATTAAGGAAGAGTAAAAAAAGTAAGGGACTGCCTTGAGGAACACTAGAAATAACGGAGATGACCCTAGAAAAAAGATTGCCGATTTTCACATATTGCTTACGATTGTTTAAAATGAGATTCAACCCATTTCAATATAAATGAATGAAAGTCAATACATTGAAATTTCAAAACTAGCAGCAGTATATTAACCCTATCAAATGCCTTAGCAAAATCAGTATAGACAGCATCTATCTGGACACCTTCTTCAATAAAATTAATCGCAAAATTGGAAAAACCATGCTTCTGGGAGACTATTAACTCCTTTACAATAAATAATTTTAGTATTCACTACACTTAGAATTCATTAATTTCGGAACATTATTCATCACAGACACTCCACGATAATTCTTTATATCATGTTTTAACCCGGATTTTAAAATTGGTATAATAAAAGAAATTTTTCAATCCAATCGTCAAAGAAAAACTTCTAACCGAAGAGATTAAAAATTTAGTATCTTGTTTCGTACTTAAATTAAGATTACATAATTGCGTGATAGACATCATCATAGTCAACCGATAAGAAGCCGATATCCACCGAAGAGGTATGTGGCATTAGTAGTGTTGCAGTATCAGCATGCGTACCATAGACGATCTGAAAATACTCGGCAAATAGATCACATCCAGTGTGTGAATCGTAGGACTTAATACCATTATACACTAAAACCCTAGGGAAACATGAAGATTGACGCATATTATTAATATAAGATCAAAAAGCATTGCTGTTGTATCTTGTTCTATTGTCTATACAAGAATCAACTCAATTCAATTCAATTCAATTCAATTTATTTAATTAATTCAGATGTACACAAGAGTATTTTTACTTCTTATTACTAGTACACAAAAATAGTGGTAGCCAACATATAAAATAATATAATATAAAATAAGGCAAATTAATTAATAACTAAAAGTAAACCTATAAAACAAAGAAGATGATATAAAATAAAAGTAAGAGATTAAAAAAATTTAAAGAATTTAAATAAACGAAACAACGATTAAAAATGAAAAAAAGAAAAAAAGACAGTAATGAAATTAATTGTGAATTTTGAACCAAAATTGCAAAATGTTAACTTGATTTACTGATTTACCCATGAAAACCCTGCCCCGCTACTACCGAACTACCGAACCAATCCCGGACATACTTCAGTTTACAAATTCCAATTTTTAATAATCTCCTTGAATTTAACAATTGAACTAGTGCGCTGAACATTTGTCGGCAGACGATTCCACAAACACGAAGCTTGAACGAAGTAAAAGTCACTTTGAACAGAATAATGGAAAACAGGAATAAGTAGGTTAAAATGCCGTTTAGATTTCAAGAATCGCAGTTGATTGCTAAGGTACTCTTGCTTGACTGTATAGATAATTTTATGGAGAAAGAATAATAGCCTTCTCTGACGGTGCTCATTGAGAGAACAATCCAGCAAATTGTTACTAATAGACGAGATGTGATCAAACCGTCTAAGTCCATACACAAATCTTACACAGTCATTAAAAGCTATATTCAACCTACTTAAGCAAATGGAATCCAAATGTGGAAAAACTAAGCTACCATTCGTAAAATAACGTAGAGGAAGAGATCTGACCAGCAATAATCTGGTGCCAATTGGCAGAATACTGGCCGATAACCACAGCCGCCGAAGGTCGCAGATCAGAGAGCATAATATCATTCCGATATAAGGCAATACACTGTGACTTGAGTGGATTCAGTTTTAAATTATTATTAGTAGCCCACTGAGAAACATTTTCCATGCAAGAAATCATATTCTTTTCTCAAACGCTTAAAATTTTCTAAGTCATTCGGATCATTAGTAGATTTGTATAGCTTATTCCCCTTGAGCTTAACATTCTTCAATTTAGAAAGACCTTTATTGAGACTTTTATCACAAAGAGATTGCACTCGAATTATATTATGTAAAATTAATTGAAATATCTCCTGTACTCGCATACGAAAGAATCAGAGACAAATATCATAAAGATAGCAGTGTGCCTCCTGGCGTAATTCACTAGAAAGAGCTTTACGTCGCATACCAAATGCACATTCTACTAATTTCCGCGTACGTGAAAGGCGCTAATTAAAGTTTCTTTTACAAGTTTCTTTAACGATTAAGGAAATCGTATTATCTCCTCTCTAGAATTGAAAAGATAAACTTCGAAAACTACATCCTGTTGATAGATACCTGAAATACAAGCAAAGTTATTATTTTTTTCTCGATTCAAATTATCACGCCCGCTGGAAGTTAATCCGACAAGCGTTTTCAAGGACAATGAAGTGGTTCTGGCGTTAAAAAAAAACTCCATTACCTGGTGGAAAAACTAGCATTTTTATTAATTCCGTATCTCAGATGATGGTCTTCAGCCGGAAATTTGGCAATGGTTGAAGAAAACACCGAAAAACAAGTTTAAAATGTTGCAAAAACTGAGGATATTGATCAACAAGACTCCTCGAATAACTTAGTTCAAAATGCCACTGAAAAAGATAATGAAAATTAATTATGGCCAAACGGAGAGCTCAAATAAATTTCGCACCAATAGACAAAGGAAAAACAGCGAAGTTGATGCTGAATTTCTTGAACGGGCTCAAGCAAACAAAGCTAACCTTAATAATTCTAGCCCAAATATGATATTTTTGCAAATTCTAGAGCCTTTCCTATATGAGATGACTAGCAAAAGCAGAATCGGATATTTAGGACAAAAGCTGTGAATCTAATAGAAGACATTTTGGAAGATGCGAACATTCCTCAGGAGAGACCTTATTAGATGTGGGAAAATTTATCTTCGTCTTTTTTTGAACTTAGATACTACTCATCAATTCAGTCCCCTGATTTAAATGGAATGACTGGTGACAGTCATGTTCATATAGTAATGCCAACAACGGACAATGTAACTGTAACAACTTCTTTCATTTCAGTAATTGAAGAACCTCAATTTTCCAATAATTAAACTCAATAAAGGGATATTCTTTTGGGACTCAGCTTAGACAATATATGTCTATCAAAGGGCAAGTCTACGGTGGATCAACAGGGAAACCTCCCGTATCGTGAGGCAATTATAGTCTGAATATGACAGGAAAAAGACAAGAGAACTGCTTAGTGGCAGCAGGAATCTAGTAGGGTAATTATGGGTCATTGGGTTATAGAAGACCATGTTAGAAAGCTCGAAGCAAATCGGATTTATTCAACACGTTCTTACTCTGTAAGTGCCCCGGTCTGATGAACAAAAGAGGTAGGTTATTGGATAGCTACTTCTTTTAAAATCTAGGGAAGCTGCAAAACAAAGAGTTCGGATACGTCCTTAGTTCCTTAAGGGAAGCAGGATGAATCTAGGGAAATTTTAAGGTTATCCCATAAGGACAAGGGGCACAATAGGTTCATATAGCTCTTACCTAAGCTAATCTAATCTACACAATATTAATAACCGTTTTTCTTGCTGATTTGACAACCGATAATTTGGCTTCTTTTTTTCTGAATATTTCACAAGTAACCTTGAGTAAACCAAAAAAGTTACTATTATTCAGCTTACAACAAAGATTGAAATTTTCGTCATCAAATTTGAGCTCTCTAGTAACTATAGCACTACCTTTCAAAATGTTTTCTTTATAGAAGTCGTCATCATTTTGTTCTATGAATATTGGTACTCGTATATAAATTGCGTTCCATACAGAAATCTCCTCAATGTTCGGACACTTACCGCCACAAGATTTATATCTCTTTGAAACATAAATCTATTTATGATATTTATCATCTCGATGTGCAACCTTATGCCTTATGGACAAATATAAAAAATATCCCACAAAATTTTCCTGTATTTTTTTAATGAGAATATATGTGCAGATCTACAGCTATGCGTGTTCCCAAAAATCTTGTTAACCTCAATTTAATATGGGATCCTCTAAACCGAAATCTAAATACTTATAAAAAATGAACCAACACTTGTTCCAAAACTCTTCACAATAAATCTTCTTTTGTCTTAATCTGCGTTTTTGATTCCGCTGCCAGGTTAAATGTCCAAAGCACCTAATTATCGGATCTTATCACCTGAACTGATCTGAGATAGTCGCTATTTTCGTTTGAGTTAAAAGTGCGTGTTGCCGATCTATTTATCAAAGATCTCTGAGGCGTTTCAAAATATGCGCACGGGAGTTTCTAAACGAATAATATACTCCTAGCCCTATCGTCATCTCGTCGCGTCGGCGCAGCAACAGTTAGTTATGTAAATCGACGCAGATCATTTTGGTGAAATACAAATATTTAATGAGTACGTGTATATTTCAAAAAACAATTAATTAACATTTTGTTTTTGTGTAGTGTGGCCACCACTTCTTGCCACCATATTATCGTCCCGGGTACAATAAATGACCCGCAGTCGACGAAACAAAGTACCTGACGTGTCGTTTGAATCCGACGTGCAATCTGAGTAGAATCTTGGAGCGATGTACGACTCTAACATTTATCCATTTGCATAATAATAGGCTAAGAATTGTATCTTACTTTGCCGTAATTTTAGGTTTTTAGGTCCTCTCACTTATGTCCGTAAAAAAAAAGAGAAAAATAAATGGAAAGAAAAAAAAATCTCGTCCAATCTTCAGGCGAAGTCATTGCCTCGTCATAAAATGAGCCGCTCCGACAGCACATCTTTTACACGTGGGAACTCATCCGCAATCACCGGATATGTTTGTTTTGCATATTAGATAGCCACTAAGCAGTTAATAATAAGGGGAGGGGGAGGAGTGTGTAGCACGAGCTATTAACTTTAACGAACTGAACAGATTTGCCACCACAATTCACAAATTCGCCTTTCGCAATTTTCTTTACGGTCATTAATCACATTTCTCCCGATGACCAGATTTCTTTCAGAAAAATGTACAAATTGTGACAAAATGTTATGAACGAATTTCAGATTATATTCTTCGTTGTAATTTGCGCTATTTTCTCTCTGAATATCATGTTAGACGAATACAGAGGCAAATACTTCCGACGAGCATAAATCCAGTCTTCCTTCCATTAACCTCTTTAGAATTCAAAATCGTGCTTACCTAAACATCGCCACCCTAAAACTAATTTGAAGACAATTTTCATTGCCCCAAAATTGTCTCGGGGAGGCTCTTCGGAATAAACAATGAAGCGCTAATAGGCATCGTGACAAGACAATAGACAGCGATAAATTAGGCACCAAATTACATTCTTAAGATTCACGTATGTGTTGAGTTTTCGTTGAGGTGTTCTGATGTGAGTAGCGAGGAGGAATATATATCCATGCATGAAAAGGGATTTCTAAGGAGTTCAAGTAAGCATCTCATGTGTGAAATACAGCAGCTAGAATGGGTTAAGGTTCGGCATTGGGATTTACCTTAAATTGTTTTTCTTCTAATTACAATACAATTGCATGTACTGACAGAATCGTAAATTAGTTAGGTTTAAGCTCATATGGAAAGAGTATCCCATTTACAACTTCGGATTCATTTGATTCAATTGTTTCAATATGCTGTCGGTGGTGGTGGTACTATATTTCACGCACTTTTTCATTGTTCTATGGGTTTTTGATTTGAATTCTATTCGTGTTGATGATTGTTTGAGCTATATGGCTACTATTAGAAACACCAAGAGGACGAACTGTGGTCCCTTAAGAAAATATATCGTGTTGTATCCTAGATTTTTATTATTGTTCGATGTTGGGGCCAGAGATATTGGAACTTGGGAGATTCAAAATGTATTCTGTGCATTATTAGGTCTAATGTACGTTGATATCTTGAATGACGTTTAATATCTCCATCGGACAGACATTCTGAGCATGTGATCGGAAGGGGCTATGAATACTTTATTCAAACAAAGGTGTCCTTGGCGGGAAAGTTATTCAAACAAATTAGCTGAGATATTTTACTTCTTTGCTGAATCGGCAGTTATCATCTCAGGTCTTTCTTATTCTCTTAAGCATTTGAATTACTGCCTGAGATGATGACTTTCCTTCTTATGTTTCAGAGGCAGCTTCAAAGTGTTCTCAATTTTACACATATTAGCTTTAAAGAAACTTTTTGAAGCATGCAGAATGGTTCCAGTCCGGTAAATGGAGAAACACCTGTCTTTTTTACAGGACAAACAGCAATTTTATTATCTTTTTACTCCTCAGATTCAGGTGCTCATGTACTTTGATTTTAGATCTAGAACATTTCTAAAGTGCCGAACCAGTTTTGTTTAGCTTACATTTTTCCATTTGACCAATGTTAGATAAGATTAGATTTGTGAAGGGATGTACAGGCGTTAGCCTCGCACTCACTATGAACTGAAAGATCTATTGTGAGTCCCTGTCCAATTTACTCCCTTCCTAAGTTTAGACTGTTAATAAAGTCTAAAACCATCCTGGGATTAAGATTCCACACGAAGTAATCTTCGCCTGGCGAATGCTTCGCAATTGCCGAGTAGGTCCTCTGAGGCTGCATGCATCCTGACAGAAGCGGCAGGATGAAATCTAAGCCAAGTCAATCTTGATTAGGTAATACCGTAAGGAGAAGTGGCCTTAGAGGTGCTCTGTGATCATTCGAAGCTCTGTTCCCCTAAGGAGTAAGAGATTTTGTTTGTTTTTCGCGCTAGAGGGGTCGATAAATTTTTTTGCCTGACGAAGTCCTTCCGGCATGAGGTCGGATATGACCTAATCATTTCTGAACCGTAAAGGACCAGTAGGTCATCCGCGAAGTTCTGTATATTTAATCCTAAACTAGTCACTTTCACTAGGAGATCAACAGTTATTAAGGCCGATTCATACCGCCGCGATAGCGATTGCGATAGAGTAGCGATAGCGATAACAAAGCGACAGCGATGAATCGCCACACATAGTTTTCAATGTAAACGCTAAGAAATTCACTTCCAATAGAAGCCTTCATCTGCTGACTTTATCATGGCTTTATCATGGCATTTATCCATGCAACTTTGGATGAAAAGCAATCTTTCACCAATGCTCTGTTTTCATAGAGCTAAATATGGTTTTATCGATAGCATTTACAGATAACTTTCAGCCTTGGAAAACAAATTATAATCAATTCAATTAATAAGTAGTAGGTACATCTGGTTGAATAAATAAGAATCTAGGCTAATAATGGTTTCCCTCACTTAGTACTACTGCCCTATAAGATACCATTTAAAATGGTATACGCTATCAGATATAAGATATATGTATGCATATGCAAGTATACCACCTCTGTTCATAAGCTCGAAAAACACTTACTTTTCGCGTTTTAGGCAATTGTTTAGCAGGTTCCAGCTGAAATGGTTCTTAGCTTCGACGAAAACTTAAAACGGAGACTTTGTACCTAATATTTCGTCACAAATTAAAGAGAAGACCTATACTGCCACATGGTGTAATAACATTAAATAATAATCATCGATTTTTTTCTTATGTTTTCCTGTCCATTCTAGGTGTGAAACCCTATTAAAAGTTTTTACCGATTACATAAATATTAGTTTCCATCTCAGATGTTAATCGTATTCATAAAATCCATTCCCATTCAAATTTCAAGTGATTTTAGGTGTGTCGAATGTTGTACAAATTTTAGGAGCAGCTTTCCATTAATACGATTACTCGCTTCAAAATTATCGATTTCTTAAATCACTTAAAGCCATACTTCCAAAAATGTGATACTTTTCTTAATGATTTCTTTCAACGTTGTATGAAGTCGAAAAACCCTGAAATTTTTTTGTTCATCAATTTATTTATTTTTTGTTATACCATTCTCCCAAGCAAAGAACCAAAATTCCAATAGGGTGGTCATCGGAAGAATTTGTCTCATTGATAAATCTTCCTTCACCACAAAAGTTATTCCTGCCTTGATTGGAATCTACAAGAATATGGGTATTGAAAAAGTGTTTAAAATTCAGTAGCCCCAGCCGAAATAAGTTCAATAAAAATCCCACACCCGAAGCGTCCAGTTTTTACAAAAAAAAATAAATAAATAAATAACAAAAAATAAAAGAAAAAAAACAAGAATTTGCAGGATGAAAACAAAATTTATGTGTGACTCTCTGCCAAAAATGGTCTGTTTACCTAAAAACTACTAAAGTTATGCAGAGAAGGTACGTCTAGTTCTCACCCGAAAATTCCTCGCCAGTGGCTTTTTACACTTTTCTACGTTTTTGTTTTTCTCTCTGAAAAATAAGAGTCCGTGTCACACTGACCGATGGTCAGTAATGCGGTGGCAGCAGAGTGGTTTTTAAAACTCACACAGAATCGTCGCGTCTTTGATTAATTGGGCCTTTGTGTCTATGCTTGAGGATGCGGTCATTCACAACGCTCACCTTCACCTCTCATCGGAAATCTTTCGAATGCGAACTATTAAAATGGCACACATACGTTCACTTTAGCTAAGACTCAAAACTCGCATAAAACGAAAACGTTGAAAGTGCCATTTTCCGCTTATTCTTCGCTTTGTGGTGTTGAATTAAATCTGCGGAGAAATAAATTAAATTTTAATTGGAAAGATATGATTCTGGTTTGATTCGAACAGAAAATCCACCCACCTTGTGGTGAAACATCTTGTTAACGCGAATCCGCTTGCTCCGGGACGGAATCTGTGAATGTTTTCTGTAAACGAGACGTGGTTCGTTTCGTTTGCTTACTACACTGCTTCACCTTGTTAAGAAAAGTGTCGTTGTAATATTTCGCGATGCGATAAGAGTGCATGTTGCCAGGCAACATGAACCTTTCGAAATTTTCTTTCCAAATGAAATGACTCAGCATAATACATATATACTACATGTTGCCTACATATAGATGCATGCTACGAGTGGATTTAATTCCGGATTGGAGTGCTTTCTTCTTTTCGATCTGACTCCAGATTATTCGCAGAAGTTATTTTTAAATTCTGTGAAGTACTTAAGAATGAAGGAAATATTTTAGTAAAGCATTTCAAGTGTGCAATGCTCCCGTTTAAGCCTTCTTTGAGTGCTTATGTCTTTGCACACAAAATTGAATATATTTGAATTAGTTCAGCGAAATTTTACAATTTTTTCGTTTTTTTTTTTACAAAACGTTTTTAGAAGACATTCCAATCATTGATTCCAGGGATCATTACGAGAGTCTGAAAATAATGATTTTTGGTATGAAAAAGAAAAGCGTCCTAACAAGAAATACGCGAGAAATCGGCCATTGTGCAATTTGTATATATAAAAATGCGTAAACTCCAACAATACAAAAATCTATAAGTATTATATTTCTCAGTCTTATTTTTTAATTCACTGTAATTCATTGGCGTAACTAGGTAGGGACCAGGATGGTCCGGGCTCTTCCCCCGAACTGGACTGCCCCATAGCATTGTAGTAAGTTTGGAAAGACTGAAAACAGAAATTAATAAAGACTTCTGCCCAAAATTAATACAAGTAGCTGCAAGCAGCTCTGGGTCTACCTCTCAGCTCGGCGGGCTGTAAACGAATTTTTTGTATGGAGTTAAAGCTTGGTTAAGAGCAACTGCTTCAGGAGAGATTTTCGAATATGCCACACATAAACATTGGAAATGACATAATTAAAAACATGCTAACAGCAACAGGTGCTAAATAAGTTTCCAGAAAAGAAATCGTAAACTAAAGCGTCTGTATACGCTCTCTTTATTAGTGCTTAATTGAAACGTAAATAATTGATCTAAAATGTGTATCTAACTTCAGACCTGTAAAGTTGTTAAGTACATCGATACTTAATATTAGTACCAGTACCAGGACTGGACTTAAATGTTTTTTAAGCCAAGTACAAGTCCCGGTACTGATACTCAAAAAATTCTGAAGTGCAAGTCTCGATACTGGTACTTAACGCATTTATTACAAATGCCGCCACAACGCGAGGTACTTAAGCTGCTGTAAATTATTTAAGTACGTCTTCTAATAAAAGAGGATATCTGCATCTCGATAGTGTCTCAATAAATCTTGCCGCCTTCAGTAAAATGAAAGAAAATTAGTGCAATATATGAGTAACTGTAAGAAGAAATTGACACTCTTCCTCCGCACAGCGTTGATGTTCATTTGCAAGTCTTGTAAATGCTACACAAAGGCAATCATTATCTGTGATATTTGCTTTGCTAAATCCAAACTCTAATACAATCAAAAAACATCAAAAACTTATACGATATTTTTTGATATTTCGTAAATTTAAACCTCATCCAGTTATTTAACTATGGGTATAGATTTCTGATTTGAGTTTTCAAAAGCTCTTGAGCCTCATAAGTACCAGTACCAGTACCTGGACTTACTTCAAAATCTTTAAGTACCAGTACCGGAATTTGTACTTGTATTTGAAAGATTTGAAGTATGGGTCCTGGTACTGGTACTTGGAATAAATACTGGGCATTAGGCAGGGCACAACTGCTACATGCATGGAACTTGGGGATTCTGATTTATTTTCCTTAATACGTGAGAGAAGCAAAGGAGGTGATGTGCAAAACAAAAGCCTCTGTTAATTAAACGACACCACTTTTTTTTTATTTTCCTTTTAAAATCGTGCAAATCTTATTTTATTTTTAAAATAAACACTACATCCTATGACTTAAGAAGAATTTAAATCGCATCGGATGTTTGGAGTGGACTGTACGGAATAGATTGAGTGTCGTTTGAGTTCATTGGAATTAAAGAAAAGGATTCACTTTCACGCAATTCGCTATAATTGCATTATGTATAAATCTACATACTTTCGCAATATTTTAAATGCCCGACTAAAACTATTTCGTAAATACGCGATGCCCCGTTGGTCTCGATAAGCAATAAATATCGCTAGATCGACGATTGTTGACTGACTAGCTATTCAAAAATAGGTTGAATGCTGATGACTTATACTAACTGATAAGCGATGTACCATGCTTCTCAGCCTTCGGTTGGTCAATATCATTCAACGAGAATTATAATAAAGAATGGGAAACAATTGAAAACTGTTCGTTATTCTTCTGACCTTAACATTGCAACCTCGACAAAGACTGACATATCTCAAAAGCTTTACTTATTAAAATCGCCCCGAATGTGCACACGTACCTCCATTTTCAGTAGATTAAAAGTGTTGATCTACTGTTTTTTCTGTCTTGGGAGACTACATAATTCAAAAATAGTGACGCGATGTCTACGACTTGTAAAATGAGAGTTATTTTATGAAGAATTATTTTATTTTTTGAGTGCAGCGGAAATTATGTTCTAGAATTTAGATTAAGGCTGTGTTCTTTTGTGTCCCCAGAACAACACAGAACAAAGGAATGCCTCATACATTTATATAGAAGATTTATAAATAAATCGAACAGTACAAATAGTTTAGTTCAATCGACATAACAATTTGTTCTCTCCAGTATATAGGAGTTCTAGAACAAGGTACAAAAAAGAATACAGCTTATGTTTCTTATGGGTTCTATATCTTGTAGACTCTCTTTACTCTCTGCAACTTTAGAAACTTTATGGTTTTTTTAATCTATGCAATTTCATTAGCTCTAGGCATTATATCAACATCTTGTAAGTGCTCAGGGCAATGCATAAAAAGCTGCAATGTAAAGATTTCAGATGTTTCCTGAGATTCCTAAGGAAAGCAGCTCGAAGTCTAAGTGAAGCAGGCTAGTTAGTACTAGCGGCACCCGTCTTACCTAACCTAACCTAAGTTCATCAAATTGATTTGATTTTAATGCTACCAGATACCAAACAAAAATGCTTTACAATGGCTGCGATAATCTGGAAATAATGGTTTAGAAAAATGAAAGTTTTAATAATCAACAAAGGTGCAAATCTGCGAATATTTTCTTGGAATATGAAGTCCAACATTTTTTTAAGAATTACTTCTTAGATTATTGGACAAAATATGTTTTTTTATAGATATAATTGTTCTGCATATTCTAACGACATTCTGAATAAATTGAAATCGATTGCATCCCGCTAATAGTATAGTTTTGAAGCTGCAACCAAAATGAAAATAATTTTCAATCGTGCAATACTATAAAAATTAAGAATTTAATAAAAACTTGGGCATAAAATGCAATAATGTTGTTGGGCAGCGTTAAAGAGATTTCATTTGCATAGTCCGCGGATACAAGTAGTGCAGACTTGACTAATTCTTTTAGTAAAACTAGTATTTCTGAATAGTCAGATAATGAAAATAACCGAATATTGTCCAAGGTACGGTTATGACTTCAATTGGAGAATCTTTCAAATGAAATAGAAATTTTGTGCTTTTTTTATACATGGAATGAAATCAATCTTATACTTACTAATTATTTTCTTAATGCAGATATCAATGTAGCAACATATCAGCATTCTAACTAATTCTGACATACGTAGTCAATTTAAGTAAACAAGTCGAGTGATGAAGAATAACAAGATATCCCGGAATGCAATACAGTGATGAACAAAACTAGCAAGTATTACATTTGCATATTCTACGCAGGGCTTTAGGGATTGGTAATAAGGACGAACTTAAATTTACGAGTATAAAATCATGAGAAATTTCTATTAAATTCAATGGTAATAGCATTTTTAAAAAGCTGTTGTTTCTTTAAAAAAAATATCATAAAGCTCCTAAAGGGCATTTTCGTTACAATTAATTACATTCTCCTATATTATTTACTAATTCACATTTAATTTATTTTCTTAAATATTGTTTTCTATCAAGTGTTATTTACTATCACTGAGAATCAGTGGAAATATACCCCGTAAATTACTTAATATGCCATACAAATTTAATAACTACTACATATATATAATTAGTATTATTTATGATTTGATCCATAAAACAAGGATAACTATATTTTTAAATAATAATAAGTAAAATACGTGGCTTTTCTCGAAATTGAAAACTGTGAAAGCTTCGCAACTTGGCATACATATATTTGTATAATAATTTGGAAATGACTTATTTTGGTTAACTACTTCATTTTTGTGGACCGATTGGTCTAAATTTGAAAAATATGTGTCTAATTTTATGATAATTATTGTTCGCCAAGTTTTAGTGTGAGAGAAGAGAAAAGACCCATAATATTATACCATAGATGAAAATAAAAATTGATTAAAGTGAAAAGGCAAAGTTCCACCAAGAAAGGGCTGCCCGATTTAGTTCATTTTTAAACCTGTATTTTTAATTTTTATGAAGACTGTGTACAAAATTTGAACTCTCCACAAAGACGCGTTCTTAGGCAGTGTCCAAATATATAGCGAAAACCGGAATTTTTAGCATACCTATTTAAAATTGAATTGCATTCTTTTCTATCCAGGTAGCACATAATTTTTTTAAATGAAAATTTAAATTTTGAATTTAATAAACTCCGCTAATAATTGCGGAAAGGTTTCTGCCATGGTGGCGGAAAATTAGGCAGCCATATTAGTTTTAGACAGGAGAGAAACTAGTATAAAGGAGAAGAACTGCGTCTTTCTTTTGGGGTCAATCGTGAAAAAGTTAAGGAGTTTTTAATTAAATCACGAAAAAAGAATTGAGTTCTAAATTGTAGTCATAATTGTTAAATTATTATTTATATTTTCTTTAACCCTTAACCACCTACCAGTGGTTACCATGACCGCAACGACTTTTCGAATTGGTAGTTTGCGGCTTGTGTGCAACGTACGGTCAGTGTGAATCCATGTACCTTTTCTACACTTCATCCAGTATCGCCGTTGCCTTTGCCGAGTGTGGACGTGCGCGCTTTTGACTTGGTTAGGTAAAAATGTTCCATCAGCGGTCTCTGTGACCGCGTGTGGGTGGTTGAGTAATTTTTTTGTGTTACATTATTTTTATTGTTTTAGTGCAAACATGAATTATAACGAAGAAAAATGTGAAAAGTTGGTTGGACGAAGAGTTGTCAGATGAGGAAAAGATGCCAAATGAGGATTGCAGCGACGTGGAAACAGATGTGTCTGTTGATTATGTGCTTCATGAGGACTGAGAATCTGATTCTGAAGTAGATGGCTCCTGAGAAGAAGAAACCGATCAGATTCAGCCACAAAGTACGCGTTCAGGTTTTCCAAAGATGAGGCTCCACTCGCGCTGTTACAATCTCAACCAGGGCATAAAAACTATTTGTGTAAGAATCGTTTTCGTTTGTCATCTGAGAATAAGATTCGTCGTGGACGAACAGTGCAGCATAATGTTGTACAGCAAACACAGCGAATAAAACCTGAGTACCGTAATGTTCTGAACACTTTTACCACGCCGCTTGATATTTGGAGCCTTTTTTGTACTAACGAGATGCTCAACAAAATAGTACTGCACACCAATTAGAATTAGAATTACAATTAGAATTTATTAATGCAAAGACGTACATAAGATATTACAATATTTTTTAGTACATTGTTATTTGTTAAATACTAAGAAAATCAAAAATCAAAAACAAAAGAAAATTAAAAAGATTAACTAATAAAAGAATAATAAAATACTGAAAACAAAAACAAAAGATATACTAATAAATAAATAAAATTCTAACTTAAGGTAGAACAAAAAAAAAGAAGACACACAAAAACTAAATGTTAAACTATAAATGAGTAAACAAGCTATGTTATAAAGATAAAAGAGAAAAAAAAGACACAATAGAATAAATGCAAAGATAAGAAAGACAGTAATTAAAATCAAGTTAAAATTAATAATAAATAAAATAATAATAATAAAAATAATTGTTAAGTTTTTAAAGAAACAATGAAAGAATGAAAGAACCAAACATCGAAATTGTTGCCAGCGTTCAGGGAGCTTAGGTCACTGGGCAGCACCCCAGATAGAAAAATGACACCTTAGTAACCCCTTGAATATGCCGAAGCAACCGGGGTTTTGAATATTAGCTGGTAAGCTATTTCATAAACGAAAGATCTGAACATAGTAAGAATGCTCAAAGATGGCTCTGCGAAACCGTGGCATAACCAAATATCGATGCCTGGCTGATTGAAAGAACTGAATATTATCAACCAAATATTTTGGGGTGTTCGTGCGCAGTAAATTAAATAAAAAGTAAAGCGCTTTTAGGTTGAGATACGTGGACAGTGAGCAACCAGGAAGCTGTAATTTATAGGGCGACACATGGTCGAATCTGCGTAGGGCAAGGATAAATCTGATGCAGTCGTTGAACGCAACTGCAAGCTTACATCTACATGTGCTGTCAAGCTTAGGAAACACTAAGCTACCAAACGTGAAGTGTGGCAAAAGAAGAATTTTAACAAGCCGTAGTCGCATTTCTTTGCTTAATATATCGGCAGACAACCAAAGCTGCCGAAGTCCATAATAAATCTTACGTATAGTAGCATTAACATGATCACAGAACTTCATATTGGAGTTGATAATTATGCCTAGATTTCTAACTCTATTCACTAATTCAAACAAAAGAGGTCCAAGTACTGATCCCTGAGGAGCTCCGGAATAGAGTGGTAGAATACCAGATAAAGTATTTTCCACTTTAACTTGCTGCCACCTATCAGTTAGGTATTTCCGGATTAGCTGAAACGCAGAAGAACAAAAGCCAACATTTGAAGACAACTTATCCCAAAGCATATGATGACTAATACTGTCGAATCCCTTACAAAAATCCAAGAGCTGGGCGAATGGAAGTGAAGAAAGCATTTAAGTTATCCGGGTTGAAGTCGCGCATAGGACCAACCTCCTTTCCACTAATGCCGGCCCTCTTAAGATTTTTCACAGTATCCTTGGGGATAGGTTGGGGTTAGTTTCGATGTAAAATACAAACGCTTTGACCTTCGAATTTCTGCAGTAACTCGATTTCGAGCTAATCTGTACAATTGCCCGCTGTAACTTGTTTTAACACGACGATGGAGCAGATAGAGATACTCCCCCTCAATAATGAGAGTAGATATTTCAGCAGAAAACCATGGATATCCAGTGGCCAAAATGCGCTTTTTTTTCAGCGGAACATGCCAATGAAAGATAAGAAAAATAAGACCAGCGTATAAGAACCAAACATGTGTTCAAGATTTGCATCTCATAGAGTTAAAAGCGTTTATAGGGCTTTTATTTTACTCTGCTATTTTCACGGAAAATCACACACACTGCAACTCATAGTACAATACTGATGGCTGTCGAAGAGAAATATATCGCTTGATCATGAGTTTAAAATAGACTAGAAGTCCTATTGAGCGGCGTGAGGTGGATATATCTGCGCCTATTTCCGAGGTCTTCGAATCATCTAGACAACAATGTCTCAAAGTTTATACGATTGGAACGTGTGCTTGTGTAGACGAGATGTTAGTTGCTTTTCGAGGTCGTTGCAAATTCAAGAGGTATATGCCAAAAAAACTAGACAAATACGGCTTGAAAATAATTTGCATAACAGATGCGAGAAACGGCTACCTTCTCGATGCCTACATTTATCTAGGTAAAAATTCAGATGGACTAAATTTGACCCAAGAATAAAACCGATTGTCGAAACCTACTCAGGCAGTTCTGCGCTTAGTCCAATCAATAGAAGGATCCCACAGGAATATCACCGCTGATAATTGGTTCTGTTCCATACAACTTGTCAATGGGCTAAAGGAGAAACAGCTAACTCTTGTGGGTACTTTAAAAAAATATAAGCGGGAGATACCGCCTGAATTTAAGACATCCTGTTGGGTCATCAACTTTTGGTTTTACCGGCGACATATCCCTATCATCTTTTGTTCCGAAGAAAAATAAGGCAGTCTTTACGATATCAAGCAAGCACCACGCAGAGCGCATTGATCAAAGCACCAAAAAACCAGAGATAATATTGTACTACAATCAAACGAAAATCGGAGTTGATTTACTTGATCAAAGGTGTTCAAATCATTCAACGGCGCGTCGAACAGGAAGATGGCTTTTGGTTATCTTTTATAGAATACTCGACATATCTGTTACAAATGCTTATGTCGTTAGTCTATGTAATCAAGCACAAAAGACTGGAAGCAGATTCAAGTTTATGAAGGCATTGGCAGAACAGCTCACAAGGCCACACATGGAAAGCCGAGAAAACAATGACCACACTCAGCGTGAAATCCAGACAGCTGTTCACCATATCTTGCAGATAAGAGAGGAAATTGTAAGCAATTCCGTTGAAGACAAGCTTGAAGTGCGCACGAGATCTTGGACTTGCGATCTTAAAAATAAACGTAAGACGTACAACTTTGCAAGGTACCAATCTGCGGGGAGTGTAGGTAGTTAAGGGCTAAAAGCTCATTGCCTAAATCAATAAAAAGAATGGCCATACTAACCAAGAAGCTTTATGGCAAGCATAGCAAACATAGCACAAATGAAATATTTATATATGGTTTTGTAGGTATGCAAAGATCTCCGCAGATTAGGTTAGTTTTTCTATATAGTTGCTGGAATCTGATGAATACGCAACCACTAACTCTAAGTCTTCTTTCTCCTTGGTCGTTTGAAGAAGGAGTATAAAGACTTGCATCTTAAATCGAAAAGTAGCCTTCCTGTAAATTATATTCTCATTAGAGGATCAAAGCGTATTGGCTCAGTTGCTGCAAGAGGATTAGCTCTACGGAATGACGATCGTCTGAGAAACATAGATGAAATTTTAATAGAGCCTTTCAAATTTGAAAACAGATGGTAGTTACATGGGCCATCTGCATGAATACGTAGCCTATTTCCTTAATTTCGAAAACTACGATTTAGGACGAGTGAGGCTCTGTAAAATAAATGTTGGCCTAAAATAGACTACTTAGTCAGTTTGTAAAGTGAATTTGAATGAACTTATCGATATCATGAATCATTACGAGCTTAAGAGAAGCACAACGGTCTTTTGTTTCTAAACAAATGATACTGAAAAACTCCTGGAATATTGGTAATTTTAAGGAGAAGGGTAATTAAGTTTTTAAATTTGATATAAAAAAAGACGAGAACAAAAACCTACTTACCAAATGCAATTTTTACGAACCCACAATTTAGAAAATCTTCCCACTTTACGTTATCAAGTAAATTATCGAAAATTAAGTTATCCATATTATTTTTGCTCTAGTACCTATAAGTCATTTACAAATTCAATATAAGCCACATTTTGCAATTTGGGTTTTAACTGAACTACCAAACTGATTCTAAAAAAATTTTCAACCGCTTGCTTACAAATTCTCCTTAAAAGTTTTAGTCCAAATTTCATTTAACTTCGATCAGAAGTTTTTGTCTTGGTCGTTTCCCATATTATTACTGCCATAAACTTATAAGCAAATTAATTAATTTTTCTTTGTGGTAATCCGATCCCTCATATATTTTCCAAAATGCTTCCCTAAATGTCTATAGCTTTGCACCTATGTCAATTAATCTTGTATGAGCATCAAGCTGTATAGAACATTTGGAACAAATAACTGAACATCGACTTCTACATATATTGGATAACCATCTACAACCATAACACTAGTCAAGACAGCAATTTAACTAAAACTCAAAAGACTTCTGTTCGTCCAGAATGTCCTCAATACATCACCAGTCGTAATGGTCGTTTTCAATGGCACAAATTATCTATACGATTTCAAATGAAATCGATCCCGCACCTATTTCTTGTAGGAAGCAGATGTTTACCATCTCATCTACACACTGCCGAATAAAAATCACCGCACAGAGACATAACAATTTATTCCTCTAATAATTAAACACCAAAATATGTGATCATTATCGCCATCATCTGATCATCTTAAAGACGATCATTTGTATTCACGTTCCGGCCGACGAGATCTTTGGGGAACGAGCCTCACGCAGGAAGAACCGAGGATCTTGATGGAGGAAATCCAGAGACGTGTCATTAACTTATAGTTAATGTAATGATCGTCACGATCACCGCCTGGGGTTCATTCGAACTGAGATCGCGGAGAAGTTATTCAATCTGCACAGCATGAGTGGCTGAGATTGGACACCTTTAAGTGACAAAGAGGATGAAAACTTGTCAAGAAAAATTATCGATATGCACAAGTTTTTGATATTTTTGTGGGCTTTTCTATTGTCAATTATCGCCCCGTGAGGTAAAATCTCGTATCCGGTGCGGGGCGGCTTGAGCGATGATGGAGTGGATTTGTGCGGACCTCTTAACTTTTGTTTTGTTTTCCTAAAAGATCGTGTAATCTGATACCAGAATCACTGGCTTGTTCAAAGTTCCTAATTGAATTTAAATGAGTTTTTCGAGAATGACTGAGCACGCTGGCGTGTTGTGTTCACGACAAACCAGCGTTGCAGTATAAATTACACGAAGTTTACGGGGTTTTTTCCATTTCGGTATTCATTGGATTTGTCATTTGCATTTTAGCTACTTTTGATTTTATTTTCATGGGGGCATCTGTTCGCTCTTAAAATGTGTTGTTGATGTTATTTTAAAAAATAATTTCAACTCGTTTCTCATGTAATATGATGATTTTTAACTATAGCTGCGCGAGTTAATATGTTGTAATTAAATTCAATAACGTTGCGCAGAAATGTCAACCGATGAAATATTTCTCAATCGATTTTGATACTGCAGTAATGCTTCAAATGCCGAACATTTTATCTCGGCATTCGTTCACTCAGCAGTGCGGATGTAGTAGGACCGCAAACAAACAAAAAAAAAACAGAAACAAAATGACACACTCGTAACGACAAAATTCGATCCAGTCATAAATTTTATGTTGCGCAACATTAGCCAAAGAAGTGGCCCTAACATGGTACCTATACGAAACTCTGTAAAAATTTTCGCAATTTCATGGCATGGGTTTGCTACCATAAAACAAAATCCTCTCTCGGTACGGGGACAACTCCCGTACACGATCAATTAGCGGATCCGTCGTTAATTCACCTTTACGAATGCGAGTCACGATCATCTCGCATGATGAATTTTTCTGTTAATAACTTCTTCATAAATAAGTCATCACAAATATGACATTTTGAATTCAATGTCCGAAATGAAACTTATTATGAGATTGTGAGTAATTTTTTCTCCGTTTGTTCGTCTGTTTGCCTTAAAGAGGTTGAAATATTGCGTTTGATGAGAAATTTATGGAAAGATGCTCTCAATTTCGATGACTTTGCCTTCAACCGCGGTACATTTTTTTGTAGATCGAAGGGTGAATGATAGATGGGACCTGCCAGGGGTTATTCATTATTAAGAGCTGTTCACAAATTGTTAGTGGATGGAAGGCCTATAGGTAAAATGAGGAAATAATTTGGAGGTTAGTGGGATCAGTCTGCTATTGCAGGTTGGATGGTAAGGTAAAGTAGATATTTTCGTGTGTTTGTTGATTGTTTACTTTTAAGTCTGTGTAGTCGTATATAAAATTAAGAGCTGAAAGGAATGTTATTGAAGAAATACGAAGTAGGAGAATTGTTTAGAAATCTGAAAGTATTTTCATAATTGCATAACTGGAAAGCAGGGGTTGACTGAATAATTAAAACATATATAAGTTGTTAAGAATTATAGGTTCGCGTTTAAGAGCTTCTACGTAGGATCTTCAGACTTCGTTTGCCATAAATTCAAATGCGGTGTGTGCTGACAATCGTTCTGTGTATTTCATAAAGCAAATTAGCTGGATTTACTCATATGAATATACCGATTCATTCGCCACGCGGTGAAGCTTGAGCTTCTTCTTTGTAACTAATAGGGTTAAAGCTTTTATTCCGAACAATCCCTCTTTGAGGCTCTTGGGCTAAGAAAAACCTAATTTTTCACTTGTAAAGTAAACGACATATTGAATGTTTTATCAGCAACCTCCAAAATGCAACCAAGGGATGAATTATTCTCAGAGTGCCTGAGTTCACTAGTGAAAATATTTCTGATATAGGTTGCGGACAATGAAAACGGTAATGAGTTCTATGGAATTCACCAATCCAAATTAAGTGTCAGAACACGCGTTGTCGAAATGAGTGAAACACAAGAAGTTTTTGAAATTTCTAAATACAGGTGAACATATAAAATTTGCAGAAGTGGTATGGATATGACTATCAGGAATTCAGCAATTTGACTAACAGAGCTGGAAGACGACATGAAAACTAACATAGCTAAACCATTTCGTTGACATAGAATCAAAAAAGATAAAAGAGCTAGGTTAGCGCAAGTTAGGCTATTTCTACTTACCCAATGGCCGTTGCAATTCAGACCTTTGATTATCCTTTGACCAATACATTTTGTGTTGAGAATAAAGAAATAAGTGCTCTCGGTATGGTTTGATGGTTTTAGCGGGCATATGGGGAAGTTGAAGAAAAGAGTCTTCTCGTCAAGAGTTGGGATTACTATGTACCTAAAACAAAACTATTTTTAAGGTGAAATCTGGGAGTCAGTCAGATAGAAATTGAGTGTTATCCATCAGATTTTCTAACCATTGCGGGTGCATGTGTATCATTTGCGAAAAAGAAAGTCCTCTCGAGAGGAAGAAATGGCTGCGTAATAATAATTCTCCCATAGGGTCTGAAAGCGTGCAAGAAATCACGACGGAGACGAAGATTTATTAATGAAATTCTTGCGTTTGATCATGTCTTTTATATCTTCATTAACTAGATCTGATTAAGAGAAGAACGGTTTTATAGAGTTATTCTTAATTAGATTTGGTGCAACAAGAATTACAATTTTTTGTTCGTACCTAAAGCAGCACAACATATTAGAAATAAGAAAAGAGGAAAGGAAAGAGTATAAAGGAATAAAACAGTAAAAATCAAAGAAAGAAAAGAAAACTACTCTAAGTAAGGGAGAAAAAATATATAACCAAAAACTAAAGAATCATGAATGTAGTACATCAATTCAAACCACAAAAGTGCTCTCTAATGCACAAAACGAACACAGTTATCAAAAGCAAAATTTATTTTACTAGCACATACAGATTCGAGACAGGGAAAAATTACAAGACCATACAGGAAAAATGGAAGGATGAGTGGCTTAATTATAATCTTATACGTATTGTTGTTGGTGATAGAGGCGCAGTCATCCTGAGCTTTCTTAAAGTTGCATACATTTTTGCCAGAAATGAGTTGATATGGCCACAGCGGGTCATTTTATTATTAAGGACAACACCCAAATTTTTAGATTTATCAACACGATTTAGGTCGCTCCGCGCGCGAAAATTTGTATAGCATGATTTTGATGGATTAGGAGATAGAGAATTATCAATTGACCACCTATAAAGGCGAGCTAAATCACTATTTAGTTTATTTACATATGTATTGATAAAGCTAAGTAGTGCACTAATATAAAGTTGATAATCATCAGCATATAGGTGGATATAAGAGTATTTTATTACAGAAGGCAAGTCACTAATGTACAATCCAAACAACAATGGTCCTAAGATCGAACCCTGAGGAATACCACATAGAATTCTGGCAGTCTTAGATAATCGGCCCTCAGATTTCAGTTGCTGTGTTCTGCCAGAAAGAAAACTATGAATAAGTCTGTCAGCAGATGATGACATACCAAATTTGGAATATAATTTATCTAGCAGCATATAATTTATCTAGCCTCAGAAAAATCAAGGAGGCTTAGGTAGCAAATCCCCTTTCTGTCCAAAGTGAATTTTGAGTCACTAGTAACTTTTATTAAGGCTGTCTTGCACGAATGACTTCGGCGACCTCCCGACTGCCAATGCGTAAGGTACGAGTGCTAATTCAAATACCTGAGAAGTTGATTACTTATAAGTTTTACGAAACTTTTTGAAAGGTAACATAATATGCTGATAGGTCTCTAAAGTCAGAGTAGAGAGATAGGGCTTTTTAGAAACGGGAATAACAAGGGCATGTTTCCACATAGCTGGGTAATTGGAGGAAATGATTATATGATAAATGGAATATGACTGGTAAAACATTCGGCTATAATAATTCTATGAATTTAAGTGGAATCCAATCAGTACCAACAGCATGCATGTGTTTTTATGCTACACATTGCCACCAGAATGTCATTTTGATCAGCACAGCAAAATGCAAATCCATCCGAATTCTCATTAAAATTGGATAAGGAAGAGTGAGTTCCACTTACTTTGAAGCGAACTAAGGTGCAAATTTAGTGAATCAGACTCAAAATCACAGCGAAAGTATGCTTTTAGATGAACACCGTGTGTTTTGGAGATTTTTCCACAGTCTCTTAGGGGGTAAACTATTATTAAATATTTTGCCAAAATATATGCGTTTAGTAGTATTGATCTTGGAATTTACAGGGTTCTTACTTTTTTGTAAGCCAATCTTTAATTATTTGTTCTAAGTCTATTAGTTAGAGGTTATTAGAATCTTCTTCCTGTGTAGAAGAACTCCAGACTAAACATGTGATATAAAATATTGCTACCCGGCTTGTAAATAAACCGATAGTAAAAGTTGGCGTTTCTAATAAGAAGTTATAGGACTTCAAAAAGTAAAGATGCCTAAATATAATGAGTTCCACTAGTTTTAGAACTATGCCCGCTTTTGTTATTTAACGTAACCTACAACTGCTTATACATACACAAAGTATTATTTCTGACGTATTGGTCCGGAATTTTGGCATCTCATTCTCAATAAGCATTCCGACAGGAAACTAGGTATACGAAACTTCAAACGATGGCATTGGGTTAGCCTTGTGGATTTTCTCAGACAATTCTCTAACAAATAAAGTGTCTGAATCTTATCTTCTATATCTTGAGTGTGTCATTCAGATCATGCACTTGGAATGCATACAATTATCGTGCAGGCCAATTTCTCGGTACTATAATGAGAACGAAGCTAGCTTTTAAATAATTGGTCCAATTTGTCTTCGAAGACCCTTTAATTCTCTAGATAACTCCTGAGACCCAATAGTTCTTATATGTAGTCACCACACAGTATATCGGCGATAAGTACTATTTGAGCACGTGGAATATTCTTGATAGAGGATGGACTCAAATTTCATGTACAAGAGCCTGTCGGATACCATGGGACATCACATTATGAAGAACTCAATCCTACCTTCATCGAAGAAAATATTGACAACATTGGAGGACGTAACAGCTTGTACTCTTTCTCGACGAGCTAGATAAGTTCCTGACATTTGATCCAAGAGGTGTGGGCCATAAAATGCGCTACCAACCCCTTCCCGCTCTCAATACTCGACAATTGATATAACTTCATCAGCAATTTTTACTTCTCTGTCTTATAGATAGAATTAATGGCAATCAATATTAACGGAGAAACAGGTGTTTTATAAGATTCATATTTTATTAGAAGTGTTTAAGTTTTAATCAAATCCGATTTGAGAACTGTCAATAGCTAAAACTTTTAAAGTATTTTCTCTACATTCCCTTTTCCTATTTTCTTGTATTTCTTTGAAGTCCTAGAACAGAACACCCCTCTTTTCATATACAAATTATTGCTTACAGATGAAAGTCTCATGTATTAAGGATCTTATTAAAAATGATTGCTTTAATTGATAGTACCTAAGAATTTTTATGTGCCAACAGAAAACATTTGTCAACCTTACTATTGGAACCCACTGGAATAGTCTCGTAATCCTCTCAGAGTCTTTTTATTACAATTATCAAGTATAGATCAAATTGAACGATCGTGAGAAGGATATAGTCGATAAATCCAGGCATGTCGTATTCGTATGTAACTGTGACCAAAAAATTACATTGAGAAATTAATGACATTATTGATCGCATAAAACATAACGAGACAAGAGACCAAAATCGAAAACAGCGATTCTACATGGTTTTGATCGGAAAGGCTTCACAAGATCGTCTGTGTTTGCTGGGCTGGTGCGGATACGGGGCCTCCACAACAACGTACCACAAAAGCTGATCGGAACACATTATAAGAAGTAACACAAACATAACATATGTCATGTTCGGTTTTAGAATGTATATCCGAAGAGGAAAAAAATCACAAAATCAGCAAATGATCAAGAAGAAACGGAATGCCGTAACTATATAAACGTTCGCAGTCTATATGTTTCTGGCGCATACAACATAACAACGACATATGTGCGCATGCTCAAGCGAATTATTGACATCGATAAATTTATGTTCTCCTTTAATCACCGACAATTCTGATTGATTATACATTCATAATTTCGTATGCGATTTTTATGATCCAGACCGGCAGGAACATCATCATCAAACGGCGACATACTTGGTTGGACCGGCATCGGTCGCGATGTAACCGAGCAATTGGGGGCTCTTTGGTTTGATTGATTTTTTTTGCTCGTGCTTTTTTTTTTTGTCGTTTTATTTATTTTTTAATGCCTGAGACAAGTTGACAATATTAAAGATAATATGATAATCAAGGACGCTCCTTAAGTGTAGCTGGCATGGCCTTTTTGTTGTGCAACATTTTCAAATGCCGTGAAGTTGAAGAGAGACAGATGGTGGAGTATTCGTTAACATCTTAATCAACATAGAAGTGATAGCCCAATTGTTGGTGCAGGGTGATTATGCATTTTTAATAATATTTTCTGTTCGCGAAGGTCTGTTTTAAGCTATGCCGCTTATTTACGTTAGCAAGACTTTGATGCAGAAGCGCTGGTTAGAGGTGCTGATACCTGCACTCAAATTAATTGCAGTTTCTTGCGGTGGAATGTCAGTGTCTCATTTAAACATGAGGAGAACTCACGATGTCCCTTTGAAAGTGATGTGACTCATCTTGGACTACCACTCGGTATCTTTGAGCTGAGATGGTGTTTGTTTCGAATCGCTGAGTATGAGCGCTGTGGTAGTAATTAAAAAGAAGCTTTTACGATTTTTCTTTTTTAATTATCATGATGCTCACTTTGGAACAGAAATTTTGAGGAAAATGACAACTGAACTCGAGCGGAAGAGGGACTATAACAATATTTTTTAAATAATTTTTAAGGAATAAATCAATGGATGCTTATTGATTTTTGTACTACGGACAATTGACAGACTCAGACCGATTTTCGTTTATTTCTCTTTATGCCCGAATCACAACTACGACTTCTAATTAAAATTTATTCAAATGGTAAATGCATTTGGCACGATTAAATTGCAAATTCGACATAAATTGATCTTTGGTCAAAGTTCAAAGTTGGGGTCGCCTGCGGCCAACTTCAGTTCAATAACATCTGCCAAATTAGCCGGCACTTATGGTTTGTTTATGTATCGGCTTTCCAAAATTACACACAAATTTATAAAAAAATAAGAAGTTGATCACAAAAATCCATCCTTAATATTCGATTCAAGCAAACGTTAAATACAAAATGACAGAAACAGAAATTGCATTGATCATTTGGACAAAGTCGAAGTCGAAGTCGTAATTTAATTACAAATTTCACCTCAGCGTCCACTTCGACTGAAAATCAAGTCGAAGTCATTAGCAATCATATGATGGCAGTAATGGACGACTTTCGTTTCGTAATGTAACTTTTAATGAAGACAATGAAGTAGTATTGGCATTTAAATCTATTAAATTTAATGCTATTGGTCTTGACATTCGCTTCCTTAGACTTATTTTCCCATACATAATTAGGCCTATCTTGCATATATTTAATACGGCAATTATCACGTCCTCATTCCCAGTTCAGTGAAAGGTTGCAAAATTATACCCAACAAATAAAAATAGTCAAGGATCTGCACTTCAGGATTTTAGACTCATAAGTAATTTTTCTGTCCTGTCGAAAGTATTTGAACGCTTATTGTACAGTCAAATCTGGGTATTTATTGAAAGTAATAATCTAATTTCCGATCGACAGTCTGGTTTTAGAGTTAAACTCAGTACCTACTATTACTGCTCTGCTCTAACTTCTTGAGAAGGTGCGACAAAAAATTGAACTCCGACAACCCACAATACTGTGTTTACTCGACTTTTCGAAAGCCTTTGACTCGATGAATCACCATATCGTACATATTTTATAAACCACTTACTAAATTAGTTTGAATTTTGTACCTCAGCAGCAAACTTTATACGGTCCAATCACACATGTAGACAACAAGCTACAGTAGCTCACAATCTAACTTCAGGTTTCTTTACTTTTTGTTTGGGTGTACCACAGGGATCAATTTTAGGACCGTTATTGTTCACCATATACATTAATAATGTGTTACGTATTCCGGAATCCTGTTCAATACTTTTGTATGCTGATGACGTTCAATTATTTTTTCCAGCCAATCTTAACAGATTATCCGTCAGTGGTGATGAATTTAATAAAAAATGGGAATTTAATAGTGGATAATAAACTGTTGCTGAATCCAATTAAATCGCTCTGTGAACGACTTGTCAACATACATTTATTTCCCATTATGACTTATGGCGTCTGCATATACTCCAATGTAGTCAGCAATAATCATATGAAACTTTATGTGATGAACAATGCTTGCTCGCGATATATATTTGGTCTCCGGAAATATGATCATATATCTGCATTTTCTGGGCAGATTTATGGCTGCTCACTGGATGATTATTTAAAGTTCAGACTTAGTGCCATGATGTATTATCATATACACATCACCAACATTGTTCCAATTATCTAGACTTTCTCCCATCACATCGTAGACAACAAATTATTCTTCCAAAGTTTCAGACTTCTTTTAGTTCTCGCACCTATTTCATTCATGTTGTCAGAGTCTGGAATAATCGTATGAATTTCAGTCCTGGGGGTTTGAGATTGAAAGCCTTACAACCATTTTAGGAGTCCATAATCTTATGTCTGTTACATATTACTATCTGCTAACTGTTATACAATTGCATGCATGATGTCTCTTTCGTTTTATTATTATCCTTTTTTCATCCTATAGCTTTATCTTTTCACGTTTAATTTATCTATTACTATTGTTATTATTATTACTTTTATCGTAATTTTATTACCAATGACTCTTATAGTTTGCTTATTTGATTAACTTTCATTTCTTTAGTTTGCTCTGTTTAAATTGTATGCATTTGAAATTACAACAGTTGAATTTTACTAACTCCAAGTTTGCGTAAATTAATGAGAATTGTATCTCAATTATATTCTTAATAAAGAATTATTAATTTGTTTTTCGTGGTAAATACAGCAACAAGACTACTAGTTCAGAAGAGGACTTTTTTTAAGTGAGCGGAAACTGCCAACTTAATACAATTATTATCAATCACATGACGAAACAATTAAATTGTAATTCAAAAAAATCACCAGGCAGCTATTGAGCCGGTGTTGAAAAGAGTGAAAAGTGACAGACGACAGGATTAGCTATCGACGGGATTTGTGAGCCGTTCCTCCTATCTATGAATGAACAATAAGACTATAATTGCCAATTTGCTGTAATGCTAACTATACAGTCCAAAATAATTCCCTAAAGTGAGTGGCAGCAATTTGTGCTACAAAGATTAGGTATATTTGTTGATAAGATTAGGAAAGCTCCATCTTGGAAAAGGTAGAATAGATTTTCATCCCTAAAATGTAGGTAGGTTTTTCTCCCGCAAATGTAGGGAATTTTTGTTTCTTTCCCCTGAAATTTAGGGAATTTTCAATTTGTTTCCTTAAAATATAGTTATTCCCTAAAATTTAGGTAACATCCCCTAAAATGTAGGGAATAGGTGATAGAAATACACTCCACCATAGATGATAAAACACCACCCCCTTTAAAAACATATAGGCCAGAATACAGCGAGAGCGACACAACAAAGACGCCGTAATTCTGTTGCTGTCAATGATTCGAATATATGGTTGTCCAATATCACTTAACACAATGAAGATGACGCGACAAGTTTATCGCGCAAAGGGTTTAGCAAAATCTGTACATTGTCGCGGCAACTTAATTGACATTTCGGTCTAACAGTTCGCAGTTGTTTATAATTTTGTGAAGCTGTGAATTTTTTTGCAAAATGATTGTTTGTTTTTCTTCAAATCAGCAGGTAACAGCAAATTAATTAGTAATTAGAAGATAAAATGAAATAAATTTATTTAATTAGTGTTAACATAATGGGGTTTGAGGAGGAGCTGGTTGAAAAAATGCGCCAAAAAAACGAAATGCAGAAGCAGATGGAAGTGTTTGCGGGAACAATATGTGAGAGAGCTACGAAAACATAAAGGTAGTTCAGGAAGTGGGGCACTCCATGGTAACCAGTGGAAATATTTTAAGCTCATTCATTTCCTACGAAATTCTGTAGCATACTCACTGCTACATCTATATTTCACCATAATCGAAGAAAGTTTGCCCAGAAACGCAGCTTTGAAAAGCTCCCGAGAAATACTTCTCAAGCTACAAAACAGAAATCCATGTGTGTTTACCGTCCGATTCGATAAAATGTTTTATATTGATACATATGAAAAGTGACTAGACATTGATTTTATATATGCCGTAAAGCCTAAAATAGTATTCATACAGGAAAATAGTCTTTCAGACATTTTAAGCTTGGCTCCTTACCTTTCCAAAGGCATTTATTTTATATTACTTAACAAAATACCATTACAATTACTATTTTACGTTCAATAGTTGCACATTTAGATATGCAAGCAATTATTACTCAGCTGATAGTTTTTATTTGGGGAATCGCAGTCATTCGGTTAAGATAAAAATTTGTTTAAATAATATTATTAAGAAAGGTATTAAAACTAGATTACGGCTGGGAAGAAAAGAAAACAAGCTTAAGATTATCAAAAGATTTTCTTTTCGACTAGTTAATTTAGAGGAGCTTAAACAGATACTTAATAATATCAATCAGAAAAAAAAGACTTTAAAGGTCGAAGCGCCAGCATATTAAAGGATGGCAGAAATGTTATCGGAACTATTTAACTTGCGATAGTCAACTCTTTGTTCTGAACTGTTTAATTTCTGGCAGTCTTGTAGGAATCCCTTATCGTACCTAAACAAAAAGTGAAAAATTTGCATTTATGTCAAAACCGAAATATATACTTACTTTACCTGGAAATAGTTGAAAAGGCGGATCAACAACAACCGATTATGGAAGAGCATTGAATATCAGTCGGCTTTCGTGTTAAAAAGCTCACAACTGGCTAATAATGGAATCGAAGCAAGCTATTGATGATAGAAAATTTTATTATCGCTAATTTCATAGAGGGCTTTTAAGACGGTAGATATAAATATTCTCATGGACAAATACGATAAGTACGGAGCGATAGGAAGGTAAGCGAATTAGTTTCGAAGAGAACTGAAGTAAACGAGTTTATGTCAAGAGCAATAAATTGTTCCTTTGGAGTACCCCAAGGTTCTATCATGGGAGCATTGCTGTTTAATCTTTATATTAATTATATAGGAAATATTGTGGACTACTGTAAATTAAGATTCTTTGTAGATGATGTGTTATTGTATATTACAGGTGACAGTGTTAGTTTTAATCAGGGTAGGAGTAATTTGACTAGAGTCGTCGTAGTAAATGATAAAAAAGGAAAAAGTTAAAGCATAATAGTGCAAGAACAAAAATGATGGTAATTAACCACAGAAAAATCCCTCATCCACCACTTCAGCTTGCGCTAATGTAACAGTTCGTCAAAGTCTTAAATAAGAGTGGCGATTGTTTTAAATATATTTGTATTCTTTGTATTCTTTAAGGGTGGGACTAGGAAGTTGTGAACATTTTTCTCATCGGAAGACATTTTCCCCGACGCACCACTAATTCCGCACAATCACGGGAAGTAGAAAAGTTCACTTTTTCACCCAAGAAAGTCGCTCAAGCTACATCCTATCGCCAAAGCTTTCCTCCGCTGAATTGAAATAAACATTGTTAATAAAAAATATATTCAAAGTATCATAATGCATCATTTAAGAAATCCCCCATATCTGGAGATGCCGGGCCTAAACTTGTATGAAAATTGAACATTCCTCTTTGCACTCAAGTCTTTTTATTAAATCACGCGGCTAATCCGAAAAGTTTGAAAAGTAAGCCGTAAACCCTAGAGCGCTTGTCATTCCAATCGGAGCTATTTGATACTAATGGGCCGATTTGAGTCTTTACAACTGCAATACGCAAGCCCTTTTGATTCATTTAATTTGATTTTATAAAACTATTAATTAAGTCCAATTGGTGGAAAATGTCTCTAAAATTCCCTTTAATAGTTACACAATTTTACTGTCACCTGTTTTTTTTTATTGTTTCTCCAATAATCTTTAGGGCGGAAATAGCACACAAGTTCCAAAGAATTTAACTCTTTCTGAAAATAGAAAACCATCTTAAAGCCATAAATCAAAACTCTTAAGAACTGCTTAAAGCTCATGTCCGCCCGGTTAATGTCAGAAGCAGATTTTAATAAAGACATCAAAATGTGAATCACTCATGACATGGATGAGAGATGATATTTAAGAATAATGATCTCTCTGGACTCGATCCCTCAACTTGATGTATATACAAAACAGGGACACAAGGATTAACTGAAAACGTTGCGTTACGAGGAGAATACCCCTCCAAGACAGAAATAAACACCTCTAATTGAGAAAGATCATCTCTTCATCATCAGCAACAGAATGAGCGCCACACAGCCTGACAAGATCAGCACAGATTGTGGTATCTCCGAAAAGCGCGGTTTGTAGTGTAAGTACTTTTGCAGATAAGTTCGTTTTCGGGAAAGATCTGCAAGATGTTCCGCCTTTGATCTCTTGCTACTTGACGGCAATTAAACTAGAAAAGAAAGTGACATCAGGAGTTTAATGATGAGGAGAGATCGAGGTGGTGGTGGTAGATGTGACCTGATAAAACAACTCATCACACTATTCCTGCTGCTCCATGGGCATGCTTAGTGCTGGGTAAAAGAAAGATCGCGACGATCGCTAGTTAGCTATCTACATAACTAACGTGTCTCGATTTTTATGCCGCAACAAATCGTAATACTTTGCATGTTGGGCAGATGTTGATTTTGTCCGTATTTCCTTCTCATTACATTCGTGATGGTACCGCGCGGCAGGATCATTTGTTGATTGATTTATTTGAATTCGGACCGATTCCATGTGGATGAAGAGAATACGTTAAAGCAGCCGCACATCTATTATAGAGCGCTATATAGAAGAGGAAATGGCAATTCTACTTGGAATCGAGGGGATTTGAGAAGATTTACATTGGAAATGAAGCGCAGGATATGTGTCATCATGAACGTCGACCTACCAAGAGTAATATGTTCACAAGATCAGAGTTTTTCAATATAACGATTTCAATTGAAACTCTTTGATCTTCGTTTAATATTGGATTTCTGGAAAATTGGTCACGGTTAAATTTAATATTTTCCTTTAGCCAGTCGATGACAGACTTCCTTGGGAAGGACATTATTTTGTTTCTGTCAACACTCCTTCGACAAGATTGTGATATGTGATGAAAAATTATTTTGATTGGAAAGTTCCAATGAAATTGTTTACAAAAGTTTTGAACAACCCAAAAGTTCCGTGTAGCATTTTTAGCTATTTTATGATGCGGTTCAAGGCGGCTTTGAATTTTAAAAACAAAATTAAATTATTGCCTCATAGATCTGTCATTTCATAGACTCCATATAAAAATATCTGTGCCACTTATTTCTTAGATGTTTATCAGTTGTCATCGGTAGACCTATAGAAACGGTGTACACGTAAATACCTTCGTAGATGTTTTTGATGTTTTTCAGTGACTCATAAGAAATTTGGAGTAACTTGGGTCTATTGGGTCAATTCAAACGGCTCGCCTTGACTGTGCGCTAATCCTATCTTTGATAAGACCTACCAAGCTCAGGATAACTTAAAAGGTTAAGGTGTTAATTTAACTTTGTCAGGGGATACCCTATGTTGCAAGGCACAGAATGGCAGGAAGGAGATAGCGAGCATGAGGAGAATAGTGGAGTTGCTGATGTATATCACTCTTGAGCCTTTGCAAGGCAGAGGAAAGATAAAAGATGCTAAACTGTTCCTCATTCGCACAGTTCGGGATAAAAAAGTATCACGGAATTTTACTGTACGGCATTTTGAAGAGTAAGATGATGAGCATGGCTTACAGCGCAAGAATTGCGTGCAGTAATTAATCTACAAGGAATCAGACTAGATATTTCATCGGAACAATGACCATGCATATAGCGATAAGGAAGCGGATGGCATCTATCATTGCAGCGGTGCTTGAGTGAATTGATATGCCGAATCGACAATGAACTTAAAAGCTTTCTTTTAGACAATATCCAAGGAAGCTAAGGCTGTACCGCTATCCACAGGCTAGATGTGAGAATTCTATTCCATTCTTGGTCTGATATATACGACTTGTAGAGGAGCGCTAGATTGAACGGGCTGAAAAACTTCTGATCCTTTTCAGAAATTGAAAAACTTGCTTATTTTTCGGCAAAGAAGAAGTGATCTGTCCACCTTAACAGAATGGAAGAATTAATGCGTAAAATGCTTAGTGACGGTGAATCGGAAATTAATAGACCATCAAACGAAACGGCAGTGGTAAAATAGTAATCTTGTTTTAAAGAGATGAGATAAGTTTAAATCTTAGAATTCATTGAATTCAACGCGATTCGCTTTGCCCAAGTGAGGATATTATCAAGGTCAATGATTTAATTATGCAATCTCGTTTAATACACTAGAGCAGGGGTGGGCATGCATGAGATCAATGAGAGTCGCTCGCATGTCGGTTTTCCATATATTATGAATAGGAACACCATAGTACCTACTTAAATATGTTCAACAAGGCATTTTTTTGGATTCTCCGGTATATAGCAAAAGCAAAAAAAAAATTTATTTGTTATTTCATCTCACAACCCATTTTATTTTGGGTGACAATTTTCAAATGTTGATTTTGGCTCATGAACAGCGATATTGAGTGACTTGAAAAACAAATGAAAAAATAGAATAAAGAAAAGAAATAAAGTAAGAAAAAAAACCAAAAAATTGAGAAAAATAGAAGAAAAAAATGTTATTAAAAAAATTTAAAAACCAGACTCATTCGAAACGAATTGATCCTGTATACGCCTGCATAGTATCTAAGTACAAAAATTTAAATAGACAGCAAGAACCTTTCTTTAACTGTGGATATTATGATTCTGGCACCAGTTTCCAAAATTCAATTATAGAAGTAGATTTGTGCTACATTTCCAATGCGTGGTCCTATTTCATTTCATCTCCAATAACTCCAATTCCCATACCGCAAAATGTTTCAAACTGTTTCATAAAATAACCGCAACTCTTCTAAAAAGATCTTAGGGATGAGTTTTAGCATTTGTTCTAATTAAATTCACAATTTGCAAAACAACCTTCAACACATTTTCGTATTTTAAGCAAACTTAGCTATGAGTTGTTCGCGGTGAATTATGCAGTGAAGAGGTTAAAATTGGGAAATTTCAGGATTGTTGCTTGAAAGGCCAATGGCACGCTCTCTACCATTGTAGGCTGTCCGTCAGTCGCAACAGTGACGAATTTATGACGAGACAATTCAAAGTTGTATATTACTTACTTCGTCAAGTGCATATTACTGACATCGATACCGCGAGTTGTATCTACCTTCACATTTACGCCTGCAGGGTCATACATATGTATCGGACAAAACTGTGAATTGTGGAACCTTCTGAAGGTCTCTAAACTCATCGAGAGCTAAAACGGAATGCTGTATAATTTTTCAAATCAGACATCAACACCCTTTCACCAATACAACGTTCAGTTGCACCACGTGGCATAGTAAGTACCTGAGCAATCAATTTATGTAGTTTTCTATTATCAGGATCCAAAATGTTTAGCACTTTTTTTTTTAATTTCTTATAATAAATTCTCCTGCGCCATATGGACGTCAGGATAGACGTACACGCTATATGCAAAGCTATGAAAAAAATATTAGTTTCGTTGGATCTGCCATCTTCGCAACTAAAAAAGAAAAGAGTCCTTTATGCTTACGAAGCCTTGGTTGCAATGACTTAAGTTTCTTTGTTCGTAATTTTGAATTGAGTGGATATTGAGTTTAAAATTGGGAATGACTTTCTTCGTAATGTCGTGTAGTGTGCAATTGCATCGTTACATATAAGACACAACGACTTTCCGTTATTGTCAATAAAAGCTAATTTTCCGACCCAATTTTTTTGAAAGGTTCTATTTTTCATTTTCTAGTTTGTATTTTCGTTTTTGATGTTTTCTGAGTATATGTTAATAAAAGAATTTAGTAAGTTTATATCCAAAGTTTGAAATGTAAAGAAAAAATTAAAATATTTATCCTGCGGAAAAATTATACATCGTAAACAAGCTTAAATTGCTTGATAAGAAATTCTACCAGATATTTGAAGAAAAAAAACACGAAATTGAACATTTAGCTGATAAAAGTCTATCACAGAAATATGGTTTCACCCACAACAAAAATAGCAAAATAACTAAGGTAATTTAAATTCAAAATAAAGTATACTTTCTCCGTTGTTCAAGCACGCTCACCACCAAATAATTTTTAAACACGATTAAGGAAACGCGAACTCATGTACGCACTCGAATTTCTCATTGGTCATTTCCAACTTTATTGTTTATTGGCAATTTTATTTATTTAAGCCTATGACTAGTGTGGAATTTTTAATAGTATATTTTTACGTTTCTTAAAAAAATGTGTAATATTGTTACCTAACAAATCCATTTGGCGTGTGTGGTGTGCGTTTTCGTAGGTAAGTAATCTGTTTTAACAAGAAATTAAAAGCAACGTTTGGTTTTTTTTTATGCGCAACAGAAGTAACTCAAGTAACATCATTGCTAAACCTAAAATTAACACAAAATAAAATCCGTATAACAAAATAGATGCACATAGTTACTTATATCATTTAAAAAAAATCAATGAAAAAAGTTCTGAAATAATAAAACAGCCGATTTCAAATTTCCATGGGAGCTGCATTTAGGTCAATGAAGAGCCGCATGCGGCTCTGAGAGCCAGATTTGTCCACTGTTGTACTAGAGATTCAAAGGAGTAAGCAAACTCAAGGGTAGGTACTGTCATTGACAAAACTATGGATGGGAGTAAAAGTAAAGGAAAGCAGATCATTAATGATAATCAGGAAGAGAGACGGAGAGACAACAGAGCCTTGCGGCACACCGGCATTTATATGGTGAGGTTCAGATGTAATGCCATCCAACACCTACAATACAACCGGTATTAGGTGAATCAATGATAAAAGAGGAGGGGAGAGACCAAGTGTTTGAGCTTAGTTAAAAGGTCTGGATGCCAGACTTTTGGCCTTTAATATATTTATGGCAGCGATTTTGGAAGATTATGGTTCCAATGTTCCGTAAGAAAAGTAAGTATCTCTTAAGATGAGCCTCCAGTCCGGAAGTCATAATGGAGATTTTTGATGAGTTGATTAAGAAATCTTTGAAAGATTATCATCATTATACGTTTTTACGAAATATGAATTCCTTTAGAATATAATGTCATATCAGCACCACCCACATTCTGTTAAATTGTAAGAGACAAGCATCAGACATCGCGGAAGTGTTGGACGTCAAAAACAAAATTTATCCAATTAAGAAATTAAATGGATTATTTTGATTGGGGTTTTATCAATAGTCCTTAAAAAGGGCGTCATCTTAGGGATCGCCGACCAGATGGAAAGTGCAAACGATCTTCTTTTTAAAATTGCCCTGACGTTTCGACTTTAGTCATTGATATACTCAAGATTTTTTGCTTAATTTGCTTTAAATGGAATAAAATAATATTAATAGGGTTGACAACATTTATAATTTGAGAAGCACTAAATACATTTTGTAATAGGTCAAAATAAAGAGCAGAGTCTACAGTTTACAATTTCTACAAAAAAAAAAAGTCACGTTCATCTGGTTTTTGAAAAAAAAGAGCGCAACTTAACAAAAAGGTAAGACAATCCGAAACTAAAATTTTAAACCGCTATAACTGCGGAGATGAGTGCGGCGGCTCTGGTTGAGCAGTCCTCTGAAAAGCAATGAAGTTCTTCATACAATGAGTAGGTATTTAACGGTGACCGTACACCCTATATTTTTAAAACACAGGGTGTTTTGTGAAACACTAGCATATCTACTTTTTCATCCTGTATCTCCGAATCAGTTAAGATGGACCCTCGGCCATTCAACTTTTTGTTTGCTAACCGCCTGCCCTATAGACCCCATGGCGGAAACACCCTGTATAGAAAAAGCAAAGGTCTGTAACGCGGAAGTATTGCAGCTTGATTCCTTTTTTTTAATGAAAAATATATTTAAAAAGTAAAAAAATATTAAAAAAAAATAAAAAATTAATAAAAAATTTAATTACAGTATTGGATGGAGGTGCGGTGCACCACAATGGCCATTGCAATTTGAGATAAGGGATGAATTTTATTATCGCACACCAAGCTCAGGTCGATGCGATGTGCGGTGCTTGCCATTGTAGCCGTGCACTTAGTGTGGTTTCCAGCAATTACGTTCTTTCTGTTGTCTCGTCACCTTACGTACTCTTTCCTGCAAATTACGTTCCAATTGTAAAAACAGAAAAACATTACACTATGATTTTGCGACGATTGAATTGCGGCCGTAAGCATATGAGAAAATTCCGTCACGCTGTTTCTTGGAAACCATCTCTACTTTTTTTTTATTCGTGATCGCATCGCAAATGCGACGACGCAATTGTGCCAGCGGAAACCATCTCTACTAGTTTCTTTATACCTACGAAATTACGCCGTCGCGCCACATTCTCTTGGTAACCATTTCTCAACAATTATTTTTGGGCACGCTCTTGTAATATAAAAGCAAGCCTAATTGGACGGAGGCATTTTTTATATAATTTTAACATGCCCATTTTAATAAACATAAGCCAATCGGTGGAAAAGCGCCAAATCTGGGATCACTGTGTCTTTGCACAATTCATTATATATTTATTGTAAGTTTTATTTCCATTCCTCCTCCTAAGGATAAATTAGTCAAATTTACCCCCAAATGCCGACATTTCGACTAATTGCAGGGCTAAATAAGATCTTAAATGGACCATCCATCGGCTTTAACCACTAAGTATAAATGCCTTCCTTTCCAAATTACATTAAAATTTTTACCCATATTCTTAATTCGGTATACACACGTTTTGTGGAAGAAAAATCTCGACTTATTGTCAGGAAATATCACAACAAGATGTCCTTTCAGTTGATTTCTGGGCACATAGGGCTCATGAGGAATACAAGGGCTTACCTTTTAGCCAGATTTGGCTCTCGTTCTCCTTTCCTTTGACCGGAATCCGCTGCAGGCGTTGCCGCCTCGTTGAACAGGTCTCTCATCAAAGCGTATGTTCACATGAAACATCAGCAGCGATGGGGAAACCTGAGCACTTGCTCATGTATAAAGCTTTTCTTGATGGGCCTAATAGGAATACGCTCGTCTATCTAAAATAGGACTTGTGGATAGCGGTGAGTGTCTATCCGGCCTGAGAGGAGAACCTGAGACAACCCCGGAGTAGGCTGGATACGCTTGGGTCTGCTGTCCTATTTGTGGATGAGCTGAAAAACCTACCCCACCAATAGACTTGATGCACTTCATTAAGAGCACAGGAAGGTTTTGGTGAGAAAGTTTTTAGCAAGTTAGCGCAATGAGCTACCTTCGCCTCCGTGCTTGGGATTTCTCGTCCCCATGCATATAAAGAAAGATAAATAAAAGAAAAGGGGAAATAAACTTGATTTTGACCTAAAATGCTACTTGGAGGTAGATAATAAATATTTTTCGATCGCTTTTTGTTGAATACTTTGCAACTTTTTAAGCAGATTTGAAGTTGGGACGGCTTCTAATCTAAACCTCCATGGGCATACCCGAGAGGAATTTTCGACGGATCTGATCTGCCGAGGCCCTATTCCGCGGAACAGGTTCCGTTGATTCAAGTCCGTCATCGGCCATTACCAGTGCAGTAATTGTAGCAATAGATCTGCGGTCTTGAATATTATCTCACACACATTTCTGGTATTATGTATCCTTAAGTTTAAACAGCAATTCCAGTCGAATATTTTAAATCTTCATACGATCTGCCAGTTGCGAGCAATCTCAGAGTGGCAATTAAACATTCTTCGGTAGGTATGCATTTGTCGCATTATAGTGTCAGGTTTACTCAAATATGTTTTATAAAAATGTTGATAAATTTTGCCTATTTTTTGAGGCCAGCCATTCCCTTTAACTCGTACACGAATTTGTTTATTTCTTTACTATTTTCGACACTCTCGTAGACCCAGTTTTCGTCATCACAGCCAGCTGAAATTTGGCACACAGGTTCATGTCGCGTGACAATTGAATCTATCAAAATTTGAACCGGAAATTTCCATGGAAAACCCGGGAAATCGGGAAAAATCATTTGAAAATTTGGTACAAATTTGATTTGTGATAAATCCGTTTCAGAAAAAATGCAGAGTTTTCCGATTTTTCCGAAATTTTTTCCGGAATTTTCCGACTTTTCCGGAAAACTTTGCGGAATTTTCCAACTTTTTCCGGAAAATTTTCCGTTAATAAAGTTTTCTAAATTATCAAGTTCTCTATCCCACTGGCATCATTACTTTCGCTCCGACAATGTTGAAAACTTGCAGAAAAAACCGAGGAAAATTCATGTAAAACGCTTTTCCGGAGTTTTTCCGACCAAGGAAGCATTTGAGCGTTTTGCAACCTAAGACAAAGTTGTAGAGCGAGATGAGATGCATAAAGTAGCTTTTGTGGAAAACACTCCATGGAAAACTCGGAAAATCGGGAAAATCATCCGAAAAATGTTCATCGATATGATTAGTTATAAATCTGTTTCAGGAAAACTGCAGAATTTTCCAATTTAGTTAACGTGAAAAAGGCAGAAAATAAAATAAGTAAAAAAACGAGTTTTCAAACAAAACTGAGGCCAAGCCGCATGAAAAAGTAGAAAATAAACTTTTCTTCACACACAGAGGTGGACTCAGATTTTATTCGCTGACAATCACCGATATATTTCAGTCTGATCAATCAGAGGTAATAAGTGATTTGATTCATGAAGAGAAAGAATATTCAAGAGAAATGTCCCAATCAAAATATCTGAGTCCACTCTGTGTGTGAAAAAAAGTTTATTTTCTACTTTTTCATGCGGCTTGGCCTCAGTTTTGTTTGAAAACTCGTTTTTTATATTTTTTATATTTTATTTACTTAACAATAGGTCAAAATCTGTCTCACTCATGCGTAGATAATTTTTAAAATCGTCTGGTTCATTTGCCCGGAACTCTTTTATTAATTTCTTATGTACAAAGCATTTTTTTTTATTTAACCACTTTTTTAATTCATTTCGATCTTTCCTTCTTTTTAATAGTCCCACAGATCTTTCAACAATCCAGAAAAACCAAGTCCGCTAATCAGATCCGTCAAAACAAAAGAAAAAACTTGCAGTTAATTTTACCACGGGCCCTGATAAATTGAAAAGCCGGATAGATCTGCGGTCTGGGTTCGCTTATCAGATCCGCGACGTTAATCGACAGAGGACCTGATCCGGGGATCAAATCCGTACAAAATTCTGCTCGAGTATGGCCAGCTATTGATTTATTAATTTTTTTGTGAAGAATTTCTATATAATTTATCAATTTTTTGTACTTATATTTATAAACTGATATCGTTTTCACTCTCAAAAGAAAAAACATAGCAAACTAGCCCTGGTCTCCACTGAAGGTTGTTTCAGAATAATTAGACATATCTTTTACAAGGTGTTGGTTTAGACCAAATAAGTAAAAAAAATATTGAGTAATTGGTCGTTTGGGATTGGTTAAAACGACTGTGTTCGCAACATTTTTTGGTTTTATTTTTTTTTTTTTTAGAAAAATTAAAAAAAAACTGAGGCAAAGTCCTATACTTTGAAAAGATAAATTTTGAGCCTTAAACAGCTCGATTTAATTAAAAAATCGACATCATTTCTATAGGGTAATAAATAAATTGTCAATATTTTATGATTGACGAGTAGTATTTGGTTTTAAATAAGCTCGTTCTAAGTCCTTATTAGCAAAATATACCTTTAAAACGTATTCATAAGCATCGACTACCCTGCCCGTGGTTCCCAGGCTTATTAGAAGGTTAATTGCAGATGGGAATATGCCGTTACTGCAGATGGAAAATGGTTTCGGAAATCAAGCGTGCCAAAATTGCTGCTTACTTCCGTTCTCCCTCCAAAAATTCTTTGGAGTAATCCACGGAACATAAGAATTGCTGGTGCAACCCATGAGAATTGTTTTATTGATCCTAATGACATGAATTGCTATCTTATAAATGGCACTGGCTAGAACTCTCCTTCCTGAAATTTATATGATGATACGTAATTCTAAGAGGCATCAGTTAATACTGGTTTTTCGTTCCATCAACTTACAGGATGAAAAGAAAAACCAGTATAAAAAAGTAGGTTTGGCAGTGTCTTCAGTCTCGTCCAATGCCATCAGCATGGACGAAATTACGCTGAAATTTATCAAGCTCATATTTCCATTTGTCATTGAGACTCTTACTATCATTTACAATAATTGACTAAATCAGTCTGTGTTTCTTAAGGGCTAGAAGATCGTTAAGAGGGCATTCCTGGCCTTAAAAAATCCAATCCAAAATTTTGCTTTCCCGATTTCAATCAATCGGTTTTAGGACAGCACATAGCTGCACTAGAGCTTTTGTTAAAATTGTGGACGTTCTTAGTAATAATATGAATAATAATCTAGTTAATTTTCTAACTTTACTTGACTGCACAAAGGCTTTAGACTCGGTTGACTTTGGCATCTTAATAACGAAACTTTTTCATAGGTTTGATTTTTCTCACGCTGAGGCTCATGACTCAGATATAGTTACCTATATGGGCGAACACAAAGATTGTTTGTAAATAATATCTTATCATAGATTGTCTCTGGATATTATCAAGGGTTCCTCAGGGGCTCTGTTCTAGGTCCACTTCTTTTCTATTGTTTCATAAACGATCCGTCTTCTGCACTAACTCACTCTACAGGTACACTTCTATGCAATGATGTCCAGGTCTATTTCGGATCTCCCCTTGGGTTGACTGAAGATGCTGTTAGCAAAATTAACGAGGTCTTTTGCAATATATTAACCTTAACTGTAACAAAGTTAGGAATTTAGGTTTGATATTTATACCCTGGATGATGAAATCGTAGAATATACTAAATATTTTTCATTCCGTTTGTTTGTAACGCACAAAAATAATTATGGTAGAGCAAAATGGATTGGACACCCACGCACAATATTAAAAGTTATTTTGACTTTTGCATGCCCAGTTGTCTGTCCGCACGGTAATTCAAGAACCAGTAGAGCTGTGAAATTTTGTACACGGGCTCTTTAAAGAAAAAAGTAATTTTAAGTTCAGAAATGGGACAAATCGGGCAACCCCTTCTTGATGTTGCCATAAAAAATTTATAATTTTTACGTGTATTGTGAAAACGATCATTTCTACACGTTTTTATTGTACTAAAAGTTCTTAGACCAATTCTAGCTTTTTTCCTATATTGGGATGAGCATATTAGTAATGTGATGGGTAGGATATATGGGGGCTCTGCGTAGATTATCATTATCAGCTATTCCACTTGAAACTCGACTGGGGATCGTCAAAGCACTTGTATTAGCCTTATTTTTTTTTTTTTTTTGATAATCTATACTGTCAAGGCAACTCATTGTCTAAACGGAACTCAATATGGCATTTAATTCTTGCGTACGTTTGGTCTATTCGTTGTGTAGATACGATTATGTCTCTTCTACTTGAGTTGGTTAGTTTGGTGCCCTCTTTTTGTCTATTAAAAAACTTAGAACGCTTATTATTATGTTTAAAATCACTCAATAATTCCCGAGGAGATAAACCCATATCTGAAACTGGAATTTAGTTCATCAACCCGTACAAATAACCTCGATATATCAGTTCATATTATCTGCCAAGGGAAAATCTCACTACAACTCATGGAGCTCAAGAATATAACAGAATATCCCCAATCATATGAAAAGCATCACATCAGTGTGTGATTTCAAGCCGGCAGTAGTTTCCTATTTTCTTAATCCTGCAATTTAATTGTTTCAGCATTTTACTCTACCTTACTCTCTTTCCCTTACTTTGTTTTTTACTCTATTCTCTATTTGAGTAAAACTTAATTTTCTTAAACGTGTAATTTCATTTATTGATAAAATTAAATCCACAAGAATCACAGTCTGTACTGGATCAACCCCTGCTCATAAGAGAATCTTGAAGAGATATAACTTCTTTTTCCCTATTGAATTATCACTCAGTCCAGAGCTAAGAAATATTTTCATATCCAATGATGACGGATCGACTAGTGGATGAAAAAAAAACACATAACAAAACAAGTGGCCTCTCTCTTAGGTTTATGGATTACAGAAATTGATATAAGGATATGAAAAAAGGATTAAAATCAGATAAAAAATAAGGGAAAATTTTAACAAACACATTTCTTTTTTATTATGGAATAGTTTTTATTGCAACTAGTTTTTTTTTTCTTTTCAGTATTCAACATACGACCTGGTTGGGGTTTCAACCAATGTTTGTGTTGTTTTTAAACCTTAACATTAATTTTTTTTTTGTTTTGTTTTTTTGTTTTTATTTAAATATACACTTTTATCGACCATTTTATGCTTATTTATCTCATTCTGTATAATAATATAATAATAATAATAATACATTACATAAAGTTAATAAATTTTATGTGCGATTTGCTTTATACATTGGTTTTTTAACGGCCTCATCCTCCTCCTCTTCCCCTCATCTTCTCTCACTCTCATATTCTCCTACTGATCGACTTAGATAAAAGAATAAAAAAAATAATAATAAAAATAAGAAAAAATAAATTACACTTAGAAAGGAACAAACAAAATATTTTCAGCAGGTGAGAAAATAGTTTTTTTTTAGGAATTTTCATGTTTTTGTTTAAAACAAAATTAGGAATAAAGTTAGTTTTTGTTACAATGCTCAACTTCAAAGATGATGATATGTTGGGAAAATCTATGTATTGTGTGTGTGTGTTAATATTGTTGTCTGTGTGAAACAGAAGTCATATTCACATTATTAGTCTCGTAAAACATTCATTTTCCTATTTATTTTATTTTTATTTATAATATTTACACATTTTAGCTTTAGTTTTACTTTCTATTATTTTTATTTTTTTTTAATTCCGTAGTTATATGATTTTTCATTTTAGTAAACATTGCATTTAAATAAAATATATTTTCTTGTTTCTGTACACTTTCAATATGTATTAGAATTGCAAAACAAACAAAAAAAGAAATAAATAAAAAAACATGAAGAAATGAAATAAAAAACAGAACGGACAAACCAACGAACACGTTTTTCTTGTCTAAAAGTAAAATAAATAATTTATACAGAGAAAAAAAAAATTGTTTTTTTTATCAAATTTCATTTATTGTTTTTGTATTTTTGTTTTAGTTTTTTATTTTTTTGTCTATTTTAATCTTAAAAATTATTCTTTTTTTTTATGAATATACATGATGACATACGAGCTACTATTTACATAAAAATAAAAAACAAAATTAATTTGAACAGAAATTTACATTAACAACGCTTTTCTAATCTATATCATTCCCCCGGTGAGGAAAAATCTCGCTCCATTCAAGAGGATATCAACAAAATTATATTAACTAACCTAGAAAAGATTTTTGTTTTTTTCTTATTTTTTTCTTCTTTTTCATTTTGTTATTAAAAGTAGTAGTAACAACCTGCTCTCTCTGGTAATTTTAAATTAATTAATTGCCACAAATTCGTTTTTTCTGTTTTGTTTTAATCTTTTTGGGTTTTGTAGCGTTTTTGTTGTTTGGTGAGAGTAGTATGTAAGCGGATGTTTTGATTTAGGAATGGGAGGAAATTATTATAAGGATTGCAAAGAAAATTCTTTCCCACTGACCAAAATTCCGAATTAGAAAATTTGTAATTCTCCGTGAAACGTCAAAATCTAATTTATTTTCTGTACAGAATTTAGATTTTTAAAAAGCCCATTAAATTTTTTTTTATTTATATGCGTCTAACGGTGGTTTTTCCAAAACTTAAATTTTTGGTATTAAGCGAGATTTTTCTTGTTTTGGTTATTAAATTTTCGTGCTTTTCTTTCGGTGATATTTTGGCCTTAGGGTGTCTCCACGTTAAGATTTTAATTTCGGTAATTTTTATTTCGACATTTCGTTGCCAAAATTAAAAAATATTATTAAATATTTAAATCCGCAGACCACTTCTAGAGAGCCATTCGTATTTATATGTATGTATGTATGTAGTTCTGTAAGAAGGTGCCTACTTTAAAATATCTTTAAGTGTCGTATGATGAGCCATTTGGACATTTGATATGAGTTTAAGTAAGAGCGGCATTTAGTCTAAATGGAATTATGTATCCTCATCATATACTTATAAGTAGAAAATGGGAGGAAAGTAATTGTATGCACTGTTAAAGGACACAATTTTATTTTAATTTAATTTATAGACAAAAGAAAAAATGTCGACTAAAACATAACTAGAACACATAATAGGGTCTCAATACACAAAAATTCTTCAGACCGGTTTCCAAGCCTTGCTTAGGTATAATTTAAAAGTAATCCATAATAAAAATCGCACTAGATAATACGAATAAAGGCCGAAATATTATGATGACCACAATTGCCTTCTTTACTTGCATATGTAGGAGAGGCGTGTCGTTTGAAAGCTTTTAGCAAATACGTATCATGTTTGAAAATTGATATAAAGAACACAACGCTTCTGGTGACGATAATTCTAACGCCAAGTTATAGGTCAAAATGTTTACTTTTAGAAAAAAAACAGTAATTGTGAGTTTTTGAACAATATCACGAAGATTTTCTGCATTTTATTAAAATCTACCCAATTCGCTGTGAAATGAGAGTATACAGCTTTCGTTCGAGACGAGAGTTCTTTTTTAAGCTAGAAGTATCTTTCCACTGCAAATCATGACTATGATTTTCTTATTAATCAAAAATTTAAATACGTAATAATTAAACTAATGACTTTAATATAATAATTAAATTCCTTTCAATTACATTTCGTTTGCTTGTTGAACTTTATAAAAAGATTACCTTTAAGTTTTGGACCATCAATTTGACATTCTCTAATTTTAAAAAATAAAAAAGAGTACCAACTCATCGAATTTCAAGGAAAGCTTCCTTTTTTCTTTCTCTCTTCACTTCTAAACATCTTTTCAAAATTAGAGAATTAGAAATTGGAATGACGTCCATCAAACAAATGTCAGAAATTTAATTATTATATTGAATTTGTCATTTATTAGAAAATCATAGTAATGATTTACAGGGGAAAGAGACGTCAAGCTTAAAAAGAGCGTTCGTCTTTAGCGAAAGCTGTACTCTCATTTCACAGCGAATTGGGTAGAGTTTAATAAAATTCAGAAACTGTTCGGAATTTTGTTCAAAGACTCCAAATCCCTTTTTTTCTTAAATTAAACATTTTGACCAATAAATATGCGTTAGAATTATCGTCACCAGAAGCGTTGTTTATTTTATATAAATTTTTAAACTGGAAAAGTGTTTGTTTTTCGTTAATTCGCAATGCTAATAGCCTTCAAACGACACGTTTCTCATACATATGCATTTTATAACGCCATAGCCTGTAGTAAAGAAGGCAATGTGCCGACATAACATTTACGACGACAAATTAAATGTTGACCTTATATCGTGCTGTTGTACCAAATGGCGTCGACCAACTTTGGCGCCGTAAGCAGAGTTCGGGAATAATTGAAATTTTCTCATCGTAGTTTGATTTTGGTAGTTCTACTGCTTTGCTTTTCCAACAGAGCATTTAATTACTTTACCCGAAGTGATTTACTTTTCAAAATTAGAACTACTTTTGCAGCTTAAAAATTTCCATATGAACCCGGATCACTTTTTGAAAGCTCTTTAACTTTTTATTCAACCAAAGAAAGCTAAAACATATGTGGCATACTACAGCAAGCGAGAGAGAGAGAGAATGTGTAGAGTTTTCTATTAGAGGCCCATTAGCTCGTTTTAGTTGGACTGCGTTTTTGTGAGGTTTTGCACATCTAGATGTAAGTTGTCTCAGCTTTCACTATCCGAAATATAGTAGTGAAACGAAGCGCGATACAAGTCAGCTGACTGAGGCCTGAAGCACAATTGGAGCTTTTCAGCCAGCTTTCTTCTAAATTCAACTGAAAAAGCCGAATTGAGCACAACTGGCGTTTTTGGCATTTGCAACTTTAATTTGTTTATGGTGAGAACTTTTATTTGTGAATGCCATTAAGACAGGACTGCAATGCAACCGATAAATTCATGCTTTTTTTGGATAGTTTTCGAGATGCGCCAGTTATACTTAAAAAATAATATTTGTGGTAGCTATTAACTTCTCAGCTGTCTCAAAAATGTGCCAAAAGAAGCCATTCACATCTGATATTTGACATTCGCACAGTTGGCAGTGTTCGAAATTCATCAATCAAGTTGAAAGTCATTGGACTTAAAATTTGCAATTTGTTCAAACCTCAAGCCAACTTGAAGCTAGCAAAAAAGGTAAAGCTCTAATTGTGTTCTTCTACACTGATTTACATTGTCAACATATCTCAAGCTTGCTGAAAAACTCCAATTGTGTTTCAAGCCTCAGTGAACGCAGATCATAGTAAAAGGAAATGTTTATCTGTCATTTTTCGTGCACAGTGACCCTTAGAATATAAGGAGTATAGGAAGTGTAATAAGCAATCAAATTCTGACTCTCTTGCCGCTGTAGTGAGAGTTCAGTACAGGCGTGTAGTAGAATGAATCCAGATAGCGAGGAAACAAGATATGTGGTAAAAATAATGCGCTTGCTCCCACCGAAAATGCTCTTATTCGCTGTCACAACGTCAAGGTACCTAGGATTTTCTTATCTGTTTCAAATGTAGGCAGCAGAACATACATATCTCCTATTTTCCCTACTTTAAGGACCCCAAAGAAAAGTCACGCTCATGTACACGAATTTTATATGGCATTCACACTAGGCCGAAATGACGTAATTTTGATGAAATCGTCAAAATCAGCTCAAAATAATGCAATTTCCCATACAGCTCATTTCAGATCATTTCAATTAAACTTCCACAAAATTACCATCAAAATTACGTATTTTGTGACGAACGCATCCCAAATTTCTGGAACATTGGCATTTTATTTATTTCAAAATTACCGACCGTGGTTCATAGCTATGATGACTGCTCGTGTTTTGGTTTAAGAACAAGGAAAATGGCAATTGACGAAATTACAAAACACAGTGAAAACAGGGTCTCTGCGAAATTATTGCTCGAAATTACGTAATTTGAGGCCTAGTAAAAACGTACTATTAGAGGTATCAACATTTCCTGTTTTCTTTATATTCTAAGCAGTGAACGCACGAGAGCATTTGGTAGTGACAAATAGTCAGTTTTTACACGCTTTTTGGCTCTCAGTGAACGCACCCATACAAAGGAATGTTGCTGTCATTGGATTAATTTAGACAATTTTACGACGATAGACAATTTTACGACAATTTTAGACGAAAAGTGACTTAAAAATAGTGCTAAAGCAAATAATGTAAGTAATTATCTGTTGAAATTATAGTGATAAATTTTGAAGTGATGTTCGTGTAATTTCAGAATGAAGTGCTCGGTAAAAAATTGCCACAACAACACCAAGGAACGACGTGGGAAATCATTTTGTAGGCAAGTATAGTTATAAAATATTATTTTGTGTACTTTACACACCTTTGTATATTAAATTAAATCAAACATTCATAACAAAAGCGATGAAATATCGAAAAAAATCCTTTCTTCACCGAGATTTGTTTACGTTTGTGACAGCTGCGAAATTCCCTGAGTATGTTGGCGTAGTGACAGTGAATAAGAACATTTTCGATGGGAGCAAACGCAATATTTTCAACCATATATCTTGTTGCCCCGCTCTCTATTTGATTCTACTATACGGCTGTACTGAGCTTTCACTACAGCGGCAAGAGATACTAACCCAACCAGAATTTGACTACGCCAAATTTGGCTTATCACACTTCCTGTATTCTCTATATTCTAAGGAATCACTAGCCTCTCACTATTTCATGCAAATCGGAATATAAGTATTTTTTTACTGCCAGAAAGTATATAATTTCAGCAAGTGATTAGCCGAAGAGAAGATCGTCACTTCTTTAACAGCTTTTCCGTACTTCAAAAGTAAGGAGACCACGAACTTTTTAATTTCTTAAAACTTTGCCATAAAGTATTGGTGGGAATACCTTACGGAAACATTTGAAGCATAATATTAAACCTTTCAAGGGTAGAAATAATTTGCCTAGTCTAGTTAAAATATTGTCCAAATGCGCCAACAAGTTTTTTGTCATAAGCAAATTTTAATTTTTTTAGACTACTGCACTTTATTTGTTTTTGTTTTTTATTATAGTTTTTTCCAATTATGTTTTAATTTTCGTGGAATTTTCAATAGTAACACGTCAATTTTTAACCAGCCATCTATAGAAACTGAGTGAATTTAAAAACACAGAAGAATTGCTAAAACTCGATACAAAAATTGCATAGAAATGGTTCGAAAAATTAAAACAATTTTTTGATGAATCCGTTTCGTATGGGAATTATTAAATTAAAATTGTTCAGATAAATTTCACCTTTTGAACGATCATTTTTGAACATATGTATGCCCATTTCAGGCAACAATTAATCCATCCCTGGCCAATCAAAACGTCGAGAGTGCGTTAATTATTGTTTTTTTTTTTTTTTGAAAAAATAAACAATTTACCATGATTTTTTCAAGAAATTCTGATTGGTGATGGCCATTTCAAATTTCAGTTAAAACCATCAAAAAGAAACCAAATGTCTCATTTGGGGCTCAGAAAGTCAACGACAGATACAGGAACAACTGAGTGACGGATTTGTGTAATTTTTGGGTGATGCTACAAATGAGGTGACCACTATCGTGCGACCCAAATGTTGACACAAATTAGGAGATATATGGATTCCAATAAGAATGGACTATCCCCGACAAACTTTGACGAATGTATGACCATTTCTATTATGAAATCAACAAATTTTCAATAAATAAATAATTCAATAAAATAAAATTAAAATGTTTTAGAAATCTGCGGAGGAAGGACCTTTTAACACCTATCAAACTTAAAATCTCTTTACCTAGGTACATACGTAATGTTTAGGTGATTGAGGACAATATTTAAGCAAGAACAAAAAATGGATTAAATCCTTAATTTAACCTTGGTAATGGTCTTGTTATTTGCAAAATTGTAAATCTCGGCAAAGGGTAAAAAAAAAGAGTAAAAAATGCCTCCACTAGAAACGCTACTGAATTTTCCAAAATTACTCAATAATTGAGTTGATAATTTTTTTTTTTTTCTGTTAGGACAACCGAGGAGCAGAGGAAGTTTGGATTAAAAGTTATGGCAAAAGCTTTATTTGATTTGATAGAGAGTGTTCTGGCCAGAAATAATTGCATAATATCAGTTTCGTACAGAAATTATTAATAAACTATCTATGAAGAATCGGCACGCCGTTACTGCTTTGTTCTCAGTAAAGTGGGTGCAGGCTCTATGTGGGTATCGTCACCTTCTCCAACTACCGTAAATATTTTCAATATTGTCAGTTGTATTTCAAATTAAGCTAAAACTAGGCGCAACAATTTTTTGAAACTAGATTGAAATTGAATACAACGACATTTTTGGATTCAGCTGGTTTTATTTCGTACCGTAATAACTGACTTTATGTCAAAGTGAGTTTTTTCTTTGGTAAAATTGATGGCTTGCTTAAGTAAGTTTTGAAAAAAAGAAATTCTTCAAAGCATTTTGAATCTGTTCGGAACTTAGAGGATAAAATGGTTTTAACGAAATTTATTTTGAATAGGGTTCAATGTTGGGAATGGTAAAAGATAATTTTCTCACCGGAAGACTTCAATTTGTTTTTTTTTCTCAAGGTGGCAGAGAGTCCCACTTTTATTTATCGAATTATTTTGCAATCATACATACAATATTATAAAGGCATAGAAACATATCAGGCCTCGAGACTTCCTCAAAGCATTGACAAGGCCTAGCCGCAAGGCTCGCGCTTTGCTCTATGTTGGAAATTTTGTTTTCTCAGGCCTACTTCAGTCAATTTCTTTCAATATAAAAATGATAATGACAGCACACATCCGGTGGCGGTGTCATTTTGCTTTCAATTCTCTGAAACTAGCCTTGAAGCGTGCTGAGAGGAAGCATGAGACAGGCTAGGCCTAAGGCTTGCTTGGATATGTTTCTGCCTTAAAGATGTTTTACGAACGGCTCTACTGGAAGAAAAATCAAAACTAAACACATAAATAACGAATTACAAAATTTCCACTATAATTACATACCGTACCTGCCAGGGACAATACCAGTGCTATTTTTGTTTTTTTTTTACATAATTATTATAATTTACCTCATTTTTCTACAAAATAAAAAAAAAAATAAAAAAAATATATAAAACACATTTCCTTGCACTTTTGTCCTTAGTCGATCGCGATTTGTTCACTTAAACTTCTTAAAATTTCTCATTTTTACCATCAAAATACAAATAAATCACATGTAAATTATTGTCCAAAAGTTTTTCGTTTTTTTTTTCTAAATTTTATCTTTACTCTAATTTAAGTCCTTTCGTCAACGTCAACGCATGAAATTCTTCTATATATAAAGTTTCATCACTCCACGAGCTCAATACACGCTTCCGATTGTAATTTTGTTAAATACACAACAGAATTGCAAAAAAAAAACGAAAAAAAAATAAATTCACCACAGAGCTCTTCTTCACGGCCTTAGAGACAGTTTCATTTGTTCATGATGGGTCAACACCACACTGAACGCGGTCAATGGTCACGGTTTACCTGTCGCTGCACTGCTACTGGTACCCGGCGAAAGTTTCTCTGAAGACGATGATGATGTTGAATTGCCAGAAATTGGACCTTGAGAAGGCAGGGAAGGTTGTTGATTTGGTGGTTGCTGTTCTCCTCCCATTGAGGATGATGTACTAGAAGCTGATGGTGATGCCCCCGAAGGTGGAGCAGTTTGGTGATTATTCGTTGTAAGACTAAGTGGTGTAAATGGTGGTGCACCACCACTTACAGCCGCTTTCCACAGCAGAGGATTCATGCCGAGTCCATTGTGAGCTAAACTTGCTCCAAATGTTCTTTGGTGATGATCTAAAAAATCTGCAGGGGGTCCTGTCAGATGTGCCGCTGCTGGTCCATAAAAACCTCTATACAAATCTGGTCGTCCATAAGGTGGGTAATTTGGAATTCGTCCGGCTAAAGGTGATAAGATTTTTCCCGGTGAATGATGCTGAGAATGAGGGTATAAACTTGTTGGCGGTGAAATACCTTCATTCCCGCTATCTTTTGTTTCTTTACTGGCCATATCTGCTAAAGACCATATTCGCGGTTTATTTATAACATTTGGATTGGTGCTACCGCTGGAGGTGTGAGGATGACTACTTTCTGGTGGTGAACCGGCTGGTGGCCGCAGATGATGCAAGGCAGCTGGGTGGATTAAGGGATGACCGCCACCAGGGCGATCGTAAATATCAGGTGAACCATTTCCACTACCCGGCCGAGATTCGGACCATTCACTATTACCTTCTGGCCTATCTAGCATGTCGAGACGATTTGACGGTCTGTCGCTATCCTCTGTGGAACCAATTCCTGAGTCCTTGGCATCTGAAATTATTATAAGAAAATGATATAAGATTAGATCAGGGACAGGAAATATGTACGAATGGAAGATAATGAGAAAATAATAACGAAGGTGGTACTGGATTGTGTGCAAATGCCTAAACAAAAACTCTAGTGCACTCTGTGTTCTGGGTGGCAAGGCAGCCAGTTAAAAACAGACTATCTAGAGAAAACTGTCTGACATCATTTCTCATGAAAACTCTACAGAAAATAATAGACGACATCACTCAATGCCGTACCATATGCCTACCAATCCGGAAAATCCACCGACGACACTCTCAGCAGTTGGTAGAGACTATCGAGAAATCCTCACAGGAAAAGGAGTTTCTTATATGTTCCTTTATGGACACACAAGGCGCATTCGACAATACTCTCTTTGACTCAATCAACAGGGTATCTGAAGATAGAGGCATAGAAACCTGGATGGATTGGCAATATGCTTAAGAAATACTTATAACAGCTACCATAAGCGACGAATCCACAACAATCATGGCCTTTAGAGGCTGCCCACAAGGCCAGGTTTTATCACCACTACTATGCCTCCTAGTTTTGGATCAACTATTAAATTTACTCCAGGAGGCCGGCTTTAGGCCCAAGGATATGCTGATGACATTGTAATTTGTGTTAAAGGAAAGTTTGAATCAGGTTTACTCGAGCTTATGCAAACTGCTCTTAACACCGTTACCAGACGGCGCCAGAGCATGGCACTATCAATAAACCTAGGTAAAACAGTTCTAGTTCTTTTTTCCAGGAAAAGGAGTACCCAGATGCTCCAGGAGATACTATGGCCAAAAGAGTTTCCTTTGAAAAAGGTTACCAAGTAAGCAATAATGAAAGAAGCCAGATACTAGACAGAGGGCTCCAGTTCCCGCAACAAGCCAAAATTTGGTATACTGATGGATCCCGGAAGGATGGAAAAAGAGGCGCAGGGATGGTTGGTCCAGAAGTGGAACTATCCATTCCGCTTGGTGCCTCACCTTCCATTTTTTAGGCCGAAGTCTATGCTATAGAGGTTGGGGTTCAGGACAGCCTAAAAAAGGGCGGTAAAAGCTCCAACATCTACATCTGTTCAGACAGACAGGCTACGCTGCCAGCAATTTCCTCTCAAGTTTTTGAGCCGAAACTAGTCTGGAGCTGCTACTCGAAACGCCAATTACTGTCTAGGGACAACCAAGTAATCTTGGTTTGGATTCCTGGACACGAAGGAGTGGATGGTAATGAAAAAGCGGACGAACTGACTGAAATCGGAGCTGAATGTTCAAATACTGGTCCCTACCCGACACTTGGCCTACTAAAAAGCCACTCTAGGGGGGATGTGCCTAAGTGGGAAAACAGGCAACTGGCGTAGCGCACCCGGTATCGGGCAACCCATATCTCCTTCAGAGGCGACAACTTATTAGACTTAGCAGACAGTCGGTCAGAAGATAGGCAAATCCGACAGCGAACTGTGTTGACTGTGCGAAGAGGAAGATGAAACCTCGTGTGCATGTTATAAGTGAGTGCCCAACGCTTGGAGGTCTAAGGCAAATCACTGGAGAAACACTAATCTCTCCAAATAATGTCTGCAATCCAGCCCCAAGGGCAACAATCGAGCTCGACAAAAGACTCGGAAGGCACAAAAGATGAACTATGGTCACGGTGTCCGCAAGGTCCTGGAGGCATAGTCGCCCCTACTCTTAACATTAACGTCTAGAAAATAATCTTATATGAAACTGGTACATTTCTACGAGATCGCGATCTTGGCTGTAAAAGCTAAGCAATCGAAATGGATGAGTTCCAAGCGAAACTCTACTGTAGATAAACTTGGGGGCTACAAAAAATTAAAGCTATGCTTAGAAAATCGCTTCTAAAAAAGATAGAATTTCCAAGCTAGTAAAATTTAATAGGAAGCATCAAGTCCGGCTTTTAATAGGACTGCTATTAGGATACTGGCAGCTGTGCTAGCGAAGATCTGGCATATAAGATAAATTTACAGCCAATGCCATTCTTAAACCCTCTGAAAATGAAGGTAACCAGAGAATTCCTATCCAGATCATCTGATAATGGGGCTGGGGTTCTATAGCTATTTGTCGGTCTATCCTCTCGCTCTGTCCTCATTGTTTGCTTTCGCCTGACTGAAATTATATGATATATTTTTGTAGTGTAACAAGTTCACCCATGTACTCTGAGGATCCCACCTAAGCTTTTAGTTTTCTCAATAGTTAAGGTAGTTTGTTTGCTGTGTTTTATATTACATTACGGTTTATTACTTGAGCGTTTTGATTGATAGATTGATTGAAAACTGAGGTAGGGGTCCCTATGGGGTCTCTGGAACGTAGGCAATAACAAGGCCCATTGTTTACCCTAAAAAATTATGAGCTCATAAGTTGCAACCGAATGCTCTTACGAATTTCAGTATTGGCTCCCTGCCCTCTTTGCCGGCTTCATGTAGTACTTACGCGTTTTACTTCTTAGGTAAATTTTTAAATTAAGCCATTTTATCTTACAATTACTTTTATCGAGAAAATAAATATTTTTTTGTCATACTAAGCTAAATTAATCTATAAAATCAGCAGAATCTAATAAAAAAAAATCAAACAAAAACCAAATACTTATGGAAACTCACCTAACATATCCTTGTCATCGTTGCTTTTATGGTCGTCATCATCAACATTAGCATCGTCATCATCAACACGATTTCTAGGCTCCCAAGTCATTTTATTCTCCTTTTTCAGTCTTCGTCGAGCATTTGCAAACCACGTCGACACTTGCGTCAGGGTCATTTTGGTAATAATCGCTAACATTATCTTTTCACCCTTAGTTGGATAGGGATTCTTCTTGTGCTCATTTAGCCAAGCTTTGAGCGTTGATGTCGTTTCTCTGGTAGCATTCTTTCTTCGTGCTCCATTTAGGTCCATACCATAACTGCAACAGAAAGAAGAAGAAGAAAATATTAAATCATGCGATTAAAACGATTGCACACTGTCATAAGCTGGTGATAATAACAATATTATTCCAACTTGGTTCAAACATGGCCGATAAGGCTTTCCACAATCAGCAGAAAAGTATAAAAAAAAAGTAAAAAAAAAAGGAAAAAAAACAACTTTAGATTTGAGTAAGTTAAAAAGTCATTCATTTACTTCACCCACTTCGACCCCATTGAACACAGCTAATTCAGTCGATTCAGCAGTTTTCGTTTTTTTTCCCTGGGACTTTTATCTCAACATTCATAGACGGGAAAGCAAAATAGAAAAAGTTTTCTGGCATTTGAACACTTTTTCCGGCATCATTGCTTTTCCTAAATCGATTTTCCAACCATTTTCTTTTACGCGAACAGGAAAAATAGAAAAAATTCTGCGGTTATTAGAGGGGCGGAGCGCATTTCACAGAGTGGAAAGAAGTATAGTAGTCGCAGCTATAAATTATCAAACTCTGAAAATTTTTCTTTCTCCTACACCACTAGGTCTAGGGGGAGGACTATGCATTCTATAGTATGGGAGAAAAAGCAGCCAGTTTACAATATCAAAGCTCGGTCAACCCATCTCACAACACATCCAATCCACCCCCTACCCTATCTGACTCCAAGCCGACATAAAATTTATTAATATCGTTGGTGGTTTTGTGCCGTTGTTTGTTCACCATATATATACCAAGCGCGCTGAGCAGGCCTGTCATGGATATTTGTGAAATTTTAATTGTGTTCGCTCTTCTACTGGAATGAGTCGGTTGTGCCCCGAAAAATGCCGCTTAGACCAGAAATTGGTCATTTAACGATAGCCGCTACTTCAATTTGTGGTTTTTTAATATTTTCCACAACGAAATTGTGGTCCGGCCGCCGGGCCAACATATCCTGCCCTGGCCGCCGCCGCCGGAGTGATGGTGTATTATGTGGCTGAATAGGCTTGTATATCGACAGTTTGAATTCGGTGCCCAGAGCTCTCTATATTGACTCTTCCTCTGGGCTTTGGTGAGGGGTTATTGACCAAACGTTGGATGGTCCACCAACCACTATATGTAGTTCAATTCATTTTTTGGCCTGCGATGATGTAAATTTTCCACTGTACTTCCTTCCATCGAACATACATATTTGAACTTGATCTATGATGTATATCGGGGGCATCGTTTTTTCTGTGTAGAATATAGAATTGCGAGGCAAACGCAACAAGCCGTTTTATGGAGGCAATTTCAGTGACCACAAACAGCATATTAAATGAGTTTTAGTGGCGATCCTAGGTGGAGCAATTTTATCCTAAATTGCGAGTATTTTTTTTTTTATTATATAAATGTACCCCTGATGTTGCAAGAGTTTAAGGGATACCGACATTTTGATAGGAGGCGATAATTAGACCTCAAAATGTTAATAAAATCCAACTGGGGTGTATGAGCGGAGCATGGTGTTGTACATTATAAACGAGGTGCCATCTTGCAATTATTGTCTGCATGGTTTCAACTAGATAATTTGTATTTTGCTTTAACGCAAAGCGATTTTGTAGCTAGTCACTTTAGAGAAGTTTCCTCATAAACATATCCATTCAAATTTATTAGATATTTCTTCGGGGCTTAAAATTTCTCCCCACTATTTTACAGCCGCATATTCTGTACCTGTCTGAGCGACATAAAATAAATTTAAAGTAAACTTATTTGCTTAAATTTGATACCCATAGTATGAACTAAATACATTCCATGGCATCCTGAATCTAAACCAATAACTAACTTAGACACAAACCATTGAATTGGTTCCCATATTCCCTCGATTTCCTCTCCCACATTTTGTTTGTTTGATGAAAACCCCGGGTAAACCTAGGGCAACTGCGGGCTAGACTATCTTGTTTTTTGAAAAAGCTAGGGCTACCGCGAACTTACACTAAAAATTTCTTGAAGAAATGGTTTGACATTTGTCACTTGAGAACTGTCACTTGCAATTTGTTGCTGATTGGGGCATATATATTACTTCTTGAGAAAAAATGAGCAAAAATTAGAAGAAAAGAAATGGAAAAATAACTGTTTACACGCAGAATGTCACACTTTTACACACCATGCCGTTTAGGCGACCAAAGCGTTATCATTTTCCAGCACATCGGTGTGCACATTTTTAGCCTAGCGTAATGTCTCGGTGCATTTAGTAGTTTTGACGTTTAACGTAGTTTTTCTTTTAAAGAATTTTCAAAAGTGACATTTCGAATCGAAGTGCCCACCAACGGTTCAGTTGTTATCCCTACATTTTCAGTCATGTGATGCCCACACCGACGGCTGAAAAGTACACCTGAATGCACGACGAGTGTCTTTAAAATTTGTTCGATGAACACAAAAACCCTGAGTAAATATTGGAGGGGAAATATCGAACGAACATATTATTGCTCATTGAAATTCCAAACAAAGGGAATAATTAACACATATTTCTTAAATTACAGACTCATTTTTAACTAATTCACATATCTGGGACTGACACGGTTGTTATTTATAAAAATGACTAAACTTTACCACAGACAGTCTAACCAACATCGATGGCGATGTTTTGGCCACCAGAAATATAGAGCAAGAAACATCGCAAGAATTTCGGACTGAATACAGATTTGGCTGTGGTGGTGGGTATACATCAGAGCACTATATAAAGGTGAGCAGATTGCGTACATTCCTTTTATGATTGAGATTGGAGACATTGAAATGTCAATATCAAGCTCCTATTAATCCTTATATTTTCGTGCTTAGTGTTGAGAATCATATTTTTACTGGCCTTTTACCGGCAAGCATTACGATTGAGTCCAGTAAAAGGGAGCTTGTTACCAACTATCGTCCTATTGTTAAATTGTCTTGTATTCAAAAACTGTTTGAAGCTTCTTTATATCAATTTTTGTATTTTCATTGTAGTGGAGCTCTTAATCCTCATCAGTATAGTTTTATGAAGGGAAGGTCAACCACAACAAATTTGCTCCAGTTTACATCTACCTGTATCGTTTTAGCGTGATTACGAAACTCACTATATTTATACAGACTTCAGCAAGGCTTGTGACAAGCTTCCTCACTCTGTTTTGTTATTTAAACTTAGATCTTTAGGCTTACCAATTTGGTTGTTGAACTAGTTATCATCCTACCTTAAGGATCGCAAACTTAGGATTCAATTCCGGTCTACTCTGTCTGAAGAAATAACGGCTTACTCCGGGGTTCCACAGGGTAGTCACTTGGGGCCCCTTCTTTTCATATTATTCATAAATGATGTTTCCTATGTAATTACCAAATCTGATTTGCTAATATACACAGACGATCTAAAACTATATATATCTGATCGACTGGCATTGCGACTGTCTCAAATTTCAGGATGACCTGGACAGACTTGTTGAATGGTGTGAAAAGACTTCTTTCATTTTAAAAGTTGATAAATGTAAGGTAACCATTTTCTCTCGTAAGCGAGTCCCTTCTAAAGTAGATGATATCTATATTACTAAAGCTCTCTTTACTACTCTTGTTAGACCCATTTTGGAATATGCCAGTCTTGTCTGGTCTCGCTTTTACAAAAATCACTCCGATCGTATTGAGAGCGTGCAAAGGAGATTCTTACTTTTTGCTATAAGAGGACTCGAATGGAGGGATAGACTTCATCTTCCTCCTTATAACGAAAGATTGAATTTAATACACCTTCCTACGCTTGAGACTCGTAGCAAAATTTTATATTAGCTTTGTATTTCAACTTGTGAAGAGTAACATCGACATGCTTTTGATACTTCAGAAAATTAATTTCAATTCACGATCTCGACACTTACGATCTAATGACTTTATTTATTTGTCGTCGCACCACCTATGGACACTTTGAGCCTATGACTAGAATGTGCTGTACTTTTTATTTAAATTTCCATTCGATAGATTTTAATATTAATAAGACTCAATTAAGAAAAATCTTCAATAATTGTTCTGTACTTTAGCTTTAATTTAAGTATAATGTCCTGGGACCATTGTAGCTAGCATTTAGCGAAATAAATAAATACATTTGTTTTATTCTTTTATTTACATTGAGAAGGACCAATAGGGTGACGGTAACAAAAAATTTATATACCTATAATTTTTTTTTACATATTTTCGTAGAATAAAATGTCTCGATTGTGCTCATAAAATATTAAGTTTAAATTCAAAGAATGACAAGAGTTATGGAGACTTAAGTGAACCACTGCATGCGTCTGCAGCCGTCTGTAAATTGATAATCCTTTCGTAATCCTCTCAAGAAAATGTTTATGATTATAATTGGAAAAAAGTAGATAGGCGCGTATAGTCTTATGATTCTTTATTAATCATTCGGGTAGTGCAAAACATTATTTGTTTTTGTCTAAACCCGAACGAATTTTACAATAAACTATATATCGACGAAAAAACTGAAATTCCATCTTTAAACGCGATTTTTTAAAAACATCATTTTCGTATTGGTTTTCGTTATAACTCAAGTCAACTAGAAATTTAGTCAGAAGGTCGCTCGTTAGATTTATTTCAGTTAAGCGTAGCGTTTTTTTTTAGTTGAAATTTTCAAAAATTAAGTAAAAAACTGTCTGCATTTTTGAGGAAACCTGAAATTTTATATTACTGAAATTTATAAAAACATTTTTTTTTCATTTCTTTTTTTTCTGACTAGGTTAGAGACGTAAACCATAGAGGGACTTTTCTCAAGCAGACCGCCGCGGAAGGACTTTTTCCACAAGTAAATTAAAAGTTTTATTTTTGAAAAAAAAAAATGTTTTTCAATAGTTTAACGTAGTATCGTAAGTATATGTATGATATCTTGGTGCTTATGGTCGTTGAACGTCTGCAGCGGATATCTACGATATCAGTGTGTACCTAAGTCGTGAATACTCAGCACACACTAGTTGTCTTTAAGTAGAATGTCCTATTGAATGTGGCTTAAGAGTGTACACTAAATATATTGATGCAGACGTCCTCACAGAACTGAGGACCGCAGCACAGTTACAGGCGCAACAGCCAACCAAGTAGACCCTAAATTGCGATAGGGCTGCGAAAGTCCCTAGGCGGTTTCAATGGTCAGTTTGAATTCCGCGAGACAACCGAGAATGTCCTTGGTGTGTCACCAGTAGTGGTAATAGCACCTGAAAATTCGGTAATGAATTTATAAAAGAGAGGAGAATATGCGGTTTGTCCTATCGCACGAATGCTTCTACTTGAAGAACCCCAATATGGCTTCAGGCAAGATAGCGTCACTACCAGACTTGTCTAGAGCTTCTAGCCGTTGTTGAGGAACCTGTAACACCTGTTAGTAGCGTAAATGCCCAGCTGACCTTATGTGAAGTTGGTCAAGGCGCCTAGTCACTACCGTTGAGGCTAAACCAGTTTTACAATCTGTGTGTACAGTCAGTTGGCGACCGAACTAGTTGAAGCTGTTCCTATCTAATGCACATGCGATGAGTTGCTGTCTTCACCAATATTCTTTCTCGTTCACAATTAGTTGCGGTATTGTCGCAAGACAACTTGAGTCGGGCTGACCTAAAAGGAAACACCTCAAAGGAAATTAAACGGACCGCTATCTGAGCTGGCATGAAAATGACCCTTCTGTAAAAATGAGCCAGATTAAAAGTCGCTTGTTGTTGAAAGTTTTAACCTGGATTCTTTTAATGATATTTCCTTTATCGTTTAGAGTTTTTAAAACATTACAATATTCCTTTTAGGAGCAAACAAACTTAATCGGTATACATCGAGCATGACAAAAAAATAAACTGCCGTATGGTAAATCTGTCATCAGACTGATTTTCTTTATTTTTTATTTTTCCTATCTTAATATCGAGGCTTACTATCTCACATCCTTTTTAGTTCGGAAAGTTGCTTTTAGCTGTACATAGCGCAAACCCTACAAATGTGGCGTGGTTGTTCAAGATAGTTTGCAACGCGTCAAGCCGCCATAATAGTATGCAAAACAGAACAAAATTTATATGTATTAAATGTTCGCTTGAATAAATCTCAAGATTTGTGATTTTAGTAAGCCTTCCCCCTTGGTTGGTTGCCCCTTAAGTTTGAATTCAAGCTAATTATGTTTTTATTAACGAGTCGACTGGAGGATTCAATTTATAAAGATGTGAAAAAAGAAAAAAAAACTTGTGAAGACGAGGAATCGAACTCGGCCCTTGAATTATAGACAAGAGTCACATGGGAAATGTTGATTGAAAATAAATTAAATTGTATTTCGTCATTCGCAAAGAAGGCGCCATTGTGAAAGCAAGTGTTAATAAAGAAAATTTAATTGTGTGTACAAGAAGAATTCTAGTTTCAATTTATATTTCAAACTGACAAAAGTCGTTTCTCCAGAATTGGGTAAAATCCCAACAATATTAATTGTACAAATTCAGTTCACTATTCTTTCAACTTTTCTAGAAAATTCTACAAGTTTTACTTCACTTTAAGTAATTTAGTCAATAAAAAAGAAACTTCAGTTCCGATGACAAAAATGATTCGATAAATACTTTTAAAAACATTTTTTTAATGATTCAACAAGATTCCAAATTTCTAGATTTCAAGATTAATATTAATTTCCAAATTTTTCTATGAACCGAGCAAAAAGATTATTTTGACCTCTTGACCATCGATTTCAATCTGATCTCTTTGTTTTTTTTTTTTTTTCAAACTAAATTCCCTTAGGCCTAAATATTCGCGTGTAAAAAAAAATATCATTTGCAGTTTTCCAGAAAATTTTCCATTTCAGGTAACGATCCAATCTTTCTACTTATTTTTTTTACATGCTATCGGTTTCTTATAATAACTTCGCCCAAACTTATCGATAGATATTGAGATGAAATTCCTCGATCCAATATTGGTACAAGTATTAAAATTTTTCAGTCTGTCCCCAAATATTATTGTCAATAGAATGAAAATTGCTGTCAAACCAATAAGTAAATAAATATTACAAATTTGTCTAATTTTATTTATCTTATTAAGAAACTTTTGTGTTATTTATGTTTTGTTTAAATGTTTTGTGATGTGAAATTATTTTTGTCGTTGTTAAGTTTTGTGCAATATATTTGTTTACATTCTGATTAATGAAATTTACTTTAGATATTTAAATGAATTCAAAATTATTGAAGAGCTCACACGATTAGAATAACCGAGATCTTAGGTAAGTACTACAACTATTGAATGAGGTATGTAAAAAAAATATACTTTGTGATAATTATTCTTTTAGGCTGATGATTGTGCCGCAGCTAGTTGATCTTTTATTTAAAAACCTCTCCCTTTACAGATCACTGCCCGTTAAAGCTATAAATTACATTAAATAGATTTGAGGTTATATATATTACAAATTGCAGAATATTTGCAAGTTTTGTAAACACATTAGACCTAGAATGGTATACAACTCCCATATATGGGCCGGGGCTGGTCGCACAGCATTAGCATCATTGCATATTATCCAAAAGAGAGTTGACGATTTGGCAATAACTTGTCATCACCGCCGCAATGTTCGATGCCTTTCGCTCCTTTATCGCTATATGCATGGTCAATGTTCTGATGAAATATCTAGTCTAATCCCTTGTAGAACAATTCCTGCACGCAATACTCGCGCTGCAAACCGCGCACATCCTTTAACCCTTCAAATTACTTTCGGCCGTACAGAAAAATTTCGTGAAGCTTTTTTATCCCGAACAGTGCGAATGTGGAACAGCTTACCATTTTCTGTTTTTCCTCCGGCATACAATCTGGGGAAGTTTAAGGGCGACATACATCGGCACCTCCGCCACTCTCCTCATATCCCCTAATCCTTTCCCTATCTCCTTCCTTCCATGCTGTGCTTTGCATCATAGGGTATCCCCTGAGCTTGGCTTAATAATATAAAAAAAAATCTATAGAGGAAGGTGCTGCGATTTTTTTTTTTTTTTTTTTTTGACAAACTAATGAGCAAGCGATAATTATTGATTTTTAACCAATAACTTTCTAATAAGTAGTCGAATATGCAGTTAAAAATTAATATTTCAGAATATATGGTCGTTCTCGCGGCCCAAGGTACAACATACAGCTGTACCGTGGATAGTGGGGTATTGTATCTTGGATCATTTGTAATTTACTAAGAAGAAATGACGGTATAACACCGTTAAATTAAATTACACTCTTTATTCAACCAAGAATAACAATATTCGCAAAGCTGGTTACTAAACAAGAAGTGGCTATAGCTCAGAGCTGGGCAATACTTAAGTAAAACAGGACTTAAGTACTACTTAAAATAAATTTTCGTTACTTAAGACTTATAATTTAATACTTTTGAAATAGTCTACTTAGTACTTAAAACAAAAGTACTTGCTTCTATTTACATGTACTTAAGACTTCGTTTTGTACTTAAGTACCAAGATTTTTACTTAAGTATATCTGAGTCTATTAAGTACCTACATATAAAAAAAATATCTAACTCTTCGTAAAAAAGCAAACATAATCTCTTGCGCAGCTCCTTTTTTGTTGAGTTTTAAAGCAAGTAAAAAATTACAAAGCGTGTGCCGCACCCGCGAGTCAAAGCAGAGCTCTAGACAAACTAATAACAGACAAACAAGACTTTGCAATTAGAACAAAAACCAGTAACTCCTCGATCTAATATAAAATCGACGATGCCTCGACCAAATTCCGATGAAGCTGCTTATTTTGTGTTTTTTATATTATGTTCTATAGAAGATGAGGAGTGAAGGTTTTACCCAATGTGCATTGTCTTTTGAAAATTATACCAGTGGTTTATTTATTAAAACTAACTAAACGGTACAAACTTCATTATATTACTGCCAACGTACATAGATTCTAAAACAGTACTCTAAAAATTATTTTAAAAGATACTCGGTACTTTTCATAGGCTTAGTACTTAGTTACAATTACTTTTCACACATGCGGTACTTGTATTTACGCTGAAGTATTCAGGCCTTCGGTACTTGTACTTAAGTACTTTTTCTTTGGTACTTGCCCAGCTCTACTATAACTATACATAGGTAATTAAGTTATTATATATGTAAAAGCCGGGCTATGGCTTTTTGGACATGTCCGTAGTAAAAATGTTTGAAGTGGTACAAAGTACATACCTCTTGCAAATGAAACAAAACCTGAGCTGGAATCCAAAGATATAGGAAGAATAGAACTCTAACACCTTCAATTCTTTATCAGTCGAAAATATTTACTTTTTCACGACTATTCTGTAAAGGGCAATAATTGCACAGTTTTCCGACAAACTAATTGGTAGAATAATTTTTGTGCCATCTGTGGACTAGTAAACTCGGTGTAAAAGTGCGTTTATGTAGGTGGTAACTACAGTCCGGGTAGAAAATTAAATGAACACACCACGGTACACACATGGCCAAGGTACAGCATCTTCTCTAGTATCGCAGAAGACCTTTTTATTTATTTTTTTTAAATATCTAAATTCTAAAAATTCATTCCAAACTGTGTTATTTTACTTGTTCGCTATATTTGCATTCTCCCCTTACTTTATACTCAAAGAAAGTTCTTTCAAATGTGCCATAAAGTTGGATAGAAGCCATAATATTAGTTTCAGGCTGCCCAAAAACATCTACCTACCTAGCGTAAATTTAAAGACAATAAACAAAATGCACAAAAAGCACCTAATAAACGAGCCTTTGTTGGATTAATAAATATCAATTGGTGGCAATGTCTCTACCGGTAAAGCTTCTGGTATGAAGAACATGTTGCAACCTAACATTGTTAACCTCATAAAAAGCTCGACATTCTTGAACCTAACATAAATGCTCAGATCAGATGGTCTCCATATAAGCGTTGAAAACATTCTTGTGGCTGTACATTATATATTCATAACATGAAAGGTTAAATCACGTCAAGTATTCCATGTAGGTGTCCCATATTGAACTATATTAACACCTGAGGGAGGAGAACAAATTGATTTCAGCACCTGTGGACATTTGCACCACAACAAGATAACTATAGTCAGTCGCCCACCTGCAATCCTATAACCATTGTATCATAAGCAGCAGCAGAAACAACAACAACAACAACAGCAGCTCAGACCATAGTCGTCAATCAATAGACTAGGCCACTTCCATCTTTGGTCACTCCAGCAATATTCCGACGGAGACAAGTGTTCACTACAATTACCGGAATGACTATTTAATGGAAAATTAGTTAATCACAGCATGCCGGGAATATTTTTATTATTTTCGATTCGCATAATAATAAGGCAGGGCAATATATATTTGCATTTAATTATAAATTAATATTAGCACAAAAGTCATGTTAAAAAGGGGTCATGCCGCTTTTGGAGTGTGCATGATCATCAACTTTTCTTTTGAAGTATTGAGAGAGAGCTATCGCACGTAGCCCCCAAAATAATAACAATATAAAATAGCCATTTCCCCGAAAAAGGTGTCGACTGATCGCGCTATGAATTGTTCAGCGTGATCAAAGAACAACACAACTAACAAGTGTCATCACCGGACATTTACGGTAGCCCTGAGTCAGGCCATTACTCATGTCATTCAAATGCGGCCAAATATTCAAAAAGCGTGACAGGAAGCAGTTATTGTCTTCGATAAACATAAACCAGAGAAGCTTAATCGTCCGTCAACATTGTCAGCACCTTTAACGCCTTAAATTAATTGCACGTTTCAGACGTCATAAAGATGTCCGTCGTTGCCATAATTCACATAAACATTGAAGAAAACTGATGAGTTTTGAAGAGTCTCTGTTAGTATTAATGAAAAGAGTTGAAAGATGCTTGTATTATGCGCAAGCACGCACAAGAGGCGCGATTATGCGCAATAATATACTTCAAGATCGTGAAAGAACAAATTATAGCGTTGCTTTGACGTACCTAACATGAATCCTGCAGAAAGACGTCATCAGACAAAAGGAATAGTTGGTAACACGTCGTCGATTAATTCTCTTCTCATACGATCACTGGTTCCAGTAGCCTTTTAATGGATAAAATAATCCAAAATAAGCTGGGTACATATGCGCACAACAGGGTCATTTGTTCAACCCAAAATGGTAGTTTTGCGCACTTGGTCTTCTATAAAAGTACTCCGATTGCTTGTTAATTCTCGTCCGATCAGTTGTTTAAACGTATCCATAGTGACGGATACCGCAGTTTTGCGTGGAAATATGCTAAGCTTAATAGGTTTAAAACGCGCGCTACCATCTCGGAATAAATTAAATAAATTTTGTCCGAAGAATTTTATCGATGAAATCGATTAAATCCAATTCGTTCAATTGAAAAGTGCCAGGTATAGGTACCCGTTTTCGGGCCTGTTTACAGGTAGGCGCACAGGTACAACAAATCAACAGTTACTGGCTGTATATATAATAGAATTGATGTGCAACAGAATCTGCTGAATTCACACGTCCAAGCAGTTGATAATCAGCTTTGGCTGCAAATCTTATGCCCACCAGCATCTTCACTCTATGTGTGATGCGTGATTTATTGCAAGTTTATTCTTATGTGCGCGAAGAGCTATATAAGCTGTGTAAGAAACACCATCACCTCCTCACTGTATGAGGTAACAATAATGCCAAGTGTATTCTTGCAAGACGCCATGTCGGTCGTGTTGTCATGATGAAAATCACACTAGCAATTGACACATAGTGAAAATGTACCCGCACAGTTCAATTTACACAAAACTGCGCCACGTTAAGTGACTGCTTTTCAATCGCGATTAAGATTTTTATCTTAAAAAAAACGCGTCGTCAACTTGTTGAAATGCAGTTTGGTAATTCTTTTCGTTTTGCTTATATAAGTTGCTCTGCATGGGAATCTTTTACATTTACATAGAGTACAAAATTATTATAGCTGACTGCAAGCTGTTCGGATGCACAGTTAAACATTAATGCACTCTCTTATGTTGTCGTATGGAAATATAAACACAATAGCCACGATCAAATCGAATTGAAATAGATAATAACACGATTATAAGACAGATAAAAAGCAATGGGCGTACAATGGAATATTGTGTTACGCCTACTTTCACATTTTTTAATCTCTCTTTCGATTAGTAAATTTTTAATTTACATATTCTACTACTCTTTTTACTTTTTTAGATAATGATCTTAGAGATGGAGAGCTTAATTAGTGTGATCATGTTCTGAAGTGAGAGAGAATGGCGAACTTATTTGAGAAGCTCATGCGTGAACAGATCTTACTTTACATGGAAACAAATCAAATGCTTACCCCGTAACAGTCAAGATTCAGAACTGGGCACAGCCGTGATGCTGCTTTAATGAAAGTAACGTCCGACATTTGAAGAGTTTTCGACGAAAATCATATGACAGTCCTGACACTTCTGAATTTTTCAGAAGCCTTCGACAGCGTCAACCATTCCAAGCTCCTTACAGTTTTATTAGATAAGTTTTGAAGATTCTTCATCCTCGGCGGCAGTTATCCGAAGCTTCTTTATTACTGGACGATCTCAACAAGTCAAAGTCTATGATTTACTTTCGAGAAGCTTGCTTGTCACGTGTGGGGTACCTCAGTGTTCAATCTTAGGCGTCTTATTATTCAGTATGTATATAAATGATCTGCCCAAACGTAATAGAAGACTCAAAAACTCAATTGTATGCTGATGACGACCAGATAAATTTTGATAGGCTAGTTGGTCTGATAGAGGACAGGGACTTGAAAAGAATCTCTGAATGGTCAAGGAGGCACGATTTACTTTTAAATTCCAATAAATCAAATTACATGATCTTAAATCGTGACAGTTCCCAACTGTAATTCCAAATGGCGCAGCCTTACCTTCTTACGTTGCCAGTGTTGGAAATCTAGAAATTATCCTCAACACTTCTATGACTTGCTGCGACCACATTAAAACTACATAAGATAAAATTTATGGCATACTTGGAAGGTTCTGAAGTTGCTTGCGAGGATTCTGTCTGCTGCTCTTCGTTCTAGGCTGATGAGAACACTTCCATTGTCCAATTTCACAAGTGGAAGCAATATCTTCTCCCACTCTCACACTTGGATTTGATATGTAGGAGAAAGCTGGGTACCGCTTTCATTGACTGCATCCGATTTATTCGTAGATGGAGCAGATGTGATGACATCTCTCTCTTTCATGTACCGGGCATGTCTTTAAATGCTCTATCTCATACTGATATCTATTATATCTATATAATATATATATATATATATATATATATATATATATATATATATCTATTTTCCGACCTTAACTTTTTAAACTTGGATGAGAGGCATTAAATGCTGCGTGCTCCTTGTTATCAAGATCGAATTTTAGAACGCTCTCATTGCACCGTACGAGCTCAACCAGTTCATTTAAAGTGCTACTAACTCGTCCATTTGGCTTCGGATGAGGGTCATTGTGCTCACATTAGGAAACAACTATACACTGCACTTTTATTTTTTATTATTTTCATGTTAAGTTTAGTACTATTTTTGCTTTTCTTTTCTATAACCAGGATGACATGGTTTGTATGCTCTTTCACTTCCTGCACTTCTGCTAGTTCTTGCTATTGCTTATTTGCAATTTTCAAGTTTATGTTTCTTTTAATATTAACTTTATTGCCTCGCTTATATATACATATACCTATGTAGGTCTGACATAATTGCAGTATTAACGGCAGCTATAGGTAGTTTCAATCGTCAATCAATTTACTTTTTTTCTCGTTTATATGGACCAAGAATTAGGATTCAAGATTTTTTCAAAACTAGTCCTAAGGGTTCGCGTTTCATTTAATAGTTGGCACTGTTCCGAGTCGAATCAAATGTGAGAGCATAAATGGTAATTCAATGGAAATTCATGGAAATCCAAATAATACATCATTACAAAAGAATAAAAAATTGAAAAAGAGATACACGGCAAACATATCGGCTTCACAAAAGGTGTGTGCGAGTAAAGGAGAATGCCTTTTTTAGGCTCGAAATGAACAGACATCAGAGATGTCTTATAATACTCTGAACATATTTTATTAAAAATGTTTATTTCAATTAAGAGGGAGGAGGCTTGGGGGTTGTCCAAGTTTGATCTAGTACAATATGGAAAATCTAATACAGAATCAAATTCCTTAGGTCCTGACAAGAAGTTTGAGTACCCACACTTCTATACTCGGAGGCTTAAATAGCGATCCCTATACTCACATTTTTAGTAGGTATTTCCCCCTCTTTTTTATTCGAATAGAGGTACTAGATTTTTCGCACCTTAGATCGGCTCTAACTCAGTAGGGTTTTGTCCAATCGGAAAACGGGTTTCATTGTTTGCCTCAGCTGATTACAAGATAAAATTCGTAGAGGAAAACATTTCTCTGTATACTTTTAGGGTGGGGGTAGAAACCTCAGGCGGATGGTAGGCAGTTCCAATACGGCATGTTGCATATTAAATTAAGGTCTCGCCGAGTACTATCGAGCGGTGTACATTTTACTAATTCAGAAAACTTTGTCGGGACGTTTTTGCAGCCGGAAAACCCGTTTTCATGCACTTGAGTCACATTACGCATATAATTTTGCAGTTTTTTCTTCCATGGCCATTAGTGCTCTAATGTGAACATTTTTCTCATGAGAAATCATTTTCAACGATGCACTAATTCAAAACACTCGCGGGAAGTAAAAATTCCACTTTTTCACCCAAGGAAGTCGCTCAAGCTAAATTCTATGGCCAAAGCTTTCCCCTGCTTAATTGAAATAAACATCGTTAATAAAACATGTTCAAAGTATTATAATGCATCGTGTCTGTACATGTCAGGCCTAAATTTGTATAAAAAGTAGTCATTCCGCTTTCTGTTTAGTATAAGTCAGACTTACTATTTGCAACGTCATCACATCATGCTCCTCTGCATATCTTCTAAATCCCTAATATTCCTAGTCGAATTAGCTTATAAATGTAAAAATAAGCATCCGAAATACCTACTCCAACCTTCATATTCCTTCCCCCACTAACTCTACAAACCGAATAAAATCAAAAGCTGACGTAGTGCAACAGCCATAAAATAGATGTCAATAAAACGGAAAGTTGCCAAATCAAGAGGAGAACAACCAACGAGGGAGAAATCTACGAGATCATTAAGGTGAGGGCCAAAGCAAAGCTCCAAAAAAATAAATGACACGAATATGAAGATATATTCACTAAGAGAGCAATCACTTAAAGATCCAAAGGATCCATAACTCCGAAGTACTTACCCGAAATATAGGCATTAATCGAAAAATTAAAATGCAACGGGTTGACACGTACATATGTGAAATAAGAAGGTATATCTCTCTTGTGCCGGTATGTATAAAATGGAAAGCTAGTGGCTGTACGACTTTGAATCCACTAAATTTAAAATGGAAAACTATCCTGCTCTAACTGCGAATATACTTTGAGTTCAGATGACAAATATGCTAACGCTTACGATTTGTTACAGCTCCCTTAAACTACATTTCTATAAGTAGTACACCAATGCTCTACTTCTCGACGCCACTAATAAATAAAATATAAAAATTTAGTGTCATTTTATAATTTAAATCGCTCTAAGAACCAAATACTCAGAAAGATCATAAAAATCTTGTCACATATCACTCCTCACATAATTTACATCTGTCGAATAATTTCAAGATTATTTCCGCCCTTTACATTAGTGAAACAATGTCGTACATGTCCCTATCTTTAAGTGTCACAATACTACAGCGCCGCATTATTGCGCATACTTAGCCTGACCTTCCCAAAATAAGTATCTCCAATTTGTATCTCCACTCAACGAAAATGCATCCTCTTACAGCTCTTACATGAGTGTGGTCCAATTTTTCTCACCTCATCATTTTTCATGATCGTCTGTGGCAACTAACAAACGTCAAAAATCCTCGAAAATGAATTTTTTACATTTCTCCGTTAAGCATGACATTTTCGTGTCTTATGAGTGTAATGAAAGTGATGAAACGCTGAACATGTCAAAACATTTAAGAGGAATTGTATGTGTGGTCCGGAAAAATCTGTCTCATTGGTAAATTTTTTTGGAAAAGTGTTTTTTATTTGTGTTTTTTTTTTTTTACTTCAACAGTGCAACACTAATCCACGAAAATCTTTGTCAAAACAATTATCTTCACCGTGAAGTATAACTAACTTAAGTTCGGAGATAATTTTTCATTGTGTATGAGAATAAGTCTTCGTTGAATGTACATAGATAGTAATTGACACATCCATTACCGGTCTTACTCACAAATACGGTAAAATCTAAAAAACAAAACAGGATTTTGCTCTTAATTTTTCCCTTCAGTTGATGTGTAACAATCCTAACCACCGCACTCTGTAATTTCTTCCACCCCTCTTCATGATGTAATTGCAGCAGCAAGCAAGCAAGCAAACAGCTTGAACAGCTCGACAGAAAAAAAAAATCTCGTAAAAAGGGGAGAAAATTTGCAACAACATCACAAAAGTAAAATCGTCCTTGTATGGTGGAAAAAAAAAAGATTTCTACAGGATTGAAACGACTTTCCCATTGGATATGCTCTACTAAATCTTTGATTAGGGTCATTAGAGATTGTGTACTTGGGTAAGTGACTTTTTTCGTAATTTCATTATTTACAAATAAATGTGTGTCATTTGAGGGGAATGTCTTCGACTAATCGCACTTATAGCAGCCACAACGTTTTTTAAAAAACTTTTCAAAGTATCTGGAGAGTTAGGGTCTCACATTAGGTCCCAAATTCATATATGATGGTGTGCACACGTATGTTATTTAGGTGTCATCGAAAAAAATTGTAAAGAAGATACGACACTAGTCATAGGTATGTGAACAAATTACAACAACAATAAAACAAAAACTTCAAAAGGTAATTTGTGTAATTGTTATTTTAGGAGGAAGAAGAGCATTACAAAATGTCAAAGTTAACCGTTTATCAATTCTGTGGTATCCAGATCAACTGACTATTAGGAGGATCGGAAAGTAATGTCGTTTCTGCGTATGCCAATATTTCAATATTTGTTTATCATTTAATGGAAATGGAAGCAAATCCGTGTCATAAAATCGAGGAACTGGAACCAAGGCAAGGAACAAACCTTGATCGATCGACCCTTCAAGGACATTTGTAGAAAATGGCTAAAATAAGCAGAGCGGCTATTTGGGTTCCGTATATTCTGTTCGAAGAAAACAAAGCTAACCGATCTACCACCGATCGTTTATTTTGAAGTAACTGTGAATCGAGTACATAAATCAATCTTTAATTGAAAAGTGTCCAGCGATTGCTAAACAAAAAATGAGTTATTCTACAACACGATAAGGCAAGACCGCACTGCGTAAGACGAACGCCAGAGAAAATTAATGAATTGGGGTGGGAGGTACTGCATCACCCACCATACTCGCTCGATATTGCACCACATTGGATTTCCATTTATTTCGATCGTTACAAAACTTTCTATGTGGCACAAAAATGTGAAAATTACGATGATACCCAAAATGCTCAAAAACCAATGATTTTTATCGATCCGGAATTGAAAAGTGCACACTAGATGGCAAAAGGTTGTTGATAACGAGGGTGATTACATTATTGATTAAAAATAAAAACTTGTTAAATTTGAATTTAATGTAAAAAAAACGACATAATTTCCGGTGCCCACTAATAGATCACTAAATTACCAACTCATAACAAAATATGACTCACTGATAAGTTTTGTCACTAGATAAATTGCAGACTTGGAAGATAAAGTTGAACAAGTGGATGGCACTAATTGTTGAGTGGACCAAATAGAAGTTTCTTAGAATAACAGTAGAAATTCTTGGTAATGCCATCGGAAACAGAGCTTTAGTAGAAAAACACAAATTTTGATAGGATTCTACATACCAACATATCCAAATTCTTAAAGAATTCTTAGCTCTAACTAAATACTACAGAAAATGTCTCCACTAAAAATAAAACTTGATCCAAGTTAACGAAAAATTCGCTACCATCTTCGAAACTGATACCCTGTGAAAACTTCGATATGATGTATATGGGAAAAAAATCTCTGGCACTTGAGTAACCCGATGGGTCTTGATCATAGAACAGTTTAGTTTCAACGGACATGTATCACTATCCAGAAATAGCAGATATCCTCAGCAGATATCCGAGAAAATTACTTATTAAAAATAATATTTTTTATATTGCAAAATGAAACTATCTTTCATGAAGTTATTATCCTTAAGTCGTCCCTGCAATGCGGAATATTTTAAAAAAACATGCACAATCATAAAATGAAAGTTGCTCACATAATTGTTAAATTGAGTATATGCATGTGTGTAACCAAAAGACGCTCAAACTACTTTAAAATCATTATATTTCTAACCAAAAAGGTCTTTTAATAACTTCTTAGTAATATTTATAACCAAAAAGTTGAAGTTTTATCGACGAGGCTTAGTTTGATTATTACAAATAGAAAGCTTTAAATATACCATAAAAAGAAACATATTTATCTCAGTAGAATTATTTTGGCTCGTCTCCTTTCTCCAAATTATTTCACTACTGCTATATTTAAATAAAATTAGATTTTAATTAATTTTTAATTATAATTCTGCATATTCAGTACAAATTTATTTCTATGAGGCTTGCAGAGTGAAGTAAAATCAAATAGTTATATACGTCTATCCACACTACGTAGACTAAGTGACTAGATGTAGTGGAAGCAGTGAAGAAAGGCTTAGTTATCAGCATGGGATGGCAATGGATTTAAGAAATTCAACAACATCAAATTTTAATATGGTTATGACCCAGACATCTACGAATATTAAAAGTAATCTTGAAGAGAGTGGTTTCTCAAATAGCAGCTGCTCGAAGGCACAATACCAGCGGAATTTGGATTTTGGGTGATTCCTAAAATAGCAGAATTATCTTAAGCACAATTTTTTTACAGATTTACAATAAAAACTAAATGCTTATAGGATGAAAGCCATCAGACTATTCTGGGGTACCAGTTATCCAGTTTTGACTAAGAGGCAGTATTGCAGTGGATTTTCAGTACCATGCTTGAGAAATTGATATGTCGTAAGACAAGTAGTACCTATTGAAAGTGTGTAAAACTGGTCAAATAACCCAAGGCGTAAATGTAGTTTAAAAAAAAAGAAAACATAATCTCTATTCTAACTAAAACGTTAGCCCCTCTTCCACCATTTATATGTATACACATTTTTGCTATTGTCGTAAGGCCGTCTTGAGTTTGACACTTTTGTGTAACAGAAAGTTCAGAAAGAAAAGAAATCATTTGTTGGGAATAAAAAACTAAAATTAATTAAGCTCTCTACACCTACAATCTTTTGCTAAATTTTAAGAATACGCATGATCCATGTATTCGAAGAAATATTGATTGTGGTTTGTTTGCTTTGATTGTTTCCTAATTACTGACGTTCTTACGTATATTTAATGCATCGCCTCAGAGAAATTAGCGGTATTTTCAAATGTAAATTTTGCGTAAGAGCAATTTTCTCGCAATATAAATTTTAATTTCTTCAACTTTTTGGGGGAAAAAAAATTGCAGTAGTACGAGAAAACTGTGTAAAATAAATTCATACGGAAATATTAGGCGATACCTTAACGACATATTACATGTACCTTACCTACCTATACATATGCTTACTTATATTGGCAGAAAAAAAAATGTTGTGTGTTTTACCTAAGGTCCTTGGTAGATTATAAATGCCAATTCCGATAGCATTTCCATCCGTTTTCTTTTTTGAGTTATTTATTGTAAACCTATCTTTTCGAGGAAGGATTTCGAGCTGATTGCTTTCCACAAGCCGATTAAACATGATTCAAAATTCTATAGTTGACCAGATTCATATTGCTCTTGTTAGTCCTAGCTTTACCATATATGTTTGATTTATGTATAAGTCCGTAGCGAAAATCGAGAAAGTTTCAAAAGAAAAATTTTAACTAATAAAGCGGTTTTAATCGATTATATAAGTCACATTCTGTTCAATGACTTTCTGCCATCTATCCACAATCTTCATTATTCCTCGTTTGTAAAATTCCTAAGAATTTTGTGCAAAGAAGTCTTCCAAGTGGTTTTTGAGAACGTCCAGAGCACTGAAGGATTTATTATTTAAACTGTTCTGTATAGTATACGGCACAAGTGATAGTCTGAAGGTGCAAGGTCCAGACTACAGATATGGTGGGTGCACCAAAACATCCCACTCAAGCTGCAATGAATTTTATCGGATCATCAAAGAAATGTGTGGTCTCGCGTTGTCCTGGTGAAACAAAATGCCCTTTCTGTTTAGCAATTTGGGCCGCTTCTGTTTGATTACTCGCTTTAATTTGCCCAGTTGTGGGTAGTACTAGGACGAATCAATTGTTTGGTTGTGTGGCAGCAGTTCATAATAGACTACTCATTTCCAAACCCACCAGATGTTAAGCATGACCTTCTTTGGGTGTAATCCAGATTTTGCGACCATCTGAGCAGCCTTCATGCCCTTCGACCATGACCTTTTTCGACTGATATTGTTGTAGGCAATCCACTTTTAGTCGCCAGTGATCATCCGCTTTAAAAATGGTTCGTCTTTATGGTAGCTAAAATTCGGTCCATTAAATTCTTTTCACTCAGTTCGTGCGGCACCCAAACATCAAGCTTTTTCACCAACCCAAGCTTCCGTAAATGTCTCGAAACAGGCGACTGGTTAATGTTGAGGTTATCTCCGTAGTAGTCAAATATCGGTCGGAGTCGATTAAAGCCCTGATTTGATCAAGATCATTAGTGACTGATCGACCTGAGCGAGGATCATCTTGGAGATCAAAACCTTTGATGATCCGTGATCGCATTTCGACAAGAGCCTTTTTTCGAGCGATTGTCAAATTATGAGCAATCCAACAGGATCAGAGATTTCTCACGACCAGTTGCTCATGTAATATCCTTTCTAAATTTGTCACGCTAATACCTAGTTTCGCCTCTACCTCACGATAAGTCGATCTTACAGTATTTCATTGTGCACGGTATCGATGTTTTCTAGTACAACAACCGATTCTGGACGACCTTCATGAAATTTATCTTCCAGCGAAGTCCGGTCATGATTGAATTTTATCAGCACACTGCTGAAAAGTTAGGCCACTTCGAAAATCATTGCACGAAAATGTTCACGATTTAATTTCATTTTTTGACCGACATGAAATTATCAAGTCACCAAAAAGCAAACAAATAGTGTTCATATGACAAAACGTTCTGAGTACGAATATTCTAAAAAATGTCAAACTTTCCTATGCAAATGTCAGATCGCCGCAAGTGACATTAATATTGCCACATTGCAAAACTTATGGTACAACCTATGTATGTGTGTTGTGTAGGTACATCATCAACGTGTTCTATTAGTCACCAATCGTATTATCAATAGAAAGACAATGTGGTCTAGACAACTAAAACCCTACATGAATGGCAATCAGTTTTAATCATAATTGTGAAGACAAAGTACAAGCACGACAAAAACAATAGTCATTGACGCACTTTCCACATCTTTTCTATCATCAATGAGAAAAAAGTACGGAAAAAAAATAAAAAACGGTTTCAGCATAAACCATAATTGATTATACCGACCGCAATGTACATACATACGTTGATCTTCAATGTCAAATTCTCCGATCAACGACTTAAGAAGAGAACAATCCAAAATGAAATCCGGAAACAAAACACGCACAATCACTTGTATCCTTAGATAATAAAAAAAAAAAATGTCATTTAATGTCATCTACGTCTGGCCGGAAAACATTTAATGCACATCGTAGATGGGCGCCCAGTCTCACATCACGCGCAAATATGCAGTAGGTAGGTAGTTGTGTGATAATTAAATGGCGATCGTGCGGTTAAAGGACAACTAAATAAACGCAATTTAACAATTAACAAAAATTCCATTGAACCTTTGTAAACAGCCGCTATCAGTGATCGGCGGCCCGCGCATACAAAATTTGCATGCACGCAATGCGCACTTCACCAATTTCAATAAGGAGACAAACGCGCCAAGCCATAAGGCATAAAAATGCAGATAATATGTCAACTGAAGAGTTTCCAGTTAGTAGCTGGGTAGGTAGATAGGAAGGTAGGTAGGTAGTCGTCTGGTAAGTACGTGCATAAGAAAATATTTAAAAACAAAAAACTGAAAACTCATTTAGGAAAAAATTGGTGTATAATTCATTTTATCATTATTATCCAAACACACATCTTGATTGCGTTGCGTTCCTTAACGGAATCCCAGACAACCTCGGCCCTTAGTCCACCGCGACGTTGCGGGCCCACTTAATAGGTATAGCAAGATCGCACGATCGATTTCATATAAATATACGCATGCAACACGACCAGTGCGAGCCAGCCACGTGCGTCACATATTGATTGGCGCAACTAGAAATGAGTAATTTGAGTAGTTGGGCACTTTTGGTAGTTTGTTTCTCGTTAGCGCATAACTGTCGTAATTGTATTCAAATTTAGTTTTAGTAGGTGTTCTGTTCTGAGGAACTGATTCGCGGAATTTTGAACCGATGGACGAGACTCGACGATCGCCGAAAATAGCATGCCCTCGTACAGTGTGCGCACAAAGCTAGTCAGGAGATAATGAGCGTCGCTCAGACGTCAGCAGTTTTCCATCAATTTTCATAAATGGAGGAGGCTCTATTTTTGGGCATATGGTACAATGAAGTTGTCTCACACAAATGGGTTTCAAAGGGAATAAATTAAAAGTTTGACAGTTATCATCTGAGTGCACATTTGATGCAATTAATCACAATTCTTAAAACGTAATGGAACTTACCTATTGAATGGGTAACCGGCAAATGCCGCATCATACGGATGGTAAACAGATGGATAAGGCCATGGTGCTGCTCCAGCAACTAAATTCTCTTTTAGGTCAAGTCCAGCCTGAAAAGTATAAAAAACAAAAATTTAAGTGTTAAAAGAGTCATAACCGCGTATCACAAAAAGTAAAAAAAAAAAATAAACTCACTAATACACAAAAATACGGTGAATAATATATTTTTATCAATACATTTTACGTGGTATATATGCCATTGATCCTTGATCTCATTTTCTATTCTAATTAACAAAATAGCGCTTAACACATGCGCAAAGATAGATTCAATCAATTCAAAATCCACTCTTGACACCGAACCGAGCTGAGCTTATAATCTCACCAAGTAAAAGATAATTGTCGACAATCATTTTGACATAAATTATTCTGGTGTAAAGTGTTTCTTTTTTTCTTTTCTTTTTTATCCATTAATTTATTGACAAGCTTTTTCTGCGTTAAACAACATGTTAATTATTTTTAATGACAGCCAGCAATAATAACGACGAAACGAGCAAAAAACATACTTATGCACCCAAGAGAAACTGGTTCCGTTCCGAAAGATTTGATTTAAATGGACGATGAAAAGTTTGGTTTTTTTTTCTCTTCGTTTTAGATCTGATGAAAATCAGTGCAGTGGCGGCGTCGAATTGTAAAATTTTTTTGACGGACTTTTCATTTTCATGGGTCATATATTTTTGGAAAAGATGGAAAAAGTCCAGAGGATTTCCTTTAAGGTACATAAATTCACTAATGACTCATTACAGGTTATGACTTAATGCATATTAAAGAAAAAAAACAAAAAGGGAAAAAGATACTTAATGAGCGTTAAAGTACCACTCGCACTGGATCTTTCAATCTCTTGTGGTTTGTATTTTTAAGAGCTGATGATAACAAGCAATTTCGAATAATTTTTTTTGAATATATGAGTATTTTTGTATTTATTTTGGAACGGTATGATATTGATTGATATTAATGCAGATATGGTAGAAAAGAAGACAAGTTTTGGAAGGAAAAATTTAAATTGCGGATATTGTCAACTTATCTGCACTTACACAGTCAATAAATTAATTAATAAAAACTGAAATGTTACAATAAAAGAGGTTAAGTGCATCATTTTGAACGCATAAAACTAGCCAGGTAATTATATGTATTTACGAGTAAATATCAAATGTTGAATGAAGACTTTTACTATACATAGCTTCCTCGATTATACACGTAAAATTCTCATTTTCCTTAAGAGCACAATATATACTTTCGGATAATATAGCAGAATAGGTTGTCGACTTCAAGTATACACCCACCCTGCAAATCAAAAAAATTCGATATTTTCAACGAATCATTTGAAACTAATTGTTATGTGGTATAAGGCAATTTTAATATTCATCCCACCGTAAATACTGGTGTACCTCAAGGGTCAATACTAGGACCAGATTTATTCATAATATTTATTTATTATACTTGATATGAAAAAAATCATTGAAGCGACAGTAAATGAATATGCAACCTAAATTTAAAGAAACATAACTAAATGTTTGCTCAAGTTTCTGATAATCTGCAACAGGACTCACAGTTTAATACTTCTGATTCAGTGATTCACTTAAAACAATTCAATTATCGCTTCGTAACATAGTGCTGGTTTAGAGCGTATCATTTAGGACTAGTTTTACATAAGTTGCTTTACGTAGAACTAATATGAAGTAATCCTACTTAAATTCGGTAATTTAAATGCGTATTTGTTCATTAATAGAGAGAATTTTTATTTTGTTATAGATTTTTATATTGAAGGAAGTATTTCGCCCTTAATGGATGGTAAAAAGTTTAAAAATTTTTGAATTTTTAAATTTTCCTCTATGCTTCATTCTCTTATATATGCCGTTTACAAACAAATTCAAAATTTTATTTCTCATTATCCTCGTGAAGTAGTAGGCAGATGTGATAAATTTGACAACTTTTAATACGTGTGGACTAAACGACAGCCGGATTAGTAAGACGTAAATCGACTTACGTAAAACTAGTCCTTAATAACTCTGGTCTAAATATGAATAAAGGTAAAAATTGCAGGATTACTTACTTGAATTATAACAATCTCATCACCGTGTGGCAAGTTCATTTGCTCATTGCATTCAAGGTCGCACTATCAGTCATTTCAATTATGAAAACTTTGATATAGGCCAAGTCACTCTATTTTCTTTTTAAATGTGTTTTGGAAAAGCGTTGACAGTATAAATCATAAAATGATAAAACTGGGGGGTGATTCTGATCTTTTGTCGTACTTTAATGTCTAAATATACGCCTAAATGAAATAAACTATTTTACCCATTTTTTTCATATTTTTATTCAGTTCAGCAAGACTTGCATTACGTAGAATTAACTGAAAATGATACTTCACATGACAAATTCAAAAATATTTTTCGAATTTAAGCACTTGTATTGCTCTAAGTTGGTATAGAAAATCCATTTACCATACTCTAAATTTTTTTGTCACAACCTCGGAAGCAGTTGACTAATTTGTCGTACTTTCAGGCGTGTATTCTGATATTAATCCTCCATTACAAATTCATTTTAGTTTATTTTGTGGTTGATGAAAAGGATAAAATGGTGAATATAAAAGTACGACAAATTTGTGGTGAAATATGAAAATATGTGACAAAAATATATGCCTAAGCTACCACCAGATGTTTTAATCACATGAATCAGATCATTGAAATTCAATAAATATTGTCTCCACAACGTTATATCCCCAAGATTTATCAGTCTAGTGAGGAATAAATTTGTTATCTATTCGATAATATAAAAACTTATGCTAAAAAAAAAAACAAAAATTTAAGACCTTCTAGTCTCTTAATTGGGCTGTCAAAGCCGTTTAGCCGAAATTGGTATTCTGCGTCAAGACTTAAAGAGATGTCAGAAGACAGCTGATCTCTTAATTTTAGTGGAGATTTTTTTTTAATGAGATTTGGTATTCTAACAAACAAATCCACGGTATACACAGTAACAAGGTATGACTTCAATGAACTACGGCGACCATCTTGAGCGTCACGGCATTACATGACTGTGCTAAAGACATTAGATATATAACTATAAAAGAAAAAGGGAAAAAATCCAAAGTCTTCATATAAATTGATGCCGTGACGTTCCTGCATCACATATCAAAAACCTAGTGGGTATACCTTGGTACTGTCAGCATACCGTGAAGAAAACTAGCTGTCAATATTTCTTAACACAAGATTAGATTATATAGTAAAAAGGATAGGCTATGCTGTGTAAAATTCGTCTACGTGTGATATGCAAATTTTTTTGTTGGAGTGGTGGGGGGGGGGGGGGGGAATCACAAGAGGGCTGGGTTATTTATTTTTTGTCAAAATTTCTGACATTTCTCAATTTATTTGAATTTATGAAAAATATTTCGATGGTTTTTTTAGTGATTTTTCTTAAAGACGCGATAAAAAATTAATTATGAATACTCAATAATAGTGCGAAAACAATAATGAAGTATCTCTGTATTTTATTTTATATTATCGGAGCTCCGGAGTATCGAATTATGGTGAAGAAGAAGTGCGTTGTACTGTGCTGTAGAAAGAACCGGAGTTTTGACATAGGAAAGCATTTCCAGACAAGTTCACTTGTTGCATTAATAAATTATAGTGTTTCAAATAATTTTTAGTGAAATACATCCGTGGCAATAAAATTGAACATTTTCCAATGCCGATTTGGTTGTTTACAATTGAATATGTCATTGTTAGTTGAGGGAAGTTTTAGGGTTATTTATATGATGTCAGCCATACAAAAGCAACGACAAGAAATATTATCAGAAAATAAATGGGGCACTGGTAAAATTCTTAAAAATTCAAAAACTTATAAAAAAAATTATAAAATTATAAATTTGAAAATTAATTTAAAAATTTTGCGATATAATGCGCTCTCTTCTACTTTATTTATTCAATACCTAATAACGTTCCCGCTCTGAAAATATCGTAGTTTACTATTTCCGTGACTAAAACGAACACATCGATGCTGTTCTACTACATGAAGAAAAATTCTAAAGTTTTTCTTCCTCATAGCATATCTTTTTGCAATATAATCTAAGAACACAAAGACGACCTGACTGAGGTACGCTTAAATATGTTATCGTGATAGTTGCAGAAATTGCTTTGTTCCAAATGCGCGAAATTTTGGATGCTGTAAAATAAGCACATATTTATATAATACTAAGTGGAGCCCGTTGGCGTTGCCCGCTGATAATATACATACCTAGATAGGTGCGGGTGGGATTGGGGTGGTAAGATTTGCATAATATCTAAGCTACCATCTGACTCGATCGCGCGATTCCGTGCTGTACGGTTTCACTCTATATCTGGATGCGTGTGATGTGATGTGTGCGTGCATACATTCATATATGTGGGAGAATGTAGTTCTCTACGTCGACGTGTTTTCAGGCAGTGACCAAATATATAGTAAAACACGAATTGTTTGTATGACAACCCTACGAAGGAGTTGCAATTTTTATGAAAACGCTGTGTACAAAATATAAGCTCTCCACCTCGATGCGTTCTCAGGCAGCTACCAAATATATAGTGAAAAACCAAAATTTTGTATGGCAACACCAAGAAGGAGTTGCCCGATTTAATTTGTTTTTTTTTTAATTTTGTTTACTATTGTTATTATTGCTATGAAAACTCCGCGTACCAAATTTCAGCTCTTTAGGTGCACTCGTTGCCAGAAAATGTCTAAATATATACTAAAAAACGAAATATTTGTATGGCAACATTATGAAAGACTTGCCCGATTTAGTCCATTTTTGAACATATAAGTATTTTCAATTTTTATAAAAACGCCGTGTACAAAATTTCAGGTTTCCACATCTACGAGTTGCCAGGCAGTTTTTTACGTCTCGACAACAGCGCCATTTATCGTGTCCAAAACTATCATATATCTCAAGCTGAAACCAACTAAACATATCCACAAAATTTCATTGAAATAATCTTTCGAATTTAAGCACTTGTAATGCTCTAATTAGATGTAGAATTTCCATTCACCAGTGTAAAATTTTTGTCACAACCTCTGGGAACAGTTGACTAATTTTTCGTATATTTAGGCGTGTTTTTTGACGTTTGATCACCGAAAATTCATTATAGTTCATCTTGTGGAAGATAATAAAAGAAAAAGTACGACAAAATATGTCAAAATTCACGACTAAATAGTACGACAAAAGATCAGAATCACCATCCAGGATGCACCATTGCCTATGTCGCAACAAATATTCAAAACATCAGCGCTCTGCGTTAAGGAGGCTTTCAGGAAGTCACTGCTAAGCAAGTTCTCAAGACGCTGCAGGTTGGCGTTCAAGGTATCGGTTTTCTGCTTCAGACAGGCGATCAAGACGCCACAGTTTTCTTTTACTGAAGACGTACAACAATTCTGGACGTAGTTTTCCCAACAAGGCAACAAGACTTAACATTACCCCAAAACTCAGGGAGATGAAATTTTATGTACGGCTTTTTAATATAAAACTTTTGAAACTACGTTCAAAAATTGCCGCCAAAATCAGTCTTATACCAATTGCATCTGTTTTTTAAGTTTTCTGAAAAATTCTTAAAGTAAAAAAATTTCAACATTTTCATCAAAAACAAAAAAAAAATTCTTTAATAAATCCATTCCTTAGTTCGTATAGGCAGTTATTACGGAAATATTTCCCAACATCTGGCATCACTGACCATAACCAATATGCTAGACAAGCATATTATCATTCGGCAGCTCAAGTGGTTCAAAACAGAGCAGTAAAATTTCGTTAAAACGAGGGTACGAGGGAACATATTTATTTCGAAAAACTAAAACTAAAATATTTCAGGGATAAGACCCGAAGAAGGTTACCAACTCTACATTCACACACGCACCATATCCGGGAAATGTTTTGCTCTCCCTGTCATCAGATCTTGCTGACTAAAGTAATAATTAGACGTGGCATCCAATAACATCAAAACATTATCTTTATTGCATTGTCGCCTATTTTTTTAATAATCTTCACCAGAACAAAAAAAAAAAAACTATTAAAATTAGCTCACTGCCGGACAGACCACACACTTCGTAATTTCTAAACTATACGCGCCGGCCAGAGCAGAAATTACCACACAAGCGAAGATAAGCCGCCAACAATAAAGTCAACAAATAACTCCTGATAGCTGTCAAAATAAACGAATTGACTATTTGTTTCTCGATATTAATTAAGGAATTCTCAATTTCGTGTCATTAGACTATAAACCGACGCGCATACATACAAATCTCAAGAGCGATAGTAAAGTTGAGTAATTAAGTTTTAGAGCATCGCGCTGCTATGTCTGATGCTGAGCTAAGACATGGTTCGCCATAACATAAAACAGCCGCTTCGGCCGTTCTGACCGTTCATTTTGTACATATGTACATACATAGCTACGTATTGAGTTCGATATATCATATATGGATTGCTGATGCCACTGGCTGTTCGCTCTAACAACGAAATAATTATGCTTATGATGAAGAATCAGAAACAAGGAAATACTGCGTTTGCGAGGCCTAAACGGAATTCTCCTAGTTCTAGTATGCGATATTGAAATGATTAACACTAGCCAGAATGGCTTTTCTGTTTTGTTTGTGGTGAGTTTTATTGCAATATTAATTGCGGTCGTAATGTCAGGAACTTTTAGAGGAGAACATTTTTCTGCCGCGATTAATAAATGAGGGAGAAGTGATAACGAAATTAATTGAAAAAATAAAAATCATACTTATTTCGTAAATTGAATTTACATACAGACAGAGGCTATTTGATGCAATTTCTATTTTTGATTTACGATTCATTGCTGGAGAATTTTGTTTTTGTTCGAGTTAATATTTTTTGCTGGGAAGGTATTTTTTTATTTAAATGGTGGAATAAAGCGTAAAGTTGTATGTCTGCATTTGGGAAGTGCATTTTCTAGTCAGGCTTGTGTCCTGATCTTTCTAAAACGCTATTACTTGAATTTGGTTTAACTTAAAATTCCTTGGAGATCTTGAGACAATTAACAGACAGGATGGGAAGGGCTGGTGGAATTATTTTAATACTTTAAGTCTGAGAATTTCCCGCTTATATCTCTCATAAATTTTAAGGGGGTATTCTAGTCTAGAAATTCGAAAAAATCGATTTTTTTTGTTTTCATATTTTCAAAGTTTAACTATTCAAGAATATGCCTACAAGAGGATTTTTCAAATTTGTATCTTTTATATTTAGTGTTCACTTGCATCCAGCTGCTAACAGTTGAATTCTAACTTCCAAACCACGTAGACGTATGGACTTTAAGGGGTAACGCCACTGTAACGGCTAAAAAAAAAAATGTTTTTTCACGAATTTTTTTCTCGCGAAATTAAAGGTGTTTGAAAAAAACCTTTTAAGGGTATTATCGGGCATACAATGAACTTTATTAATAAATTTTTGACAGAGAAAAAAAACAAAATGGCGGCTCCACAGCCATCTTCCCGGGACATGTTTCAGAGCAAGTTTGACGCGATCGGTGGCGACCTCCATTTTCAAAGGAAAAAAAATTTTTTCTCTCACGGGACCTTTTTTTCTTATTCTAGAGGGTTTAAACTATTTGTTAAGCCAATAAAAAAAACGATTTTTCAAAAAATTTACAGTGGTGTTACACCTTAAACACTCACAATAGATCTTTTAGGTCGCGGTGATTGCGAGGCTGACGCCTACACACCCCTCTACGAATCTAATCTACACCTTAAACGATTTTTTCTCGAAACTGCCTTTTTCAAGACGATGCCCACGATTTCTCAAGTTCTACTGGACCGATTTACTTGAAATTTTTTTTAGAGTCTTCTTTATAGATTTGTCTATGTCCGGAACTAGCCGCATCCCCAAATTTCAATTTTTACTATTTTTAAAAAATTCGAAAAAGTCAAAAAAAGTGGTACAAAAATTGCTTTTTTTCAGGCAGCGGCCATTTTGTGAAAAACATTTTTTTCAACTTTTCCCTAGTTCCGGACATAGCAACATTACTCGACTAATTATCTTTTTTATTTTTTTTCGGATTGCTAGGCGGGTTGGAATCGCGAGCATGATCACGCGCCAATTTTTTGAGACCCCACTTCATCAGCTGGTATTTTTTTGAATTTTCAACTTTTTTAATTTTTTAATTTTTTTCTGTATTCTTGTAATGTTAATAAATAACTCATAAAAAAATGGATAGAAAAATATTGATTGCTTTTTTTTACGGCACTTCAAAATTCACCTAAAATTCGGGCCTCTAGAGTAGAATACCCCCTTAAGATATTGATCTGAAATTTACAGTAATATTTCAGAAAAAGTCAAACACAAGTGAAGCTGGATTTAATTTGTTGAAAAATATTTTATTTCGGTTTTTCCTAAAGAAAACCCATGTAAAGGTGTGCTTTTTTCTTCTCCCCATATTAAAATCTTTTTTATTTTCACATTTTTTTTTTTTAATTTTTCATACAGTCTTCCATTTAAATGCAAAAGATGCCGGTTTTTTTTTCAAATTCTTAATATTTATTTTTCATTTTAAAATTACTTTTATAACATTTCAATTTAGATTTGTTATGCATAATTTAATAATAATAATGTGATTTGCTTAAAATTGGTACCAAAATGTCCAGAATTACCTCTACTTTAATAAAAAACAATAAAAAAAATCTTTTTTTATCAAAACGGCTATACTCCCCTTAGTTTATCGCTTTTCATTTATTTGAACAAAGAAAATGAAGGTTGAAGGTCTTTTGTTCAAGAATCCAAAAATTATACAGGGGTTTTCCTGTTGAGAAGGCCTAACAGAAGAAGTTTATAGTATTCACCTAAAAAACAAAAAACAAATTGTATGGCATAGGGGGCTCTGAACCGTTTCAGAGTGTAAGGGATGGAAGCTTTCCACGAAACATCCTGTATCTGAAAAAGTACAGTGTGTACGGTCACGGACCACATTATATGAAAAAGAATCTCATGGTCTTTCCAACGACTACTAAACGACTCCCGTATGCCTCTCATAACCGGAGTTAAGGCGCTGTGAAATAAAAATTTCGGATTTTTTTACAAGTTGTTTTTTTTTTACTTTGACCTCTCTTTTAGGGTTCTGAACAACAAAAGGAAATAATGGAACCCTTGTACGTCCATCTGTCTCTCTATTACCGACGTTTTCTCGTAAAATACGCGTAGATATTCGAAATTTAGCAGAATTTTAGGTCTTTTGTGACGCGCATATATTTCCACAGTCAAAAATTATGAAATATTTTTTTTTAATTTTTAATTGGCTTGGGGTTTTATCTCCTTTCAAAAAAGTTTTTCTTTGTATCGTGTGTGGTATCGTTTGAAAGGGGTACTTTCAAGGATTTCAAAACAAATTAAAATTATTGGTGAATTGATTATAAAGATATAGCTCAAAACGTGCGTAAAATTACAGCTCTCTTCCCCCTCCCCTGATCTTCTAGGTTTCTAAAAGCTAAAATTTTAATATTGTTACGTGCAATAGAAAAGGACAAGTGACGACATCTATTGGAAATGGAAACTTCGCGTAAGATGAGTAATCATTTTCGGACAATAAACAGCTTTAGGTTCGGAGAATCGATGTCTATGAAGTGGAATTTGTGAGAAGTTTTTAGAGAATTTATAGAGTATAAATGCAACATTTGACACCGCCAGGAACGAGTCTTGTCTCAAAGACTGAACTGAAAGCGTAAATGAATTGGATTGCGATAATTTGAAGTAGGTACAATACTAGTGATGATTAAAGTAGAGTTGATTGGTATAGTTGTATGTGAATTTTATAAGAGTGAACAGTATAGTGAAATAAAAGAACTTCTAAATTACTTATATCTCAAAAACTGGGTTTTGATTAAGGAACCCAAACCCACACAAGCAATAATATTATCAGGGTTAGTGGGAATTGAGTCATGAGAACAGGAAAACTAGATATTTTTTCCATCAGTCTCATAGTTGCTGGAAAATAATTTTTTTTTTGTTCAGATAACTCTTATTAATAACACCAACTCTTACAAAATTACTCCTAAGTCCGTCTATTTGAATATTATGCAGTTATCTTAAGAAAAGTTGGATTATTCTTTGATAAAGTTCTGAGACGAAATCCTCATAGCGCGCTCTCGACACACTCTTGACCGAATTATTTTTTATACTTATTAGCATAACTTTTATTTACAAAAACTGTAAACTGTAGACTCCTCTTTAATTTGACTTGTTACATATTTATGTCCCAACTGTAGCCGTTATAGAATTATTAGCTCTTAGCCTAACCTGAACCCTAAAACAACGATATATTTTTTAAAATACGTGTTTTCAATTACTAAGGGCAAAGATAATTTTTGACCTCAATAGGTTAAGAGCTAATAATTCTTTAACAGATACGTTAAGGACATACATATGTATGCAGGTGTAATAGGTAAAATTTAAGAGGGGAATCAATAATTTACAGTTTTTTTTTTGTAAAAAAAAAAGCTTGTTAATTCATAAAAAAAAATTTAACAAAATTGAAATTTTAATTTTAGAGTGATATAACTCCGTAGAGAAGGAGTACGGGGCTGGTTGAGCAGTTGTTGGAAAGGTCATGCGGTTCTACACGCAATAAGGTTATCGTAAACTCTGTACTTTTTTAAAATACGGAGTTTTGTGTGAAAAACTAGCACATTTTCTTACTCACACTGTAAAACTGCAAAACGATTGAGATGTCTGTTATCGCTTCTTATCTTTTGGACATCTCACCAGATGAAATAACCTATATAAATGATCCAAATAACATACTTGTCTTATCCTTAAACTCCGTAAATAACAGAATTCAAATTTTACAAGAGAGCGAAAAAACTGTTCATTTATAATTAAATAACTTTTTTGCTGCTGTGTAAAATTTTGGGCTAGATATTGAGGAAAACGCTATTGCGACCAAACTCTTAAACCTGCACTGAGTACATTCACGCGATCATGAATCAATCAACTATGGAGATATGTGCTCTTATGAACAGAGTTAGGAACTTTTTAAGCTACAGTTATAGGGAATTTTCCATTTTTTTTAGCTAACGCCATTGATAACTTCCGGCAAGTACCTATTATTATTTATTTGTACTCGAAAACACGAAATTGTAAGAAATGGAGTTACGAAATTTGGGACTAGGTCGACGATAAATAAATTTGAGAACACTCACATTTTTTTTTTTTTTAATTTAGTTCAGCAAAGCTTTTCGAGATGCCAACAACGTTTTACTTTTTTGCTGTTGACAAGTTATTGTTCTTTCTACTAAAACCGTTGGGAGATACTTTCCAAGCTATGAAACAGAAGCATTTATGATAGCGGCAAAGTAGCATTCTTTAGTTGTACAAGGTGGTCCTAGGGTACGAACAAGTAAAAAAGCTAGAATTGGTTTACGACCAATTCTTATGATATCCTGAGAGGAGTGCTTGTTTGTAATTTCATATGGACACCCATCTGCGCAAGTTTGATTTTTGAAGTGGTTTTTGAATATATCTCTAGAACGGTTCGTCGAACAGTAAAAATGATTACAACAAATTTTATAGGATTACATATTCTGAAGAACTTTTCAGTACATTAAAACCGTATAGGACTAATCGTTTTCACAGTATATGTAAAAATCCTAAATTTTTATATGGCAACACCAAGAAGGGTTTGCCAGATTTAGTCCATTTTTAAAACTATATGTAAATTTTTATAAAAACAATATGTACAAAAAATTTGGCCAATTTTACTCATATTTGAGCGCTGAGAGAATTCAGGGAATCGATATACGAAGAAAAGAGAACTAAACTCTATAAAGCAAGTCGTACGAGCAATACGCTCAAATATATACAAAATTTCAGGTCTCTACAACCAAGATGACTTTAAATCGAAAAATACAAATCAACTTTTATGTATCCTGTTTTCTTCAGACTTTTAATGCACTATTGAATAAAAATCCAAAAGAGTTAGATAGGATGGATTTTGGGTGACTACAACGATAAGCATTTATAAAAGTGTATTTTTCTTATAAATTTTCTCCAAAATTTTTCCTTAGAATTTGCTTACTGAATTCACCTAATAATTGTTCGTTTCGCTCTAAATTTGATAAATAGCTTGTATTTGAATTTGAACTCCAAATTCTATTTCTCTTCTAACTTATCAATTCAATTGTATTGAAATATTTTCAATAAGACAATTTAAAAAAAAATCGGAGCGAATACAGTACCAATTGTAACCCAAAATATGTAGCCCAATTCAGAGCTGGCCAATACTTAAGTAAAAAAAGACTTAAGTACAACTTAAAGTACATTTTTGTTACTTGAGACTTATTACTCAATACTTTTGAAATGCCCCTATTTAGCAATTGAACATAAGTACTAGCGTCTATTTACTTGTACTTAAGACTTAGTTTTGTACTTAAGTACCAAGATTTTTACTTAAGTATTTTTGAGCCTATTAAGTACCTACATATAAAAAAATATCCAACGCTTCGTAAAAAAGCAGACTATTCTCTTCTGTAACGTCTCGTTCGAATAAAAAATTGACGATGCCTCGACTTGATGACATAACCACTGACATTTATAATATGGACTGACTACGTTCATAGAAATGCACTGCAGAAAGTGGACTCATTTCTATATTGCTGACTCTTTCGGTCTAAGCACCAAGTACCAACTGAGAGAGAACTGAAAACAACAAACACATTAGTGGATTCGTCGAAATACATGATTTTAAATTAATAATTTAGGCTAATTACTGAAAAAAACTGTTTTACCAAAGATATATTCATTAGATACGCAGAAGAAATTCTAAATATTTTATTAAAATCACTTTCCGAGCTGCGTGCTCACTTTTTCAACTTCCCGCCAATGATTTTCTTAAATGTTGGCACCGACGTAAGAACTCTTTTTGACACAAAAAGTTGTGCCCACGTGAAATAGAAAAGTAAGCAGTTCATATTATATACGTCAGTGGACATAACCAAGGGTAAACAAGCAATGCCTCGCTCTAATATAAAATCAACGATGCCTCGGCCTGATGTAGGGAAGGCCTGACTTTTTCTTAGAAATTTACTGGAAATTTTTTCTTTACAATTGTTATTGGAGGCGATAATGGGCGGACCTCTAATAGTTTTTATGAGTGTAACAATGAGAGGTGAAAGTTTTACTCTACCTGCAGCTCCAAAAACTATAAAAAACTATAAATAGTACCCACTGGTTACTATACATATTATAGCTTTCAAAAGGTATTTTTTAATTAATATCTATTAACTGAACTCTATAAACTTGATTATATTACTGCCAACGTACAATTATTCTAAAAAAGGACTTTTTCCAAAAGTTTTTCCTCGGTGGATACCTAGCTTATTGACAAAATAACCCAAAGAGCAATTGTTTTCGGGCAGCTCACGTACTTTTAGGTCACTATCAAAGAGAAGGGAAGAAAATAAATTTTTTCAACTTATATGAGAGCTTGATTAATCCAACTTTTCACCAGAAAGGAAATGCATTTCACTTTATTGCTGGAATATCCTTATATTCTGTGTTGGACAGTTCCATCTATTGAAAAGGTGAAATTATTTTTTCTTGCACATTCAAGGTGTCTGTGCCTGTGCATCATACTGAATTCATGTCCATGGGCACTACATATATAATTAATGCAGCATCATATTGTGAAACCATGAAAAAACTGAAAAAGACGATTAAAGATCAAAGGCCATGAAAACTGATAAAAGGCATTGGGCTTTTGCTTGATAATTCCAAATACATAATGGAGACAGTAGATAACATTTCGGAGTACAGTTGACAAAAATTTAAAAGTCGCTAGATCAACGGTGCAAAATATTTTGGTTGATTATCGGGAGAACGTTCGGATTGAGAGCAAACCTGGTTCGTATGGAAAAGTGGGAACAACAAATAAATGAAGACAATAAAGAGGACAAACTTGAGCACCTTTAAAGTACCTATAAAAAGAATAGGGATACCAAGGAGATGTGAATTATTATTTAAATCATAATCGTGAAATTTTTTAACTTATGTTCTTTTTTAGTATTCTTTACCTGCCGGATTTTTTTAAACAGTTTTTATATATTAAAAAAAAAAAAAAACTTGCATCTTCCATTTCTTAACTTCCGTTTACTAATTTTAATCCCTAATACTAATAAAACGACAGAAATTGTCAAAACAAATATCAACTCAATTCGAAGAAACTTTAAGAAGCCGCGCATCCATTCTTTTAATAAATCAAAAATTTTCAAAAAGAAAAATGACAAATGAGCAATTTGACACGTTAGGGCGCAACTAGGGCACACAACCGAATTTTTCATGACAACCTGTGTCGCCGTCTCTGACGTGAAAAGATATCTCAGCCGAAGCCCAGACTTAATATATACAACAAAAACCATTATTTAAAAGTAACACAAAGAAGAGAATTACAAAAAAAAAAACAAGTAAGAGAAAAAAAAACGTCTTGAAATGTCGAAAAGTTCAAACGTGTTATCAGGCATTTGCGTTGCCATAGCAAATGATTAATTAACACTCGGAAAATTAATTAACGTCGCATGTTCGAACAAATTTTTCCTCGTCGTCGCCAAGAGTAAAGTTTATAATTTGTGCGTGGCACAATGGCATAAATGCGGGGGATTGATAGAGACAACCGGCATGCAATCATTTTTAATTTTTTATTTTTATATTTTTTTGCACTTTTTGCACTAATTTTAGCCCTCTATTTGGGTGTTGTATATCGATGACATTTCTGGTGACAATTTACACATTTCACGCCGTGTCTGATTGCTATAATAGTTGGCAAAAATGCAAATATTGACGGGTTTTTAATACCGTCGTCAACCGCAATAAAGTACAAAAGTTCAGGTGAAGCTCTGCGGTATGTTGGTAACTTGTTCATGTGACTGTAGAACAAAGTTAAACATTTTTCAGGCAGGCAACCATTTTCTACTGTTAATTAACTGAGAAATTTAGTTCATTTTTGACACGTCGCGTCGTGAATATGATAAGAAAATTTAGAAAAGAAAAAGAAAAAAAGAAACGCGACAGCTCTAGATTTGAATATTGGACGTAAGGACGTAAAGCAAACATGATGTAGGCGAATTTTAATAATTTATTATTAAAGCATGACACTGAACAAATTAGCAATTCGGATTGTTGCTTTTCCAGATTTTTCGTCATACTCAGAGGTGGGAATGTAATTTTTTACTGCCGATACGAATCATTAGTGCAGGTAATTACTTCAAATATTTCCAGCAGTGATAAATGTTGGGGAAGTTTTTTTTTTAAATTTGCTTTTCGAAATCTCTATAAAATAAATTTTTATAATATAAACTGCATAACTTATAGGAAAAATGTGTGATTTTGGTAACAATGTTATCATTCTTTCAAAAACACAAAATCAATCAGGTACGGTTTTGATATATCCATATTTATTAACATTTTTCCAATCTTGCAACATTTACCATGTAATATCGTAACAATTTTTCAATTAACTAATACTTAATATATACCTCTATATATAGGCTGAATTACACACATCCAAACAATATCCTTCAGATACATGTGACGAATTCATCAGTTTCTTGAGAAATGCAGTTTTAGTTGGACTCCATCTAAAGCACGGTGTAAAATAACACTTTGGAATTTGGACATTAAAAGATCTTAATGGCATTCAAATGAGAATTCTGATGTCAGCAGAATGCCTTGACTATTGAAAATATCGGTGGAGCTAGATACCCATAACCCAATAGGATTTTCAATATACTACCTACGCTTAAAGAGGACAGGTTTAGCAGCTTATCAAGCGGGCTGTCCAAGAAGCTCAGAAGGGTTCAATCATGGTTTACCAAAACTCGCCCAGTCTTGACTATTGAGCTATACAAACGACATACACGAACATCTTCTTTAGACAAAATCTGCAGGTGTGATAAATAAGTTTGGCAATAGTTGAAAGAGTCCAATGCAATGCCTGTCCAGAAAAAGTATCACCATGAAACGTTTAGCATATGTTTGCTTTGTGATTATCCTCCATGAGATACATGCTCGAATTGGCCAACTTTAAGTAGATTAGATTAGATTAGATTAGATTAGATTTGTGAAGGGGTGTATAGGCATTAGCCTCGCAATCACTGCGACCTGAAAGATCTATTGTTAGTCCCCGTTGAATTTTCTCCATTTATAGGTTTAGACTGTTAATAAAGTCTAGAGTAATTCTGGGCTTAGGGTTCCATACGTAACTTGGTGGAGGAAAAGCATGTTCAAGGTGGAGTAATCTCCGCCTGGCCAATGCTTCGCAGTTGCAGAGCAAGTGCTCCGAGGTTTCGTGAGCATCCTGAGAGAAGCGGCAGGATGAAGTCTCAGCCAAACCCAGCTTATTTAGGTGATACCTCATGGGTCAATGACCTGAGAAGAGCTCAGTGATCATTTTGAGCTCTGTTCTTCTAAGGAGTAGGAGTTCTTTTGTTTTTTCGCCAGAGGTGTCGATAAACTTTTTTGCCTGACGAAGTCCTTGTAGCCTTTCCCAATACAGGGATTTTTGTTTATTCTCCCAGTTATTTAGGGTAGCTCTGAGGTAACACTTTGAAGTGCCACAAAATGGCTCTGGTCCGACAAACTGAGTTTCCGCTCCTCTTTTGCAAAATGGCTCTGGTCCGACAAACTGAGTTTCCGCTCCTCTTTTGGCTAGGCCATCCGCAATTTCATTGCCTTTGTGGCTATCATGTCCAGGTACCCACATGAGGATAACTTTGTTTCTCCTTGATAGATTTTTGAGGGTTTGTAGACATTTCCAGACTATCCCTGACTTGACAGTGTAGGACTTTAAGGCCTTGAGGGCAGCTTGACTGTCCGAGAGGATAATAATGGTTGAGCCATTTATGGCTCTTTTAATGCAGGTATTGGCACATTCTTCTAGCATTCTACCATTCTTCCAATACCTCGGCTTGGAATACGGTGGGGGTAGAGCCTAGAGCCTTTGATATATGGCATTTGGGGTCGTATACATCCAATCCCACTGTTTGTTTTTGATCCGTTTGTATACCACACCATCGATCCTTGTTGGAAGGACGGTTTAGTGGAGCGCCATTGTTGTCGGTCTCCAAGAACCACTTGGAATGGTCTTACAAAATCCACTCTGGGTGTGATTATATCAGATATTGTCGTCACTTGCTCGAAGCATATCATAAATGACCAACCAGATCGCCTGGCTTTAACTGTTTCTTCGTTTGTACTCTAATAGCACTGCAGATTGCTTCCTTTTTCACCTGCAAATGCAGGGGTGCAAGGTTTAATAAGGCTTCCATGGTTGCTGTAGGATAGGTTCTCATGGCACCAGGTATTCCCAGACAGGCAAGCCGCTGGGTTTTTTGAAGCAGAGCATCAGCCGTCTTTTGATTAGGTTTTGACCACCATGCGAGGGCCGCATAGGTGACCATGGGTCTAACAACCGTGGTGTACGTCCAGTACATCATTTTTCGCTTCAGACCCCATGTTCTGCCAATGAAGCGACGACACGTGTAGAGAGATCGCACCGCTCTATCCGTCACTCTGGACAGACGCGAGTTCCAGGTAAGTTTCTTATCTAGGGTTATCCCCAGATATTTGACTTCGTCTGAGAATATCAATTCCGTATTATCAAGAAGAGGAGCCGTTAGTGAAAGCTTCGATCTTCTTGTGAACGGAACGATAACCGTTTTGTTGGGGGGGGGGGGGGGGGGTTATGCTAAGGCCTTTGTTTAGACACCACGTGCGGACTTTGGAGAGGGCTATTTGCATGAGGTCGGATATGACTTGATCATGCTTGCCCTGTATTGTAACTACTAGGTCATCCGCGTAGCCTTGAACATTAAAACCCGAACTGGTCAACTTCTCTAGCAAATCATCAATCACGATCGACCATAAGAGTGGAGAGAGAGCTCCTCCTTGTGGGCAGCCTTTAGCTGCGGTGATCGTGACTGAGCAGTTCCCTAGATATGTGGTTATCCTCCTGCTTCTAAGCATGGAGTCTATCCAGTTTACCGTGGAGGGCTCAAAGCCTTTATCCTCGGCAGCTGATTTAATTGCATCGAAGGAGGTATTATCGAAGGCTCCTTCTATGTCCGCAAATGCACAGAAAGCCACCTCTTTTGCTTCGAGCGCTTTTTCGAGGTCTTTGACTAATGTGTGAATGGCAGCCTCAGTAGACTTGCCAGCTTGATAAGCGAACTGCTTAGAATGAAGTGGTGATTTAATCAGAATTTCACTTCGAATGTGTAGGTCTAGGATTTTTTCCATGGACTTAAGCAGGAATGAGGAGAGGCTGATGGGGCGGAACGATTTAGCTAGAGAACTAGCTCTTATTCCTGCTTTAGGTAAAAATAATACCCTGACGTCTCTCCATCATTGGGGAACGTACCCTAGAGCGTAACTGGCTCGAAAAATTGTTTGTAGTGGAAAGAGTATTTCTTCAACACCCTAACATGTTATGCTCTACTAGTCCACCAAACTGGCAGTCTTACCAAGATTGACACTATGATCAACCTTTCTGCAGCAACTCGTTACTATATAAATGTCAAGAGCTTACTGAACAGGTCCGACAACTTTGATTCCAGAGATGCTTGTAGTTTAGACAACTATAACGTTAATGGGTTCCTATCAAAAAAAGCTCCCCTTATTTTTAAGTGGATTAAGATCTTGAATCAATGAATTATTTATTTAGTCACAGCTATATATACATCAGCGTCTGACTTAGTAGTTAAAATTTTTAACAACTTCAAGAAATCTGTATTAAGCAGCTCCACAGCTATATAATTTTACAAATTGTTCGAAAATCAGATTTTTTCATTATGGTGAAACTTTTCTCTAGATGATTTTAATAGCCCGAAACAAAATTCTACATGCTCTCTCTTATCTAAATCGTTAAAGGTGTATTTTACAATTACCGCAGCATGAATTATTTGGATGAGCTGCAACCCAGTAGTTCACATAGCTTGTCCAGCCCTAATACTGGTAGTCGGTATTTCATTCTGTTCTTAAAGTCTGAGATGTTACAATTTTGGCAGAGGTTATGCCCCCGAGATGGAATGTAATTAATCTTTTCACTAACTAGGACGGCACATACTAGCGAGCAATTTTTTTAAACAAGATATAGTGGTTACAAAGACGTTTCGAGTACCAGTCTATATAACTCAAGTTATATATTTTGGTAATGGAAACCTTACGGTTACTACTATATAAAAAAAATTGTTTCTTGGGTATGTACCTAAAATATAACTCTTTCTAGGCTTTTGCACCTTTTATGAAGCATATCCAGCGATTATCAGTCTAATAAATTTAAATCATTATTAGAATTCAGAAGTTACAGGGTGACCTATAAAAACATACTCAAATATCTTTAACGTCACCTCGGAGACCGTTCGGAACCCCCTCCCCCCACGCATACAATTTCTTGCTCGTCTAAGCATTACCTACAGCCTTCGAGGCCCAGACCACATATGGAATACCCTGTCTATATCCATTGTATGTATTTTACTTCCCACAAATGAATTACATATTAGGAAAAAATAATAACTTTCTGAAAATCCATGGATCCTTCAAATTTAACTTTGAATTCGAACATAGGGTTTTCCGGATTAAACTTTCGAAATCGAAGGTACTTTTCGGGTCTTGGATCTTAAATATTTTTTTTTTTTTCAATTTCCAAACATAGGTGGTTACGTCCGATGAGAGGATACCTATGGGAGAAAATTTCTTTTTCGAAATAACTTCAAGGTTCAGTGAGTATGATGCTTCAGAGCCAGGGAATTTCTGAAAACAAAAGATGGCACTTCTTTCACAAGAATCGTCTGAACTTCAAAAATCGATATTTTGCCATAAATTATACTTTTTTTTAAAAATTTCCTCAGATATAGTTAAGTTTGAAGGTCTTGCATCAAAAGCTGTCCAGTCCCGTACCGCTCTGCGATGAAAAATATTTTATGCGCTGCTTTTGGGTGCACCCATTTATCATCGAAATCGTTAGTTATGAACGTATTACGAAGTATCGAATTTTGCGAATCACGACAGATAGTCGGAGAATTTTTCTCGCTCGATACAGAATTGTATGAATTTGCACGTGCGCTTGGACTGCACTTCTTAAGTTAAAGAAAAAAAGCACGAAAAACCAATAAAGTATACATACAATTTCGGTAGCACAGACCCCCACCAATCGGAATACTGAGTGATGGGAAAACTGGCTAAATTTCTATTTTACGAAAGCACTACCTACCTACTGCACACCCATTGAAAACATAAAGCAGTGTGATCGTTAGAAAAATGTTCATCAAGTCTTATGAATTTACGAATTTATTAATTTTCTTATTATTATTTTATTATTGATTATTACACTAAATTTTACTATATTTTTTCCTATTCGTTCATTTCCTAAGAATTGTAATAAGAGACTCACTCTCAACCATATGAGTAGCTTATTAAAAATTGAATAGTGTCTGGTCTGGTGCGTGTCTAATGCAAACAACATGTTAAAACAAGCGAATGAATATGAAGGCAAAAAAAAAAAAAACATATTCACAACAATATTCATAAATTCCAATCACGCGAACCTATTAAACTTGGCATAAACAAGTGAATACCAGGCCAATAGATAATCGCTGGACAAGAAAACAGAAGCGGACAACACAGGAAACCCTACAAGCGGGGCGTACTAAAGAGCTTCCAGACTAGGCAGATATTTTCTGAGCAGCATGCGCATATAGACATCATCAACAAGCCGGGACTATAAACTACATAGTTAAATGCTACTTCGCACTTAGACCTGTGGTGGTACAAAAGATGCAAGAACAGTGTAAAATAAAAATAAAAATAATAAAATAAAAAAGTAAAGAAGGTGGCAAGTAGTGCTAGAGGCAAGATTCCATAGGATTCAAGCTCCATAATGACACTATGATGCTGGCACTTTTGCAGATACATGGGGATTGGGTTGGGTATAGCTCAATGCGATCCCCAGGTTTCTAATTCTTTATGTTTTTCTGTATAAGCAAAACTATAATACAATCCAAGATCAACCACTGAGTTGCATATTTGAGCAGGTATTGCTTTACATTGTCGCCGCATATACCACGAATAATAATTATTCATAGTTTGTGTGCAGAAAGTGTTAGGAATTGTAATAGTGAAAAACAAAAAATGAAACTGTTTAGAATTCTGAACACAGGCTCCCGTTCGGAAAACTGCACTTTTTATATATACTTATAAGCAGCAGGTTTATTTTTGCTCTCCCCCCTAAGGCTCTTGTAATTTTTTTTCTTCTTTCTAATAACAAACAACTTGAAAATGTTTGAACAAGTTATGCGCGCGTAAAAATTTTTATCAGTCCAATGTCGTTTGCATGCTGATAAAAGTTTGATTTGTGGTATTTTCGGTTGTACCGGATTACACCGAAAGCTTTTAACTAAAACCTCTCGTTAATTCCACTTAAAAATGTGCACAGATCTCGGCTATAATACTACCACGGAGTGCCATAAAAGTGGTAATTTAAGAGTGAACAGAGTGCGGAGCTTGTCGCGAAGGACCGCCGCGTCGAACGGCGGACAGAACATGTTTATTTGTAGTAAGAGACTTGATTGATATGCCAGCATAGCCTCGGGGGGACCATATCTATTCTGGCTGTCCGTTCGTTGTAGAGGGACACAACTTGTTATCTTGGAACAAAAGTCGTTTTACGACTGTACAGTGGCATAGGTGTATATACGAGACACAACATTTTTTTTTTTTATATATACGTTTTTCTCTATTCAATTATCTATTTATGCCTCCATATAATTAGCATATAACATTTATGAATCTATGAAAAATATGCTTGGTTCTAAGATAATTCCTATTTTATGACAACTGTCATACAAGTTAAATCGGTTTACAGCAATTTAATTGAGCCCTGTATTAATGGTGGACCGCATTTTGATCGTAAAATTTTGATTGGAAATAGAACATGATTTATTTCTTAATTTTTAAGCATATTATGCCACCTGTTGTGATTCATAAGAATATAATGAGGGAAAATGTGTAATTTTTGATTTCAGCGATCTTGTTAATTAGTTTGATTGATGTAATATTAATTGATGAAGATAAAATAAAAACAAAGGTATTAAAATTGTTTTTTGGGACGAATCACGGGATATGTTTATGTGGTCGACAAGAAAAATAAATGCTAAGTATGTTTCAGCCTAGAGAATTTTGACTGGAATCGAACTTTCGCAATTATTGAATACTAAATTAATTTTACGAAGGCAGACACTGTTCGAATTTTTAGTAAACCTAACTTCCATAGGAGGAAAAAGATATCATAAGAGGTGGAACTGACAGATTTCCATTCCCAGAACTCTTAATTGAACCTTGCAAATTTCTCATAGCCAATAATAAATTTGTTTTATTTTCTAATCAAATTAGCAATCGTAGTGAATTCGACTACGATTTTATTTACATAACGTATGACCTGTGTCAACCTGATTTAAATTTCTACATTCTCTTACCGTAATTTCGGAAAGCACTGATTATGATAGGTTATAAGCGGAATCTGTAATAGAGCCTTGAGAAGTTTTATATAACAAATATAACGTTGCCGATAAATTAGATCGGCGAACTTAGTTTTTGTATTATCTATATACATTTAGTATGCCCCAATTTGGTGATGTTTGAGACCTTCTGCGTCAGAAGTGTTAGGAGTTGGCTGGTGCTTATTTTCATATATAAAAATTATTTTTAAGTTAATAATAATAACAATATTAAGTTTTTGTCACAATAATTCATTCAGTTCTTAAATTCATTCAAATAATATCGTTAGGTATTAAAAAATAACGTCAAAAATCTGTCGAGTTGACAATACACTAGTATTATTATTTCCGTTCCAACTTAAGTTAAGAAGTGAGTAAACTATATGAAAAACTAAAAATAAAAAAGAAAACAAAAAAAACCTTACTTAAGAAAGCAAAAGATAATGCAAAATAGCAAGCTAATAAACTATTAAACATAGAATATTTTAAAGGGCCCGAAAGCTCCAGACATGAGACCTGTCTTAAAAGATGCATTCTGATAGTCTGAACATATTTTATTAACAATTTATATTTCAATTAAGCGGGGGAAGGCTTGGGTGTGTCAAAATTTTATCTAGTACATTTTGGAAAGTCTAGTGTAGAATCGAATTCCTTAGGTCCTGAGAAGAAGTTTGAGTACCCACACTCCTATACTCGGAGGCTTAAATAGCAATTTATAGCCATACTTTTTTAATACTTCCCTCTTTTTTGTTCGAGCTCAGGTACTAGATTTTTCGCACTTTTGATCGGCTCTAACTCCGCAGGGTTATATATGATCAGAAAACGGGTTTCACTGTTCGCCTCAGCACATTACCAACTATAATTCGTAGAAGAAAATTTTTCTATGCATACTTTTAGGATGGAGGGTAGGAATCCCTGACAGGGTTTCCTATACCTCATGTTGCATATCACATTAAAGTTATCGCCGAGTACGTACTATCGGGTGGTGTATTTTTTTTCCTGATTCAGAAAACTTTCTGAGGACGTTTATGCGGCCGGAAAATTCATTTTCATGCACTTGGGTCACATACACCCCATCTACTAATTTATTTTCATGCACTTGGGTCACATACATCCCAGCTACTACATTTCGGAACAATTGTTACAGTTCTTCTTTCCATGGCCACTAGTGCTCTGCTGTGATAATTTTTCTCATGGGATGTCATTTTCCACGATGCACCAATTTCACAAAATCACGAGAAATAGAAAAGTCCACTTTTCACCCATGAAAGTCACTCAAGCGTTATCCGATCGCCAAAGCTATCCTCCGCTAGATAGAAATAAACATTTTTAATAAAATATGTTCAGAGTATCAGAATGCATCGTTTAAGATATCTCTCATATCTGAAAGTGTCGGACCTAAAGTTACATGAAAATTAGGATTCTCCTTTATACTTGCATAGCTTTTCAGGAGTAAAAGGTGACCATTCACAGTTGAACTCATCAATTAGAATTTGCAGAAATATATAGGCTAGCTTGGCATATTTGTATAGAGCTTCAGAATCGTTGCCGTTTAAAATTGACATAACTTCGACTTCTGTGAAGCTGCTTTTAGTTTTGATTCTAAATTCTTTGAGGATTGGGCAGATGTCTTGATTAGATTTCAAGTCTTCTTCCTCTTGGAGATTACAAAGTGATCACATTGATTCACCTCCAGGATTAGTGTCAGCCTTTCAGTATTTTGCCAGGCCAGTTAAATCTGCACCCCATGTTTCTCAGCAAGATCTAACCATTCTTCACACCAGTATAGTCACATATCTATGGTCTTCTTCCCAAAAAAATATGGCAGTCTGCGTTCGCTGTATCGGCAAAAGAGACTCTAAGTCCGTATACTTGAAGTGCCAATTAAGGGTGTATACGTCTAAGTTCGGCAGGCCATATTCAAACATTATTGCATAGTTAGGTGTTCTTCTTGGTAATAAAAATGGCTTCTTAATGAAAAATCGCTGTAATTTCTCTACCTCTTCATACTCGTTGAATCCCCAGACTTGAGCCCATCAGCTTTCTAGATATCGCTGAATACATCCTGAATTTAGATGAGCTTGTAAAGCTATTCCACGTATTATTGAAAGTCGTTTTAGCTACGTTTATCACTTCCCTTAAGTGCTCCTTCATGGCCTGTTTTCGAGTTAAAGTGATTCCTAGGTATTTATATTAATTAACGACTGCAATGCCCTCTCCGCGGTAAGTGCAATTCTCTGCACCCGTTCTTCTGCCTCTCCCTTTCTGGAGTATCATTATCTGCTACTTGTTCAAATTAAGCCCTAGGCTCCATCTTTGGAAATAGTCTTTTAATTTGTCTATCATCTTCAGCAATTCTTCTGGTTTCTCTGCCATTAGTATACCAAATCATCCGTATTTAGAAGACTCTTAATAACATGTCCATTAATGTTTACTCCACAATGCATGATGTCATCGATATGATTGATAATAGCGCAAATAAAAATGTGCTCAGCAAGCATTCCTGCCTGAGTCTCGTATTGGTGCAAAATTTCCTTATAGACTATTTCTACCACACACTTGCTCACTTGAGAACTTATATAGGCCCTAAAAAAATTCTATGAATTGAGCTGATAGAGCTTGTAGAAGAGTGCCGGCCGTATCAAAAATCGCTTTAAAATCTACGACTTTTTTTCCTTTTTTCCCAATTTGATTTTAACAGTGTTAACAAGGTTATATATGTTTTCTATCGTTGACTATCCTGGTCTGAATCGAGCTTGAGATTCTTTCAATATGCCGTGACGTTGTTTCCATAGAAATAGTCCGTTTTTTTGTGATACCAGTCAGGAATTTTACAGCCACATCCATAAATAACAGGTCTCTATAATTTTCCGGAAGTTTGGATCTCCATTCTTATAGATATGGAAGAAAATTGAGTTCGTAAAGCTTCCCAGTATGCTCCCACTGTCGAATATGATTTGACCATCTTATTTAAGAATTCTACCGGAGCATATTTATAGCATTCGTATGAAACTCGATCAGTTCCTGATGCCTTATTGTATTTTGTCTTTTGCAGAGTTGCTATCAGTTCACATACTAAAATATCGTCATCCAAGGTTTACATCCTCAAAATATGGTGGAACGAATTCGCACAAATGGGACGGTTCAAAAGCTCTTCCAAATTATTTTTGAGATCAGTGATAGAGAGGTTGTTCTCTGTTATAAATCTGCTACCCCGGATCTTCTTTACCAGAGACCAGAACTTTACACTATCCCATGAGGTGGCAAGTTTGTTCGATAGTTCTTCGTAGTATGATTGCTTTTTCTTCCTAGACAAATCCTTGAAAGGATATACATAGCATTTTCGAAAGCCGTATTGTATTTTGAATGATTTTTGTCTCTCCTTCTGGCATATCATGTCGAACCATTTCTTTCTATTTATTTTACGGTGTGTAGAGTCTACCTTAATATCCGAGTCTACAATAGCCGAGTCTTAAGTTAGCACTGATCTAAGCCTAATTTCGTAGTTCTCTTTTGTTTCCCTTTTTTTCTAGAATAGTTTGTTTTTCCAATATTTGCAAACAGACAGACAGATAAACAGACATACACAATTGGAGGGTTGCAACACAAACAACCAATAAAGCATTTCAATCTTATTGACTCTTTTAAAAATAAATTTCTATAAAAAATTATCGCGCTTAAAATGAGCATTATGGTACCGGACACCGATACAATTTGATTTAATTACAAAATATATGTGCTCCACTCCACCTCTCATCCTGTCGGTATATATGTATATATCCCCTTAGCTAAATTTGTATATTTCCAACAGAGACATATTATACTGGACAGTTACAACCCTCTTCTAACCAGAAGCTACACAGGAGTACATGTGTCCTCATTTAACTTCATTTCGTTGGTACATGATAAGCTACTAAAATGTCCTCAGACTCCGAATGCCATCCAACCAACCTATGCTATGCCATGTAGTCACAAATTTTTGAATCATTCGATGTCATCCTATGACTATGCCACTATACCAAGTTTGATGTTGTGTAGTCTAGTAGTCATTGACTGGTATAGAAAGGACAGCAGCATGGTGCAATCGACACGGGTGTTGTGTGTTTTACATAAACCAGTGTCACCTCTTAAAACATGTCATTTTGGGGGGGCCATAAGCAATTCTATAGGACACCCATTACTAAATATACTGAAACTATAACCCCTAAGAATATTGAAACCCGTTCATTTGGATCCTTTTCCTTATACATACGCGCATATATATTTATGTAGTCCATCCATGTACCTATATAGTGCGTGTGTATGTCGGTCAAACTGAAGTTTCCTGGTCCTGCTGTTGTGATCAGAAGGGAATTTACCATTAAGATCAAAACCAAACCGAAATTTAACGCTATTTTCTGTTCGTGGTTGTGAGACTAGTGTAGCCATTCGCACCGCATGAAATCTTCATTTGGATGCTTTTGGATTTTACTAGAGAAGATATCACACTTTAGCTTACCCGTCGATGTGAATCCCTTGAGGGACTTTGAACTCGTTCAATGTTTTAATGGTGCAGTATCTGGAATATCCGTAGTGATATAACCCATGTGCACGTATAACGTTAGATTGTTGTGCAGCATTAGCGTCATCATAGCTCCAACAACCCATACATGTGTTAGGTTAGTTTGAAACAGGGATAAACCCTGGAAAACCTCGGCACAATCAAATCTACAAACCGCACAGCATGGCAAAGGGGTTTTTGAGGGTATTGGGGAGGGGCGCTTGGGATGCTATATAAACACAACCAGAAGAGTCTAGCCTCATCGAAAAGGGATGTCAGTGCAAATGGCTTTGGGGTATTTTCTCGTATTTGGGACACACAATATCATTTTGGACTTGGTTGTTGGTATAGAGATATATGTAGACATACCTACATATATATAACATTCATCCATAGCATGGATATGTTGTTTGTGTGACACAAGCGTACAAGTCTATCGACCAGATTTTCCCATGTTTGCTTCGACTTTTTGGTTAACTACAGAGAAACAGGAATAACAACAACAACAACAACTACAACAACAGCGACCAGAGCAACAAGCTAAAAGAAGAAAAAAAATTGAAAAATCTTCGAACTGGAAAACATGCCACATGGGATGCTGAAAGTAACATTTTATCCAAAACCGCTCACTTCATGAGCTCACACCCCTTTTTCATTTAAACAACAATACTCATTCCATATGTATGCATGTGTTTAGTATATATATATATATATATATGTATATAGTCATGGGTCGTCCTTGTTTAGCTATTCGTTGTCCTGCGGAATTCATTTTGCATAAAATGTTTCATTTGTTTCGCCACGGTTCTTTTGTTTCCCAAATTCTTACCATTTTTAGACAAGGGTTCGTTTGAAAGGTCACTTCACGAGAAACTATTGTATTTCGTTACATACATGACCTCACTCCAAGGATAATTCCTAATTGGAAAACGTAACGAAGCCACAGTCAAAAGGCCCCGTTATTTTGAAATCATGAATAATTCTGAAATGAAAACTAAATTTGATCAAAAAAAAAAAAAGCTTACAATAGGAAAAAGGTGAAATAATGAAAACTGACGTGTTTCCTTGGATATACTACATTTTTTCAATTTAATATTTTCGCTGGTATATAAACACCGATTTTGTAAAAAAAAATGTTTACCTAATCTAAGAGCTGAAGAAGTAAACTAAGAAGAGTAATTTAAAAATGTAGATATTAAGATTTTTTACAATTAGCCGATATTCAGATGGGCTGGGGTGAGTTAGCATACCGCCTGAGTACCTAACTACTATAAACACGAAAATGGAAGCTATAGGTATAGCTGTACTAGCTTGCAATCAAGTCAAATCAAGCCAAGTCAAGTGTGCTTGCGCCTTTCAAGTTCTTCACTGTCTTCCTTCCTTGGATATAATTGATGATTTTTCTCATTCTACGGATTGTCTTATTTAGGGCGTTGGAGGTTATCTTTGGTCCTAAGTTCGAGTCGAAGTCTTCTCTTTTCTTCTTGTAGATGTTTGGTTTGGAGGTTCTTCACTTCAAGTAATATTGGTGGCTGCACCACATCAGCTGTACTAAATGAAATTCTCACAAGAGTTTGTTATTTAGTTTGGAAGGGAATGGAAGGGAGTAAGAATTGTACATGTATAGGGAATTTTATGAAAATAAGGACTAGATGGTTGGCGGGTTTCGTAAGATATATTCCCGGGTTATTGAGGGGTTAATTTGGGATAACCCCCTATAGTAATCCGCTTTAGTGTTATAGAAATTTATTCTACCTTCGCGGAGGTAGATGTTTCTAGTATCAGGCTTTGCCAAAAGCTAGTGTGATCTGTAATTGACATTTTGCCGATATGAGAAGATCAGGCATATGAGTGGGTTTTGGTGAATATGGATTTTCTCGACTTGCTTTTTTCGTTAAATCGAACAGATGGGAATTACATTGGCTTCTTCGTACAATATTTCGTTACGATAGTATTTTCGGTTGGCTCTCCTATGGAGTGTACAAGCTCTAAGAACCTTTTTCTCGAGCTTGCTAAGACCATCCATAAAAGTGAGGGAAATTGTGTGACATATGGGAAAGCAAAAGAAGTGATGACGGGTGTTATTTGTTGCTTGTACATCAGTAGTTTTGTCTGGGTTGTTAGTCCATCCCTGACATTGATCATAAGATTTATATGGCTGTAGGCATGGTTATTGAATCGTAGCATTTCATGAAATTTTACGTCTATAGATATTTCGCTTTTTTGTTTGGGCTTTATTATTCCCCCATTTTAAACGTCCGTAATTCGTTTGAATTTAACAACTTAGCAGCTTGCCTGGTGCTAGGTTTTCGAATACAAATAAGTTCAGACTTTTAAACGTTCATTTTAATCTCCCATTTTTCGTGATAAGAGTTGAGCTTTTTAAGATGTATGTTGACTTTATTGACCGCGCGAGAAGTTAGGAAACTGCGAAAAAGTCTGTTTAGGTGTGAAGGAAAACCGAATCTCTTTAATTTTAATATTAAACCTGCCCCGTGCAAATTGGGTCGAAAGCCTTTTCAACAATGGCCTGCAATTACTAGTGCTCACCTTTATATACCTATATATCTTACCAGCGCTCCCTAATTTTGTTTACCTGACGATGAGAAATGGGAGGGATAGGTGGTCGATTTTTTTCTGAATCTGTCCTTGGCAAGATTACTTCTGATTGCCTTTTGATTTTCTGAATACCAATTTGATTTCTGCTAATACCACAATCAATACATATTTACTTTCCCCTCTTCTCTCTCCATGCAATTTAAATTCGGAAAGCGAGTTTAAGTAGTTCTAGATGTGTCGACAGCACTGATGTCCTTATTGAAGATCAGTTCCATGAAATATAAAGTCATTGGCCCTGATAATGTTTCGCGTGTTTTTTTCCTTAAACCGTTAATACCGTGAGTACATATAACTGCCACCAGTCAGGCTCATCAGTATTTTCTGTTTTTTTTGCGCAAGCCATGGGTGTGAGGTTACTATGCTGAAGTTTAAATTAACTGTTTGAAAAACTCTGCACCAGCAACACTATGTATAGCTATCGAAAACATTTCCCTGAGTCAATCATGCGAGTCTGTTGGTAAAACTTACTACTGCTCAATATTCTCGAATACATATGCTGATTAGAAATGATCTCGTTGTTCCCAAGATAAATCACGTAGAACTCTGATTATTTATACGACAAGAGCTAAGACACAAGACATCCTGTTAAAAGATATTTTCATGGAGTACCAAATTCGGCTGTACTAGCTAATATTAAGGGGAAAGTTCATATGTAGTGAAAATGGAAGTCAGCCAAGAAATGGAATCGCACCGAAATAACTTGCCGCTAATATTTCGGTTTGGGCCGACCGCCACAAAATCATCTTTGGTTGCATGACCCTTCGGGTCGAACAACGAAGGAACTGTCGGGTAGACTTAACCTATCCTAGCGAGCTGTTGGGACTAATCGAGACAACCTTGAGAACTATAGTATGGGCGCTCTTGTCTTACGGGTCACCTACTCAGGATGGGGTTGGTTGATGATCCTGTGTGCAGAGAATGCGGACAGAAAACTGAGAGGGGGAATCACTTTCTTTGTCACTATTTGGCTGCATATTCCTAGACTCACACTTCCTGGTCGAACTGCAAGAAGTCGGCAAGGAGGGTTGGGGGCCAATATTGAACTTCATAAGAGCATCCGGTTGAGACCTCTGAGCAATTCCTCATAAGTCTGGAGGGTGTACACTGGGCCTTGTTGTGGCTTGCATTCCAGGGATCCCACCCGGGGTTTCAGTCTCTCTACAATCCATTCATCCATCCATCCAGCGTACGTCCAAAGAAGGACGTCGCAAATTAATTGTTTCCATACATATCGAAAATCCGAATATGGCACAAAGAGACTAGAGAGCTAAAAATTTGAAAATCCGGAAGGCCACCATCCGTAATGTTCTCAGTAAATCTTGTAATGTCCAGACAAAGTCCGGGTGAGGAAGGAAATCAGTTCACTAAACCAAAAATTGTCCCAAAAAGTGATAGATAACTTTAAACGAAATCCCAACATGTCGTTTAGAGATATGGCTGATAAGGCTAAAGCATCATCTGCTACGGTACATCGAATTAAAAGAAGAGAAAGCCTACGAAGCTTCCATATTCAGAAAACACCGAACAGAAGAACATCAAAAAGGAATCAAATTGGAAATTCCAAGAACCGGATTTAGTATGAAAATTTCCCAAAGAAATTCAACGGCTGCATTAGGGATGATAAAACTTTGGTGAAAGTGAACTTCAACTAGCTTTAAGGGCATGAATTTTATGTGTGGTAAAAAAAGATCGGTGACCCAGATCCCAAGCTGAAGAATCGTCCATGCACCACATTTTCCGGTAAATACTTAAATTGACAAGCAATATGTTCGTATGGCCAGAAATCATTACCTTTCGTGGCAGCAGACACAATCAATATGGATTAGGCCTGAAACACAATTGCAGCAAACTTGAGATATGTTGACAATGTAAATCAGTGTAGAAGAACACAATTAGGGCCTTAATTATTTTGCTAGCTTCAAGCTGGCTTGAGATTTGATCAAATTGCAAATTTCAACTCCAACTAACTTGAGGGAATTTTGCGCACTGCCAAATGTGAATGGCTTCTGTTTGTACAATTTTGGGAGACAGTTTTGAGAAGTAAAGAGCTATCAAAAATATTATTTTTTAAATATAACTCGTGCATCTCGAAAGTCTATCCAAAAAAGCATGAATTTTGTCGTACTTTTGGAAAATCGAATGCATTTCAGTCCTTCCTTAATGGAATTCAGAAAAAAAAAGTTCTCACCATAAACAAGTTAAAGTTGCAAATGTAAAATACGCCAGTTGTGCTCAATTCGGCTTTTCAGTCCGATTTAGAAGAAAACTGGCGATAAAGCTGGCTTAACAGCTCCAATTGTGTTTCAGACCTTAACGAGTGTCTTCAGAAGCGTCTTCTTCTATTCTTTAGAAAGCATTTCTTTTGGACAGATTTGGTAATTTGCCACTACGGCAGAAGAACGAGACATTTCAAAGATGCCCAATGCATACCAGTAGTAAGTACCCAAGGAAGCGAATGCTCGAAAATGTCTGAAACTAAGGCCAATCGAAAAATATTGGGCTAACATTAAAAACAAAATTTAAAAAAATCAATGGAGCTCTGATAGGGGCATAGACTGCCTACAATACGTCACTTTCCATGGTTGGATACGCGAATACTGACACGAATACCGTAACGATCCGTTTTAAGAATATGCAAAATGTCAAGATGACGGTTAATTTTTGACTTTGCTCATAGCCCGGTGGTTGCACCTGCAAGTACAGCTTACACTCTTGCACGTGTAATCCAACTGCCATGTAACTTTCAGCGAACTTGCATGATGAAAAATCACATCAGCTGGGAAATAGTAATTTGACATTTATACGGTTTTCAAAATGGCGGAAAAGAAAAACTTGAGAGAAATTCATAAATTTATACCGGGAAAATGAAATTTTCTGGGATCATTTGCATTACATTATTTACCAACACCTTCCTCTTGCATTTTTTTTTGGGTTTTTATCATTATTGCTATAATTTTCCAATATACGCAAGACTTTACATCTCAATGATATTTTTTAAATGAACTTGCATGCAGCCTAATAACACATCAACCGAACTGCCATTTGCTATCAAGTTTAAAATCTTGGCGAAGGAGGGTGGCTTGCATGCAAACTGTACTTGCAGTTCTAACCCCCGGGTAAGCTACCTTTGTCTTTTTCCTAATTTATTTTTCTAATAAATCTTCTCAAATTACTTAACCACTTTGATTTATACTAAGGGACTGTCCGGATCCAAGTCTTCGTCTTCGTCTTCATCTTGTTATTACAGCTAGTGACGTAACACAACAAGCTCAGCTATTATAATAGTTAGACGAAGACGAATCTAACCTGTCGTTCGTTTGCCAGCTTGATTTCACAGACAGCAAACAAACATAACCACAGCGAATAACCATAACCTCACAATACGTTGTCTATTTAAATAAGTCAACTCGTAGCTTGACTCGGTGATCAAGCTAGCCAGATGTCAAAACTGTTATACAAAGTAGCAAAGCTCGGTGGCATAGACATGGATTCGGATAGAGCTTGACTCGATGTTACGTGACTAGCTGTAATAACAAGACGAAGACGAAGACTTGGATCCGGACAGGCCCTAAGTATATTCTCGCAGTTTCATCTGCTTTTATGTTTAATAATTATGAAAACATCACGCAAGTTATACACCTACCAAAGTGACCTCAAATCTGGGGTGACTTTCGCAGGCCATTTAAAGCATTCTTCTCTAAAAATTTAAGGCGACATGATTTTCTTATTTATTAGCTTACATAAACAAGATGTCAAATACTATGATAACACTGAAATATATTAAATTTTTTGAAAGTTTATGCGAAAAAAATCGGTGAAACCTGCTAAATCTGCCACTGTCACCCCGTTTTGCGGTATTCGTTTGATAACACAAAAAAAGAGGTTTTTCTTGCTGATTTTATCATTCATATGTGGTCCGGTTTTTTTCTTAAGATTCCTACACAATTTCTTGGTTCTGAGATTAGAATATAATTTTCTGGTAAGACTTAAGATTTCCCTTCATCAAGATTATATGCCCGCTTCTACTGTTTTCACCATATCATAAACATTGCGAACCTTTTATTTATACTTTTATATATTATAGACACTTTTTCTTTGACCTAAAAATACTTTCCATCTGCGTTTTTTTTTGTTTTCTTTTTTTCATTCCCACTTATTTGAATGTCCTTCCTCTAACTTTCTACACTTATAATTCTATATCACAAACAATTTAAACCAAGATCAACCTTATGCCCTTTTCAGTATAGTCTTCATTATTCACCTGGAACAACTCCACCACCTTAAAATATACTTTTAGAAATCTAGCCACCTTCCTATCTTCTAGCACTAAGCATTTATCCAACTAGCATAACTATACCATACATTGCGCGATATTCAGCATACATATTGTGTGTGGCCCATTGAGTTATTGTATGCACAAATGTCTGGGCAATTAGCTTACAAAAGACATTGAGTCTCACGCGCGTGCGCTATTCAACGTTGTTATCTCATTCACTTTTTCCACCATTCACCTCGTCGTCGGTCGGAGAGAAACGACAAGTCAAAAAAGGTAAAAACAGAAAAAGGCGGAAAGTGCGCGTTTATAAGCATAATCCAAGCGAACAATGTTGACCACCCCTGAAGGTCTATCCATTTGTCGAGCCGAGCATAAAATATGACATCAAAGCTAACATCATATCCCCTGACGATTTATATCTGTTGTCATCTTTAGTAAATTCTTTTTCTGTGGGACACTTTGTGTTTATTTTGTGTCTTTTATCATCGCATATTCTTATGGGGATCTCCGGGATTGTCCGTTTGCACTGCAGAGACCTTCTTATATCCTTATGCTATTTATGTCGCAAGATTTTGACATTCCACTTTGTTTCGCCTTTAGTGATGGTGGCTCCATCGAGAATTTTGAATTGTTAGAGAAGACTGGCCACAGTTCTTGGGATGTGGTGGTGGCTGACCGTACCGAGCAGTTCACCCGGCCACCCGTCCGTCCATCCGACCGATCCCGTCGTCTGTCTCTCTTGTATGGTACTGGTACTGGTATAGCTTCGAGACAAAACAAGGCCTGTACTAAGGCACGATTTGCAAAATAAATGCCATGAGCATTGCAGCAAACAGAGTACTCGCGCGGTTGGTTACATGAGCCTGAAGTACAAAAGTCAAAGGCACAGGAAGGATTAATGGGCGCACACATTATCGACGATGGTGGCCAGCTGAACAAATTCCTTCTCATATTTTAACCATTTTAAGTACCGTTCGTTTTTCCTCAGATTGTGCATAGTTATGAATGAACAACAGATTAAAGACGTCATTAAGACGTCATATAAATGTGAATGGAGAGATTAAACAGTTCTCGTTCAGGAAGTGGTTATGAGACCAATTCGACAATTTGACGACGACGACTATTATTATATACCCAGTCATTGGCACTTAAAACTAAAAATTTTCTATGTAGGTATGTAACGTAAATATTTAGAGGTAAACTTACCGGATTTGGATAAAATGTAGGTTGTTCAGCTCCCATTCCAGATAGATAAGCAGCCATTCCTTCGGGATATACACCTAAAGGTACACCACCGGGTCCAGTAACAATTCCAGCACCAGCTGCCAGCCTAGGGTAGTTCAGGAGATCATATTGGCACGAACATAATGATTGTCCAGTTACTGGATCTGTGAATATAGTGCGTCCCGTATCACAACATCTTGAGTTCGGTTGACCATAGGGTGCTGTACATGGTGAAGCACTTCGGGCTCCAGGAGGTACAGTCGATGTTACAGCCATTGTAACTGGTACGACAGCAGGCGGTGACGGTGGACTCGATGAAACGGTGTTCTGTAAAAGATAAACGAAAGCAAATCGTGAGATAGACTGAAAACCATCAAAAAAAAAAACACACACAAAAAATTTCGATAAGAAAAATAAAAAAATATAAACAGAAATCAACAAACCAACCGAAACCATTACGTTGATCAAAAGAACCGCCGAACATGTTCATTTTGACAAGTTTGACTGAAACACTTATGAGTACGAATCGAGTGCGATATCAGGTTCGACGATATTATCAATGTCTGGGATAGTGGAATAACGTGTCACCGGTAAGCCAGCACCTCAGGTATTACAAATTCATATACGACTCCATCGTGGGGACCAAAAGAGATATCCGGCCGCATACTTGTACATAGTTAGTAGATATATCCACTGCACCGTTTACCTCAGCACTCTCTCTTCGGATCAAAAAACTTCTCGAGACCGCGCTCTAAAACATGTTTCATATGTTGTACATAGGTATATCTGCGGTGAATTTATTTTTCTTTCTTTCCTTCCCTCCTTCCCGGCCTCCCTTTTCGGTTCTGATTTCAATCAAGAAAGACCAGAATTGAGGGGACTCAATCAAATCTCAATGTTTACCCAACTAAAAAAAAATCTCAGCGAGTAAGTGAACAGCGATTTCGAGTAAATATCGGAAGAAGGCTAACTCTGGCCCTAGGCTTGCCTGATGGATACCTACTTACTAAGTATAACTAGCTAACTAGGAAAATATTCATTCGGTTGCGGTACAGTATACGTACCACACCAAAGTATCTCTATACACCTATACGACACGCCACAGCTCTCGAGTTACACATAAGATATTATGCAATCGATTAGCCCAGGTATGGCCGTAATCAATTAATGGCTCTTAGCACGATTTCTCAAGGTGCTTAAATGGTTTCAGTTTTTGCTTACAAAGAGGTGTTTCTGCTGTACCACCAACAAAGGCTTGTATTTCAGAAGGGGGTTTGGCTTATTGTTAACAAACTTTTGTGGTAGGTATGGCCAAGATGCGATATATAACGGTAAAAAGAGAGGGAGAGAGAGAGTTTGACAATTATAACGAGTACATTTACATGGATACAGTGGTGGCGTTAGAAGTGTTTTCATAAGCTTTTGAGACATTCATAATTTGTTAAGTGTGGCAAATGAGCTTTTTGCGAATATTTGTTTTTTGCGCGATTGTCGTTGACAGATATCAAAGCATTTTTTGTTCCAGCTAAGTTTTACTATTTAAATGATAAGAAGACTGACAATCATATGTGAGTGTATAGCTACGTAGGAGCACTTGAAAAGAAATGATAATGTCTGACTTGAGATGTGAATTTTTGAATGTTTTGAAAGATACAAACGCTTAGGAGTGTTTTTATTAAAGATACCATCACAACAATCAATGTAGACATGATCCGCGCAAGCTCTTAGGAACACCTTGAACACTTTCAGCACAGACATGGAGACTACTTGATTGCGAACACATTTTCGGTTGATTCTGCTAACGCGGCAGTAAATTGGTTTAGAAAAACTTACATCTGGCACTGGGATCTTATGGTCCTCTTGGATACATACTTCATATAGCTGTCGAAAGAACATATGTATATATATCAAGATTAATACTGCAATAAAAACGTTACAAGCATGCTACAAATCAAACCTGCAATCGTGTGGTTGTTTAACCCGGATTGACTGTTTCAAATCAATTCTCCCATCAAATGACTCTGGATTCGTTTTTTTTCTTCTTTACTATCCATGGCTTCCATATAGCCTCTCCTTTTGACTCTCTTCTGAACCTTTTCTTTAATTTCTGCCCAGGTGTGTTCTATCCATTTTCATTTTTTCGTTTTATCTGGACCGCTATTAGTTCTTGTTGGTATCTGATTGACCAGAGTTCGAAAATTTATGATTTGTCTTAGATATAGCCTTCAGGCATTTCTTTATGAATTGGAATTGGAATAGGAATTTGTTGCAGTTAGCTTTCTACACGCAAGGGAATTTCCAAACTATAGAGTGGTTTGATCATGCGTATTTTTTTTTTGTAGTATCCTTTGCAAGATATCTACTGCGTTCCATATATATTTTTTCCCAGTTTATTGTGTCCAATACTACTTCGAATTCAAAGAACGGTCACTATATGTACCTACTGGATAGATTTCCATTCTGCTGATTGTACCACGATTAGTCGCAGTGTTAGGTTGATCTATATATCCAAGTTCTCGCCTGAATCAGGCTTTTTCTTCCCACATATTTCACTCTATTTTACTTTATATTCTGGGTTAAACCACGGGTATTCGACTACACGGTTCTTATCCAGGTACCCGGGTTTCACCGGTAAGCGTCGAGCAACGCGGATACTCGATTCTTTGGAATAGGGTTGTTAGAAATAGCTTCCTCGGAATCGAGTAGTGAGAAATTAATTTGGTTAATTAATATGGAAAATCAAGCAAAATGCAATTCGGCCAGCAAAATTAAATTCTTTTATTATGGCTGAATTTACGAATTCAGTAATTTACCAGAGTAATAAAAAAATAAGAAACCCGGATACCGGGATATTTGGAATCGTGAATCGATTATATTCGAATACCCCAGCAACCCTGAGTCGAGTAAACTTAGAATCGAAAATCTTGGAATCAAGTACCCGTATACCCGATTCCACTTGAATCCGGGTAAAAAGCGAACCATTAATTCTGGGGCCGGATTCACTATCATGGAGAGATGTGAAGAGAGTTGTGAAGATGAGAGTCCTTTTGACACTTAACTTTTGACTCAGAGTTCTGTAACTCGGGGAATTTGTATTGAGAATTATCAAATTCTCTACTTCACTAGACAAAACTCACGGCTGTTTTATTTGTGGAGAAATAACAAGAATATATCTCAACTGACAGTAAGTTGTCTGTTTGTTTTTTTAATTTTTTGTGTTTTGTGAAAGTACGTAAATATCTAGGAATTTTTAAATTAAATTATGGATTCACCGCATATCCTGGCTATATTTACAAAAACATATTATGGAAATTCTTGCTATACTTGCATAGAAATATGCATGTTGGTGTCTCAAGGTACCTACCCACTAAAAATTTTGAATCACGCGAAAATGGTCAATTTGGTCGTTTTCCAGTACAGATGAGACGATAAAAATTTATTAAATATGCACGTTAAAGCTTGTATGTAGGATAAAATAGCATCTCAGTTATCTCCTAATTACAAATGTAATTAGATGGAGAATATAACAATTTTTAGTTCTTTTATTTTTAACGATTCTGAATCAAATAATAAATACAAGAGGAAAAAAGTTCCCGGTCTCAAATCTCGGACGAGGTGGTTGTTTTTTCCTCTTGTATTCCTGATTTGATTTAGAATAGTTAAAAATAAAAGTTCTTAAAATTCTTCTATTCTCCATCTTTAACAGATTCTAACAAGTGTGGGTTCGATTTCAGTCAGCGAAAAATAAAATATATAATTAGGTTTTGAGTCCGATAACTGGTTTTGGAGGTAACTGTAAAAGAAGTGACGCAGACCTTTTCAAGGTTGAAAAATGACTGTTTTATGGTACAAGAATTGACATATTTTCAACTCATCATTATGATGACCTGGTAAGCCGTCGAAATTCACTTTCCATGAAGAAAATGTTCACAACAGAGTACTAATGGATGTGAAACAAGAACGGGAGAAATATATTCGAAATACAGGAACTGGGGAGTATATGACCCAAGTACAAAAAGTCGTCTTTCGGCGGTAAGAAGGCAATTACGATGTTAAAATGATCAAAAACAGATTACACGATTTTTCCTCTTTAATTTTATAGTAAACAGGACAACCTCCAATGAGGTGTGGTACGAACCCCCATCGCCAAAAGCCTCTCTCCCAGAAATTGTTCACATATATTTTTATACTCTAGATCCTAAATCCGTAGGAAGAAGCCGAATGCTCTGCGACTCTCCTACAAAGAGTTAGCCGGCCTTCAATATTTGTGACACTTTTCACTTTTCTCGTAACTCCCCATGTATGTTAGAGAGTCCCGAATGGTGAGTTAGAGAGTTTTAATCGGGGAAAACGAAAGTTCGCATCTTCAAAACTCCCTAACTCTCCGTGTGACACAATCCGGCCCCTGGAGTGAGTTATTAGAAATATATAAGTCCTCAACAGTTGATACCAATAACGGAGGCTACCCAAAAAGGATATTAAGCGAGCGTTTTGGCGGGGGTTGCGGGGGGGGGGGGGTACATTCTCACCGGATCATCATACAGAATAGAATTGTAAAATGTAATGTAAAATAAAAGTAACACAAAAAACAAAAGGAGAGCTCTAAACATGAAGAGACTTGCAATCTAACTTCAAATACTCCGTCTTGTCCCACCTTCCTCTATATGTACTTTTCCGGAAAAGACATTTTGAAGAAAACCTTTTTATTTTCCTTTTAATGCCTCGCTCTATTGTCTTACTTCTGAAATAGTTTCAATTTAATATCGATATCGAAAAATTATTCTTGTTAACTGAGCCAATGGACGCCTAAATTGTTTGCTGGTTTTTCGAAATTTATGTGGTTTGTCACATGTTTGTCAGTGTCAAAACAGAGGATTGTCCTTGAGAGTGTAATTTTGCAGATATTTTGATAGAAATCGATTCGTATTTTTTCACACAATTTATCTTCAAATATAGATCATTTTTTAATAATACCCTTACTCTTTAGTAATTAGCAAACAACTGTTTGTTGCAGGTATGTGCCCTTTTCATGTCTGTTTCCTATAAAAATTCATGAACTGTATAACGATTTTTTGCAGACCTTCTGAGATTCATACCTAAATGTAATTATGATAATTTTTATTAGTTGTCGTTGTAAGATTTTGTTTCCTAAAACATATCATTCACTCACCTATGAATTTGTAACATATCTGAGAGATTTTTCATTGTTGAGGCACAACAAAAATGGGGAAAATGTTGTATGAATGCATATGACCTTTTTTTCCTAACAGAATAATTACCAAATGTTCAGAGAATGTATAATCTAACTGGTCTTTTTCGTAGTTTTCCAAAGTGCCATATAAAAATAAACCCGGAAATATTATATAAATTATACTGAATTACTAGAATTTTCAAATACAAGCGAACCTCTAATTCTAAGAATAACTTCCAATCGAATTCTAATTTATAAATCAAACTAAATCCTTGACTATTGGCAATGACCACCAATGAATTAAATAAAGACACTCAAAACTTTTAAATTCTTTTCCAGTATTAAAACATAAAAAGTTTGGAGTACGACCTTAACATGCTCAAGGGTGTAAAACTAAATATTTGCAAACGGATGTAATCAATAATTCTGAAAAGCGGGGAAATATATTACTTAAGTTTCTATATCTTACTTCTAATATAAAATTGATAATATTATGATTCATCTTAGCATCACCGTGGCGCACGGTACAGAGAATACAACGTATTCTCATTATCAGCTACATTCCACCATTAGTGGACGAAATTTCGTCACAGCTTATGTGTCAAAATTTAATGAGAATACCTTTTACTCTCTATAACATGCTCCAGGCTCTTCTGTCTGGATGACTACCTCAGAGGACCTACTCGGCAATTGCGAAGCATAGGACAGACGGAGATTACTCCACCTCGAAAATACTTTTCCTCCACCAAACTATATCCAAATCTCAATCAGAATGCTTCTGGACTTTATAAATAGTCTAAATCTAGAAAGGGAGTAAATTGAACTCATAATAGATCTTACAAATCACAGTGAATTCGACACAACCGCCAGCACACTCCTCTACAAATCTAATCTAATCTAACCTTGGCTAAATTTCTGGCCACTATATTTAGCAAAATAATGAAGCTACCTTCACAAAATGTCAACAAACTGTAGCTTAATTTAATTCCAATTGAATTTGCTTAGAAATATTTTGAATTTGAATTTATTTAACATCAACGAAAAAGGTACGACCACGCTAATTTCAAACTCATGAATAATGCGCAATTTACTTGTCCTTCATTAGTCATCACATTTTTATTTTCAACATATTTTGTTGTGAACTACGTACTTATGTTGTTACCTTTAAATTTAATTAATTTTATTAACATAACACGAATGTGTTAATTAAAAGTTAAATTTATACCTGTAATGAATGGCGCCCTCATATTTATCCAGTGCAAATTTTTACAAAAAACAAAAGGTCAAAACAAGCAGAAAATCAGGGAAAGCAAAAAACAATATCAACACAAATCAAAAATAAATAAATTACTTACATAAATCGATGTTGGAAAATAAGCACACACAATATACTGTAAGGAATTCAGTCTTACAGGCATTAACTATAGGTCAGGCTTATTAACAATGTCTTGTTTCTTAATTTTTTTAGCTCTCTAATATTTGTGTTAGGTTTATTAAACAATGAAATGAGTCTTGATTACTTTTTTGTCAATTAGTGTACTTTTAATAAAAATATAAATAAAAAAACTTGTCCAAAAATATGACAACAAAATGTACCCAAACAAAAAGAAAATTAATTTCCAAGGAAAATAACGCGAAAGTGTGCAAATAGAAAAATAAATGGCAGATTTTGGATTTTTTGTGCTAAAAAACAGCATAAGCCTAAGAATAGATCCCTGCGGTATACCAAACCTTTTAGTATTAAAACAAAGGGGCAATTCAATTAAACTTTTTCCTACTAAAAGTTCTGGTATACTACAGGGATCTATTCTTAGGCTTATGCTGTTTTTTAGCTAAAAAAATCCAATAATCTTACTTTGAAGGAAAATGAAAAAAAAACAAATTAAGTTTTAGAAAGGAAATTGCAAATAGAAAAAAAATTGTAACAGTTTTGAAGACTTGCTACTACACACTTACAATAAAAATTTTCTATCAAATCCAAAATATTACTGTTATTTTTTTATATGAGGAAAATTTCTTAAAATTTTTATAAGCAATCATTCTGGACAAATAAGGTTGATATTAATAAATTAATCAAGATATTAGCATAACCCCAATATTTAATAAAATAATTTGTCTTAGCTAATTTCTATAACCTCCTAATTTTTTCTATTTGCTAAAAATAAGAGCATAATTAGGGGTTCGGTACCCAAATGGTAACATTGGGAACCCTATTTACTAAGACTTCGCTGTCCGTCCGTCCGTCACCAGGTTGTATCACATTAACCGTAACAGGTAGACAGTTGAAATTTCCACAGAATGACGATATAGCAAAAAAAAAAAAAAAATTAATATTTAAAGGAGGGCCCCATACAAGAAACGTGATTTTTTCGGCGTTTTTTTCCTCGTTTTATTCTCATTCATTATAATTATCATAAGTAGGCATTTTTTTTTTCAAATGACAGCATTATTTATAATAGCGAATTTATTCAATATGAAATTTACCTAGTTTGCTGCAAAATCTGCAGCTCGAGAAATCTTTTAAAAAAAAAGAAATTTCTATGCAAAAGCAGGCGTTTCATATAAGCAAAAACCGCATAATCATCAGTACCGTTTTTTCACTAAATTCTCGAGCTGCGGCTTTGGCACCAAACTCGGTCAATTTCATATTGACTAAATTCGCTATGAATTTATTTCATAGCAAAACTCTCTGTGAAATGTTAGTCGCGCATAATACTAATACTAAGCGTTCATGTAAATTACTGAGTATTTAGCCCTGTATATAATTCAAACTTAAAAATTATATTAAGTGCAGCACGTCTGCTTTTCATTTGGCGTATACAACAAGCAGGAAACAAGCCGTACTGATGAGTATACGGTTCCTGCTGATACGAAACGCCTAATTTTTTCATAGGAAATTCTTTTCTTTTTTTAGGATTTTTGTTTTGTAAAAGGGTTTTTTCACTTAATACTAATTAGCAAATTTTTCAATATTTTCCAAATTATTAGACCAATTGTGTTTCGTAAATATTTTTCGTACAGTAATAAGTTATTACTCCACCGCAAATAAGTATTATGTCAAGATTCTGTTTCATAGAAGCTCTTTTACTAATAATTATTAGTACTGCCCTAATAACTAATTTTTTATAAATCTAATTACGTAAGACAAACTGTATTTAGTTACGTGAGAATTTCACAATAATTTTTCTTTACTTTCAAATGTTTTAAAATGTTTTCGGGTATGAAGAATGAGTTTGGTGATTATGAGCTTGTAAGGATACGCCTACGTTGGGTATTCAAAGAGATAATTAATTATGTGAAACTACAATTACGAATTCAATGAAAAATTTCGAATTGAAACCTATATTGAAACTCAAACAATCTAAACTGTGCTTTATGATCAAAGCAGAGACTGTACCTACAGGCCTTCACTGGTTTAGGAACGGATATATTTATAATGCTTTGAAAGAGTCCAATAAACCTTTTCAATTTTTAAAATCAAATTAACCAGGTAAATGCAATTTCACTTCTTTTCAAATTTTCAAAAAAAATTTACGAATTAGGCAAGAGTAATTTTTTATGAAAATGAGGTCAGAACACTTTCTTCTTTTAATCTTATGACAAAATTTTTATAAACTGCTTAGAATGCGAATTCAAAAATGTAATGCAAATGTTCAATTAAGTGTCTGTTTACAGTTTTACTGTGCTTGAAAACATATGTATAATTGCTAGCGAAAGTATTATCGCAGCGGTAGACTGAAAATTATTAGTCAGCAAGTAAACACTAATAAATTTCACGCTGCAGTACTTAAAATTTCCATGACAATCGCAACAAAGAAATTATTAGTATTCGAATAGATTTTTATGACATACTACAATATGGACTAATACATAATTTATTGGAGTTAATAATTTGGAAATTATTAGTATTAAACTAATAGTTTCGTTAAATGGGGCTAGGATTGTAAAACACTTTTAAAACTGCAATCTTCGATACCGCAGCCCCCTTTTTTTGAAACATACAAATTACATTTATATTTTTGAAAACGAACTAATTGTTACTTCAAAAAATTCATTTTTGAAATAAAATAGAAGAAAATTAAGATTTTATTTCAAAAATAAAAAATTTTGAAATTACTTTTTTTTTTTATTACCTTATTCATTGCAATTGCCGCACACTAAGAAATTATCGGTATTGCACTAGCAGATGGGTCATTTTCTGGGAAATAAGGTGCGTTTTATCTCACAATTGAATGTGATGGTGGGAACAAAAGTTTTGATCAAAGTCCAGATAGTGCTCTATAATCGAACTGACTACTTCAGAGCTACTTCATGTTTCAATATTAAGTGATCAGTAAATCAACAAAATAAAGATCCTCAGTGTTTCACCACAATATCTTAAAAATTAGAATATATTTGAATATGGCGATATAGTATAGGTTTTTAAGGATGTTGACAATGTTACTGATATGGATTAGTCTTTTTCCACAAGTTTGCAGAACAGAAAACTTTGATTTACATAAACCAGGAGTGAAAAATTGGAGGGAATCCATTTTATCTAAGTACAAATTTGTTTTATGTAATATTCGGAAAATTCACTTGGTAAGATTATGATTATTTTGAAGTTGGAGAAATATCGTGTATCGAATTAAGAAATTGTTATTTTCGTTATCTATAGAAGAAACCCGAGGCATTTAATATTAATTCAGCTAGATGCAATAAGAATCGCGAGGATGAAATGGAATTAGATTTAAGATTAATTTTAGTTCATGTTGTTAATGGAAAGAAACACCAACGTTTTCATTTTTATATCGCAACCTCAATGCAAGACCACCACAACTTAAAAATTGTAATTGACGTGTAAACATTTCAAATCACTCTCTAAATTCAAAATTTTCAGTACTGATGGAGTTCTTTCTTTAGTTAGAGACTTGTAAATAATACTTTTGTTATAAAGCAAAATGTAATAAAAAATTATAAATTGATGATTATACCCTAGATGAAATCTATAGGGTATACTAAGTTTGTCATTCCATTTGTAACACCTCGAAATAATATTAAAAGTTATTTTGATTTTTGCATGTCCGTCCGTCCGTCTGTTCGTCTCTGCGCACGATAACTCGAAAACGCGTATACTTAGAGAGCTGAAATTTTGTACAAGAACTTTAAAAAAAAAGTAAAATTAAGTTCGAAAATGAGACAAATCGGGCATCTCCTTCGTGGGGCTGCCATACAAAAGTTTCGTTTTCCACTATATATTTGGACACTGCCTGAGAACGCGTCGACGTAGAGAGCTGAAATTTCGTACATGATGTTTTTACTACATTAACAAATAAAATGTCAAAAATGGACTAAATCCGGCAAGTCCTTCTTGGTGTTTCCATATAAAAATTTAGGGTTTTTACGTATACTGTGAAAACGATCAGTTCTAGACATTTTTATTGTACTAAAAACTTCTTCAGAATGCGCAATCCTATAAAATTGGTTATAATCATTATTTCTGTCCGACAAACCGTTCTAGAAATGTATGCGAAAAACCACTTCAAAAATGAGACCTGCACAGAAGGGTGACATACAAAATTTCATAAGGGTGCATCTAGGGTATCATAAGAATTGGTCTTAAACCAATTCTAACTTTTTTACTTGTTTTTGATTTGTAGTGGTTTTGCACTGGAGGTGCGATATATTGTTAAATTTAAATGTTGATAAAGAAAATAATTTACTGGGCAATTTACAGTTACATTGAAAAAAATATATAAATTCTAAGCAAGTAAGGATAAATTTAAATAGGGTATATTTAGGCTAATTGGAATTCGGGACATAAATCAAAGTAACGGATAAATTGCGCAATGGAAAAAATTAAATTTAAAGGACTCTATACGTATATAGTACTTATTTTGTTCCTATATTGTATTTTCAACCATAGCGAATTTCTAGAAATTACAAGCCATCGGATTCGTTCTTCTTCATGTGAACACTGTTAGATAATAATAGATGTGTTCTTTTGTGTAGTTCGCTTAAATCGACAGAATAATTTTTTCTCTCCAGTATATGATAGTTCTAGATCAAGGTATACAGCTAATATAAATTCAAAAAAATAGAAGAAATAAGTTAGGAGTTTAGGAAAATAAAAAACTTGTACCTCCACCCTAAAACATGAACATTAACAACTTACTCATAAAGTTTTCGTAACGTAGTAGTACATAACATATGTAGTTCTCAATTATTCAAGCAAAATAACAATTAATTTCACAAATTTGCATAAAAAATCCTTTCTAGATCACAAACAAATGTTTGGAAGACGACCTCGATTTCAATCAAATTAATAAAACCGAACTAATTCAAACTGGAATTAGTTCTAATGAAGAGGAAATAAATTTCAAAACCAGAATTTGTATTTCCTTAGTTAATAGATACTAATATGCTCCTAATTGCTATAGAGTTGAACAACCTTTTGGTTTACGAAAAAGGATGCTAATTTAATTCTAAATTTAGTTGTATGCTTCACACAAACGATTAAATGCCAATTTTCTACCTCGAATGAGTTATTTAGATTTCCACTTAAAACTTCTTGAGTAACCTATGTATCCGCTCCACTTATGAATTGTTGGAGGTGGTAGCTAATAATGTCTATGTACTCCTTCAGTATAAACAAATAAAATCGGAGATTGTCGTCTTTCAAATAAATAGAGGAGACCGGGGACAAAAGTAACATTTTTTATATTCGGTTCAGCTGTCAAGTACCAATGCAATTAAATAAAGTAGACTCTCTCCGCTATAAATGGACCTAGTTTTAAGTTTCCTAAATGAGGTTGATAAAGAACTTTTAAGGGTTTTTTCGAAGACACGTCCCAGGATGAAAGCCTAGGACGAAAGTAACATGTAGTAAGGACAAAAGTTCCACGGTTTGTTTTAAGGAAATTAAGTGAAAAATAATTTTAATAATAACAAGGAGCAGCTTTTATTGTAAATAAAAAAAAAGCAAGAATAAAATATTCTCTCCCTCTTTACAAAAATAACTTAAATATCCACAATTATTGTTAAGCTAACAAAGTATATATCAGCTTTGTATATTTTTAATTGTTATAATGACTCACTTTCAAATAATAATAATAAATAAATTCCTAAATATAAAAAACCACTAGCTTTACTTGTATTCTTAGCACCCCGAGGTGTCGTGTTACTTTTGTCCCCATTCATTCAAAAAAATACATCATTACTTAAAAACCACACAGGAATTGTGGAAATAAAATATAGTGAGTTAGAAAACTATTATTCAGGAATGCATAGGCAAATAATCACTCCAGGAAGTTCCCAAGAAAATTACATGAGTAGCACAAATAACAAATTTAGCTCTGCGACGTGCAACTGATATGAATGTTCGGCTGAAATTAACTGATGTGAGAAAGCATCAGCGTATGCATCTGAACTGTAGAACAAAACTTCTCAATTATGTTCGTACGCGTAAAAAGGGGCATGTTACTTTCATGACGCTGTTACTTTTGTCCCCGGTCTCCCCTATTCATTTTCAAATAAGAAAATATTTTGATTATTTTGATTATGCATATTAGAAAAAACAAACAAATTCAGCCTACAATTGGGGATTTTCTGAGATGCAGATTGAATGAGGTCTTACCTATGTGGCAATTGGTGCTGTCAAATCTGATGCTGTGGGGCCTGATGGTATTCCACCTAGGTTTATCAGGATTCTTCTGCCCCTTGGATAATACAGCCGATTCTACATATTTTTTACACCTGCCTCACCATGTCGATATATCCTTCCGCTTGGAAAATTGCTACAGTTGTGCCGTGCCGGTGGCTAAGATCAGTGCGGCTGAGGTTCCCGGTGATTTTCGACCGATTAGCCTGTTGGGATTTCTTGCCAAGGTTCTGGAAAAATTGATGGCACAGCAAATAATTGATCATTTGGAATACTTTAACTTATTCAGTCCTTTCCAGTCTGGTTTTAGTAAGTCTCGTAGTTGCGAGACAGCCTTTATTAATGTTACGAATGATATACGTCGCTCGCTTGACATGGACCATTTGTGTGTTCTTGCTCTGCTTGATTTCTCCAAAGCATTTGACATGGTCAATCATTCCAATCTGCTTGAAAAGTTGACCTCAGACTTCCTTTTTCATCCCTCTGCTGTGTCCTTAATCCGCAGCTATCTCTCCAAAAGATTGCAGCAGGTTAAGGTTAAGGATTGTGTGTCCGGTGTTTTGCCTCTAAATTGTGGCGTCCCTCAAGGCTCTATTCTCCGCCCTTTGCTCTTCAGCCTATATATAAATGACCTGCCCAATGTTGTTGTGGACTGTAAAATTCACTTGTATGCCGATGATGTGCAAGTGTATCTCAGTCGACCAATAGGACTGGCGGAGGATTGCATTGATAGACTGAATTCCGACTTGCGCAGTATTGCACACTGGGCTGATAACAATCTTTTATTGCTTAATGCTGGAAAGTCGCAGTGCATTGCCTTCTATCGCAGAGCAGTTGAGGTATCTGATCTTCCATCTGTATTTTTAAATAACACAGTTTTACCATTTTCGAGTCGTGTAAACAATCTTGGAATCTTCCTCACTTCCCGAATGCAATGCTGTGATCATGTCAATAATATGACTGGTAGGATTTATGGTGGGCTTCGTCGGCTGTGGTTATCTTCGAAAACCTTGTCTACGAACACACGTTCGATGCTAATCAAATCTTTGATTCTCCCGTACTTTTCGTATGGCAGTCTCCTTTTCCCTCACTTGTGTTCATCCTGTTCCACTAAGCTAAATGTGGCGTTCAACGACTGTCCAAGATTCGTCTTCTACTTAAGGAGATTCGATCATATCTCGCAATATCGTAATCATCTACTTGATTGCTCCTTAAATCTCTATCTTTTACGTAGGCTTCTGGCATCTCTTGAGAGGCTCATCTACTCTAAAGAGCCAAGCTATTTGTTTAATAATTTGGTATTTTTAAACTCCTCAAGGCGGTTCGACTTGCTTATACCAAATTTTCAATATTCAGTAATGGAGAATTCTTACTTTGTTCGTGCTGTTCGAGCTTGGAATAATTTACCATCCGAAATTCAGCGTACGAGCTCGACTCGGGGGTTTATGGAGCGAATAACGCGGTGCAGCACTGTCGTGGGATAGACTTTTGGCTGTGTTCTAGGTGGTCTTGGCTCTGTGTTTTCTAGTTATTAGTTGTTACTTATTTGTATTTATAATCTGATGTTTTAGAGTAATATTTTAGTATTTTATTTTACGTTGATAGTAGCATATATTTTTTCGAATTTATATTTAATTTTAATTTTTTTGAATTTCTAATTTTTTTTTTTTTAAACCTTGTTTTTTATATTTTATTTTCACTTCTCGTACTTTTGCCGCTTTGTTTTTGTACTAAAAAAAAGAAATTTGTATTCTTATAGTACTTTACCACGAATAAACTTATTCTATTCTATTCTATTCTATGCCATCTTCATATAAAATCTGCTTTTGTATTATTTTCTCCGTAAGATGATTTCAGATTTCAAAACATTCACAAAAAAATTAATTTATTATTAATTTTGTGTTTAATCAAGGATTTATTGACGAATCTTCCTGATTACATCCAAATTTATAAAGAAAACTTTTCTAAGATTAAATTATCTAACTAAAGGGTGTACATTGACTTTCACTTTGATAGAAATACTAAACACCACTACATAACAGAACAGAACATAAAAAAATATTTCACTTTTAATTTTAAAACTGTTCCAACGTATCTGTGTTTTACGTACCTACACAGTAAACAATTTGCACCATTGTTACCATAAAGCTTAAGTATTTTTCCCTAAAATGTAGGGAATATTTTCTACATATTACTGAAAAATACCTAATCTTTGTGGCAAGAATTTGTGCATTTTTTACAGTGTACGAAAAAAAAAGTCGAGTTTTGAAAATTTCTGATTTAAATTATTATAAATATCCTTGGACGTTTCAAATATGGTTTAGAAAAACACACAGCAACATTTTAGTTTTTTTTTTCTATTTTTTTATTTCTTAAATTATGTAGGTGCTATATATACCAGCTAACAACTTTAGGTGATTTTTGTGTGGGCAAAAATGCGGCCACGAAAAACCTGTGCGGCAATATAAATAACCAAAAAGATGCAATTACCCCTCATAGAACCCTATTATGATGCCAATTTTAAATACACTGGAAACAATAATTTTAACGTGTGCAAGGTTTTATGTAAAAAGAAAAAATTCATAAAAATCTGCAAAATTTAATAAGATAAACAATTTTTCTTTTAACCTTACAAACAATTTTATTAAGTTTTTCAATATTTAAAACAAAAATAAATTCCTTTGGTTGATCAAAATAACAATAAAAATAAATTTTGGTTTATCCTACCAACACAGTCTGCTCATTAAAATATTACAGGAAATTTATAGAAAATTGTTAAAAATATTTAACTTTTATGATAAAAGTTGTTATATTTAATTCGTAATTTGTACCAGTGATGCGCGTGTAGAATAGGTACCTACATGATTTAATATTCACATAATCTACAGGAATTCTACATATGTAAATTATTTAGCGAATGGAATAAAAATCATTCGGTAGCACCCTACATCATTTTAGTATTCTGAGTCTGCGAGTTTTAAGGAAAAAGAAACACGTACAAGTTTTTTTGGTATGTTCAAATGACAGTCAATTTCTTGCTTGTGAATAAACGTAAGGCCTACCTATTAGAAAAGTACCTCTCTAGTAGTTCATCTGTCAAAGCTGGAATATGAAAAATTTGAATGGATTGTTTAGACAATTCTATACATAACTTGTTAAGTTCAGTTATGATCCAGAACACAACAAATTTTTTTAATTATTTTCTGTATAAAATCGAAGCTTTTACAGAAATGTCGCCAGTCTTTAATGCTATTGCTGTCCTGGTGGTTGAACAGGAAATCATTTTCGATTTCTCCTTCTTATTTTAACTACATTAGTACGGAAAGGGCAATAGAAGCAACGATATAATTTACAAGGGAAATTTCCAATTGCGTGCAATTGTTTCTGGCTATTGCAATCAGTAGTCGTCAGGCTCTGTTTGTAGAACTGGTATATATGTATGAATGAAACATGAAATTATGTGAGGCAATAAATATGACTTTTGATGTAATAATCTACATAATATACATAACCTACAAATACATAGGTACTCTACACAAATATGTCGATTATTAAATTAGACGCGTAGACGCACATCAGACCTTTGTCCGATGACGTTAATTTTTAATTATTTCTCTACGTTTGCGAGGTATATCGAGTCAACCAATCGTTGGTACCTTTCTATGGTAATAGATTTCCAAGCTAATTGGACAACTTCCCATAATTGTCGAATATTTGTAGATTTTTTTATTAAATAAAGCCTATTTTATATCTATCCAAAAGCTCTGAATTAAATTAAGCTCCTGTGACTGTAATGGCCAATCATTACATCCATCTTATGCTCTTGAACTAATGCCGTCGCTTTGCGCCAAGTGCGTTTCAGGTTGTTATCCTTCATGGAATATCCATCTAAGCTGCATCACCTGTTCTGCAAATGGCAGCATAAAATTTTCCAGGATACTAACCGAATATCATTCGGCATTCAATGTTTATCCAGCAGAATATTGGACCCAACTTCATACCATCAAAAATAGGTTCACACCATAATGGTAGATCCTCCATGCTTTACAGTCTTTGTGGTGTGCCTATTTCAAATTGTATTCTTCACCAAGAAGTATTCGAATAAATTGCTTGGAAATATTTGAATCAAAAAGGACAGTCTCTGACTCATCCCTACGTGAAATATTTTGGCAATTTGTAGCATGCCACTTAACGGGTGCTATATACCCAAAAAACAACCTTTTTTCTATATGCCTTTCATTTAATTTAGGAACTTTTCTTTGATGTGTGACGGGCGAATGAGAATTTAGTCGACGTTTTTTTATAGTAGGTAAGTACTACTACTATTGGAAAGATTAAATCTTGTTTTATCTTTGTAGAACTAACAAACGAATTTTCCTTCGCAAATATAAAGAGATCTCCATTTTGAAAAATTGTTTTTTTTTTATTTACCGACGCGTTTTTAACCACTTTTTCCACTCGAGAACATAAGGTAGGTACCTACCTACTAATAATTTTAGCAGAGCATCTAATAATTCTTTTTCTACGAACTTGTACGTTTCTCCTTCTTCCAAATAGTTTTCTTGTTAAAACTCGTTTTTCTTCCGAGCAATGTTTACTTCATCCTATTTTTTACTAAACCAAAGTATAATTAAAATTTTATTTTATTTTTTCTCAGACGGGACTCGAATTCATAATTTTTAGAACCGGTGATAGATGGAAATAGAAGAATTTTTCAGAACCTATATTTACGTAATAATTCTAAATGAAAATATATTTATAAGAGGAAAAATAAAACCGCCTCGTCCGGGTTTTTGAAATAAAAGTTTTCAAAAATATTTCTATTTCCATATTTGAGGGGGTTAAAAGAAAAGGGGTACAAGTACATTTTCATATATTTTATAGATAGTTGGATTTCCCTTAATTCTGTGTAAAATTATAATTTTATGTAATTATTCTAAAAATAAGCCACATATCTTGATAATTTTTTGATGTGATTAAAATAATGTTCGGTGGTTTTTGGTTTAAAAGGTGATAATTTACTAACCCTGCAATCACTTATATGCCTTTCCATGTCAGAAGTGTCTCTGAACAAAAACTCCTTCTTGTAAGTCGTTAAAATAAAGGCTGTTCCAAAACAGCACGGGATAGGAATTTAGTTAGATATGTGCCTTTGCCACTAACATTTTGGGTATATCTAGTTTGCAATTATGCACTTATCTCAATTTTTAACAAAATTTTACGTGTATCCCTCTCCTTTTAAACCACTTAATTGTGTTATTCTAATAGTATTGTATCATACCTTGGAACTACCTTTCCAAATTCTCCACAAAATTTCGCAAAACACAAGAGCAATACTATTTTAACTCTATACGAACAACAAAATAGTTTAATACAACAAGTGCTACCATATCGCCTTACTTTCAATGGGCAGAATAGATTATTTGTAGTACAATTTGTCGCTGCAATAACTAAATCGTAAAATTGCAGGAAATTCACAATTTAGAACGTTGACTACGGTCACTGCTATTTTCATGCATACGTCTGTATGTCGGTAAGCACTTAATATACTTAGGAACAAATGTTCGATTGCAAAAAAAATACGACTATAGTTCAAAAATCCGGAATGTTCCGGAAGTAGGTAGACATACCAGTATTTTCCAGGAGATTTCCTAATCCTCCTGGGAATAATGCCATTTTAAAGGAAAAGTTTCCAAAATAAATTTAAAAACTATCTAACCATTTTTTCATCAGTAGATCTTCAATTATTAATAATAACAATGATAAAAATATTTTAGCAATATTTTAGGTTAGTTTTTGTAATTATAAACAAAATGAAATTCATACATAGAAGGGGACTTATACGCAAATGATCCTTTCTCATCTAAAATTGATTGGAAAAAATCTGTGCTTAAATTTTCATTCTGTTATTCAGTATACGAATGGAAATGACCAGTTTCCGTCGTCAGTAGACATTGCTTGCAAATACTCAAAAAGTTTTTTTTTTTTTAGTTTTATTGTAGGCAAATTTAACACAAGTTTTAATTAAAGATTTAACTAGCAGTTGAGTTAAGCTAACCTAAACCAATAGGTTGTTCTTTAACTTAAAAATAATTATAATTGGTCTAAGATCAATTCTTATACGATATCCTAAATGGTTGATGTGTTCCTGTATATAGCCACCCTCTGTTAAAGTTAAATCATTAAATTGGTTTTTTGCATTTATTTTACGAAGGATTCGTCGGACAGTAAAAATTTATATAACCAGTATGATGACTTTTTTTATTCCGAAGTACTTTTCAATACAAAAAAATACTATTTTTCCATACGTGAAAAATTGTACGGCAACTCCACGGGGCTCCCAAATTTAGTAATCTTTTTTTCAGCTCTTTACGCCAACGCCAATCACGGTGAATAACGAATTTTTTTTGTGGCATCACTACAAAGCACTTGCCCGATGTAAGCCATTTTTGAGATCATATTTGCTATTTTTACGGAATTACAAAGTTTCAACTCTTTGCGTCAATCCGTTCTCAGGCAATAATGTCAAATTATATAGGGAAAAGGGAAATTTTTGTATAGAAACCCTACGGAGGAGCTACGCGATATGTCTGATTTTCGTACTTAAGTATAGAATTTTCTTTAAAATAATATTTCAGCTAGCTATCCACTAAACATGTTCTTGAGTTATCGTGACGAACATGCAAAAATCAAAATAATTTTTCCTTTTGTGCGTGACTAAGTTTAAGGATACTGAGGGCCTATCCGGATCCCAGTCTTCGTTTCGACCTCGTTAGCCAGTGACGTTACACAACAAGCTCGACTATTATAAGCATAAAACGAAGGCTGTTAGGTATTTATTGTAAGTTATTACAATACACAAAAGTGTTAGCCTCTTGTGTATTGTAATAACCTACAATAAATACCTAACATTTTGGCGCAACCGGTATATACATGCAAGAAGAGGTCCGAGGTCCCCGGAAGGAAGAAGATTTGCTACAAGAATCAGTGCAATATCCTTTGAAGACTGTACCGATTTAGGCGACGATGATGACGTTTTTCTAGGCAAGGTAAAGAGAGATCTTTTTCGCACCAGCAGCACTGAGAGACTACACCTCCCAGCAGTACTGAGAGACTTCATTTCTCCGCTGAAAAAAAAAATCTGTAAGGAAAACGCAAGCAGCACGATCAAGTAGTACAGAGAGACTTCACGGTCTTTCAGAAAGTCTTCATCAATCAACAGATACTGTAAATTCTGCTGGTAAGTCATTTTTTCCTCAAAAAACTAACACAAGATTGTAATAATGAACAAGCACTAACTAACAATAGAAATACTAGTAATAAAGAAAAATCTAAGGAAATGGCGCTAGATTACAATAATAAATTTAGAAAGAATTGTGAAAAACTGTATGAAAGTTTAACGGATGATCCAGAAACTGAACTGTTTTGAAAACTCATCCCTGCGGTAGAGCATTTTCGGTTCTATGTGGGGAAACATTTACGACGTTTAACGACCTCAAAAATCTCCTATTTGAAAAATTCACAGAAAATAAACCATATCGACTTTTCGTAGATGATCTAACGGCTCAAGACTGTACCAAAGCTATCAAAGGTGTAAACAAAAGGCTAAAAAGGATCCCAAAAACTGTGAAGCGCTTCTTTTGTGTGAATACATTCTTAGGAGGTTTTTTGGATCCGAACTTACGCTTATACTTTTTACGTGAAAACGAAACCTCACTCAAAATAATTTTGGATACTTAGGGGCAAGGGTAAAACAACTTTGTATACAAAAATGTCTTCCCATTTTGTCAAATTTGAACAGGCAAGTTATCCTTGTCACACCAAAATTGAATGATCACTTCCAATATTTTATACGAACATTTTTCTAACTCCCAGCCAAATATCAATAGCACTTTATCACTAAATAATTTTTTTTATAAACTTACTACTCCACCGGAATTAAAACTGAACCCACTAACAACAATTTTAATACATTCCTTTCCAGAAATAACAGCTCTAATGAAGTTTCATTCAGAAATTACAAAAATGAGCGAAATCATGCGGAATAGAATGTAACTTTTGCAATCGACTAGGCCATTCTTTCTCTCAGTGTCGTATAAGACAGAATTCACCTTTTTGTATTAATTGTCGATATTACAATCAGACCGCACACAATTGCACACCCCATAGTCAATCTTTCACAAGATCAGTAAAATTCGAATCAGATTCACGCACTTAACAAAAGTAACACACAATTCAAATCATGGAAAAAATGCGAATTTTGTAAACGTTCTTCACATAATTTACAAAAATGTCCTGCTAAACAGGAATGGGAACTCAAAAATTCCGAACGTAACATTAAATCGAAAGACACCACGGACAAAGTCCAGACAGTGAAATTCAATGGTTTCGGTCTTCAGTTAGTCGAAAATCTTGTATAAAAGTTCCCATTATGATATAGCGAATAAATAGGAAGTTGAACTGCTTGTCGACACGGGTGCAGATATAAGTCTAATCAAACACTAAAAATTTGTACACCAATCTCGAAATAAATTGTGCTTTTGGAGAAGATAAAATCTTGGGTAAATGCGAAAGCATAATAAAAACGACATTGACTAAGCCCTGTGAATTATAAATCATTAAAGATAACCCAAATATACCAGGGGATGGCATTCTAGACAATAAGTTTCTTTCAAAATACTGCAAATATTGAAAGTCCAAATATAAACTCCTAAGATTGACCCGATCGCATGTTAACACAAAGCAGTTCATAATACTTTAAAAAAAAAAAAAACTAACTACACGAATTCGCTCCACAAATAGCAAGAATTCAATCCGAAGCTAACCTATTCTATTTAACTAGGATTGATTTAACCCTTTAAATAATTCAAAATTCATATAATAAATTTGGTCGAATTAATCAAATATTAAATTCAAATTTAGAGTTGATTTTTTTAACTAACTCCACAAAGTTGAATTCTACCATTATTTTAGGTAATTTTCAAAGTAACCTAAATCAAATGTTGAAATAACCATTTGTTTTTTTTTTAACAATTTACAAGTTTTCAAAAAAGTTTGCCTTAACACTAAAATTTTGAAGGCTTAGAATTGACATAAACAGTGCCGGATCTAGGAAAGTTTTGAAGGGGACAAAGACGTTATTTACCGCCCCCTCTAAAAATGATCTTTATTTTAGGGAAAATTTTATTACAGTTCCAGGGTATATAGGCATTATATGTATATGATAGATGACCTATTTATACTGCATACCTTGGACCAGAATTGTTAAAAACAATTCGCATTTGAAACAAATGATTGTTATATAAAAAGAATTTGAAATTCAAACAAAAATTAAGATCGATCGTTTGAATCTCAAACTGTTTTAAAATAAAACGAAAGTATAAAATCGTATCATTACAAATACAATTTATTTTATACCAGAGACAGACTTGCAATTTTAGTATTGATATATTGATAATGCAATTATGGCAATTGCAATATAAAATTTCAGCGACACACTTGCTGGTTACGATACTTAAAATTTAGTTAGAGAATTTACATTTGATTTGTTATTTGACTTAAGAAAGTTCCGCGCACGTAAAAAAAGCGAGCAGATACTGTTAAATTACTAAAGTATATGAAAAATAAAAACGAAATAGACACTTCAATTTGACAAGTGTCAAAAAAAATTGTAGCCAACATTGCAGTATTAAATTCGGTTCTAAAAGGTTCGTGTATTAAATGATTATGGTTTATAACTAGGGTCATATTGCAATAAACTCGTATACCGCGTACGTTTTGCGATTTCAATATTGAGCTCCAATGTACTACATACTGAGTGTACACCGACCGTATACCGAGCTGTTTTTCAGTATATAGAGACAGACTTTCGGTTGAGCGCAAAATGCAATATTGAAATTGCTAGCCTGTCTCCGGTATTATTAACACAAAGATAACAAATTAAAAATTTGAATTATGTTAGAGAACAGTTCTTTATTTTTGCCGCTTTTCAATATGTATCTTCTCGTCTAAAACTACTAAAATTTGAGACGGTTTCAAAAAAACTCTGGCTACGAATTCTGGCAAACTGCCGTTCAGGTTGAAGGAATTTATCCGATTTTTTACTCAGATTCAAGGGCCTTAACTCCGGCTAAAATGCCTAAATTTAGTTGGCATAAAAATATTTTCTGGAAACTCTGTGCTTGTGTCTGCTGTCTTATATTCTGTCTACATTCGAGGTAGGATTGATGGATGATGTGGAACATACTGTTGCCAGCACTTTTGTACAATTTTTGAATTAATTTCATATGATACAAAGATACAATTTGAGAATTTAGCGGAATTTTTAGTTTAATTAGCTTACAGAGGCTTACACACTTAAATTTAATAGACAGTAAACTGCTTGCTGTATAAGTATAAGCACAATTAAAAGTATGATATCAGCAAGGGAGCTTTTAGATTCCGGAAAGAAGACTGAAGTGTTAAGTATGGTCAGAAAAAATTTTCCAATTCTTGTAATTAGATTTTTTCTCGTTTAGTTATGGGTTCAGAAGTCTGTCGTATTGCCGCCCCCTTAAAACTAGCGCCCGGGGCAAGTGCCCCCGAGTGCCCCCCATGGATCCGGTTCTGGACATAAATTATGAGATGAATTAACCATTCAATTTAATTTGATTTTACCCCAATATTTTTCTCAGTGCACACACTCTTAACAAATTCCAATTAAATCTATATTTATTGCATACCTACTTAGATTATTTCCAACTTTATTGATGTCTCGGCTTAGTTCTGTAATTGTTTGTTCAAAAACAATCAACTCATAAAAAAGAAACAAAATCTAGCGAAAAATCCGAAAGTTCCGAGTAATTTTGAAAACTTTCCGGAAAGTTACTTTGAAAATGAAAATATTCTCGGGAGTTTTCACCCCTAACTAGGTACACGGATCGTTTCACACATAGAAAAAATCTAAGATTTAGATTTTGTTATTGAATTATCTAAATAATAATTTTCAGGTCTTAATTTGACTTAAAATTTGTGCGTTGACTTAAGACAATCTATGTAAGCCATATAAAACCATTTAATTATGAAAAATGATTCCTTCAACCTGGATGTGAATTTACATGAAGAAATATCCTAATGGATTCGATACCACAAAGAATTTAAGGCATGCAACTAAGTAGGTAGGTGCCTATACATTTTAGTCTCAGCTTTAATAAGTTCGCGGACGTGTGAATGCAATGTGATTCCAAACGACATTAATCCAAATCAGGGGTGGTAACTTTTATGATTTTTAAAATAAAAGTCACAAGTGACCTATACATGTACGACTAGAAAAAAAATCAGTCATTATATAATCGTTTCTTTTTAACTTTTATAATTATAAAAGTTTTTATTAGCCGATGACTTTTAACGTATATTTTTCAATCAAGTAATAAAAGTCCAAAAATGACTCTTTTATATTTCGGTCAAATAATAAAAGGATTTTTTTACTTATTTTCCGTCAAATATTTAAAGTGTTTTATTAAAAAAAAAAAATCATTTTGTGGTATTGAAAGTAGACATACTCTCACACAAAATTCAAGTGGAATACGGATGAAGAATATATTCAAAAAAGTGTTGTCTGCAAATTAAATTCGTATTGTTTCATCCTTGAGAATATGAAGCGAAAAAATAAAATAAAAAAAGGAAATTTTACTTTAAAAAGCTTTTGTCCAATTTAAGGGTTGTAAAATTGCGTCTTGTTTTTTCATATTACACTGGAATTTTACTGAGTAGCTGTACTTCCAATACACCAAAATGAAAAATTCTTTAATAAATGTCTTTAAATCTGTGGTTTTTTCAAATAACTCGTTATCTGCAAAAAGCTAGTTTTGAGAAAACAAGGGAAAAGTCGAAAAAAGTGAGAAAAAGTTTTGGAAAATCACCAATTTGTGGATTTTTTTTCCTTTTCTCACAGGACGTTTTGAAATAAATTTTATTAGCAGTACGGATACTATTTTTCCAAAAATGTTAAATATAACGAAAAAGTTGCACATACAATGTTTTTCGCTCTCAATTATAACACTTTTTTCGATATACTGTGTGCGAATTAACGACTCAATTGAAGATGAATATTTATTTATTTGAAATCAGTAATCGCTACAGGAGTTCACTTATGTGGTTTATTGAAAAACAAGAAAAATCGCGAAAGCAATGAAATTTTATCAGGCAAAATGACTGGAAATGAAAATGAATGTTGTTAATACTGGTATTGATAAACGCCATCTTTTATTATTCTTGTTAATACATACACAAACAAAAATTGAAGAAAAATCAAACAAAGCAATGAAAATTAAAAAAAGTCGGAATTTCATTTTAAAATAACAACTTATCTGCACTTGCATTGATATTTGATCAATTTTTTTTTAACTTCTCGGTAGCATTTCTACTTGTGCTGTTTCTTGCAAAAATAATTTAAGATTTTTCGGTACTTAAGTGGTTATTCTTCTGTTAATAATAGTATAATTGCCATAACAGAGTATGCAGGACTATAAAATATAAAATTTTATGTCGAATGGTATATTTAGTTTAAAATTGTAAATTTTGCAGATAACGAGTTATTTGAAAAAACCACAGAAATATTTCACTGAATAAAAAAAAAAAAGAAAAAAAAATTCTTTTACCATTTGACCGAAAAATTGAAAGTAATTTCGTGACTTTCATTATTTGACCGAAAAACATACGTTAAAAATTACCGGTAACGGCAAGAGTTGAAAGAGGTTTCGAAAATGTACACACAATTAAAATGTAACTTTTTCGTTTGAAAATTAGAAATTACCAATTAGTTTCGAGCCCTGATCCAACTTTATACGCCACGAGAATATCATGCACAGGGACCGAAAATAACTGTTATTATTTTTTTGTGAGCGAAAAAACTCTTTCATGAAATTTTCTAGGAAGTAGCATAGTACAAAAGGGGTCTATGTACAGCACTTAGACTAGCTGCCTACGTTGAAATCAAGAAAGTTTCGATTTTTATATATAAATCCAATCCTAACTGTTATTGTAAAACATATTTTTTATAATTCAATTTTAACTGTTAAAAAAAATACTTATATTATTTTACAGCGATATAAAACTCTTTGCCAGAGTTTTACATATTTCTTCTATTATAAGAATTAAAAATGAGTTTCCTCAAGAAATAAAACTCATAATCAGAGTTTTTTATTTTCCTCAGGAAATGAAACTTATCAATGGACGTTCTATATTTTTGTTGTCATATGTATATTTGTTAGAAGATACAATTTGTCAATTTTTTTAAACAATTTTGTATAAACAGTTGCCCGATTGGTCCTATTTTTGAACTTAAATTTACATTTTCCTTAAAACGGCCGTTTACAGTGAAAACCAAAGCTATATATAGCAACACCAAGAATGGGTTGCCGTTTCCAATTTTTCTTTCCCTAAGAACCTTACTCAGTCAGGTTTATTTCTTGAGGAAAAAAAACAGAACTCATTTTTAACTGTTAAAAGCTGAGAAAAATGAAAAACTCGAATTTTGAGGCTTATTTTTTGAGAGAAAAAATAAAACTCATTTTTAAATGTTAAACCGAGAGAGAAATATAAAACTTAAGATAAGACTGTTATTTACTCAGAAGAAAATAAAATTCTCTTTTTAACTATTTCATTAGAAGATAAAATATAAACTATCAATAAAAAGCGTTAAAATCAGACTTTTAAAATATTTCTTATAACTCTTTCGGTCCCTGATCATGCATTTAATTCCATAAATAGTTTCTAAGTTTTGAAATATGAATGCAATAGCATTCCTAGTATAACTCTATAAATGTGATATTCGGATAGATATAAATCACCCGTTCATTTTTGCAAATCATTAAAATTTTTACTGTACCGCAAACGTGTTAACATTTCTTTTCTAATTCGACTTAGATTTCGTACAAAACAGGGCTGTTCTGATATTCTGTCAGTAAATAAAATACGTGTAACTTTTGAACAAATTAATTAATTTTATTTATTTGTTTGAAAGTAATAAAAAGGCTTATTACATTTTAAAATATAAAACTTATAATTCAATTTGACTACCTTCGGACGTAATAATAACTCTTAATCTCTTTCGGAACAAAGAGCAAGCGGCAAGCACTGCCTCTAATGGAATATTGACCCAAACTTTCAACAAAACTTTTTTAAATTCACTAATATTTTTGACGTGCCAATTGGTTAGACATCCAATATAAACCCATATGGAAAAGTCCAGTGGGCTCAGCTTAGGGGCGGATGGAGGCCATTCTTTCTTTGGTATAAAATCTAGCAAATTTATCTTGCACCAATCTTGAACAACGTTTGCTGAGTGAACTGGTGCTTCGTGTCCTGTTGACAAAAAAGTAGCCTTCACGCAACAATCTTCTGCCATGAGGCAGCATATGATTTTACAGAACACCTTTCAAATAATAACTGGACTTAATTTTAACACCTTTATCGATGAATAGCATAATGAAAATTTTCCCCTGCTACAAATAGCTCTCCAAACCATTATGGGAGATGAAGATTGAAATTTTTGAATAGGGCGTTTTTCTCAGTCAGATTAATTGCATAGCAGCTATCTTTTTCCAAATTGAATGTTTCTTCTAAAACAAAAAGCTTTTCATTTGAAAAAATTAAATCTAGATCTGTGTGCCATTCAAGCAAAATCTTGGAATGTTGATGTCGTTTTGCTTCCTGTAATTTCGTTAAACCATGAATTTTTCCTTATTTTATATGGTTTCATTTTCAGACCCTTTTTTAATATGTTTCTGGCTGTTGATCGACTGATTCCATGTTATTTAACGATTTGATTTTGCGAACAATCACAATTTCTTCTAATTTTTACCTGAACTTGTTTGATAACCGCTGGTGTACGAACCGTACGATTTCTACCTGATCTTCGCCTATCTTTTACGGAATCGGTTTCTCGAAATTGTTTTATTGCACGAAAAACAAAACTTTTGGCAATTCCTACTTGTCTACTCACGACAAATTGCCTTTGATTTCAAATTTCGCGAATATAACGAAATAACTAACGCACACTTTCCTTCTGGATTCATTTTCTTTTGTTACAAATTACTGTGGAAATCGAACTGTCAAAATATTTCTCCCGCACTCTTGGATGACTGAATAAAAAATAAAATATTAGTTACCGTTGTTTCCTTACCGCAAAGGTTTAATACGCAGTTGAATTTTACTGACAGAATATAATAATAATAATAGGTGTCCCAAGTCTTAAATAGTCGGAAAAATAGGGCTCTAAAGTCGCGTCCTGCACCCATCTGAGCAGTTAAGGACTGCTATTGTATATTAAAAGGTTTTATTTTATTTTATCGGATATACAGACCACATTTTATATATAATATGTAAATTATGCTCAGAAAACTGAAATTCTGGAGGGGGGCAGGTCCCCTTCGTCACCCCTTTCGGTACGCCCCTGCCTATCTACCTAAGTGAATTTATTTAGCATTTATTTTTTTCTATTTATTACAAAGGCCATATCGTGGGTGATACTGTATAACCGCGAGACTAGCAATATCATAACCGCGTAACTGAACTGAATAGACTAGCAAAATTAAATTTTGAAATTAATGTTGACAGAGCTAAGAAACTAAAATTTGTTTTATCAATTTTATGCGTAAAATTCAAAAATAATATTTTTCTCGTTCTATCCTGTAAAGTTCAGTGGAAATAATTATGTCATTATAAAAAAAAAAAATAGAAAAAAATTTTACTTTGACTTTAACTTACACGGTAGTAAGATTAGTAGTCTCGCGGTTATGCATGCATCACCGACGATATAATTTTACACTAATCTTAGCCCTCTCTTTTTTTTATCCTTTTCCTTTCCTTTTACCTTAGTTTTACGTATTTAAATCCTAATAGATAATTCTAACAAATTCAAGTATTTTTCCTTAATTATTCTAAAATTTTTCTCAATTTTTGTGAAAAAAGATGTTGTTTATTTTTTGGGAATTTTTAAACATCTAATGGTAATTTATTAATTATTTGAAACCCCTTATACATTAAACTATTCTGTTTCTATGATGAACTATCTCTATACAGTGGCAGCCTAAAATCACTAGCATTTCTTAATCCGTAAGTTTGTATAAGTCTCCAGCATAAAAAGCTGTTGTTGCTATAAATCATCATGGCTGAAATTTCTCATACCGATTTGACAACGTCTCCATAAACAGAAGAAAATTTTGTAATAAAACAAAATTATCACTTGCAACTAGTAAAAACCCTGCCACAACTTAAAATCCACATTTAAATAATTTTTTTTTTTTTTTTTCAAATTATTTAATTAACTGAGACTCGATAAATATCGTGAAATGGCCAGAAAATATTCAATTACAGTGTACTCACTGACCTATGTATAGTTTTTGTTGTATTTCTAATAGTAGTTGGTAATGCTTCAAACGATTGGATATCGCTAATTAATTATTCTCTTAAGATCACCACTAAAATCGTAATTTTTATGACAATTTTATAAGGAATAAGGCTCCTCCTAATAATAACTTTCAAATTTGGCCAAATCTTACGCAACAACTAATTGATTTATTAGACTGCATATTTACTGCTCTACTTGAATTTTTCTGGTAGTCTTATCAAAATTGTAATACTTGTAAGTAGAGTGGATACCTATGCCACATTATTAGATAAATTCCCTGAAATCATCTTATAAACCAAGTCAAACCTTAAACATTTTCCTCCATTCTTATTTCCTCTAATGTTAGTTTAAGCTCTTGCTAAGTCGTTTTTCCAATTATCTAGTACCTACAATTTTATCAAGTTATGTCCATAGCTATTATTCAAATCAATTAGCTCTCTTACTCTCCACTTTATTTATGCTTAATTTCATAACCTATTATAAAAAAGAAAGCAATTTTTTTTTGATTCTCCAGCACAACAACAAAATCGGAAAATAAATTATTTGTTATTCCTTCACACAACCCTTTTTCAACCCACTGCGGGCTTACGAAAGCTCGATTCGTTTCGAATTAATTTTATTGTTGCAAATTTTTTTAAATGAATTTTTTTTTCTATTTTTCCCAATTTTTTTCAATTTTTTGCATTTTTTATTTGTTTTTCCGAGTCACTCAATTTTGTAATTTGGGACCTGCTGATGAGTCAAAGCCAAGATATGAAACTTGTCACCCAAAATCAAATCAGTTGTGTAATGGAAAAACAAATAAATTTTTTTTTCACTGTTGCTGTTGTGCCAGAGAATCCAAAAAATAGCCTTCTTGAATAAGTAGAAAGTAATAAATCATAGTAATATATATATTTACGCTGGTTTATGGTATGTTATCCTACTTTCTGTAATATCCAAGCACCTTATACCTAGGTTGAGTTTTAGTTCTATCTAACTACCACTAACTATGTCAGTTTCAACTTTTATTAAGTCGTTGCTCCAACTCTCTAATATTATCAAGTTATTTCTAACTGTTACTCAAAGTAATTAAACTCTTACTAATAGGTCTGTAATTATGTACTAAATGCTTTTTAGTCGTAACTTTCATTATGATTACGCTGTCACTGAACGTAAAGCTATCATACTTTCTGTAATTACTTTAAATTAATTTATGTTCTTTTATTTTATGTCCGTTAATCTTATTTTATTTTACATTTACTTCAAGTCCTTTCATGCTTAACCACCTCGATATTACCCCTATCGCCTAGATAGTTCCTACTGCAATAAATCTGTTCGTTGCACTTTTATTACTTTTCTAAAAAGTATTTTTTTGTATTCTATCGACTTTACACTGTAAAAAAAAAATTGGACAATTCTCTAAATTTAAGACACTTTTTTTCCTATCTACGTCAAATTTCCGAAGTGTTAAGCTTTCTCGGATATCAGGAAAAGAACATTCAATAAACATTTTTCATTGGAACACTTACAAATATATTTTCGTTGATATAATTCACACATTGTTTTTGAAAACAAGTTTTATATAGTTTTTAAATATTTTATTTGAGCGTGACATTGCCCCAGCACTAATTTCCATACTACATAGCTATTCAGCTCATTCTTATGTTTTTTAAAGGTGTAGCTTAAAACTATTACCTATTCCTTACATTTCAGGGAGTATTCCCTACATTTTAGGAAAAACAAACAAACAAAAAGTTGAAAATTCCCTACATTTTAGGGAAAAAAATCTACCTGCAATTTAGGGATAAAAATCTAATCTACGTTTTCCAAGCTGGAGCTATTCCTAATCTTATCAAAAAACTTTTTTGTGACACAAATAATGGTTTCCACTCACTTTAGGGAAAATAAAAATTTACTGTGTAGGTATTGCAATTATCTGTTTTCTACTCGATGTACGTATACCTAACGTTGCAATTGTAACGTAGCCTAAGCAGAGAATCCTTAAAAAATGCTTCTCTATTCTTTTGTAAACATTCAGTTAATAACAAAAATTAAAAACGCGCCTAATTAATTATCCTTAAAACGCACGTAATTAATATGTATCCATCCAATCAAGCAGGTAGTATGAAAAACACACTAAAAACTGCTTGTCATAGGTATTCAAAACCGATTCTTATTGATATAATATAAAAAAGAGAAATTTAACTCTCTAATTATAATAATAAAAACAAAAGTGATAAAAAATATATGCGGGGCTATGTATGTATGTAGAATATTTACCATGCACTATAAAATTATTGAATGTCTTAAAGATGCACTATAATCACAAAAATCACAACAAAAGTCCATGTCTCACAAAACTGTCACGAATATTGCAAATGCGACATGACAACGAAATTCATTCAAAAAAGTCCTTTTAGTAAAAAAAAAAAAAATCTTCCTTAGAAACCACAACACAAGTTTTAATCAATCAGAAAATCCACTGAACATTATTTCTGTTTCGAGTCTCGACCAAAACAATTTAAAATGACAATTTCCATTTAAAATAAAAACCGTCGGAAATTTTGCACTTCGAGAAAACTTTAGAAACAGCACACTTTTTACTTTTCTTTTGTTATTTAGGTATAAAAAAAAACTATTAAAAGCCCGTTACTACACTAAAAATCTTGTTTTTTTTTTATTATTATTATTGTAGAAAATTATGTTGTACGTATAACAGTTATAATAATAATAATTATTATTATTATTACAAAAAAAAACCACCGCGATATCTATTTATAATAAACGGCAATCCACCATATATAGTATATATACCGGGCATATATATAGCACACTTTTGTTAAAAATTGTGTTAACACACGTTCTTATCAGTACGACGACGACAATCAGACCACACAAAACAATCACAACAAATCCGATCAAAACATCACGAAACAACCTGCGTAACAGTCAAAAGTAGACTAACATGGATACAAGATTGTCAGACAAATTCAACCGAGAAAATGACAGTGGCGGAGGAGCCAAAGAAATGACACAGTAAACAAGGAGGGAAAACGTAAAGAAGAGTTTTTTTTTAGTTTAGCCTGCAGCAAGCAGGCAGGCAAGGCAAGCAAGCAAAAGGCAAAAGGGCTCATGGAGAGATATGGAGTCATATGCATGAAAGTAAAGAGGCAGCAATCAGCGGAATGCTTTTATCGGGTTGGTTAGTTAGTGGTAGTTAAGTTCAAAAGACACACACACCCATAAATATTAAACCCATCGCAGCGAATGTGTATATAGTTAGTTATAAATGTAGAAAGAGAGAAAGAAAAATTCATACCGATATGGAGGAGAAAAAAGGTAACCGGTTGGTTCAACTCTCAACAAACCCAACACAGCATTCGCTTGGCAATTGGGAATGAATGAAAAAAAAAGAAAAGAGGCGAACAACAAATATGAAACGAATGAGCGCTTACACACCATTCGAAATTGAGAGGGGTAAACAAAATGTGCACACAAACACACTTAGAAAACTCATTGTGGGGTGGTGTGGTGTATAGTGATGTAGTGTTGTGCTTGTTTTTTGATAGATTTGTCGAATAAAAGTGGAGAAAATGAAGCAAAAAAAAAATACAGGATAAAAAAGGAGACATGTACCGATATCTACCCTACTACCAAGCATTTACCTATGTACAAAAATAAATTTTTCATTTCAGACTCTAGGTATGTAGATAATCCGTCCCTTTCCGTAATGTGTTGATTAAAAGGGGTTCCACCTCACCGGTAGAGTCGCATTCTCACCTTGCGCGCCTATGATCTATCTATTTTCCTATGCTGCTCATCTGCTATTGTTTCTGATTTCGTTGCTGCTGCTGCTGCTTTTCCTAGTCCTAGCTACCTCCTATTACCGGTGTGGTGGAATGATGTGCGGTGAAGATGGGCTGCAATGCTATAGTTATAGAGCTACCCTCCTACCTAGCTACTACCCCTAATTCAAAGGATGTTGTCACGATTGTTAATTTAAGAAGAGAAAAAATGAAATCGACTTATGAGATATACCTACCTACCTAACCTCCTCCTGCTCCTTCCAACATGTTCAATGTACTGTTTTAGTAGGTACTTATTATATATGGAAATATATAGAAGAAGAGCAGCAATGACAATACTAATACTAATGCTGTCACACACAGGGTAACACGAAAAAAGGGATCAGGAATTGCGGAAAAAAGGACAAGAGCAGATTTGTTTGGTGAAAAAGCAGAAACGATTTTTTTTTTGTATTTTTGCGTTTTGTTTTTATTTTCTACTTTTCTGTTTTCGTTGTTTTTTTTCTTTTTTTTTTTTGTATTTTTTTTTTTTTTTGCCAGGAATTTGATGTCGAGCGAGCTAAAATAGCAGAAAGGGCGTGGCTTTGACCGACCATAGTAGTTCTCCATTTCATAGGGGGATGATGATTACGACGGCGATGATGATGATGATGATGATGAATATAAGAACCAACGCTTGGGAAAAATCCCCTCTGGAAAAATTTACGGTCTGTTAAACTAGCGTCAACAAGAAAAATCCTTATTAAGGACAAATGGTAGGGCCTCAGGCTGGAAAAAGGATAATAACACGAACACAGTGACAACGTCCATGACGTGACGATAGAATCACATTGCAGCAGCAGTATATTATTTATGTTTGCATGTATGTAGGTATGTACATGCGGGACCGCTTAAAACCGCTGTTATACAAATGTCGCAACAAAAACAAAGGAAGTTTCGCCTTATAACAATGGTGGTAGGAATGGGAACTATACATAGGAAGATAGCATAAGCCTCGATATATGTTTGGAAGTTCGTTATACATAGGTATACGAATATGTCAAGGCGGTATGTAATGGCTCTGTATGATGTCCGATCGAATTTTGTTGACAATTTTTTCTACCCATTTTTCTATTTCTCTGGTAATGCGATTAGAGATTCATTTAAAATTTGACAACTATGTATAAGGCAATTGTTGTGTGTATGTAGGTGTGTCTGCTGCGAGTGTGTTTTAGCATAAATGGCTGACAGAAAATTTAAAATGCATCACATTCTGGCACAACACATATTCAGCAGATTCCAGACCTCCTCCTCTCACAATCCTAATCGGATTAGGACTTTTTTGTGCGAGAAGTGAAAAAAAAAACGGTCGAATTAAAGAGTTTTAACCATGTCTTTTGCGATAAAATGGCAAAAAATTCGGAACAATTTTGTCGGCATAAAAGTTTTTTGTTCACAGCCATATCGTCGTACAGTGCTTGAGCTGTCGTTGCTTGTTTTTTTTTTTTTTTTTAACACCGACGTATTTAAGTACAATCTACAGGATTTTATCGACATTTTTTTCATGTGGTGTTCCGTTATAAAAGTACTACCTATGTATCTATATAGGTAGGTAGGTACCTACTACTAGATTAGGAACAATAAACGACAATTTATATAACATTACTGTTATATAGCTACAGCATAAGATATGCTCAATATTGTTGTTTACAAGTAAATTATGACGTCACAATAGAGAATTTTACTTGAGGAAAAAGGAAGAGAAAATGGCAACTTCACTTTTGAAATAGATTTTTGTATACATTTTCACATTACAATGGCGGAAAATTTGTGATTTGAACAAAGGTAGAGATATATTGTTTGTTATAGCTATAACTAAATATGTAGGTAGGTACATGTAATGCAGCAGTGGCAGGGAAGCGGCCTATGTCCTTAGTCAAATCGGCTTTATTAAGATTGCTTTGCTACTCTTAATCTGATTAGTCTTTGCCCTTTTGAGCTGCATCCTTTTATTCATGGCGGCTAATATTCTACTTTTGTTAGCCTTTTTACGTATTTTTTAAGGGAATTCTGTTGTACATTTACCTAAATGCTTCATTTAATCGGGACAAAAAATTCTTTCAGGTATGTAGAGTAAAGTAGAGTCTATTCCCAGTCACCCCCAGTCCTGGTCACACTTTTAAAAAAAATCTTATAACGGTTAAGATTGTCATATAAGAACTTAATTTTTTGTTTAGTTTGCGTCTATCAGAACCTTGCCTATATGCAGATCCGAACTAGGGAGGACGGGAAAACGGGCACTAGCCCGTTGGCTATAAGTTAAAACTACTCAGAAATCTCGCAAATGACAAGGCACGAGGCCAAGGTAGCTTGTAGATGTTGCAAACCTATTATTACAGATGGCAAATCTCATGGCTTCAAAAGTATTCAAAAACGGATCGCACAGACGTTTTTCGCGAAAACAGCGCGACGTAGGGATCTGAAATTTGGCTGAATGTTAGATCTTCATATACATATATACCTATAGGTAGGATATCGACGACATATATTATAACAATTTTTCTTTTTCTTTTTTATGGTAGTGGGTTGGGACACCTAAAACAATAGGAAAATTGCCGCTTTTTTCGTCTGTCACATAGTGTTGCTGGAACAAAATGCTTTTTGTATTTATTTATAAGACGACTCTAACTAATAAAACCAACTCTTATAAAATTATTGTTGCGTCCGTCTGTTTGAATATTATTCAGATATCATAAGCAAATTTGGATTAGATTTGAATAAACTTCAATTCGGTTCATCGACTGTTTGTTGAGAAATACTGGTACGGAGCCAAAATTGCGCGAGCCCGACTCGCTTCTTTATTTCTTATCAAAAAGGTTTTTAACAAGGTTTCAAAGCGTTGTTACACCTATGTGTATTTTATAGGCTTGTTGTAATTTAATTTCTTATTATGGTGATTTGATGATGTTTTGACGATATTTATGGACATATGCACTATCCAGTGTTTTGCGTTATCTGCATTTTTTTTTCCTTTTAAAACAAATTGTTCTTATTTTTAGAGTACTACACATTTATGGTCATTGAGAAAAATTATTAAATCAGCTTTTACTTACGATTCCAGTGTTACTAATAACGATAATGCTGGCAGTACCGACCATAAAAATACAACTCTGATTGACAGAAATCAAAATACTTTTAATTTGTTCATTAAAATTAGTACCGTCGTCCGTCAGTATTGTTAGGGTCGATTCACACTTACAAGCACAGCACAAACCGGCACAGGAAGGTATCGATCGATAACAACATAAAACGTATATTAAACTTTCAATTAAGACAGGTATCGCTAGAAAACGATAGAAAAGTGATCCCATGTTAACTTCGCAACTAGACCGGCAACCGACAAATGCCGGTCAGGTTATGAAGTTATCGTTACGTCCCGGCATCTGCCAGTGGCGGTTGATGTAAATTAGCTAACTTGGTTCAATTCCTTCCTTCACAAGTAAAATTGTTGGTCTCTCGGATACTGTTTTCACAGAGACAACTCAGCCACAGGATCCTAGTCTTTCGTTTCTATACCCATTCCGTGATTAATTCGTCCAGGTTTTATCCCAATAACACTTCCCGTTTTACTAATTAAAATTGTAAATTAGGTAAAATTGGATCACAAGCTTATAAGGTAATAAAAAAATAAATCGGTTGGCGTCTTCGATAAAAATTTTAAGCCAACCTAAGTGTAATCCTAATAAATTAGACCACTCGATAAAACAAGCTTCAAAGTTATCTAAATGCCATCCAGTCGAATTATACCTTTCGGAATTGGCTAGAAGAACGGAGGCGGGCTGACGATAAGAGACCGCAAAGTTGACCGGGACTTGTTCTAGAAGTTTCTGGTGTTGCTTGTTAAGAGTGGAGAAGTTCTCCAATATTTTAAAGTTTTTAATACTATATAAAGAGTTTAGCCAAAAAACAAGTAAACGGATTATTTAAACCGGAAAAATATAAGAAAAGCCGAAATTGTACGGATCCTGGAAAAAAAAGCTAAGTATATTTTTTATTTCTGCAATATTGTTTCCTTTTTTTATTTTGTAAATAATAATGATAATAATTGATAATTAGGGTTCTAAAACCCATGATTAATCACTTGTAATTAAGATGCTCATCAACGATGTGTTTATTAACTTCATCTAAATTCCACGCAATTGACATTAATCTCAGTTTTGTAGCAACAAATTCTCGAACTTATCATATCATCGAAATTATAATGGGTTAAAGAAGAAAATAGGTTTTGTGATTTTTCTCTATCCAAAAATTACATGGCGCCCATCACTTCACTTATATTACATTTAGCGAACCACCCTTCTTACTGAGCTAAGACAGGGATCGACGGGATCCCTATAGTTGCGCTCAAAGGGAAGCGTATAGCAAAGTTAAGCGAAGAAAGTATAAATAAGAAAAACCAGCTAAATTTACAGAATTCCCAGATCTAAGCTCCAAGAAAAACTTACAGTGAAACTGCTGGAAAATCTTGCAAAATATGGACACTCAACTGTTCTCACAGAAGCGGAATAGACTGTGTACAAAACTGAAAACTGACCAAAGAAAAACATCTTTCAATGGAGATCTGCCGGGTAAAACACTTAGATTTTTACACGAAAAGGTATCACCGTCAAAGGAAGAGTCAATTACTGGGTGATAGAAGGAAAATGAAAAGCCAGTTATTCTCTTGGTCGATGGGGACAAGAGCTAAACAACTTTTGCAATAATGGGATAATTTGGTATTCTCTACCATCGAACTCTACCCCCTGCAAATTGCGGACCTAGGAGAAAAGTACTAGAAAATGGAAAAGTACTGTGGCGAATTGGGAAAACCAACCTGAAAATGCACATGGAGCTCTAGAGCAAAAATAATATTTTGTCTAGTTTTGGCAAATGTTTTGGACACAGGAAGCTTGCGCTTGTGGACTGCTCCATTAAATCCAGGTGCTGTCGATTATCCAAAATATGTTCAGAATTCAATCGAATCAAGCAAATTAAGAAAGCATATCCGAAAATGTACCGTGTACAGGGGCGGATTTCCCTATAGGCCGAGTAGGCCCGGGCCTAGGGCGACAGATTTAGGGGGCGGCAAAACTTGGTGGGAATATTTTGTTTTTTAGTAGACGCGCCCTCTGTGAAACCACACGTCAACGTTTAAAAATTCAAAAATGTGTCCATAGCACCCAGCAAAAAAAATCATCATTTTCACTTTGCTCCACTACAGACTACATATATTAGGACTGGGTTATTTCTTATTTGGTATTTTCGCTGCCACTAGTATTAGTTTTCGTATATGGTGAAGAAGAGGAATAGTCGTTCCCGGGATCCGTCATATTACCACCGCCCGCAGAACTAAAAATTGTCTTTAATTTTTTTAACTTGTTTCTCGACCTTTTTTCGGCTTACTTCCTGTAGGCCGCTCCGCTTAACTATTTTCTCGCAACACTCATCTTTGCAATATCAAATACGTAACAACACTTTTCCTTCTTCAAATATAGACACTGATATGCTTAATAATCAATTCCATAAAATAATCGGAAATAAAGATTTAGTTACAGGCTATTACGACGGCGGGGTTTTAAACTTTTGGTTAAACATGAGCAATTTAAAAAATGGACTTGGTCAATAAATTTATAGAGAACTGTATGTTGCCAGTTATGACAAATTTATGCAGCTTATCTCACAGTAGTGCCGCTGCTGAGCGAATTTTTTTAACATTAAATTTGATAAAAACCAAGAAAAAAATAAACTTTGCATTACTACAGTCAGAAATCTTATGTTAAGTAAGGTATTGATAAAGGCTGCTAAAGATGAAGTCATATATCAACCCAGTGATGAGTTATTTATCATTTGCATCGTGTTTCAAATTCCAATATGGTGCTTATTTTTGTGAAAAAAATGAATAATGATTATATTTATGTAATACATATGTTTGTAAAATCCGAAGAAATGTTGTTCCTATGTTCCCTGAGTTTTATTAACTTATTAATTTGAATGGAATTTTGTGCTGTTTGAATGATTTTTGATTTTTTCTTGTAGTTGTGGGTATTTCATTACATTTTTATACTTTTTCGTTTTTTTAAATAAAATAATTCGTTGGAAAGTGTTATTTTTAATTCTACTCCATTTTTTTCAAATCTACTCCGATTTATGAGGCAGCCTACTCCGCTAATTCTAGCCTGAGGTCCCTTCACTGGATATAGATCATTCAATTTTTCGTGTTTTACAGGGAGTAGGGGGGCGGCAATCTTCCATAGGCCTAAGGCGGCCAAGTGATCAAATCCGCCCCTGACCGTGTAAAGTATTTGAACCCATTAACAAAGTGAGAGGAGCAGTATGAAAGCTAGGGACTGTTCTCAGATACTACAACTAACATTTTAAAAAGAGAAGGAGACGAAAATTTAGACAGTACACGAATGCCAATGACTATAACAATGGCACAAATTAGCTGTAAAGAGTTCTTAGTGAGAATGTAGCAAGAGATAGCCTAAATAAAGATTCTACTTCCTTGCCATCCCAGTAGATAACTTCCCGACTTCATTAAGTAAGAACATACTTGCGTTAACTATGTAAAATATAAACAGATACTAAAAGAAAATATTTAAAAATAGCGACAAGAGTCGTTATAATTCTGTGGTGATGGCAAAATATCCAATCCAAGCTGTTAAAAAATATCGTCAATATTGCTATTATGAAGATCGCTATATTGCCTAAACTTTTCTTTTGTAGGTAGGTACGTATACAACTCGTCCTGGTAGTGTATTATAGGGTAGAATTTGTTCAAGCCCAACTGAAGAACATCCATCTATTCTAGACCGAAGAGACCAAGAATATTATACCCTAGATGAAGTCATAAGGCATACTAAGTTTATCATTCTGTTTGCAACGCACAGAAATAATGCTAGTAAACTAAAATGGCTGGAATACCCTGGCATAATATTAAAAATTATTTGAATTTTTGTATGTCCGTCCGTCTGTGTCTGTCCAAACGTCTGCAAGACAGCTCGAGAACGCGTTGACTTAGACAGCTGAAATTTATCACCCGGGCTTTTTACAAAAAACGAAATTTGAGTTCGAAAATGGGACGAATTGGGCAACTCCTTTGTAGGGTTGTCATACAAAAATTTTGTTTTCACTATATATTTGAACACTGCCTGGAAAACGCGTCGACGAAGAGCCTTGAAACTTTGTACACGGTGTTTTCATAGTAATAGTAAATAAAGCTTCAAAAATAGACTAAATCGGGCAACCCATTCTTGGTCTTGCTACATAAAAGTTTACGTTTTTTACGGATACTGTAAAAATTATCAGTCCTAGACGTTTTTATTGTACCAAAAAGTTCTTCAGAATATGAAATCCTATGAAATTGCTTATAATAATTTTTACTGTGCGACGAACCGTTCTAGAACTATAAGCAAAAAACCACTTCAAAAATCAAACAACCATGGATTCATCTAGCTAGGGTATCATAAGAATTGGTCTTAGTCCAATTCTGGCTTTTTATTTGTTATCAGTTTCGTCTAGATGGATCAGGTTCGGATACTTTTAACAACTGAAACTTCATATTCTTATAATTTTCACAGAAGCCTTGTCGATTTACGCAATGCTATTGAAATTCAACCAATTTATACGAGATTCGCAAGCGACATAAAATAAATTAGAACAACTACAAGATATCAAAAGGAATAGGAGGATTTTTTCGAAAGCAAAAATCAAAAGATTACTCAGAACACACAAGAAACCACCAGTAGGAAAATTGTATGTTGTAAATCAAAATTTCAGAGTTGTTTCGAGATAACTGCAGAGGAAAGGAAAGGTAGTTTTGAGTGCTTCTGAAAGATTTTTTGAAACCAAAGACAACACTTCGAATAGCAAAAAACACAACAAAATATACCACAAAAATACGTTAGAATAGAGGCTAAGTCATGACAACAATGATGGGCAATTGCAGACCTGCGAACAAATGGGTAAAAAGACGTTGAGTATATTTTAAACAGCTTGGACAAATAATTCTGGCCTTTAACCAATAACGCCACTTTTGTCTTTGGAAAAAATTACAAATGTGTAACCAAACATAAGCATTAAAAAGTCATTTCGTGGTCAGACTGAGTCCGAAGGGGACCCCCCTCCCCCACGGGTACTCAAAAGGCTTTCTATGGCAAAAAGTGATAGTGCGACTCGAAGTAAGGTTCGGATATCTATTGTGGACCTGCCTAACCGAAAGTCCGATTTTCTGCAAAATGTAGTAATACGCTTTCCTTCATATCTCAGGCATTTCTTAACCAATTCTTATTATTTATGATTTTATTTGGTATAAGAGAAATTGGACTATGCTTGCATTGGTGAAAATAGTTCGGACACATACTTCACCTACTCCTTCGTCACGGTACAGAGATATAAGGTATGCTCCTTACGAACCACGTTCCGCCATTTATGTCCGAATGTAAAGGCACAGTATACATATCTAAATTGTCACATGAGTAGGATGCATCTATAATGTGACTATACTTTCTCTTTCAACATTTTTAATTAACACACTAGTCAATTTTTAATACAAAGGTTCCTATGTAAATCTAAAGTGGAAGAAAGAGAACTTACAGCATGCACAAACTTGTACTAGATGAAAAGGGGCAAAATGCAAGAGAAACTATTTCTGCACGAAAAAAACAAAAAAAAACCTAAAAACAACAATTTTTCCACTTCTCATGCCATTAGGCTTGGTAGAACTGTCAAACTGTCACAAACATTATTACAGCCATTTTTGCCTGTTAGACTGTCCTTGGAATGCACACCTCTTTACATTCAAACAGTTGTTTAGCTTATGGAACAACGCATTTGTAAGTACTTTTGCCGTGATGCGTATTTACGATAAAACTAAAGTGGGAAACACAATTGCACCGTTTCGATCCGATACGTACAAATGTCAAATTTGCTTATATGAGACGTACGTGCAATTGGACACATTACACCGAAGGATCAAAACGGATCTAATCGAAACGGAGAAGTTGAGCAAATTTCAACTTTTACGGATGACATAACCTAGAAAAATTATCTGTTTAACGTTTGTGTATAACTCAAGATGGATGAAGAAGTTTTTATTAAAGAAATTGAAAAAATATGAAGAGCTTTATGACAAAGGCAACAAATTTTACATGGATGTGTTTTTTTTTTTTATATATTTTAAGCCAAGCTCAGGGGATACCCTATGATGCAAAGCACAGCCTGGCAGGAAGGAGATATGGAAAAGATTAGGGGATATGAAGAGAGGGGCGGAGGTGCCGATGTATGTCGCCCTTAAACTTCCGCAGATTGTATGCCGGAGGAAAAACAGAAGATGGTAAGCTGTTCCACATTCGCACTGTTCGGGATAAAAAAGCATCATGGAATTTTACTGTACGGCCGAAAGTCATTTGAAGGGTTAAAGGACGTGCGCGGGTTGCAGAGTATTGCGTGTAGGAATCATTCTACAAGGGATTAGACAAGATATTTCATCAGAACATTGACCATGCATATAGCGATAAAGGAGCGAAAGGCATCCAACATTGCAGCGGTGCTCGAGTGAGTCGATATGACAAGTTATTGCCAAATCGCCAATGAGCTTGACGGCTCTCTTTTGGACAATATCCAATGAAGCTAAGGCTGTGCGACCAGCCCCGGCCCATATATGGGAGTTGTATTCCATTCTAAGTCTAATGTAAGACTTGTAGAGGAGCGCTTGATTTGACGGGCTGAAATATTTCTTACACCTTTTTTAGAAATCCAAGACATTTCGATGCTTCTTTGGCAACAGATAAGATGTGATCTGTCCAGTTTAACTTACTGGAAATATTAATTCCAAGAATGCTTAGTGACGGTGAATCAGAAATTAATGCTCCATCCAAAGAAACGGGTGTGGTTAAGTTATGATCTTGTTCTAATGAGATGAGACAGCTTTGGGTCTTAGATGTATTGAATTCGACGCGATTTGCTTTGCCCCAAGCGAGGATATTGGCAGGATCGTTATTCAATGATCTAGTCATGCAATCTCGTTTAACACATGCGGCATTCCCCTTGGATTCCGCAAGAGTGTCAAAGGAGTAAGCGAAATCAAGAGTACTGTCATCTGCGAAACTATGGATGGGATTGAAAGTAAGGGAAAGCAGATCATTAATGAAAATTAAAAAGAGAGTTGGAGAGATAACAGAGCCTTGAGGCACACCGGCATTTATGGGATGCGGTTCAGATGTAACGCCATCTAATAAAACACGTATTTGGCGACTAGATAAAAAACTTTCAATCCATAATAGAAGAGGAGCGGAGAGACCAAGTGCTTTAAGTTTGGCTAAAAGGGCTGGATGCCAGACTCTATCAAAGGCTTTTGAAATATCTAGGGCAACGATTTTAGACTCACCAAAATTGTGAAGACTACGGTTCCAACGTTTCGTGAGAAAGGTCAGCAAGTCTTCAGATGAGCGTCCAGCTCGGAAGCCATATTGGCGATTGTTGATGAGATGGCTAGTTTCTAGATATTTCATTAATTTTGAGTTAATGATAGATTCAAAAACCTTTGAAAGAATCGAAGTGATCGCAATTGGTCGATAATTTGAGGGATCGCTACCCTCTCTTTTCTTGCGAATAGGCTGAACGTGAGCTAGCGTCCAAGCAGTTGGAAATTTTCCTGTCGAATAAGACAAGTAGATTAGTTTGAGCAGAGGTTTAGCCAAGAAAAGACAAAATCTGGAAAAATTTCAATGAGATATTTAAAACTGATGGTAAGTTTGAACGCAACAATTGTGCTCATGCACGTAACGGATCGAATTGAATCGGAACGGCGGAATTGTGTTGGGCACTTAATACTTCTTCCCGTAGATTGTGCAACCCTACTGTTCGCCCATTTGCTTCCGTATCGTACTTAACAGTTCTCTCTTATGGGAGAAATATCACTTTGCATAGTAGTTTGTTCTAAGCCGGCCTACTGTATGTATACTGTGGTATAGCAAAGTACGGTACAGAAAACACATATTTTTTATCCTCTCTCTGTCTCTAGTGTCAACATTTTAAGGAGAATACCGTGCTGCTTCGTAATGCTTGAGGAGGGGTATGAAAAATCATAAATGCTTCTAATTTTTCATATATTCTACTTATCATATCCCGGCTATATCTTTTTTCTTCTCATAGTTTTGTTTTAATTAGAGCTACTTCCTTACTTAGTTATCCCAACTATTTAGAGGTAGATGGAGATACAATAACACCATTGGTTTCTACGATTTGTAGATTCCAACATGCCTATACTGTTTTCTAATATCTCCGGTATCTTTCATACAATTATCCTGATTGCCCCCTCCCCGCCCTGGGAGACAGTATGCTATCCTACCTTCAATAATCACGTCGGGTATCGCCGGCGGGCTCTCCTAGATTTGTTGATCAAAAGTATATATGTAAGTCCAAATATGTACTTTGGGACTAAATACGTTTGAAGTTTTGAAAATTCTCCTATTTGTATGGAGTTATGGATTTTGAACTCATAATTTTAATCATTTTGAAGGGTGGTGCAGTTATGTAGTTAGCACAGAATGAATTGAATTTTTTTCAAGCACTTTGATAATATAACCTCAAAACGACATTTTTGGAGTTATATACATAAGTAGTACACACTGTAAAAAATGTGCACAATTGCTGCCACAAAGCTTAGGTATTTGTTCCTAAAATGTAGGGAATATTCGTTAAAATATAGAGAATATTCTCAAAAATGTAGGGAATATTCACTACATTTTACGGAAAACTACCTAAGCTTTGTGGCAACAATTGTGCACATTTTTTACAGTATACTTCTGACCAAACATCAAAGATATGTAATCGTTTCGGTGGGATTTGAAAAAATTAACATGGACAAAATCTTAATAATTTCTTTCAAGCAATTTACAAAATTCATGGTAAGTTATAATTTAGAAAATCTACACTGCAAAGTATTTTTTGAAATAGCCACTATTATCTGCCAAAAAGGCAAATATTCTTTAGAATTTTATTTTCAAAATTTTTATATTAAATTTTTACCGTCTACTACTTATATAAACATTTTATTATTTTCCAGCGTGCCTAGCATATGCAATCCTCTTACAGTTTAAATATTGAAAACGTTTTTGTGAACCAGTGTTACGTACTCCTCAGGTATACGTAGGTACCTACTAACTCAGGAGATGGGTGTGGCTGCAATTTTTGAAAGGAAATTTTAAAAAGGGCGCCACGGGGTCTTTCTCAATTTGCAGGGTAGACCACGAAACCTGTCGGTTAAAAATATCCGCGCATAAAAAAAAACAAATGAAATTCATTTGCTTCATTACAAAACGTAAACGGTTAGAAATTCTCAAATAATTTATACAATTTTTCACACATTTACATTTATCACCATCATGAATTCAATTTTTTTGATTGATTTTGATACTTGTCAAGTTATTAAATAGATTCATACCCTAAATTTAATATAAAAAAAAAATTAAATTTGGGCGCAAATTTCAGTTTAGTTACACGGGAGGTGATTAATTCGTAAAATTTTTGAGAGACTGCCCTCTTACTCTAAACTTAATAGAATTTTTAGTTCCAAGTAATACTGATACATTTGATTTAGTTTTCGATCAAAATATTAAAAATATCTATCGTTTCTACTTAAATTTGTAAAAAAATGAACACGTTTATTTATCAAGTATGGTGCCGTTAACAGAAATCTTATTTTGTATGAAAATCAGACTAGAATATATTGCAATGTGATTGTCATAGTTGAGTATGGTTGAAATGGAGTATAGAATATGATGAATTTCCAAGTTCTTTGCAAAAGATTTTGTAGTTACGAATTTATATTCGTTTATTTTGTATTCAGTGGTCAGAGTGATAAGAAGTGATGTGAAGTTAGACCGGTGAAATCTGAGTGATTGGTAGTTATCATAACAAAAAATAGTTACAGTGAGTATTTGCTTTGAATATAAAAAATAGACAGTGCAGTGACGCTATCCAAAATTATCGGATAATTTAAAATGTTTCTGGAAAGTTTAATAATTGCGTTTGAGTATCCTGACAGATTCCGAAAAATTGTTAAAATCAAGAACTATAATGGAGAAAAGAATTCATATATTCCGATTTTGTATATTCAGGTTGTTGAACACAATATTATTATTTTAAGTTTTGTACGTAGTTTTAGAAAATAGCTCTACTCCTATTTCCTTGGATAGTTTTGTTTGCTTTTTAAATAGCAATGGTGCAGAATTATTAGCAGACAGTTTCTTCGAGTACTCCGGTATTTTTGTACACCATCCGAGCACTGTCCTTATAGTAAAGACGACATACTCAGAGCAATATAACGAAATTCTACAAAAATTGTTTAAAAATGTCAGCACTTAAATAGATACCCAATCATCATAAGAAGTTTGCAGTTTGGACCAAATTTAATTGTTAATTAAAATATAAGGACTAGTAAGTAACCTACTTTTGCATCCTAAACTTTTTATTACAGGAATTGAAGACTTTTGTGATAAGATACTTGGCAATTAAGGAAGAAAAAATTTCATTTTCACAGGCATGCGTTGAATTATTTCCTTGCCTTAAGACCACCGACAAAGAAAAAGAAAGTGATTTCGTGTGATCACCGATCTATGCAAGTTTGATTTTTGAAGTGGTTTTACGCATATATTTCTAGAACAGTTTGACGGACAGAAAAAATGATTATTACCAATTTTATAGCATTTCGTATTCTGAAGAAGTTTCTAGTACAATAAAAATGTTTTGGACTGATCGTTTTCACAGTATACGTTAAAATCCTAAATTTTTATATGGCAACACCAAGAAGGAGTTGCCGGATTTAGTCAATTTTTGAAATTTAATTTGCTAGTACAAAGAGAATACCATGTACCAAATTTCAGCTCTCTATATTGATGCGTTCTCAGGCAGTGTCCAAATATATAGTGGAAAACGAAAGTTTTGTATGGCAACCCCACGAAGGAGTTGCCCGATTTGTCTCATTTTCGAACTTATATTTTACTTTTTTTTTTTAAAGTCCGTGTGCAAAATTTCAGCTTTCTAAGTGTACGCGTTCTCGAAGTATCGTGCGCACAGACAGACAGACAGACGGACGGACGGACGGACATGCAAAAATCAAAATAACTTTTAATATTATGCGTGGGTGTCCAATTCATTTTGCTCTACCATCATTATTTCGAGGTGTTACAAACGGAATGACAAACTTAGTATACCCCTATAGATTTCATCCAGGGTATAAAAACATATATTTTATGAACTTTTGTACAATTCATTGCATACCGGGATTCTTGCAAATTCAACAAAAAAAAAACGATAGAGTAAAAAAAAAATTGATAATACTTTCGATAAATAGGAAATTTACATGCTAACAGACGTAGATAACCGTATATTCGAAAGCAGCTCTTATGATGATGATGTGGTTTTACAAAACAATCTCGAATTCTTGAAAACAGCGCGCTTATTTCTGATCAGTTGGATTTAGTAAAACAAAAATTTGAAGTCTTTTATAGGCGAAATTTAGTCACAAAAAAAACTGTTCGAGTTTTTGAAGACTTCAAATACTTTTTCGTTCAGCCGGATTTAGTAAGTTCATTTATTATAAAATGCTCAAACGTCCTTTTCTAAAAATGTTTATTAGATATCCTTCGACTTCTGCCTCTCATATAAGGACTGTATAGGAGTATAATTACAACAGAATGGAATTAATATCAAAGTTTCATATTTATGTGCAGTGCAAAATTCAGGAAAAAAAGTGTTGTACACAGAAGCTGAAAGAATTAAAGGTATGTGTATTCTCAGATCTTCTTTTAAAATAGAAATTTCATAATTCTCCTCTTTAGATTGGGATACAACAATAATTTCTGTCTTAAACTTGTTGAGATTATTACCTCCACAGCCAAATGGAATCAGAAAACAAAGAAGGTTAACTGATGAGCAGGCCATTGAGAGGTTAATAGTATATAAAACAATAAGTTCTAAAGAATATCCCATTTTTATTTTTATTTTTAATTTACTGCATAACTATAAAGCTAAATCTAAAATATTATGGACACAAATTTAATATTCATTATCTCAGCCTGGTAACACAATCATAGAATATACGCATAATTCATCCGGAAAAGCACCATTTATAATTGCCCTAGGATGTGATAAAGCAAACATAAGACAAAATATGATTGTTGTTGATAGTCATATTATTCCACTGAGTAACAGATTTACATTTTTAGAAACTCTAGATTTAGTGTTTAAATTACACTTCGTCTTAAATATAAAAGATGATTTAAATTTGCGTTTAATGTGGAAATATATGCAGAAATTTATTTATAACATTGATTGCAATATTACTTCTGCAATAAAAGACGTTCACAATAAATTAAAAAATCTTATAGAGGGAAACAAAAATCACTTAGACTAAATTATTAACAATTAAGCTAAAATATAAAAATGAATTATATCTGTTTTGATTGTAATAAACGTTCGAATATAATAAGTAAACTATTAAGCCATTTAAAGTATGTTCACTTTTTAAATGAAAGCAAATTTTTGACTCTTAAATGCATTATTAATAATGATTGCCCGTACTCATTTAGCACCTATTCAGGATTAAGAAAACATGCACATAAATGCTCGTTTTGCCGCGCTGCTATAGAAACAACCCAATCAAATACTTTCGGAAATATTTTTTTAAATATTATTTCTTCACAGAAACAACAAATTAATGCTGAGCAGAATCCCGACGAGTCTGATAACCACGTTGAAGAAGTTGAAAATAAGAACATAATAAATAAAACAATTAAGACTTTTATATTAGCCATAAATTCCTTAGGACTTCCAAATACTACAACTGATAAAATAGTTTATTCTGCAAGTGTTCTTATTACAGATATTTTAGACAATATCCCCAAACAAGAATGTCTTTCAAATACCAATCAATCTTTCGTAGAACAAGCCCTAGATGTAAAAGTAAGCGTAAAGAATTCTTTTCAATAACTATTCCTCGAAATATAAAAGAGATCAGATCAATTTTTTACACTAAACCTGATGAAATAGCTCTTGGCACTAGATGGGATCAAAGATATTGCCGGAAATCAAACAAAATTCAGAGGGTATTAGTTCAAAATATTTTCCAATATATTTCCATAATAGAATCAATAAAACGTCTTTTTGAAAATAGTAGCTTTCAAACCACATTTTTGAAAACGATCATACTTGCTCTGAAGAGAAGCTATATGGGTTTTGCTGTGGGAGCACTTACAGGAAAAACCAGCTTTTTGCTACAAGTGTAAATAGTATTCAGATTCAGCTTTTCTACGACGATTTCGAATATACAAATACTTTAGGTAGCCGTAAGACCTTACATAAATTGAGTGCTATTTATTTTTCAATTAGAAACCTACCTTCAAAATATTTATATAAATTAGATCAAATACACTTGGTGACACAATTTAATACTAATGATTTGAAAGAAGTTGCTGATTATAATATAATAATAATATATAATCTTACGAGCGTGGCCTTAGTTCGTTATTTAAAACACAATATTTCAGATATAATTCAAAAGTTCTTTATTTATTTAACTTTACTGTTTACTCTCACAAATTCACAAATAATTATCAAGTCGACTCTTTATTTATCGCTAGTACTGTACTTCTAATTATCGCAATCCAAATAGTTTACTTCGTTCACTTCGCTGTCTGAAATAATACTCGCCTCCTGGATGTGAGCAGCGCCGTATTTATACTCTACGAATTATCCTAGAACCTTCCTGAATATTCCATTCTCCAAACCCAGTTTACTAGGATGTCACTAACCTAAAGTTGTTTCCAATTCCAATAGATGTCGCTTGTATCACTTTGTGGCGCGTAACACTGTCCCCTTCTTAAAATTGTTCGTCCCGAACAACAGGTGATCCACGGTCTTGATGCTCGCAGTATTGACATAAACGATCTAGATGAACGATTTTCCGTTTGCCTCTTGTACCCCGCTGAATCCTATATACTACGTCATTTATTCTAGTCACTACTGAATACGGTCCTTCCCAGTGTTGTTGTAATTTAGGAGAACGTCCCTTACGTCGTTTCGGGTTGTACTGCCAAACAAGGTCACCTTCATTGAATCCTGCTGAGTTAGCACGTAAGTCATAGCGGGTCTTCATCCGATCGGTATTTATTGCTAATTTTGCTCTCGTGACTTCGTGTACATCAGCTAATCGTTGTCTAAGTTCCGATACATAATCGTCTGGTAACTTTTGTTCACCTCTGGGTGTACCAAACTTGAGATCGCTAGGTAAACGCATCTCCTTTCCGAATATCACTTTTGCTGGAGTTTGTCCGGTCGTGTTGTGTACAGCTGATCGATAGGCCATTAAGAACATGGGAATATGTCGATCCCAATCGCGTTGGTGATAGTCGACTACTTTCTTTAGATGCTCGACCAATGTTCTGTTGAAGCGCTCTACCATGCCATCAGATTGTGGATGCAGAGGAGTTGTTCTGGTTTTTCTTATTCCCAGAATTTTACACATCTCTTGGAAAGTCCGTGATTCGAAGTTCCGTCCTTGGTCGGAATGAAGTTCATGAGGAACACCAAATCTACTGACCCAATTCATTACTACTTGATCCGCTACTGTGGTAGACTCCTGATTAGGGATTGCATAAGCTTCAGGCCATTTACTGAAATAGTCAATAGCAACTAATATATAACGGTTACCGTTATCTGTTTCTGGAAAAGGTCCAGCGATGTCTACGGCTATCCTTTCAAATGGGGCTCCTACATTATACTTATGCATTTCTCCTCTACTTCTGTGTGGTGGTCCTTTGCAAGAAGCACAGATAGTGCATCTGCGGCACCATTCCTCAACATCCTCCCGCATATGTAACCAATAAAACCTTTCACGTATTTTGGAAATTGTTTTATTCACCCCCAAATGTCCTCCAGATGCTCCACTGTGCATTTCTTCTAGAACATCTTTGACCTGGGATGCTGGCACGACTATTTGCATTCGGAATGACTCGCCGTTAGTTGATTCCCACTTGCGCTTTAATATACCACATTCAACGTGAAGAGAGTTCCATTGAGCCCAGTAGCTCTTCAGTTTCTCACTCCTCTCCGAGATATCTTGCCATTGTGGTCTTTCCATGTCTTCTTTCCAAGCAAGAATAGGTGATATGTCTGGGTCTTCCCGTTGAGCTGTTCGCAAGCTCTCGTTGTTCCAACCTGTCCATGGTTCCACCGTCATCAGCTGTATAGTTGCCTCCGTTTCTTTTTCTTCCAGCCGAACGCAATGTTTGCATTCAACTTTGCATGGACGTCGTGAAAGGGCGTCTGCATTTCCATGGATACGTCCTCTTCGGTGTTGGATTTCAAAGTCATACGCTTGGAGTCGCTCTATCCATCTCGCCACATGCCCCTCAGGGTTCTTAAACTGCAAAAGCCATTTAAGCGCTGCATGGTCAGTGCGGAGGATAAATTTCTGCCCGTAGAGATATTTATGGAAATGCTTGGTTGAGTTTACAATGGCAAGTAGCTCTTTCCTTGTAGCACAATAATTTCTCTCTGATTTTGAGAGTGCTTTGCTAAAATAAGCTACTGGCACCTCTTGACCATCCTCCTCCTGTGAAAGCACTGCACCAATACCTACATTGCTGGCGTCCGTGTCCAATATAAAAGTTTTTCCCAGCTTTGGATAGTGAAGCACTGGAGTTCCACAGAGCTGTTGCTTCAAATTTGCAAAACTCTCGTTACATTTATCTGACCATATGAACGGCTTTCCTTTTTCTGTAAGTTGATGTAGGCTCCTTGCTATATATGCAAAACCTTTTACGAATCGCCTGTAGTAGGTAGCTAATCCAAGAAAACTCCTTAATTGATGTTTGTCCTTTGGAACAGGCCAATTTTTCACAGCTCTTATCTTCTCTGGGTCAGTTCTTACTCCTTGTGATGAAACTATATGCCCCAAATATTTTACTTCATTCTTGAATAGAGCACATTTATTCGTGCTGAGCTTCAGTTTCGCATCTCTCAGTCTTTGAAGTACGTCCCGTAAGTTGTTTTTATGTTCCTCGAATGTCCTTCCGATCACAATTATGTCATCTAAGTAGACAAGACATGTTTTCCAGGTTAATCCTCGTAAAACACATTCCATGAGTCGTTCGAATGTGGCTGGAGCATTACATAATCCAAATGGCATAACTTTGAATTGCCATAATCCACTTCCAACTGAGAAAGCAGTTTTGTCTCGGTCCTCGGGATGTATTTCCACTTGCCAGTAACCGTTCTTCAAATCCAATGTGGAAAACCATTGCGCTCCGGAAAGGGTGTCCAATGTATCATCAATCCTTGGTAACGGATAGCTATCCTTTCTTGTTACATTATTTAGTTGGCGGTAGTCCACACAGAATCGGGTGCTGCCATCCTTTTTCCTGACCAAAACAACTGGCGATGTCCAAGGGCTGTTAGATTCCTCAATTATGCCTTGTTCTTTCATGGAATTTATCATATCTGCAACTTCTGGTTGTTTGGCTAATGGTAGTCTTCGTGGTGGTTGCCGAATGGGCCTAGAATCTCCTGTTGTGATCCGATGCTGGACAAGATTTGTTTTGCGGAAATCATCATCATTCATTGCAAATAATTCCGAAAATTCATCGATCATCTCTTTGGCATCGTTGTATTGCTGTTCACTTAAGGCACTAGATGAAAGAAGTTTCTGAACCTGTTGAGTAGTAGCTGGTATACGTATTGCCTCCTTAATATTACTACCATTTTCCAAATTAACAATCTGATAAACAGGCTCACAATTTCCAATTATAGCACCTTCTTTTAGTTGTACCTCATTTTCGGATGTGTTGAGCACTCTGACTGGAATTAATGTTGCGCCTTCTGTCTTCACTAAAGTTTTACCAACGATGATGTTCGATGTTACTTTTGTAGGGTTAGGCTCCACCAGATAGAATCGGCAGGTCCCGATGTCATCAGTAAGCTTTGTCCATACTAGCGTCTCCGAGAATGCAGAGAGAGTCATATTCTCATAGACCATCGTCCTTATTTTTGCAGAATAATCTGTTCCTCCTCCTAGTCTCATAGGAATTTCTATGTTGCCATATTTGAGTATTCGTTCTCCGACATTTAAATTTATTTTATATGTGGTCATAAAGTCTACTCCAAGGATGCATTCATCCATTATGTCTGAAACTAGGAAATTGTGAGGAAATAGTAGTTCACCTAGTTGAATATCCAAAGTTATTTCTCCAAAAACTTGTACTGCGGCTCCAGTTGCTGTTCTTAGTAAATATTTGGTGGTATTGTGAAGCCATTTGTTCTTGACAAGATCCGCTCTAATAATTGATCTCGAAGCTCCAGTGTCGATAGTGACAACGCAGTCATTTTTTTCCTACACTTCCATATATAACAAGACTGCTATTATTTCTCTGCAACTGGGCTATCTGAATGATGACTTCGGGGCTGTCGACTCTACCAACCAACTTCTGCCCCCCGAAGTTGGTTTTTACATGTTTTCCGACTGCTGGACAGGGGAGCTGATGCGACTAGTCGGTGTTTGATTTCTAGGCTCTCCCCGAATAGCTTGCTCCCTGGCTCGATATCTTTGGCATTCTGTTCTGTCCTCCTCTTCTGGTGATTCTGTTCGACGGCGTTTTCTGCAGTCCCTTTGGAGATGTCCTGGTCTATTACAATTCCAGCATCGCAGAATACCACGTGAAGAATTGCTCTGTGATGGCTGCATTCTATTACAAGTACATTCCTGCACCGAAATTTCTCTCACTCGTACTGCACTTCGGGAAGCTTGCCTGGCAGATTCATACGCTAGTGCATAGGCTAGTGCTTCTGCTGTTGATTTCTTTCCTGCTAGCCTCAACGCTTGTTGTAAATTTTGATCTGCAATAGCGTTCACAAATGCTTCTGTTGCCACTTCATTAAGGAAATCCGCATTTACGCTAGAGTATGAGAGATAAGCTAATCTTTCCACATCAGCCTGCAGTTGTTGTAGTGATTCGCCATGCTTTTGAATCCTGTTGCGTAGCTGTAGGCGATATACTTGCTGCATGTGTTCATCTCCATAACGTAACTCTATCGCCTGTACTAATGAAGTATAATCACGTTGCCTTTCTATCGGTATAGTTTGTAAAAGCTCTGATGCAGAACCTCGAAGTGCTAATACCAGAGCTGTAGCTTTGTCTGCATCATTCCATCCGTTTACTTCGGAAGCAGCCTCGAATTGTCTCTTGAAAATATGCCACGAATTTTGTCCATCAAATATTGGAGGTTTCATTCTGCCTGCATTGGATATTTCAATTCCTTCGTGCCGTGGTTGTCGATGCTTCATCTTCTCCAAATCTGATTTGAAGTTGTCAAGCTGTTCGGTCACTTTTTGTTGAACTTCCGCCACTTCTTGCTCGATTCCTTCAATTTTTAAATTTTGTTCGTCTAACGAGTTTTTCAGGAAATTCTTTTGTTCCTCTAAGCGATTTTCTAGACAATTCTCCAGAGAACTCTTTTGTTCATCCAAACGCGTTTCCAGTGATTTCTTCTGTTCATCTAAACGGGACTCCATGGAATTCTTTTGTTCATCCAAACGGGTTTCCATAGATTTCTTGTGGTCCTCGAGAGAATTCTTTTGTTCCTGGAGAGAATTCTTTTGTTCGTCCAAACGGGTTTCCATAAATTTCTTGTGGTCCTCGAGAGAATTCTTTTGTTCGTCCAAACGGGTTTCCATAGATTTCTTGTGGTCCTCGAGAGAATTCTTTTGTTCCTGGAGAGAATTCTTTTGTTCCTGGAGAGAATTCTTTTGTTCATCAAAACGAGCTTCCATTTTGCTCATTAAAGTACTTAAAAGCTGTTCTATGTTCATTGCAGGCTCTTCCTCAATTTCTGGTTCTTCTTCGAAAACGAATGTCTCAGGATTCTTTTCTTCCTCTATCAAAGCTTGTCTAAGTCGCTCGACTAGAACATTCTTTAGGCCAGTCGTTTGTAATGACCGCTTCCCCAACTCCACTTTCAATTCCTGTATGCGAAGCTCCTCTAGCTTGCGTCCCATTCTTGCGTCTTTTGTAATTCACTCACAGTTTAATATAAAATTATCTTTCGGAATTTTTACACACGATTTCACAAAATTAATCACTCTTTGAACTTCAAATTCAAATGCCACCAATTTATTTCGCGATTTTATTTTACTTCTGACACCAGTTGTTACGAGCGTGGCCTTAGTTCGTTATTTAAAACACAATATTTCAGATATAATTCAAAAGTTCTTTATTTATTTAACTTTACTGTTTACTCTCACAAATTCACAAATAATTATCAAGTCGACTCTTTATTTATCGCTAGTACTGTACTTCTAATTATCGCAATCCAAATAGTTTACTTCGTTCACTTCGCTGTCTGAAATAATACTCGCCTCCTGGATGTGAGCAGCGCCGTATTTATACTCTACGAATTATCCTAGAACCTTCCTGAATATTCCATTCTCCAAACCCAGTTTACTAGGATGTCACTAACCTAAAGTTGTTTCCAATTCCAATAGATGTCGCTTGTATCACTTTGTGGCGCGTAACAATAATATTAGTCCTCTCATATCTGATTTTAAAGTATTGGAAAGTACGGGAATAATCATAAATGGAAAAGTTTTAAAAGGTGCATTAGTAGGGATTTCACACGACAATTTAGATGCTAATTTATTATTAGGATTCTCTGGAAGCTTTAGTGAGTGGTTCAGTCCACAGAAGAAATTTGAAGCGGTTGTGAAAGATTTAGTGGCTCTGGAAGTAAGAATTTGGCAGGAGCATCATAAGCCACATTTTGCGGACGTAACACCCGTGTTGGTTCATATTAGTCAGTTTTTTCAAAGAACCTATTTTTATTTTACACGATTTTTTATTAATAGTCATTTAATCATGTTTTTGCATTTATTCAAAAACATTATTTTTTTTTTTACTATTCTTTATGCTTCTTGCAGGACAGCATTGAAATATTGGAAAAATATAATTACAATTTTTGAATTTAATTTTTTTCAAAAATTCTCTTCACTAGTTTCTCCATCATCAAACTGAACAATTAAAAACAGTTTAGTTAAGAAATAAACGTTATCTCTTCGTAATTATACTTGAATGAATCTTGCAGAAAAGTCTAAAATTAGCAAAATTTCATCTTTCATCCTACTAGATAGTAGATACCGTCACATTCGCTACAATACTATGCCAAGATAAAAACTATGCTCGGTTGGCTATAATAGCTACTTTCAAAATTTCAACTAAGTAAGTATATAAAAAAACAATAAAATCGCTGTGCCACTACTGTCTAAATCTCATATCGTTTAATCTTCGTATTATTTTCGTTTTTCATTCACAAACACCCAGAAATGGAAACGGGCCCATTGTGCTGTCAAATGAATTTGTTCGTTTTTCGTGTTCAACAAGAAAATTACGCTACGAAAATTAATTATACACGAAATATGACACTCGACGCGGTGAACAAGAGCTCTTCTAATATTTTTGTTGTGAGATGAACCCTTCATGACCGAGGCAATTTTTTTTCACTCTCCCAAAATATGTATTGGGTTGGGGGCTCAGCTACCAGATCAGATAAAGATAAGATCACGGAAAGAAAGAGTGGAATAAAATTAATTGCCTTCATTACCCTCTGTGTGTTGTTTTTTTTTCTTCTTCTTTGACTACCTATTATATTAGACGAGTTACGAAAAGTATGGTGTCTCTCGGGTCTACAATATCCAGTCGAATGGATTTCATGTGCTCGTTATATGACTTTTTGGTGTTGTATGTTTTACCTATATGTCCACCATGTCCGCATACTTAATGTCTATGATCTAACAACAAACTATGTATGTTGGTGTGTATATGTGTGTGTGTGTGTGTGTGTGTGTATGAGAGAGTTCAAACAAACCTTAATTTAATGCGCATGAAATGTAAAACGATATCCAAACAATCAGTCCTGATAATGATCTTAAGAAGTCCTAAATAACATTATAAAACACTCCACCGGATCAAAGAGTATGTATAGCTCAATGGTAGAGGTGTGGTGCGGGGGTACAACTTTGAATCGACCACTGTCATCTCTAGGCCGATGAAATCCCCCGCTTGTCCCTTTACTAAGATGAAAGAAATTGACGAAACGTTGAGGAATTCAATTAAACGCTCATTCACACTCGAATATTCTCCAGTCATTGAAGAAAAATATAAGAAGACACGCCAAATGAGCTCTGACAAGTTCTCCTGAAGAAGCTACAACAGTCCCCCCGTCAGCAACAGTATCAACAGTACCACAGTTAAAAGTACCAGAACAGAACGCGTTGGCGGTCTATAGCGGGATTGCGGGAGCTCAACAGTTCAACACTTTCAAAGAAATTGCTGCTGGACTCTAACACTTTGGTTGGGCGCAGGTATTTTATAAGCCAGCGACTGTGCGCAAGCAGATAATCAGATATTCAAGTTTCAAATTAATGAAACATCTGTCGTCGTCGTCGTCGTTGTCGTCGTCATTGCGGATGCACCGAAAGAAATTTTAATTGTGTGATGGCGCAGTTGTTTTTGGTCACCTAAATTGAATTTTAGTTAATGGTGGTCTTACTTTCATCTTTCGGCCGCCCGCCGTGCCGGTTTCTTTTGGCTAAATAAGGAAAGGAGCCCGCCAAACAGTTCAACTCTTATAGAGAACTGGGATTGGAACCCTATCGAAACCTTCACCACATCAAGGTAAAATTGCAATTCATGTCACATATTCATGTAATTTCCACTGCTCTTGACACTTTTTGTACGTTTTACTTCTTAAGAGTTTCGATTAGCTTATATAAGACCTGAGCTGGCACACAGAGGAATATATGTAGTCTTTCCTGCTCGAGGTCGATTTGTAATTCCACCGAAATTTTGATAGTTGATGATATGATGATGATAATGATGATGATAATGAAAGCAACGCGCTGGCTGCCCGAAGTGATTCCCACCGTGACGGAGCTAATTGAAAGGCGAAGGCGTTTTTTTTGTTTTTTTTTTTTGTTTTTTTTTAAATATATTTTTTTTTTTTGGTCAGCTCTTATCAGTTCACTTCTCTCATTAACATGTTTGTAACGGTCAAGGTACAGTGGAACTGGGAACTGACTTAAGTGCAGAGAAGATATATTACCTGACTGTGTGCACATGTTGATTTGATGCGACATTTATATTCTAATAACCGGATAATGGCATAATTAGGCAGGTGTAAAATTATACCTTGAGAGTAAATCTATAAATATATACGAGAGACCAGTTAAATGGGGCCCCCAACTCTTCTATGAATGGAAGGAAATTCTGAAAACAGCGAACCTCACGAAAGTTAATATCAAAATTTTTTTTTAAAGAATAACGTGACTGACATTTGAATTTCAACAATAAATTTAGCACGGATAGGTATACCTATACCTATACCACCACTTGAAGGAGGTGAACAATTCATTAAGTGTGTAATTGAAGCGGTTAAATTTTATTAATATTATGGCAGCTAGCCAGACTCTTTACGGTATTTCAATTAACATCGAATAATTATGTGAAAATTGAATTATAACTTCAGCTTATAAACAGCAAAGCCAAGAAATCTCTCTGTGTAAAGTCTCTCTCTCTACAATGTCTGGTATGTATTTGGGTTGGTAAGTAGGTAACTAAATATATTATAAACACGCTTATTAGCGCGAGTCTGTGCGCATGCTTTCCAGGTGAGTTGCTTTTATAGGAGGACTCCTGAAAAATATGCGCATGTTTTCGTTATGGCATAGCAAAACGAACGAATCTGCTATACTCACGATTGTTGCATGTCGAGCGGAATGGATTAAATAAACACTTTTCCTGGATTTTTGTAATTTTAAATAATCTTTTCTGTGTTAATTTTTCCGTGAGATAATTTTTTTTTAGTTTTGCATTTTTTTTTTCTTATATGTTAATGTATAGCACTTACTTACATGGGTAATCTACATATTGTGCTAGTTATTTATGCTAGTATGGAATTATGCGATTTATTTCTTAACGCCAACAAGTTACTATGTTGGTGCAACATTTTCTTTTCACTCGCATAACCTCAATGGACACTACGACTATAACGTTCTTGATAGATGACGCTCCTTGAACTTGTTCTTGAAGTAGTAATTAACTATCAAAACTAAAAAATTGTTACCCTGACAAATTGGTGAGTTTGCTTTGCTCATTTCATCTGCCTACTTTGTATGGTGCATGCTTTACTTTTATATTTCTAGATGCTGAGTCGTAAATGAATATTCATGATAACATTTAGTTTCGCTATGTACCACAAGCGACACTGATAACACTAAAAATATATTTAGCTGTTTCATATCTGGGATCAGTAATTCAGTTTTCAGTAGTCCGTACCTACCTAGTGTTCGCAAAAGGACCAGCCATTATGACTTCAGAATTGACTTAGGTAAATATTCTAGTTTAAGGCGATTTCTGAAGCAAATACGGATGCTGAAAAATGTATCTTTTGTACTGTTTCGTGCCCGTCTAACTGTTTTTGTAGTTTCACCTCTTTGGAGTTTCTCAATCCTATTGTCGTCGAACATCTTTTTCTTCACTCTCCTTTAAAGCCTAGGGCTTCTATATATCCATTTCACCCGAGTGTGTAAGCTGAGGCTCTGCTTTAGTTTCTGAAATCTTTTTTATTTAATTTTTTATTGTTTTTTTTTTAAGGCAGGGGGACGATAGATCCCAAGTGCGACCCATTGTACTATCCTACTAGAAGACCTATCACCAAAACCCTCCTGTCCTCTTAATTCGAGAAAGCTTTTTCAACTCCTCTACAAATAAGAGGGCAGAACCTATCCAGTCTGCTCCGGGCGAAGGTCGGACAAGCACGCAAAAAGTATTCGGTTATCTCAGACTCTCCTTCCAAGCAGGACACCCATTCAGGGCTGTCAACAACTCCCATCCTTGTTAAATGAGTGTGAGGCGAGCTATGGCCGGAGGTAATTCCAACCACAGATCTACATTGTTTCTTTCCGATCTCCATGTGAAAATCAGAGATATTCCTATTGGGCAAATCAAGAAACAGTTTTGTGCACCTGCAAGTACTCAGGTTCTCCCATCTCTGCTGATGCTTCCTTTGAACATCCGCTTTGATAAGAGACCTGATACTCGAGGTGTCAGTGTCTACAGAGTTAGTCCTATAAAAAGGTCAGTCCTTTCTTTCCACATGATCCCCATGTGACCATATTAACTATGCTAGGTAATCTGAAGATGCTATCCAATGACGCTTATTAGGATATGCGTACCGTGGTTGGGGAGGCTTTTTGTTGTTGTCATAGATGTTATTTTGGGTTGGCGCATCTCCTCACGAGGAAAGCCTAACAAATTATAAAGTCCTGCAAAGTTTGCTCCGCTTCTGTTAATATTATTATGAAACCCTTAATCTGTCGTTGTTGGATATCTTTTTATCTCAGTATCTGATCGGTTTTATTTTGATTGCTGAATACTGTCGTTTTCTTTCATAATTTTTTTCGTGCTTAGGTATATAGGTACCGAGATTGTTTTATAGTACTTAGTATAGGTATATGTTGCTTATTGGAAGAAGTGGGAATAAATTGTCAGGTTTAGTTACCTTTAGAGATTTCAGTTATCTTAAGAGCACATAAAGGATACTCATGGTTTAGTATTGAAAAAACACTTTTCCTTGTCGAACATTAGTGAACATGAGTGTGTTAAAACAAGATACTATTCTTGGAGGTTCAGAGCAGATACTATGCCCACATTATGAGCATAGCTGCGACTTACAAAACAGTCATATATTGTAAAAAATCGCTTAATCCAATTTGTGTTTTGTTTTTTTAATTAATTATTAAGGAAAAATCATCCGGAAAGCCGGAGTTTATGGCATTGATATCTCAAGTGTTAAACGTAGTAGTTTTAACAAGACTTTATAACGAATACCTACTTCGTAATATTTATCACCATAATCAAAATATTTAGTTATCGAATAGAAACTTCCAACCAAAATTTAGATAATTGTATACGATTCGTTTTGATTAGTAGTGAGGTTCGATTTTTACAGCGATTTTTCACCCTTTGAATTTCCCCATAGATTTTTAAAACGCCTTACAAGTAACTCTTCCAAAACGAAACATCCTATTTGATTCTTTTAAAAAAATTATTTGTAAATAATACAGATATGGATATAGTTCCGTATCCTTTTCAAGATCCTGGGGAAGGGGAAGGGTTTGAGAATTAGTTGGGACTTCCACTTACTATAGCTCTGAAATTTTAAATCAAAATCTTGATATGTAAGTTATTAAACTTGTCCACGCCTTTTGACACTGATGACAAACATGAGGTCCGCCGGACTTTAACCAGTTTGACACGTATGTAATCGTTGCTTAATTTGAAATATTCTCCAGGATGCACTTTGAACGCTTGCAATTATGTTAATTTTTTTATTATAATGATAAAGGTATTTCCACTCTCAGATCTAAATTTATTCTTATTTTACACGTTCTTTTTCGAGATTCAATACCAGACAGTATACAGTAGGTTACAAAACTTTTTTGTATAAATGCTTCCAAATCTAGTGTATAATATGTGGGTAAAGGGATTTTCCGATATTCGGAGTTGTTCAGAACTTACAGAGTTGAACAGGCCAGGAATTTGGTACTCGAGCACTCGATCAGGTGGAGCATCGGCCCCTGTCTCTTACGCTTCGATCTCTTTCATGTGCACTTTTAATACAAACACAGGTAGAAATGCAAAATTGAAAACCAGTTATACTCTCTAAGCTCATTTTCTGTTTCGAATATAAGGGTTAGTTTAGTTTTAACTGAGCACCTCAAAGCGTTCGAATTTTATTGGTGATAATCGTATTTGAACCTTTAAACGTGTTTTTTTTTTAAAACTGTATTTTTCAAACTGGTGAGGTGACCACGATATCTCGAAATCTATCGAACGAATTCCTCCTGAAATTTTACTGACTTATTCAGTACTCATTTAGGTATCTTGTAAACTAGCATATATCTGATTCATTTAAGCCGTTTTTTTTATGTTGAAGAAGTCATGCAAAAACACCAAAATTCACGCAAAAATGTTTAGCAAGGATACCAAAAATGTATATTTCAATATTTTTTTAAATAATCCTATTTCACAAACTAGTTCATACTTTACAGATTAAATCGGTCACCTGAAAGCACTTTTTTAAGTTGAATGGCTAAGTTTTGGGTACTTCAACAATGAGCGACGATTTCGGGCTAAAAAAATTTAGAGTGTGCCTAAGATATTAATAAATATTTGGTGAAAATTTCGCAGTTGTATGCTTATTTAGTTCGCCAGAAAAAGTTCCCAAAGAAAAATAAAACAAAAAAAAAAAACACTCATCACATGGGATGATAACAAAACAATTTTAATTGCTGATCATTCAATTTATTTACTAGATTAAATAAAAATAGCTACCTTCCGCGGTCATCTAAGAAATTATATAGTTTTTCGAAAAAAAAAATCTTAACATCTACGCTATACTTGATAGTTGATATACGTCCAATCGAAATGATTTCGAAAAGACATTTAAGGCGCACTAGGGATGGTTGAAATAAGGGAATCAAAGAAAAGGCCCTCAAGTGTACAATGATTTTGTGTAGCTATTTATTTATTTTGTGTATTATTATTATTTCAATCCAAAAACTTGACATACATTTTTTAATCTATTTTCTTTTCAATATCACAAAACTTAGATGTTGTCTCAATCTATACTTATCGGATAGAAAATTAAAATTTAAAATTAGACAAAAAACAATTTATTGCTGGCAAATGACCAATCCAATGTTTTAACAAACATCGTTTATGATGATTTTTCTAAAGGTTTAATAAAAAAAAATGTATTTGGGTATATACTACCCCGCACATTTTTGTTTTCGCGTTTATTTAATCTTCTCGTTATTTTAGCACTTATCAACAAATTATTTTTTCAAGTGGCATAACTCAAACTGTTGCAGTTACGGATTGACTTGTAAATATTCTACAAATCTTAATTGTTATTCTACAAATCTTAATTGTTATAAATTCTACAACACCAACATGCAATTACAGTGAAAGGCTGTTATATTTCCGCAAAAGGGAGTTCTTCAAAGTGCTTCAGAATTTCAATGTAAGTAAGGCTACTGGTCTTGATGGTATTTCGACTCTGGTACTCAAGTGCTGCACGTCTACGCAAACTATTTCAGCTGACTATTCCACTCCTTCTTCGAGTATGGAAACTTGCTCATGTTAAGAGGAGTCAGTACTCAGTAAAAGTTTCAATTTAGATACCAGCGAGCCTGTAGGCAATAAAATTTACAATACGTAGGTTTGTGTCCTGAAAGTGAGACCACGTACAGCAAAAGAGACATCTAGCGTAAAAGACAGAAACCCAACATGTGACAAACTTATACAATTTAGGACGAAAAATGAATATTTGAAATTCAAATAAATTGAAAACTTTTAACGTGAAATTAATCTCCTAATTTTTTTTTGCATACAATTGTTAAACATACTATTTTGCTTTGTATTTAAACAACTTTCAACGAAATATTGCAATTCCCCGTCTGTGAAATATCGGGAGAAAAATCAAGTACTATTAGAGTCAAATAATTAAAAAAAGCGATACTAAAAAAGAAAAAACTCGACGTTATTTGCTAGATCTAGGCTTTATCTTCCTAAAAGAGTCAGAATCTAAAGAAATGAGAATACCTACTAACAGGAATTTGATTTGAAATGCTTCAATTTTTACCATGTTTTAGAAGTTTTCGAGCTAATATCTCTACAATACACTTTGTTTTTTTCATTTTTGCTGACGCTATTTACTAGACTTCTTCGTTGCCTTTAATTTAAGATATAAATCATTATTCTGTTACAAATAGTTTGCCAGAAATTCGTATTGAAACATGTACGAAACTTGCAAATCTTAGTACTGACTCCTCTCAAGCCAATTTAAAAAAACAAAAAACACTCATCAACACTCAATTGATGGAGGATAATCCACTATATATATCTTATGTGCTGGCCGCTCGACTGGCGATTTACTAATATTCCTTACCGACCGTTGGAACAAATATCTCCATACTTTTGGTTAATCTGAAATTATTTCATTAAATATCACGAAGTCCTTCGACCTCCCCTACTAACCACAATTCCGATGTCCTCACATTTTCCAAACTATACTACACAAATATCGCACGGAATTCCTATATTTATCCAAAAAATTAGAACGATGTCTTTACTTGTTCCGAAGTTTTACCCTGCTCTATTTTGCCAATCCTAGGAAAATCTATAGAATTTCCGTAGAAATTTTATTTTAGATAAGAACTGAAAAAACAGTGCACAATTGCGGACAATATTTAAAACTGTTCTTTGATTTGTCCATTATTTTTATGAAGAATTCCGTATATGAAAATATATGGAGACAGTGTGAACATACTACAGAAAAAGAGAAATTGAAATCTTCACTTTGTCCGAAGAAATCTCCACACTCTTTCCTTCAGTGGAAAAACAGCGGACGATGTCTTTACGTGTTCCGATGTTTTGCCATGCTCTATTTTGCCATTCCTAGGAAAATCTAGCGAATTTCCGTAGAAATATTATATGAGATGAACTGGAGTCTGCATCGTATTCAGGCTTTATCCATTCAAATTCCAATGTAACAGTGGAACTAAAATATTTTGACATGCCATGGATATTCTTCAGAATGAATCTGCACTATATCCGGGCTTTACCCAATAAAATTCCAATGTTTTTATTGTTTCTTGGAAAAATTATGTAAGGTTTTGCTATGGATTCGAATGGTGTCTTGAGACGTGAAATCATTTGCATTTAGTGTTGTGTGTATTTGTGAGTCATGTGAGTAATATTGGGAACAACTTTTTTGACAAATCGATAAAAACAAAGGTAAGAAAATTGGTTTATACGTATTTAATATTATACATGCATATATACTCGATACGGGAGAGTTTTTGAAGAAGTCCATTTTGAAAATCTTCTCAACGGAAATGATTTCCAACCTTACATGGAATAAGACAGAAGGGGGAAAAAAATTGGTTTAAGAAGGACCAAGTTAACCCTATGCATTGAAGGAACAATATTCCTTTTATTAATAAACAACTCTAGTAAAGTACCACTTTCTATTTACTTTTAAAATTTTGCGCGGAGCGATTTGGAGCTCAACAGGGGATAGATGCGCAGGATTTATTTCGCAAAACCCTGTGTAGGTTAAAAGACTCCATAAGGAAAGAAATAAACAGTAAAAGAATAAAGTAAGATATAAATTTAGTTATTTTATTACTTTAAAGGCTAATAACTTTTTCGTTCACAGAGAAACTGGAGGTAAAACACCCAGCATTGCATAAATTTAAGATTTTATTTTTATTCTTTCTTTTTACAACTGAATTGTCTTATTTTGTTTTGTTTTAATGAATTACTAAAAAATAAATTTTATTTTGTTAACACTAATATCTTTAAAATGCTTTTTATTTATTGTAGCCGGGAGCAATTCTGAAGAATTTCTATGGAATAATTCTGCAGAATATTCGAACAAACCCTCCATAGAGTATCCGTGGAATATATCCACTAAATTTCCAAAGACATTGTCCTTATGATTTCCGTAGAATTTCTGTGGAATAATACTGCAGAATATCCGAACAAAACCTCCATAGAATATCCGTGGAATATATCCACTAAATTTCTAAAGACATGGTCCTTATAATTTCTGAAGAATTTCTGTGGAATAATTTTGCAGAATATCCAAACAAATTCTCCATAGAGTATCCGCGGAAAATATCCGCTAAGTTTCCAAAGACATTGTTCTTATTATTTCTGAAGAAATTCCTTGGAATAATGACCGCATACCTTCCTTGGACAGCGTAACTTTTACCCCGTGACATTCCCATAAAATTCTTTGGATATTCTCGAGAATATTCCACGGAACACATTCTTCGGACAGGAAAATTTCCTAAGAATATCTGATGAACATCCGTGGGCTTGGTTACTAGGGTCATGCCTGAATTTTAGCTAAAAGACCTGGATGCCATATATACTCTATCGAAGGCCTTCGAGAGAGCTTAGACTCCCTTTTGTTAAAATTGATTGAATGTTTGATTACTTTTGATCGTTTTAAATTCATTGCCGGTATACCAAGGTTCAGTTATCTCTCCTACTCTCTTTCTCAATTTTTATAAATGATCTGCGAGATCTCACTTTTAATCCTATTCAGAGTTTTACAGACGACAGCATCCTTTATTCCCCATATTTCTCCAAGAGCTAGAACGCACTTAATTTACCACGTTACACAAAGTCCAAAAGAACGCCTTCTGACTTATTAGAGATGACATAACAACAGCCACTTTGACTCATTCCAATAATCTTCAATTCCCTACCCCTTCTTCCTTACCAATGGCAAATCATGTAACAGAAAATATAACCCCAATTTTTTTAATATCCATCTCAATTGTTTGGTAAAACGAAGTCTTACTAGGCTGGAAGAGCTTGGAGTAATGACTTAGCTTTCGTGTCAAAGTTGTAGTTCAATACTCAAGTTTCGCTACCCAAAAACGCATAAGTTCTGATGAAATCATATTGAAGATTACACATTGGGTTAGTTTAGATGACATGCATAGTTTTGCAAGTCTCGCACGGAAATGCCTCAACAATCCTATTCGAAACGGACTCAATATTTTAAATAAAACCTTAATAGCTTATTTCTGTTCCATACCCCATATGGCAAAGTGTACATCACTAAACAGAAAGCAATGACCTATACTAACCTGAACCAGTCAATCAATAGACGACGACACAAAAAAAGACAATCAAATTCAAAGACCTTTCCATTCTCAAGTTTCTCAAAAATCATTATTCCAAAAAAAAAAAAAGGACATCCTTTTAGGATTTAGCAAAATATTTTCTGTACATTATATCCAACAAATGAATTCCTATAATACCTCTCAATCTGGAAGTTATCCTTGATCCCAGGAGAGAGAATCATGTGCATCTACAAAAGTAGACGGAGTTAAATAGTAGTGTTCTGTTCTGATCTCATGCATTCAAGTCACTATAAGAAGACCGGTTCGATTTTCACAGAGCGCGAAGTAATGACCTCTCGTCTTCTTAAAAAACATTTTCTGTTGCTGCTGCTGTTGCTGTTGTTGTTGTTGTTGTTATTGTTCCTGTTCACCTCCTTCTTGGGCATCACAGTAAGATGTTGTTGTCCGTTTGTTGTATGAAGTAGCTGATTACATTATTAATTTAGTTTCTTGTACAATCATTAATCATAACACATGCACGCACACTCTCTGTTAACCAGAAAACGAAAGAATAACAACACTCAAACGGAGACTACATGGCTAGCCTGGCTAGCCTGGGAGCTGGGCCTGTATATGTTTTTTATTCAGAAGCAAATTCCTGGGAATCATCTCCACTTGTGTCACTTTCAAGTTGTGCACTTTGCCTCTTCTGAAAAGTCTGCTTCTACCTATATTTCTTGATTTTGGTATATGCTCGCGCGAGGTGAAAATATTATTCTATGCGAATGAAGAAGTACATATCTACGTTTACCTTCTACTTAGGATTACGGTCGTCCATGTCAATGAATCGTTTTCTTTTATTTTCTGTTTTTTTTTGTGTTGCCCAGAGAGATCTGATGCTTTTTAAATAGATCATCATCTCACAAGAGGTTATGACTGATGATGAATCCAGCAAGTACTCTTTTAACGTGCCAATGATGAATAATATTGTTTTTTTTTTTTACAGCGTTATATGACGGATTAATAGACTAAGAAAAAGGCGTTAATGGAATTTCAACAATGATATTCAACAATTGGCATTAGAATTAATTTTTTACAGAGCGGTTATATGATCATTAGTTCGATGGCAGAAGTGAAAAATAATATCGGTCCGATTGTAGAACCTGGTTGCAATTTAATTGAAATTAGAGATTAAGTGCAACTGCCGAATTACCTATTCTCAGCTACCTAAGGTTGCGCAAACGCAACAGAGTACAAAATGCTCGTTTCTGGAAAAATTTTGTCAGTTATTTATGACGCTGCTGCAAGTTTTATGAAATTGGAATGAATGAGGGTGTGGATAGACGTAATTTCAGAAAAAATTGATTATGTAAAGCTTAGATATTGTCACATGCGTTGGATTTTGTTATTATTTCTCCAGATGCTAATGAAGAAACGGACAAAGGGGACCTTGACGATAAGTTTTTAGAAGATCACAAAGACCCCGTACCTTCGAATATAGAAGGTATCCAAGGCTAGTGCTTTGGAGGAAGTAGACTTGCTGGTAGATTGCGGAGATACCGTATCTACAGAAACAGCTGGTGTTCAACAGGTCTATAATACTAGGGATGGTGATTCTGAAGAGACAAACTTTCTGAAAGATCGCAGTGATCTCGTACTTAGGGAAACAATGGGCGTCTTGGAAATGCAAATAAGGGTTAATGATTTTGAAAATGCAACTTGCGACATTCGAAATTTGAAGTGGATTAAACTAACGTCTGCTTATACATATGAAGCAACCTCCATTGATGAGGAAGCTAAAGAGCTTGAGAGCTTAGAACTAGAGTTGAAGATGCGAAGTATCTGGACTCGGATCGGAACTATGCGGATCTGGATCCGAACTATCCGGATCCCAACTAAGCAAAAAGAGTCAAAATTTCATTCAGATTGCAATGCTTCATTGGGAAAATATAAATTTCATGATATAGGTATATATGCAATCTAGAGGAAATTTTGAAACATTTTTGCTTTGTCTGGATCCGGAGAGTTCGGATCTAGATTCGGATAGTTCGAATCTAAATCCGGATAGTTTGGATCCGTATCCGGATAGCTTGGATGCGGATGCGGATTTGAGGATAAAGATTTGAGGAATCGGATCCTAATTATTCCGGATAATCTGGATAGTAAATTATCCGAATACTTCCAACTCTACTTAGAACCAAAATTAGTTGGGAAAAATTGTATTCGCTCTATTTTTTGACAAAAAGGTGATTCCTTTAATAGTTGAACAAAGCAATTCATATTTTAAGCAGAAAAATCGCCATGAATTACATACTAATAAATTGGAAATAAGAGCTTTTATTGGTTTCCTTTTGCTTACTGAATATCACCGCTTACCACAAGAGCAAATGTATTGGTCAATGGACGAAAACATTGCTGTTCCATTTGTGTTAGATTATGTATGTCGAAGAAAACTTACATCAATATAAAGTGAAACTTGCATCTATAGCTAAAAACAGTGAGATCGATTAATTGTTAGGCTATTTTTCAATTGGTACTAAATTTCAACATCTGAACCTATCATCATCATCTTTCTATGGACGAGCAAATGATACCCTAATATATGACGGCACTCTGCCAAGATGTATGCATATGCACAGAAAACCTGTAAAATTCGGATATAAATTTTGGACACTGGCTTCCTCAAGCGATTTCATCTATGCTTTTAACTTATGTACATATATACTAAAAACTTTGGGGTTAGTGGAAATGAGCTAATGAGCTTAGTGCAGTGTGCGAAAGATCCTTTATATCATAACTTTGACAACTTTTTACGTATACTGCTGCTTCTTACAATTTTCAATTTGTCTTTTTTACCACTAGAACTATAGAAAAAATCGTTTGAAGCCTGGTTTTCTTCCACCTATGAAAGATTTCAAAAAGCAGGATAGAAGAGCATACAACTTTGGTACTATTGAACCTACAAAGGTTGTGTGAAGATATTCCCGAGAGAAAAAGAAAACTATATGTGGTGGGCTTGAGAGGACCAACACCCCCCCCCATTGTTGTAGCCTATACTTTTGTTTATATGATAATCCCAATTTTTACCCAAAATTCTTTTAATGTACCGGCACAATGTACTATGCACAATCCACTATGTATGTATATACATCAGTAGATAGTAGCTTACTTTTATACACTGTAGCTTAAATGCAGCGGTATTTTGAGTTCTGTTCACATTTTAAAGGGAATATTAAATATAACCTACCGATTCTACATAAGAGACTTTTAAGCGATCTCTTAAACTCTTAAATTTAGCAAGTAAGAGATTTTAGCAGAATTAATATTCTTTATAACATTTTTTGGACAAACTTTAATTTTGAGAGGTTAACAGGCTTTGGAGAATCTGAACACTCCCTTTTCAGTCAGCCCAGATGTTAAAGACACTTTACAAGAAGGAAAAAGAAGAAAAATGTGTTCGCAAGGCAATGATGGTCAACCCACACGTATCTAGCACGAAGCTCCTCGAGAATTTTGCTACACTTGTGTCCAGACATGTCATCACAATAATTTTGCTACGCTGTAGTTCCTTATATAATTATCGAAGTTAATTGTGTGCGTCTTTAATCAAATTACAATTATTGATAATTGTATGATAAATTCACAGCACGTAATGATAATTGAATTATTATTTTATCACTTAAATCGCATCGCAGGTAAAGAGCTCCACAGCCATCATTACGTCCAACAGAATTTTCATATAAACATGTAGCAAAAAAAAAAAAAATTGTTGCCAAAACTTTAAACTGATGATACAATTGTCAAGTAACGTATATAATCGTAAGGCAAACAAATTTTGGCATTCTGATATTTCTTATGAATACTGCCTCAGAAATAGGAAACGGATCCCAGTCGACCTCACATTCCTCAGAGCTATCCTCTGTGCACGGCTCATATTGTATAATTATTTTATATTTCACAAACTTGTACATTATATATGTAATATATATGAATTATATAAATATATACTTAATTTACAGCATTTTTATCCAAAATTTCGGTATTTCAAACAAAAAAATTTGTTGAGACTATAACCTCATAAATGACTGAAATTAGAGATAAGAGATTTAAGCGTACCCCGGTGTAGAGCTCTTATGTTAAGAAATATTTGACAGCTGACGTCTTATATCTCTTAACTCTTTATGCAGAATACAAATTTCTGCTAAAGGGCTTTGAAAGCTCAGTTAAAAGGATAAGAATCAGGTAGAATCAGGGGATAAGTGTTATTTATCTTGTGTCGTTAAAACAACAAATTTTATTGCCACTAATTATAATGTGTTAACTAATATTTTCCATGAGCGCCCCTTGATTTTATTTAAATAGCTTAAAAAATTATTTGTTTACTTTTTAGGGCATTTTAGATAATTATATCTAAAATTCCCTAAAAATAAAATGTTTTTTTTATTAATTTGTGTTTTTTTTGCCTCGTCAATAAAACCGCACTGCTTAGTGTTCACCGAAATGTTAAAATTGAAATGAATGAAGTACTTTCCCACTTCACGGCAAGAATTATTTCTTTTTTAATAAAAAATTGACCTTATATATATTTTTTTTAATGTAAATAAGGTTAAAAAGTACATTTTTAAACATAACCTTTTAAATTTCTACAGCACGGACCAATAATACAAAATTACCGTGACATCAATTATCGAAATTTGTATTGCACTTATAGGTGAATAGAATTTTTCGATTCAATTGGAATGCCATCATAAATAATATGCTTAATAAATTAATTGTATTAAATTTACATAAAATTCCGATTATGTGTTCACATTAATTGTCAGTTATTCTTTAGTCTCTAGAGGGTATTAGAGTACTAGGCTAACCTCCTCCCATTCGTGATCTATATATACGGCCTTGTATATCTGTAAGTTAACCAAGAGTTCTTACTGAATGTAATAAGTGCATAAGCGCATAAATGGATGTGTAGATTTGGCAGACAATAAGGTATTAAACTACAGAATTTGAATTCGTGGTAAAAAATGATGATGGCCCACTTTTCGAGTTTCATTAATGTCGCTTTAGTAAATGCTTGTCAATCCCAAAAGATATAAAGCTCCTACTAAATATCGGACTTGAGCTGACTTGACTTGACTTGACTTGACGAGCTTTATGAAGCAATGCACCACTGTAAATACTACTTCTATTGGCAGACTTAACAATTTCTTTGCAATTACTAGCTCTCGACCTGGTACAGACCATTTCCTTATCTCTGGAATAAATAGAAAAAGATGTCCTGCGTATGCTACTCCCAGACAATATAATTTTGCAGGATGCGTGCACGATACATTTACACAAGAAATGTGTTGAAAATATCATTCTACAGTAAAAAATAAGTTAATATTTTTCTGAATTTCATTATTTTTAATTTTTGTTGAATTAAATAACAACAACAATAATTCTTTATTAAGAGCACAATTGAGATACAATTCTCATAACTTTGCGCAGACTCTGGGTTATCAAAATTCAACTGTTGTAATTTCATATATGTATCTACAATTTATACTAATCAAACTAAAGCAATGAAAGTTAATCAACTAAGCAAACTAAGTGTTAAGATCATTGGTAACAAAAATATGATAAAAACAATAATAATAACAATAGTAACAGATAAATTAAACGTGAAAAGATATAGCTATAGGATGAAAAAGAGTAATAATAAAACGATAGAGACATCATGCATGCAATTGTATAACAGTTAGCAGATAGTAATACGTAACAGACATAAGGTTATGAACTCCTAAGGTGGTGTAAGGCTCTCAATCTGAAATCCCCAGGACTGAAACTCATACGAGTATCCAGAGGAAGATTATTCCACACTCTGACAACATGAATGAAAATGGAGCGCGAACTAAAAGAAGTCTGAACCCTTGGAAGAATAATTTGATGGAAACGACGTGATGGGAGAAAACTTAGAAAATTTTGTAGATAATTGGGACATGATTGCTTATTATCATATACATACATCATGAAACTAAGTCGGAATTTTAAGTAATCATCCAGTAAGTAGCCAAAAATCTGCATAGAAAATTCAAATATATGATCATATCTCCGGAGACCAAAAATATATCGCGTGCAAGAATTAAACGCCATATTAAGTTTCGAACGATTAATGCTGTCCTACGATTAATGCAGGAACCGTAAGTTATGATGTGAATCAAAAGCGCTTTGACAAGTCGCTCACGGTGTTTATAAGGTGTATGTATATCTTGCATAACGCCATAAGTTTCTTAAGCCACCATAGACTTTGGAAACAGTTTTGTCAATGTGATAACGCCATGTCAACGTTGCATCCACAGTCATGCCTAGATTATTTACCATTTCACTATACTCTATAGGGTACTCTTTAGATACAATGCCGGGACACTCACAGTGCTAATCGGTCTATGAAAAAGTATTATGCTTTGCAATTTATTTGGATTCAGCACCAGTTTAATATCCACAGTCCACGCACTAATTTGAGATAAGTCATTATTGAATTCATCAACACTGACGGATATATTGTCAACATTGGCTGGAAGAAATAGTTGAACGTCATCAGCATACAGAATTATTGAACAAGATTCCGGGATAAGTATCAAATCATTAATGTATATCATAAATATTAACGGTCCCAAGATTGAACCCTGCGGTACCCCCGAAAAAAGAGGTAATAAGTCTGAAGTTCGATTGCGAGCTACCAGTGGCTTGCTGCCCACCTGTGATATAGGACCATATAAAGTTCGCTGCTGAGGTACAAAATTCAAACTGACTAAGTAGTTTAACACATAAGATACGATGATGATTGTCGTAGTTTAATGTTTTGCCGCACCTTCTAAATAAGATAGAAAAGAGCAGTAATAGTACTGTGTTTAGCTCTAAAGTCAGACTGTTGATCGGAAACTAGATTATTATTATCGATAAATTCCCGAATTTGATTGTATAGCAAGCGTTCCAAAACTTTGGATAGCACAGGAAGAATACTCATGGGTCTAAAATCCTGAAGACTAGATGCTTGACTTTTTTTCTTCGTTGGGTATAATTTTGCAATCTTCCACTAAGCTGGAAATGAGGATGTGGTAATTGTCGTATTAAATATATGCAAAATGGGCCAAATTATATATGGGAAAATAAGTCCAAGGAAGTCAATGTCTATGTTATCAAGACAAGACCAATAGGATTAGATTTAATAGAATTAAATGCCAATACTACTTCGTCGAAAGTCACATTACGAAACGCAAATTGATCATTATTGCCATCATAAATTTCTATAAATGCAACACCCATCGCAACGCCATCTGTCTGCAAAAACACTAAACTAAAATTATTTTCAAGAAATTTACATTTTCCAAAAATCATGAAATTCGAGTCATTATTTCCATATGTGGCTGGTAATGGATTAAATTGGAATGGGATTGTTATTAAGTGTAACACTCAATAAAATTAAATATTTCAATCTAATTAAGTAAAAAAAAAACAAAAAAAAAACTTATAGACATTAGTTTTGATAGTCCGCACTTAAAACTATCCGTTTAACATATTTCGTCGACCTAATTTAGTTGTGGTCAAATAAAACGCCACATTAAAAATGACTTGTTATCACATTCAGATCTCAGATGTCTTTTAACTGCAGGCACTGGAACCTTCTTAAAACAAAGAATCCCAAAAAGAAGAAATGATTTTTTTGTTTTTCATTTTTGTGTGTAAAACGGTTGAGCAGTAAAGTGAAAATTTTTTACGACCTTTATGTGTTTTTAGTCAATCTCATTTGAATTAGCTGTCACACAGCGAACTCCTACTCAATGGATTTAAAAATGGTTCTGCTACTAATTAGTCTGCAACTCCCATAAAAATCCTTTCACATCAACTTGTGTATAGTAACTAACTATAGCATCTAATTATATCATGACCCCATGGATATGAAAAAATTACAGAAGAAAAAAAAACACACACACATGGGACATGGTCGTCGAATTCTGACCTGGTCTCATTTGTTTTTGACTGTACTACACAAGCAATAATTATATCGCAAACGGCCACATATATGTAAGTTTGTATGTATAAACACAGACTGACCGTAAAAGTGATCTTTTAATTAAATCTGTGAAAAACTATCGTTTTGCTTCGAATGATATGTTAACTAGGCACCTTTTGTGGGGGATAATCTATACCATTTAAGTTGGAGGCATTATAAGAGATGTTGTTGCTCATTAATCGCCCTGTTTTATGTCGTAAAATTTTCATTTTAGAAGCAAGGTGTGCACACACGGAAAACGACACAAAATTAAAATGTTTCTCAGAAACTCACAGTTTTTAGTGCTGAAATTTAACTTAGATTTGCGCCTACTCTTTAGTTTTCTTTTTTGTTTTTGCTAGTAAATCTTTATCTTATTTGAGAGTTTTCGTTATAGTTTTGAATACGTTACTCCTACATGGTAGCAAACAAATTTTTATTAAAGTTTCCCAGATAATCTACCACACTTTAAGTGTTTTTTATTTGTTTTACGAAAACGTTCAGACAAAATTGGACATAACTTTTCAACTCCAAGTTTATTTAATTTGTTGATTTTGACCTATCTAATGACCGATGCCCCATCCATATAAGATTGATATAATTTTGAAGAACTATGATTTTATGGATGGTTATATAGATTTTGATGGGAATAAAGTCAAAATTGTTCACATTTTGTAGGTAGGTGATTTTTTTTTTATATCTCTTATTTGCATATTGGACTTTGGCCTCCAGATACCCATGTATACTCTTTGGAGACGCGAAAAATTCCTAAAGAGACTAAGTCTCTAGAGACGTTTTTGGTTTCCGGTCTCCAGTCATGTATTTCAAATCATACAGGTCTCCAGATTCGGTATCCGATCTCCAAAGTTTGCGCGGAGACTATTTGTGTATTCTGGGGCCGGATTCTATAACACGGAGAATTTTGGAATTTGGGAGATCAGAGTTGACTTAACAAATAATCAAATAATTCTCCATTTAGAATTCTGTAACTTGGCGAAATTGTTTTGAGAATTACCAATTTCTCTAGACCACATTTTAAAATTCTCCGATGTTTTGCAAGTGGAAAAGTTAGAAGAAAATACCCAATTGAGCATATTGTCTATTTTTGTTGTATTTTGAGAAGGTAGGTAACCTAGGTAACCAACGAATTTTCAAATTAACCGGTGCGAATTGCAATCTCTCTTTTCGCATTTCTCTCACATTTTCCCTAATTCTCAAACCATGTTCGTGAATTGGTAATGGAGAGTTAGGGAGTTTAATCAGAGAAAACGAATATCCCCACCTCCTAAATTCTCGAATTCTCCGTGGCTACAGAATGCCGCCCCTGGTCAGTTAAGTGTAGGTCTACGCGGAAAGAAAAAGGAATAAAGTGGAGTGGGTTTGTCAAAGAAATTAATAAAAAAATTAATAAGTAATATAATGGATTTAGATCTGAAAATTTATTTCGTCAATAAAGTTCTGGTTGTTTTTAGGAAAAATAAATCTTGTGTTGTCCTTTATTCCGAAAAATTTGTACACCAAGAATATATTTTTCTTTGCATGTAAATATCTTGGAGATTTTAATCTCTGTAAACGGAGACCAGAGACCAAAAGTCTCACATCGTGTATCTTTACATCAGACCTGTAAAGTACTTAAGTGCATTGGTACTTAGTAACAGTACCAGTACCTGGACTTGTACTTGACATTTTTTTAATTACCAGTACCGGGACGTGTACTTGTACTTAAAATATTTCAAGTCCAGGTACTGGTACTTGTACTTGGAATTTTACAGGTCTGCTTTACATTAAGAAATAATTTTTATTGTATGTCGAGTGGAAAATGATTTTGTATTCACTTCCTTCCTACCATAAACATTTTGTTTTATTTTATTTTTAAAAAGTGATTTTTTCTTCCTCAATCTTATAATTTCGCATTATCCGATTTCAGCAAAGCATTTAATTCTATTGAGCATTGTAAGTAGCTGAAAAAGCTATCTCATCTCAGGTGTTCTTTTTCTCATCATCTGTTGTTTACCTTTTCAAGAGCTTCATAAGCGGACGTAGCAATTTTACCTTGTGGTGTACCTCAGGGGTCAATACTTGGCTTCTTTTTGTTAAGTCTTTATATAAATGACCTGACCGACGTAATCCATGACGCTGTAATAAATCTGTATGCCGACGACGGGCACTGGTATAACAGCAGGGCAATTGGCTTAGCGGAGGAGTACGCATGCTGACTGAATGAAGATTTCCAGCATGTTTATGATTAGTCTGTACAAAACAGTTTAGATTTGATTCCTGTCAAATCAAATTGCATGCCAATCTACAGAGAAGGCATTGAATAATTTACCGTCGATAATTATAAATAATACCAGACTTCCCTATCTGGATTCTGCACCGAGCCTGGCTTTTAAACTTATTTCTAAATTCTCCTTTTACAGCCATATCAGTATTGCAATAAGAAAATTATAAATTAAAATATATGTGTCTATGGCGGTTGTGGCTGAGTTCTGCCTTGCTTTAGCTTCATATGCAAAAAAAAAGCTGGTTAAGGCTCTAGAGATATTTTATATTTTACTTATACATAGTTGGACAATATTATCATCTCAGGACTCAGTTTGTCATAGAAGACTTTTGGTTACATACAATGATGTGTTACGCTATGTATTCAAGCTAATCAATCCTAATCTATATATTGAGCTTGATTTGTTGCCCCCTAGAATGAACCCAAACTAAATAAAAAGTTCTATATAAACTGATATATAATCGGGAGCCATTATATCTTTTCGTGAAACTGAAATTCTTGCAATCGAGTGATGTCTCGTTGTAGGTCGCAGTACGAACAGCGTTCTTACTTTTTCCAAAGCATTCGCAAGTGGATTTTTTATCATATAATGTTCAATATTCGACAGTCGGCAGAACTTTTTCAAAACTTTATAAAAATGTTAAACATCATGCGGGAGTGTTTCCCAGATTTCAGTTTATATCTCTTTCTCTCTATCTCCTCTCTGTACAAAATTACTCTCTTTTAACTCTTCTTATTTTAGGTATTTGTTTCATGAAATTTATTTTATTTTTGTTCTTATTTATCCTTATTTTTTTTATTCTTAATCTTACTTTTATTTATTATTTTATATATGTTTTTTTTCTCCAATTTGTTTCCCTCCTCGTCTCCAGGGCATAGGAATATTCTGCCGACAAGCTAAGGAGAAAGGGTGGTAAATGAAAAAGATGTATCACCTGTAGAGGAGCCACGTGGTTTGTTTGAGTCTACGAACTCTATATAAGGTTGTTTGCGGCACAAGAAACTAAAATATAAAATTTATTCTTTCTTAAAAGTAGCAATATTAATTTTAGCACTTTTTTAATTTTTAATTTTGACACTTCAAATGGTTTGCACTCAAAATTTACACAATATGTCGCACGTCACATAGAAAAGTGATCCAGCTCAAAAAATGCAACTTTTCAGGAGAGCGAAGAAACGTAACACAGAATTAATTCTAACTTAACGTAGTAATTGTTTGCTAAACTCTTAAATTTGTTAGTAAATTTATTTCTGAAGATTTGTATAGAAGAATTTTTAAATTTTTGTTACCGCAATTGGCGATGTTAGCTGTTAATCCCGCATGCTCTTAAGTTGTGTCGCATTCCTTTGTTACTAAATAAATATTTTTAAAGTGGCACAACTCAAAATACAATTTTTAAGAATTAAATTCCGTACTTTGAATTTTGTGGAAAAATGTTATAACTCAACAAAAAAAAAAAATTTGTAAGAATTAAATTCCGTTTTTTGGAAAAGTGGTACAACTTAAAATAATACTGTTAAAATGTCGAAAACATATTTACGTTTGTAATGAAGATCGTCACAACTCAAAAACTGATACTCTTCTATGAAGATAATATCTGTTCTTAAGTAAAATAAAAGTGACACTATCGCTATCTAGCGGCAAGAAAATCAGATAGAAATATGTCGATTTCAACAAATGATAGAATCGAAGCTTGCAAATCTCATGGTGCAATTAACTTAAAAACGACAAATTTTGAGTTAGATCACTTTTCTATGTGACGTGCGATGCGATGAATGAAAAAAAAGTTCGACTTATAACAATGAACTGAAATTTTATTGAGCATATAAGGCAGGACATACATTTAATAATATAAAGCAATATAAAGAATTAAATTTAAAACTTGTGTATTTGCAAGTGAATATGACACACGGCAGTAATCTTTTCTCTTAATCCATTTTATTTCTATAAATCCGCTTTTTATCATTCAGACCACCGAAACTATCCGCCTTTCTTCACCATTTTTTTTTCATTACAAAATTACTTCATTTTTGATTATTTTTCAACTACAAATATTTTTTTTTAAAGTTTTTTTTTATAATCTTTCACACACCACTTATCGTTTGGAATTTCTGTCAAAAACAATTCCCTTCATTTACCAAGACTTTGGGTACCCAATTTTGGAAATTTCCCAATTGGGGTTGACCGTTTGGAATCGGTTTAAATTTATTAATAACATTAATTTTTTTCTGTAAATATAATAGGGAGAACATAAGTTTTAATCTGATATATTTGATTTCGTTGAATAATGATCTATAAAATTTTTGTTTTGACAGCCCTTTTTCCATAATTTAAAACTTCTTGCAATTTCTTAATTAAAGTAAATTACATTTAATATTATTTACCAATGTTTGCCTTAGGCTCAAACAGCTTTATCGGTGTTTTTGCAATATCCGTGTTATAAAGTTTCGGGCGTAAAACGAAATTTTGAAAAGTTGAAACATTCGCTCAGGTTTCTCCAAGTGGAATTTAGATAAGTGTCATCTCTATTTTGTTCCTGCAACATAATTCTTTTGCAGCAACATTCCATTCCAGTGGAAAATGAGAACGGCACGCTGGACAAGAAGAACAAAAAACAGGTAAGTATACTTCTGTATGTATGTTTGTACGTATGAATGTATATACACATCCCAGCCAGCGTAACAAATTGACTTTGTAGGTACAAAATAAGATATCGTAATTTTTGTGCTTAAAATAAATAATTATTGTTATTGTTGTTATATTTTTCCTATTCATTGTTATTATATATTTTTCTTAAATCTGTAACTTAGTTTCTTTTGAATGGATTTCTCGCGACGCCAAAGGATGATGACCTTTTTGGGAGCAAAAAAATAATTATTTTTGCCCGTCTCAATCGAAAATAGTAACAAAAGTGAGAATTTGTAACTAACACAAAAAGGACAATCATGATCACTATAATCATCTAAGATTATACATAATCTAAAAAGGCTGCTGTTAAATTAAGAAGGTGCAATTCCCAAGGTATTATATGAATTACACAACACTCCAGGAACATTTTCTAGCTAAAATGTACAATTACATTTTTTCAAAAGTCATTACAATTTCCTACGAGGTATATATGGAGGAAGATGGGTAATCCCGAATACCTGGGAAAAACGGATGGTGACAACACCACTGACATATTGCAGCGAGCAAATTCCAACTTTAAGTACCTACGATTTGTGTGTCAAGTTGTACTTAAAGTTGATTGTGTCATCAGTTTTAAAAAACAAAAAATTGTGATATTCAGTATTGAGAGGTGATTGATCTTATTTTCTCCTATTCCTAAGATATTTTAATTTTCGTAGAAATTGTATAAATGCAAGAAATGCATTCAGTTTAATTATAAAAACTGCTTTTATATGGGCTCTTCAAATTGTTCATGAATTATTTGCGTACATTTATTTTTTAAGTTATTTGAAACATTGACTAATGTGGGAATGGGGCAAAATAGGACAGGGCACAACCGAACACTTTTCGATTGAGCCCCTGTAGAAAATGAACATTTCAGTTATACGAAACTATAAAAGGAAGACAAATCGGAAGAATTGGACTGTGGAAAATATGTGTAAGGTTACTGAAGAGAAGAAGATATGCATAACAAACGCCTATGTGACTTTTCCTGTACCCAAACCCACGTTAGGCGATAGAACTCAGAAGGTCAAACAGGAAAGTAAAATTTAGAAATTGCATTTCTAACAATAGACTTTTCAAAGATTTTGAACAATTTTTTCAGGAATGGGTAGCTTTAAAAGTGTTTTTCTTCCAAGCATCGAAAGGAAATTATCTGACTACATGAAATTGATGGAAAGCCGCATATTTGGGTTGACTACTGCTGATTTATAAAAATTGGGTTTTCAGTTAGCTAACAAAAAATCTGCCCCCCCACAATTTTAATCCCGATAGCAGGCGTAACTAGCTACAGGGATTTTTAAAAGCGGAATCCAGACTTCTCTCTTAGATCACCTGAAGCAACATGGTTTCAACAACGCTGCCGTGCACAAATTCTTTCAACACCTCAATGTCTAAGATTGTCACTCAAAAAGATAGACGACAAATTGGGGTCCTAATCTCGACTGAGCGAGGACAAACGATTATGGGTGAAATATGTATGTCCGCACATCACAGCAAGCCATTTCGTGCCCCACTACTGGTTCTATCCAGGACAAATTTGTTTGTTCTTTTTAACGTTTCTACCGAAGTCTAATTAATTTAACGACTTTTTAAGCTATTTACGGAACAGTTAATCCCATATATCAGTGTAAATTTGGAAGAATTTGGCGACGTTCATTGAGATCATTCCGCTAAATACCTACTGGACAAGATATAATCCTATAATTATCACACACTGATCAGTCATTGATTTGGATTTGGTACATTACATTTTCAATATTAAATTAAGGCGTTCCAAAGTTTCCACTTTTTTATTAACAAATGTAAAACCATGCTTATGGAAGGTGAACCATTTTGACAAAATCCTTATAAGTGTTAACAATCATTTGTGTAGTATACAAGAAATAAACTCTGATGGAGTGTTAGGTACCGATTCCGTACCTCAAGAAGGCTGGAGAAAATGTAGAAAACAATGATGGACAAGAATAGTTCTAATTAGATGGGTAATTTCATTGATACATTCTGAATATATTTATATCTGAGGTCAACTTAGCTTTTTTCCAGGCGTATACGGAGAGCAAGAACCAGCCGTACTGAAGAGTATTAAGTCCTTGCTGATACGAAACACCGTTTGCACTCTCATCAGTTGCAGTTGCAGTTTTAGCAACTATATTTTTTGTTATGAATTTTTTTTTAATTTATAAAAAAGTCTTCTTGATTTTTCTGTATGAATTTAAGGTAGGTATGTTTCATTTTTGCTATCCTCAGTAACCTTGCGGATATTATTCCATCATCATTAAGACAAATGTGTCAAGCGTTAGGCTCTATGTTAAAAGAGCAAGAGAAGAAAGCTTTAAAACAAATCGAATGGAATGAAAAACAGAAGAAAATAGTTTTTATAAACACGAACCTGATTTCATCAATATGAGCGAGAAGCTATTTTATATGTATATAAAAAGCAGTTATCAGCTCGATTTCCATCTAAAGAAAATATGTGTGAATTTACAAATTAACTTGTCTTAACCAGAGTATGCCGCTAGATTAAGTAAAACTATCACCAAATGTTCAGTTACATAAAACATTTCTAATCGTCTTGTCGCTTATACTATACGTCCTGCATACATATTACAACCAAAATCGCCTTGTATTACTCTCCAATTAACCCGTAAACATGCAATCGTATTCCTTATAAGTTCACGGCTGAGCACTTCACTACTGAACTGAATCTCTGCCAAGCACTTAAAATTTCAAATTAATGCAATGTTGCAAAACACCTTGGGCCTGCATTCAATTCGAATAATTTACAAGAACGAAAGTGTACTTTTCATATAAATATTGAGGCGATTACCCCGTATATGTATATAAAGTGAACGAAATGCAGCCGGTCGGTCGGCTTGGACTTGGATAGGAAAAGAGAAGGATAAGGTCGTCGCACAAAATATGTTTTGTTATTTACAACTGCGACTTCCTCTCATAAAATGCTCAGCCGATTTCCGCTAACAACCGAATTAAACGTAACCTGTAAAAGGCCCCCAGACAGCATAAAAGTGCAATTAAATGCTTAACAACAAGACAAAACGAAACATCAAACATGAATTTACATTCTAATGTGGCGACTTAATGACATAAATCATGCGGCCTACCTTGCCTACAACTGCCATACTCTTGCTTGCTATACTGCGGTGGTGGACGATAGTAAACCGAATGCGCATGCATACCTGCGTAAGGGTTTTAGACTTTGGATGGACATGTCCTCTTTGTTGTTTGACTTTGGATACCCATGATGACCCATCATAATGTGTGCGCACCCATCAAAGAAAACTGGCGACTTTTAATGACGTTGTGAACAAGAAATATACCAATCACCCAATTTTTCACCCAACGTGATTTAACTTCGCGCATGTCAATTGATTCTTTTGATGGAAGAAGAGTCTTGCCGCGCCACCGCTGCGGTACTGCGATGTTTCTATATATACTATAAAGAAAGAGTGTCGATGACTGAACTGACTCACCTATGCCACCTATACGGGGGGCCTTATGGGCTATTAATCATAACATTGGATGGGGGGGGGGGGAAGTATAGTCGGAATAGGCTCCTGTTTAGTTCACCGAATTATTGTGACCAGGCGAACATGTGTTTTAATGACATTTTTTTTAATGTGCGATCACGTTCGTCCGACTTTGCCGCCAAGAGTTACGTGATGCGTCTTATACTGCTGTGGTGCCAATGAGTCAGTTATGAAGAATCTGAAGAGAATACATGAGAAGTTACTGGAACAGCAATACACCGCTATAAGAATGGCAATTTCCGGTAATTAGCAAGTCCATGGACTTTGTACCTTAGCTGTGATATTTTTCTTGTTAACTACAGTGCGCCATTATGACGTGTCATCGTCAACTTTTATCCATAGCTTAATCAGGCATGTCCCAGGGTTTAAAAAACTAGATACACTTAGGCCTACCTACTTATGCATGTTACAGAAACTCAACGCCATTCATTTAATTATGTACCGTTCTCGCCTCCCTTTGACGTTTATTTTTATTTTATTTTTCGTTTTGAACCCTTATATAGATGGGAACCAACTTTCAAGAGCCGCTCTAACCTCTAATATATTTGTCGATGTATTTACTTGTGTTTGTTTATTTACACACATTTAACGGATTATTGACTTTCCATCTATCCCAGCTTGCTGTGCAGATTGTGTTTACTTTCTGCATGATGGCCTGATGCAGTGACACTATATCGAATGGAATAGAACGCGAATCATTTGTTTAGCACCAATCGGTCCCCTTTTATATTTTATGCTCATAATATGACAACTGAACTGATGCATATGAGCTGTACGCACACAACCAATGGACTTAGTACCTACATCCTTAGAAGGCAAACATAGAGTGAGTGAGTCTATACATGTTAAACGTCGTGCGCAGCTCCAATGATGTATGAAAAATATGCGCAATACTCTCGCGGATAGGTTTAGGTAGGTACGTACACCTGGAAATGTATAGACCTAAATTGTTTGACTTTTGGTTTAACTTTTTCGCTTTTGTTTGAACTGTGTTGACAAAACTGAGCGATGAAATCGACTAGAAAATGGACAAATAATTGTCGTTTGTTTGTGTCTACCAATAGCTCTTAGCTACGGTTGATGAGATTTTGTATATTGGAAGTAGTGCAAACATATGTCGTTTGGTCACAGATGATAGCGTGATGAGGTGAGGTGTTGGATTTATTTCTACAGTGTTTTTCATAATGCTTTTATACTTTTAAAAGCAAAGTTCAGAGGAGCGGTTAAGCTTATAGTGTTCCTCAAGAGTTTGTCATTATGAAGAAAAATTATTATTCAGCAGCAATGGAAAAAAATCTTTTTTTAATTTCTGCTATCGGTGTGAGGACAACGAAATTGGCTGTGCAGAGACTTCATTATTTACTTTATAAATTATTGTAACATAAAAAAAATCTACTTATTACATCTCAAGGAATTCGTACTTCTGTAGCGACGGCCTTAGTCGTCTCTGATATTTGTAGCTTTTTCGTTTTTATATTGTCGAAAGTTTTCGCAGGGCAAGAATAGTATGCCAAACGAATTTAACAAAAAAACAAAATGTTTTCAAATATTCATTGTTTCTTTTTCTGTCGAACTCCAAAGACCTTTTGATCAGAGATTTTATATACTCCACAGCCTAGAAATATTAAAGATATTCCGAATCATTTTAGATTATATAAACAAATATTTTCCGATATTGTTCAATATTGTGCAAGAACTAAGGTGATAGTATAATCACATCCTTTTCAGACAATTTACCAGTGTTAAAATAAATATTCATTCACTCTGAAGTTTATAACGTTTGTCATAATAAACAAATAAATACGTGACGATTCAAGATGTTTTGATTATGGTGCTGTATTTTCTTCTCTTTGTATGTGAGTCAAAGTTCCCCCACTGGAATGACTACTGGGTTAAATTACTTGAAGAAAGAAAACCTGTCGAATCGAGTATCCACAGGATACGCCTTACTTCCTTAATACTATCGTAGAAGAACGACAGAATTATATTTCCATTCAGCTGAAAAAAGAAAACCTGCCGTAACGTGTATCTTCAAGATACGCTTTACTCTCCCACCACTATCGTACAGGAACGCTAGAATTACATTTCCAGTAAGCCGAAGCAAGAAAACCTGCTGTAACGTGTATCCGTAGGATACATACCTTATCACTAACGCAGAAGAACGATAACTTAATATTTCAAGTCTGGCCATCTGCAATTACAACCACCAAACTTTCTTCTACGCAAGTGGTGTGAAGCCCTAAGGCTATGGATAGGTACTTAGGCGAGCAAAGAATTGAATCGGTGGTGGCGAAATACTAACGGTTTCCGAGATAACGGGACTAAAGATATTTCGGTATGTTTTTATAGATCACCATGTAACTTCTGGACGTTATACCCTATGATGACGACTTAAACTTTGTTAGATTGATAATCGTAGAACTTTCCCCTTATCCTCTCTGTTTTGAAGTTATGACTCAACAAAGTTAAATTTTCGGAATTACAACACTAATTTTTCATATTGGATTTCAGAAGCCCAAAAACTTAGCTTTAAAATGACCTATCATAATCTGTACCCATAAGGGAGAGGAGGAGGGGGGAAATTTATAAACCATTAGAAAGGTCCAATGATTATCAATGTAAAATGTAAAAATTACGAATACTTCGTACATATTCTTTAAAGAGAGATTGTGTAGTATTGCACGCACTTTCGCAAACTTAAGGAAAATATCTTCAAATTTATAAAAACACTTGCAGATCCGCATAGGTCAGCATAGGTCAGTTTTGCTACCAATTGCGTAGAAGCACGTGATCAACAAAATTTCAATTTGTAAGTCGGGCGTAATTACAAAATCTGTTGAAATCCATATATAGTGCTAACAAATTATCTTTGATGCACGAATCTTGTTAATAACAACATAGTTAAATACGTGTATTTTTTCAAGGTGGAAGATGAGTGTGAAAAGTGTTTTTTGTAATTTAGATATAATAAATGAAGCAGAGAATTGCATTTTCCCTCTAGTTTAAATAGTTACCAGAGATTTGTTCTACTTAATTTTTATATAGAATTTCGGGAAATATGTCATATTTCAAAGTAGACCTGGGTGGTAATCAATTGATAAATTATTATTATTATTGATTAAAATATTAATTGGAAAATTAAATCGATTGAAATTTTAGTCACACTATTGTGTTTTTCACAGAAAAGTAGCTTGGATTTCGTTCAAACGTCAGAATTCCATATATTTGTTGTACACGCTACTTTTTAACAATTAAAAAAACATATTTATCTTGGATGCAATTTGTTGCAATTTAAGGCAAAGTTTTTACAATTTTTTTTCCAACTATTCGTTTCAAATCGATATTTTGTTAGAGAAATTTTCGATGAATGTCAATTTGGTAGGATTAATATGCTTCAAATTAAATATTATTAAATAAACTAAATTTGATATTAATTATCCTGGATATAATGATTTTCCCAACATACTACTTTTCATCAAAATACTTCGTCTTTTGTAAGCTTTCCATCACAAAAAAATGTAAAAATGTTTCTTGTATTGAAAATTTTTTATTGATATAATTTAAAATTGTTTGAGAATAATTTATGGCTAAAAAAAACAAAAAATATATTTAAAAAAAACATTATGAAAACCTTTGCTTCAAAATCCGCACTAAAAAATATAAAATCATTTTTCCCTTCACTTTATGCGTACATCCCAAAAAGTTCTCCAGAGTTTCCCTTAATTTTGCATTTAATGAAATTTTAAAAATTTCAAAGTAGGTACAACAAGAAAGCAAAGTCTGTGCAGCAAACTGGTATTTAATTAAGCATTTTGATAAACATTATAGGACCTCCAAATTTCAATTTCAGGAAATTATTTAACAATGTAATGTTAAAATTTGAGCAGCCCCAGATCTTGCTTTCTTTGGGGGTGTACCTTGAAAATTTTAAAATTTATGCACATATGTAATATAATTTCAAAATTTCATTAAATGTAAAATTATGAGAAACTCTAGAGAACTTTTGTGATGTACTCGCTAAGTAATAATAATAATAATTATAGTATATTTTCTGGACATAGTACAACAAGATAATAAAATATTTTCAATATGTACTTAAGTAAAAAGATAATAAAATTAGGTTCAATGAGTAATCAAAAAGAAAGAAAAAAAACAAACATCTTGGCATAATGCAGTTTGGAGTTAATATAAACACCTAAATTTTTAACATTTTGCTGGTATGGTAAAATGATGTCATTCAATATTATCGCTGGTAATTCAGAAGTGTCTACTGTAGCTCTGGATATGAAAATGAAATTAGATTTTCTCGGATTTAGTTTGAGTCCTACAGATACTGACCACTCATAAATCCTGCTTAAATCTTAATTGAGTTTATATGCATACTCTTGCAGTGATTCTAATGGACCACCCGAATACAATTGGACATCATCTGCATACATGTGTATTTTAGATACTCTAATATGATTGAGTAGATCGTTTATGAACAAACTAAATAGAAGAGGACCTAGTATCGATCCTTGAGTGACTCCAAATTTGACAGGTAATTTGATGGATATAATATTGTTGACTTTAACTTCTTGTGAGCGATTGGTTAGAAAACTTGACATAAATTGAACTGCAGAAGAGGAGAATCTAAATTGTGAAGACAGCTTACGAAGCAAAAGTGTGTGATGAATACTGTCAAATGCCTTGGAGAAATCAAGTAATGCTAAAATAGAAAAATTATTCTTATCAAGCGAGTCACGTACATATATCCGAAGTTACCTTTAGTAAAGCCGTTTCACAGCTACGATACGCTCGGAAACCAGACTGCATATCAGTAATGAGTTTTTTATCTTCAAAATATGCGATCATCTGTGTAGACATTATTTTTTCTAAGACTTTTGACAAATAGCACAGTAGACTGATAGGTCGAGAATCCTCAGGAACATTAGGAGATATCTTCTTAAGCATTGCGATTATTAAAGCATTGTTCCAAGCCTCAGAGAAAGTTGAAGTAGTTAAACAAGTGTTGAAAATGTGAACTACATAGAGCATAATATAAGGTAAAATTATTTTTAAGCATCTAGGAGATACATTATCATAGCCTGTAGCGTCTGGTTTAATAGATTTAATTGCCAAGTGCACTTCAAGCTCATTTACAGAACATAAACTAAAGCCTTTGTATACTTCAGAAATACTACACATAATATTATCAGGAGTATTTAACAAGCTTACTGGAGAGTCAAAAACGAACGATTGATTCAGCTTATCTGGATCAAAATCTGCTTTCAACTCATGATTCCCACATATCCCGATCTGTCTCAGATTGCGCCATAGTTTACCTGCAGGAAGATTAGTATCAACTAAAGAACCCATATACCGTTTTTTCAATGCACGCAACTTAGATGTCACCCTGTTTCTTGCCAGTTTGTAGTAGTTACGACTTTCTACAGTTTTGCGATGCCTATACTGACGATGGAGATACTCGTGCTCAGCAATCAACGGCAAAATAAGTGAAGGGAACAATTATTTTCCATCTTTTATTGCATCTTTTTTATAAAGATTTTTTTTTTAATTTTTTATTTCATTGAATTAGAGTATAAATTTTGATTTTATTAGAGCTGTAGGGGGGGGGGGGCGATCGCGCCCCTCCTGCGTCCACCCTTGCCTACAATAATTATTCTTACGAAATATCTAATGAACATTTTACATTTACGATTACGTAAATAACGGTAAATCGTAGAAATTTGTTGTAGGTACTTTGGGAAGATAATGCAAAATATTAACTGCGCAGAGCTTCTATCATATTACCAGAAAAAAAATCGAATAGTATTCAATTTAGCTATACTTTCATCCTTTTAACTAAGCGCAACAGTAGTCTTACCATAATTTTAGTAAGTACACATGAATTGAAATCTAGTTGTTATAACCCTATAAAAATAGCACAATATTTTATTACCTTCCCCCAACCATCATCATGAAAAAATATTCTGTGCTATGTCGGAAATCCCTAAAAAACATTTGGAAATCAATCCAATGATCTTGTAAGATATTTTGAGAAAACCAGGAACAAGGGAGAAAGGGATTTTTCAGAAGCTTAATTTCACAGAAAAACCTTTAAAAATAACCAAAAATCTTGTATTAGGTCACGATAGTTATCTGTCAGTTGAATACCTAAGTATTTCCAATAAAATGAACGAAGTCATTGCAAGCTCTGTCCATAAAAAAAATCAGCGTAAAATATGTACACAAATTCCTTGGTGTGCAAAACATGTTATATTAATTTACCTTATACCATAGACACACATGTGGTATTGATGCCATAGTATTCGAAAACTACCTGCTATACTAGATGTGTGTCTTCACATACTAGTTGGATACTAGCTAATATTCAAACCTAGTAGAAACAGTTTTCTATTGATACCACTGCCATTTTACATAGCGGGAAAAACTTACAACAAAATTTAGCATTTTTTTGATCAGCCATTTTTAATTTTATCAAAAATTTGTGTTAAAAATGGAGAGCGCAAGTTTTAATAAACGGAGGAAAGTGCGAAGCAAATCACATCGTTTTCCCAATATTATGAATTTTAAACCTAAGGATAAAAAATATATCATAAATATTGCAAGTATATTATAATTCAAAGCTAGGGATTACCTTTGTCCACACCCTCCGATTTACCCTCCATGAATTATTTAAAATATACAATTGTCTATAAAGCGCTGCTCGACTTTTGTTCCAAATTGCTGATAACTTTACCTGCGCGTTTGACCTCTCCAGCAAATTTTTTAATAATAAATTATTCATATAACATTAAATTAATTTATTTTGTGACATTTTTACAAAAAACTTTGGCTTTTCAGTGAGAGCGAATGTCAAACTATACTACAAACAAAAGTGTGTCGGGGGTTGGCTATACTACGTTGTATAGCTTTGACCTGGTATCAAAGGCATGATATCAATACTATATGTGTGTCCCCAGTATTAAATAATAAAGTCAATATTAATAAAATATTGTTAACTATCTGAAAATTTTATTTTTACGTCAAATATTGGTCATTTATAACTCAGGAAGGTTATTTTTCTTGAGGATAAGTATAGCGTTAAGAACGACAATTTATGTGGGCGATGAGAGTTTTCCTGCACATTTTAAATATTCCTACTAAAAACGCATCCTTTATTAGCTGATCTGTATACAAAATCAATTTATAATTGCATATAATAAAATTATTTTGAACCTTTTCATCGAAAAAATTGTGACCAACAGAAGGAAAATTCATTTTTTCGATTTTTCAACAACAATAACAAATAAATTATAAAAATGCCATTTTATATGATTTTGTTTGTATTAATCCGTCATTAAAGATTCATTTGCAGAAACAATACCTTTTCAATGGAATGTTTGCAGCAAGCACACGACATTTACAATCTCAACTTTTGATACAAGACTCCTTAATTTCCATTCAGTGCATAAGTGAAAGAAAAATATTTGTAAGCAAAAGACGACATTTCCAGTGGTGAAAATTTTAACATTTCGGTTCTATTTCGATACTTGGCGGTTTTTAGTTTTGTAATTTTGTGAGCGATTTTTTGAGAGCTTTTTATTTAATACTAATAATAATTTATTTTAAGGTAGTATTTAATCTAAAATAGATGGTGAGTCAGAGGACCCTTAAATCGTATTAGATAGGAAGATAACTACAAAAAAAAAAAAAACAGTGTTGAAAGCAACAAGGAAACGAGAGTATAAAACATAGTCAACTGTGGCAGTTGTACAGGCTTTTTTTCATGTATATACATTTTAAATTTTTAGGTATAAAATAAAAACTCTTTGCAAAATGTTTTCATGTAAACACATTGGCAGCAGGTTTAAATGTGGACTAGCAAATGGCTCTAACGCCACCATCCCCTTTCCTATTTCTATTCCAATTAAGTAAATCAAGTGAAATTCATTCCTGCACACAACGCAATTAAACCGCCTTCAAAAACTAATTGAAAAAAACAAGGATAAAGTGGCTTAAGTACAGAACTTTTGTCTACTTTGTTTGGAAATTGTCACCCATATAATGATCTTTGCAGGTAAATTAAAATATTGAAGAAAACTAACAACGAGACCCGAAACATTGGAGTAGAAATAAAATTGTTCATTGCAGAAGGCCTATAACAACCAACCAATTCAGGAAATCCGACTTTTTGTCTCCTTCTCTGTACCAAGAAGCACAGATTTTTTAAATTATCCGACCAGGCCAAGTTTCTGATGTTGCTAATCCATTTATTAGTGTTGAACGCAGGCAAAAACTTCTTGAGGGATTCGTCCAGCAGATTTATCCTGAAGTTGGTATTATTTTTGGTTATTATTCTTGATCCTTTTTCTGGTATAAGCTTAGTCGCAAACAGTATTTGGAATCCTCACACAGAGAGTTGCCCTTATGGTTGTAAGTACGTCTGCCTTTTTATATATTGGAATTCTTAAGCCCTCTATATATCATTACCAAAAAAAGAAAAGAAAAAACAACTCACAACTTCATTGAAAACAAATTTTTTACTAACCTAGAAATAAAGGTAGAATGAAATGAATTAAAATGAACTTTTCCAGAGTTTCGTGATTTTATCTCAAAATCACCTAAATTTTTGTTGAAAATGAATCTAACCCTTCTCCAATCCAGTTGCCACAAAGAACTAAAGAAGGCTTACCTAAGTTTACAAGAAGTACCACTCCGTTAGAACTTTATCCTTAATTTCGGAATGCACGTCTTGTATACCTCAAGGTTCCATACTTGGGTTTTTTTTTTTTTTTGCGAAACTGTGAGGAAGAAAAATGATAGGAAGCATAATGTAAACTATAGAAAACCCTTTCTAGACTTTCATTGCACAGAGCTCAAATGTCCAATTTTCTAGATTTTCATCCCACAAATGAAAATCACATGGAAATTATACGGATCTGCATACCACTATCAAAGTAGAACAGCCACTCATTAATATCCTCTCGACATTTACCGCGAAGACGAAATTGAACAGAAAAACAATTAACTAAGCAGTTCGAAATAAGTTCGCTCTCATTACAAGCATTGGAAAATTTTCATTAGCAAAATCTGTCAACCTGATCAGGAATCTTTGCTAAAAAAGAGAAAAAAACAAGACTCTGCAAACCTGCGTAGCCGTATACCTTGAACACCATAAGGCAATTTCCTCAATGGTTTATTGTTGCAGATTTTAATTACCGTCAAAAATACAACAACGAAACTGAAGGTAGAATAATGTGCGGTAAAATGACGGGTCATGTTCGCCCTGACTTATATGAGTTGCTAATTACATGAGTAATTTGTGTTAACCTGCACACACGTTCATTTGTAGCTACTGCCAACGTTGAAGAAAAGTCCGGTTTTATTGAGGTGAAAAGGTGTAAACTGTTATGCACAGCCTTAAATCTCATTATCCCATATGATCACAGGCATTAATCAAACAAAGCATCTTTTGTTGAGAAATTAATTTCTTGCCTATTATTATGCGGTAGAATTAAGAGCATACTGGAATCTATAGTAGTATCCAGTCTAGGCTCTATGGATCTATTCTCAGTGAAAATAAAAGTGAAAGTTCTAGCCTAAGAAAGCACTTCCGTTAAATCATAGTCGACGGTTTTTAAATTGATCGGCCCTTTCCAATTATATATGAAAGGGCAAAAAAAGGAGATTCCCTTAGTCACTGAAAGACTTAATAACACAAATCACATTAAGAGCGTGGAAGACGTTAAAAGCACATCCCTTCATTCCCCTGCGCTTCGTTAACCGTAATATACCATACCAGGCGGGAACAGATGTTAATAAAAATGCATTGACAATAACAATGCTCGCCTTTGGTTGCATATATCCTCAAAGTAAACACAACCTTTTCATAGGCTTTGATAAAAAGGACCCGGAATGCATGACATCATAAATTATCGATAATCACATTCTGTTTTGACACAAGCTCAAATGCATTCTATAAAAATTTCTAAATACAATTGAATGAGAGACACACAGGACACCAGTCCCTACTTCCGGTTTCTGGAGAGGTGGACCCCATGAACATAATATTTAGTTCCCATAAATGTATAGTTGTTATTCTCTATTGCTGGCCGGAATATTATGTAGGTATGTAACAGGAAGGTTAAACCACAAGGCGTATCAAGAGACAACGAGATTATCAAATAGATTTGTTTGGAACAAAAAAGGATATATGTTTTTGTGTGAGTGTGTGTGTACGTATATGTGAGCTGGTGCGATACTGCGTTGTTTGATATACATATACACAAGCGCATCCCGTGAAATCTGTGCAAATATTTGTCGACCACAAAAAGGCAAATACAGTTTTTTTTTTTGTATATACCTTTTGGTCTCAGCAAATATACAACAGAATAGAGCAGAAAAGCCGCCCTTTTATCCTGTTTTGTCGATTTATTTAAACCTTGTTCACAAGAGTTTTGGTCGCGGCGATTTATCCTTTTTTGTAAATCTTGTTGTCACCTTGATTGATGGAAACTCAATGAACATCGCATTGATTTTGATTTTGATTTATGTATTTATTTTTAACGTTTAATGCAGGCATAAAGTAATGCTTTAAATATTTTCCTGATTTCTCCACTTTTAGTTGGCCAACTTATAGAGCCAAGTTTTCAGCCCTAATGAACAACGTTACCAAAGCTCTAAAGGCTATAAATACGAATAATACCCAACTCCCTAAACTTCTCATTATCACTAATTATATAGACGACAGTAGTAAGATTTAAGGATTGTTCTTATGAAAAATCTTTTAATTATACCAAAAATTCCAGATTACTATGAAATTTCTATAAACGACAACCAAGCCTCCCGCAATGGCTTTCTTGTTCAGATCAAACTACAAAAAATAGGTCAAAAGACAAATAAAAAATAAAAAAACTTCCTCAATCACAAAACACCATTTGAAAAGTTTTCAATGCTATTACTGCACAGACAAATCCATAATCGGATCAACAAGATGCGAACAAAACTAATTTCCTTAAGATCCCGACTTCCTTAAAACCTTTTAAGGTGTCAATTTTAAAATCTCAATCATCATGAATTGACAAGAAAACAGACAGCATCGTACCTCTTCTCATGTCTGTGTTATTACAAATTGGGGACAACCATTCAGCAAAACTCTCACCCGCCAGAAATATAATTGGGAAATTGCCCGAATTGGACACACCGGAAAATCCATAAAAAGAGGGTCTCATTGCTATTGGTAACAGAAAGGACAGACATCGTTGGTCATTTGTTCCACGTGTAATGAGTTTTTCGGATTTACATTTCTCTTTTAGTCAAATCTGTTGTGTGTTGTCCATTCATTTCTGAATACTCAACAGCTTTATAGTAGCCCCTGTAATGCACTCGTCACTTTACTGCCTGTCATACGCTTCAACTAACCGAATCTGTATTCTTATCCCATGGCAGAGCATGAAAGCGGGATCACAAATTTATCAGACTTGGTGCTAGCTACTCCAGCTAAATCTATTGGATAGAATAGAAGCCACCATTGATCGCACACGGAGGCCCATGAGTCCAAGAGCCTCCGAAATGGCCTGCTCACTATGAATGACATGTGTTGTTATTATTGAATTATTCGCATAATAGGATTAAAGTATTGCCAATAAAGATTTCATTCATACTCGGGTTGTTTCCAAACAGGCAGCGGACCTTAGCTGTAGGCATGTTCAGAAAATTGGCCTCGTCGGCGGCGTCGTCGGTCGTCCAAGAATTATCGTATAAGAAAAGATTGTCGCCTTAGCATGTTGACAGCCGCATAACGACGCTTGAATTTTACTGGAGGATTAATTAGCCGCAGGTAGAGGGAGACCAATACAGAAATGGATGCCAGATTTTTTTCTGTTTTTTTTTACGAAACTAAAAAAGAAGCCAACAACTAAAAACATCCCACTAAAGATCAAACCATTTAAGCCGATTCGATGTTTTGGAGAGTTCGTGTTGAGTTTTCAGTTTTTTTTTTTTTTTTAATCAAAATTAAGACGTTGCCGCCGCCACTTCTAATGTGCGATTGACCAAGAATATTGACGAAAATCATCAAACAGCAAATGAAAGCTGACACCGTAACTATAGCGTGGAAATTTTGTTTTTCTGATTTATTTCCCCAAAAAATATGCAACACAGAGAAGCTAGGAAAGAAGTTCCAAATTTCTGTAACGATTATATATTTGCTAGAAAATAATTAATCGTATTTCTTACTATATATATGTACTCTAACTAGTTTAGTAAGAAAAGTACAAAAAGGATAAAAATCTAGTAAAGAAGAGCGGGCCTAACATTGAGCCCTGTGGTGGATGAACATATTTTAATCATTTTATATAATGTACGTATACATGTTTTCGACTAAATTTTGTCAATTGATTTTTTATGGATATTTTGAAGATTTCTTTTCTGTTAAAATCAAATCAAATATGTACTAACTTTTTTGTAACGCAGCAACATTGTGTCGACTGAGAGTCTGTGGCGACATTTTCGCTCCAGTCTGTATATCCGATAGTTCTCGAAAAATCGTTATAATTTTGACACCCCTCCCATGAATAATTCTTTTTTTCAGGAGAAACAGTAGCTGCTGTCACTAGGCCCGCAACATCGATCTAACGTCGACTGGATCTTGAAATCTAGAGGCAAACTTTGTCGACAACACCATTGTCACTACTCCTGCTGCAACCATCAAATCCACATAGGTTCGGCTTGATTCCAACGCACGTTCAGGCTTTCATAGGAATCGTCTAGGCAGAAGAGATCACTCACCTGGCAAATTGACCTTGCGTCAGCTCTGTCTTATTCAAGTAGGTTCGAGACATTTACTCTCTTGGCAGGTCCTGTGGTTGAGAATCATTAATCTGATTGCGGATCGAATATACAATCATCTAGTAACCGGACGGCCAGATGCACCATTGCCAATGGCACAGCTAATAACCGAATTCAAACAAGTGCTCGAGTTTTGCATTCGCTGCCCCAACAAGTCCTCACGATGTTGCATTCGCTGCCAAACAGGCCCTCAAGAATTTGAAGTAGTTGCCAAACAAGTCCTGAAAACTTTGTAGACAGCCCTCATATAAACGGTTCCTTCGCGGAAGGTTCCAATTGCGCCAATTGGCATTTCGCCAAAACTTAATTGCTGCAGCAAGCCTTGGTATTTAGACTCAAAAATTCATCTCTGATTGTGAAGCTGCGCGCACAGCGTAAGGTCTTGGATAGGCTTAGCATGACTATTGTATGTGCAAATTCCATGTAAAAATATTCTAGGCATTTAGAATTTCTGGAAAATTTGATGATGAGGCTATTGAAAACGGCCTAATTTACTATATGGTTTTAGGGTAGGTATTGCAGGTTTTCACTTTTTTTATTAGATTTGCGTTGTCATTTACTTTACAATTTTTTTTAAATTGTTGCACGAGAAAAAAAATTTCTGTACGCTTTCATCCCAATTATTTGACACTAAACGATGGATGTATGTGAATGGCGCAAAAAACAGTTTAGAGGATAGATAACGATAAATAGTCCAAACGACGATAAGAAGGGTGCATACATACAAAGACAGTTACCCCAATGCCAGATTCATATTTAGGCAGAGATCATAAATGGCCTGTCAAAGTCATACCTATGCTATTTAATGTGTTAATAACTGATATAGATACCAGGGTTGAGTAAAGTCTGTAAACAGACAAGGATATGAAGAGCAACCAGGAACGATTATTTAATTTTTAGAGCCACGAAGGTCCGAAGATAAAAGGCGCCTTTCAGTTTTTTTTCTCCTTTTATAAGTTACGGCAATAGTAATTGTATAATAGTAAATTACTTTTTTTCGGGTCATGAATCTAAATATTTTTAAAATTATTAACAAATTCTTCTTATTTTTTATGTTCACTGAACAGAGTAGAGCAAGTAGAACAAGAGGAGCAACAGAGAATAAAGTTTTTATTTCAAAAAGGAGAAAAAATATATTTGATTTTTTTCTTTCGGTCGGAAGTCGAACCCACACTTGTAAGAATCGGTCAAATATGGAGAATAGAAGAATTATACGAACATTAATTTTTAACGATTTTAAATCAAATCATAAATACAAGAGGAGAAAACAACCGTCTCGTTCGCATTTTGAAGCCAGAACCTAACAAGTGTGGGTTCTACCCCTGTCCAGGATATATAAATAAAAATTGAATTTACAATTTATTTCTGTGCTTTCATCGTTACTGGTTAATGCCAGGTGAAAGCGACCGTGGCTTAGTAGGCTAGTTACAAATTAAGAAATACATGAGGAAAACTCATCTGTCTCGTTAGCTCAGTGGTAAGAGCAATCGCCCGGAAAGCGGAAAAGTTCTGGCTTCAAACCATGCACGAGGCGGTTGTTTTTTCCTCTTGTATTTATGATTTGATTTAGAATCGTTAACAATAAAAGTTCTTAAAATTCTTTTATTCTCCCTTACATATATGTGATCTTTACTTGTGATCAAGTACAAAAATATTACCAAATTTGTGAGTTTTGTCATTTGTGATATTTTTCCGAACTTTTTGTTATTTTTATTAATTTCAATAATATTTTAATAATATTTACTCATTTCACTTTTAAACGAAAAATTGAGAGAATTAGGTTATATAACGATCGCAGCGCCATCTAGTTGTCATAGAAGATTTCAATGAAGCAAGAAGATTAATATGTTCTCTCCGATATACTTAAATATGACTTTTCCAGAAGATAAGATACATCACACAGCTTTGAAAAACATATGTATATAAAAAAAAACCTTATGACCTGACTTTATGTTTCTTACACAATTTTCCAACGAATAAATGAACCCTTCTTTGTACTAGTTGAATGACATTTCTCTAAATTGTCGTTATATTTTTAATTAATCCAACCAAGGTATTATTAAATAAAATAATTAGCGCACCCCCTTCCATCTACCCTCGCCAACATTTTTTTTTGATATTTCCTTCAATATTTCTTATGTATTAACTTGTCAGTGACTCAAGTTTATAGTTCTGATTTAAAACGAACTGGATATGTTTAAATAATAAAATTTAAATATAAAAACAAAATCGTTAATTTTGATTTCGTCATCGAAAACTCCATGTATTACCTTAAAAACTTCAATCCACCAAATATGTATGAAAGCCCCTAAGACAAGAAGTGCCACCCAAAGCGCTACCATGTAAATATACATATGTATGTCACGTATAGAGAGATCTACATCCATTTTAAATTTATAATTTTAACTATCAAATATCTTGTTTATTGCTTATACCTTGAATTCAAATATACTTTTCAATTATCACCCACTTATTTTAGAAACAAATTTAAGCGTCGTATGCAAATTGCTTCTATCCACCTTTATACGAAGTAAAGCAATAAAGTTTTAATGTTATTCATTCAAATGGAAGGCGCCAATAAAAATAAAATTATTCAAGAAATTTTATATTAATTTTATTGCAAACATATTTCGAACAATTTAATGGGGTAACTAATATTGTTTAATTGCTTTTTTCAATAATTTTTATAACCATACTGACTTCTGGTAACAGTATAGAGTTCGGATCTATCTACATATGCAGATATATATGAGCAGCAGTCGACTATAATAAAACTGGCACCTCTCAATATAAACAAAAGCTATAAATTATAAATTTACTATTAGTATGGTTAAACAACTCTTAAAAAAGTATAAAATATTAATAGTAAGGAATTTTCTGTAGGTAGGTACACTGCAAAGAGTTTCTCCCTAGAATAACTACACTGAATCTTTACAAGAGTTGGTTTTTTCGATTTTTTTTTCGTAATCCTTCGTTATCTAATGAAGTAATAAAAATTAGTAAATTTTTTATGAATAATAATTGTATCTTGTTAGAATTTCAGAAACTGCACACATTATCGGTTGAACTTTAACTAGTAAAATTAATTCAATAGCAAACATTGAGATTGTAGTAGTATTGAGTATTGTGAATAGTTTAAGAAGAAATCCATTACAATTTGTTGGTATTTCGTGATTGTCTTGTTTTATATTAAATTTAGATTTAAAATTTGTAATTAATAAAAACGAGTCAAAAAGCTAGATGAATACCCGTATGTAATTCCATATGGTCAACTCTCTGTCCAAGTTGTATCATTAAAAATATTTCGCAATCATTTCTAGAACGGTTGGTCAGATAAAAAAAATTATAATAACCAATTTTATAGAATTTGACATTCTGAAGAACTTTTCAGTACATTAAAACCGTATAGGACACAGTATACGTAAAATCCTAATTTTATATATGGCAACACCATTTTTGAAATTGTACTAACTATTTTTATGAAAATACTGTGTACAAAATGTCAGCCCTCTACGTTGGCACGTTCTCAGGCAGTGTTCAAATATATGAACGAAAAATGAAGTTTTTGTATGGCAACCCTACGAAGGAGTTACCCGATTTATCTCATTTTCGAACTTAACTTTATTACGTTTTTTTTTTTTCAAAAGCTCATCTGCAAAATTTGAGCTCTCTAGGTTATCATGAGGAAGAACAAATAAAAAATACAAAAATCAAAATAACTTTTAATATTATGCGTTGGTGTCGAATCCATTTTGCTCTACCATCATTATTTCTAGGTGTTACAAACGGAATGACAATCTTAGTATACTCCATGATACAAAGACAACAAGTATGGCCGATTTGAGACGAACTGTCTGTCCTGCAACGTCATTAGGTGACAAATGTCATTTCTAAGGACTAAAGTAATTGTCAAATTGTCAAATTTCCAAGCAAAGAAGACGAACTCTTGCAATCTTGTATCGAAACTGGGTGTATTTTCAATAGAAATATTGTGGACAGCGTATAAAACTAAAGAAATACAAAAGGAAGTTTATATGCAATATTTCAGGAAATTCCCTTTTGGTGAATACAATTTCCGCTCTAGGAATACTTTAAATTGAATTAGACAATATTTATTGGAACTGAACTTACTCCTTTCAGTGTAGCTATTTGCGGAGGAGCATGTGCTGAAGGCATATCCAGCTGCAATATCAACACCTCTAGATGTCGTAAAGACAAGAATTATGTCAGCTGATCAAGCAACAGGCAACAAATCGGTCTTAAAACGCTTGATGTGCGATAGCAATTTAATTTTCTTTTCCAAAGGGTATTCAACGGTTGTCATGAATGTTTTCCTTCCATCTTTATCGATGAAGCGAACATTTATGCCAGTTGGAAGCATAATTAATTTTATAATATCATTGAACATGACACCCATGCTTTCGTCACATAATCGGTATAGTCAACCCATTTGGATATCCAGAAAAGTGGCTAGCGCTACTGGATCGGTATTCTCATCTCGTAGATTACCGGCAAGATGAACAGGATTAGTGTTTATAGTTTGATAGTAATAACAGTAATAGCATCATGCAAGTTATTCTTTAAGAACGTTGAGTCCAGTTTTGTATCGCTCACTGCCATTATATTTATTTCAATTAACGGTGTTCTCCTGCTCCTCTTGCTCGCAAGAATTTCCAATAGATCAGGACGTGGTGCCATTATCAAACACGATGCCGATAAGCTTTTACGCTGCGGGCTACTGTTTATAAACGCAAAGATAAGAAGTTATCCGATTGGTGGCCGTTTTTTGGGATTAGATTTCAACATTGTAATTATCATATCAGCAGCGCTTTTCCTTAAACAATTAGGTACGCTATCTTCACTCTTTTTAATTTTGCTATATATATCCCTAATTATTGCAGTATAATTTGAAATTTCTGAAATAATCTCAACTTGAAACAAAGACAGATCGCAATGAATGACATTTGTTTCCGCATAACGTAAGCGCTATTGACAGAAAAGGCGGCCATACTTTGGTATTCTTGTATCATAGTATACCCACTGACATGTATATAAATGGACAGACTAATCTCCCGTTTCATGTAGTATGTTCTCACTGTCAATGCTACCAACTGGCGCTATGTTTACTATATTTTAATTATTTGGGAATTTACTTATATGCATGTCAGTGGGGTTTACCGTATTTACCACAAAAGTATTTGGTCCTATTTGTATTGTTAAATGTTAATTATGAATCGAAGGAAGTGTTTTTGAAAAGCTGTTTTAGTTGGAAATACCACTGAACCTCAAGCAATTTCTCGTTCCTAATCGTTACAGTTCAGCAGGATAGTATGCTCTCACGGACAGAGACAGGAATATGAAAGTGGTGCCATTTGCTTTCATGCATTTTTGGTTCAACGAGCAGTCCATTTATATACATGACAATGGGTATACCATATGACGTCATTTAGAGCAGGGGTAGTTTTGAATAACACGCAAATTTTTGTTTTGGGACCAGCTTGCAACGGGGTGTATACAACGCCATCTTTTAGCGAGTAGTAGAGCTACAACATGTTATGGAAAAGTCCTGCGCTGCGTGATTGTTTGTCAGGAGGACTATAGTATTCTCGAGCATCGAGGAAGATAACCGAGAGTTGGACAGTTCCAAAGCTTGAATTTGGAGCGACTATTGCCATCTGGCAAGCAAACTAGTGTGTTTTGTGATTTTAGTTTTTGAGGCTTAAATATGGGAAAGAAACGAAAGGTAGGTAATGAGTGCAGAATAATTAAAGAGTAATGTGGACATCAATATTTTGTGACTGGGTCAAGTAATAAGGCAATGAGTATAATTTACAACGAAGCAATATCAGCGCTCAAAGAATACAATATAAATCGTCATTATGGGACTAAAACATTCTAAGAATTACTCCAAATTTACAGGAAGCCTACCATTAGAAAAATATGAATTTTTGAATCGCGGGTTGAAATCTCAGTAAATGTTGTTTAAGAAAGTAAATGCTGAACAAGAAGCAGAAACTCGTGCTAGTTTCTGCATGGCTCATTCAATAGCGAAACATGGAAAACCATTTCATAACGGCGAATTAATCAAGGATTGCATGATTGCAACATCAGAAACCATGACCACTGGAGGAGATATTTTTAAATGAGTTCAAAATGCTGTTCAAAAAAACAATCTTCAATTGAAAAACTTGAAGTGTATCACTTTGTAGATGGCACTGACATATGGTATATAATATGGACTGCTTAACTTTCTATTTCACGTGGGCACAATTTATTGTGTCAAAAAGAGTTCTTACGTCGCGTCGTTAGATTTCTCAAGTGAAACTTTGGTTACGTTCAAAATAAATTTTGAGTCTTGTTTTTTTCAGATTTTGATGCAATTGCAAACGATATCAAGATTTTTCAAAACCCCTTCAACGTCGATATCGAAACCCTTGGCTCAGAAATTCAAATGGAAATGATTGATTTTGCAGGGTAGCGATCATTGCGGGTAGTCGTCATTGCTGGTATTTTACATACTACTTATCTGTGTGAAAAAAACATTCTCCGAAATGAAATATACAAAAGAATTTACAGAGCCAAATTGATGAATGAGCATTTGAAGTCGCCCTTGAAAAGTTCCACTAGTAAACTTGATCATAATTATAATGTTTAATTGTGAATTACCTACTAATTATATATGTAACTTACTGTAAATTGTTAGGATAAACCTCATATCATTAATTACAATTAAAACTATCCGATTTCATTATATAGATTTGTCAGTTAATATGTTTCTTAGTTGGTCGTTAAATAAAAATATCTGATTTTGAATGATTTACTTATATTGTAAAAATTTATCAAAATAAATTACGGTGCGCCGGATATCGGGAACCTCAGGCTCGGTGCTCGTTGGCCGTAGTTTGGAGACCCCTGATTTAGAGTATGAGAAAGAGCAATTTCAGTAAAAATTAAGTATGCTGTGATTGCCTTTTCTGAATTTTTCCAAAATCTAATCTAAGTTGAACTCGTAAAATTATTGGCGAAATAAGCCGATATATCAAATTTAAACGATTTTATAGGGAAATGGGATAAAGCAATGAAGTCATGTATGTAATAATTGGATAAAGAAAAGTGTTTGATATGCATTGATGTATGATCAAAAGGACAAAAGGTACACGGTAATATTTAAAAAATGTTCACCAACTACAATAAAATTGAAAATTATTAGGTACTTATGTCCCGATAACTTGATCTGATCCTTCTGGTCCCAATCACTGACATAAGTATGTGAGTTATTATACCTATTCCATTTAGATAAGGTCTAAGATCCACTTAAGGGTTGCTCTGAAGTATGGAACTTACGAAACGATGACTATACTAGACTTATGACATGACCACTGGATAACGCCTAGAGTCTCGTTGCTTGATGCTACAAAAATTTAAGGTGGAATGGGAAACTATTAGACCAATCCCCATTGTCTAGAATCGACTTATCTCGTACTCCAGAAATGTAAAGTCTTCAAGCCAGAAGTTATCTACTATGGGGGATCCAGGTTTATTGCTGAAGGAGTGGTGATAAGGGTTCAGCTTCCATAGGACGGAGCGCACATGGTTTAACTTTGGGTTGATGTTGCTTCCAACATATCCTATCTCTTCCTATCACTGTGCGATTAGTTTGAAGAGAAAATATTAAGGATTGAGTAGGCGAAGAGTTTTCTAGGACATTTCTAAGTGATTTCTTTAAAATAACTTGCCGATATTCGAAAACGGTGATGTTTTCAAAAAAAAAATTACATCGATACAAGTGTTCTCTGCGTCGTTAAGCTTAATCATTAGGGTGACTATAAAGTTTCGCTAACCATTTAAAAATATAGAATTTTGGGCTGTAATTTAAAATCTAGTAACCTTGAAGATCATTCCAGATTACCATTATCATCTACAATAATTTCGGCAAAGGGGGTGTCATTCTCCTATCCGAGAAGAATCGTAACCAGTAGATACCTCGGTATATTGCAATTCAAATATGTCAAAAATTACCGTTAAATATAACAAAATTTCTACTTTTATCAACAATCTATTAGATATATTCGGCTCAGTAGAAATAACCGTCCAAGTGCGAGTCGGACTCGCGCACGAAGGGTTCTGTACAATCGTACAAAATTTAACACTATGTACTTTTTTTATTTATTTTTTCAAATGACAGTAGGCGTCATGTGATAAAATAATGCTGTCATTTGAAAAAAAATGGCTACTTAAGATAATAATAATGAATGAAAATAAAACGAAGAAAAAACCCCCGAAAAAATCACGTTTCTTGTATGGGGCCCCCTTTAATTTTTAATTTAATTTTTATTTTTGCTGTTATAACGGCAATAGAAATGCACAGTCTGTGAAAATTTCAACTGTCTACCAATTACGGTTCATGAGATACAACCTGGTGACGGACGGACAGCGAAGTCTTAGTAATAGGGTTCCCTTTGTTACACCTTGGGTACGGAACTTTAAAATGTTGCCAAAAAATCATATGACGAATATTATCTAATATTAAACCGGGAAAAATTGAGAGCACCAATGTAAGTAAATTTAGTTGTCAGCCAGCCATGAAAGAACTATTAAAAGAGCAAGACGGGAGCAAAATTTGTGCCTACCTACCCTATAAGCAAGATGTGGAAATTTTGCCACAGAATTCCAGTTGAAGAAAGTGACGGTATTCCAATATTGCTTTGTTTTTATACACATGCAAGCAGCACTGGTCAGTTTACAGCACCTGGTACTAAATGCTTCTAAAATGTATGAAATTTTATAAATGCCAGTGGTGCCAATATAAGATTTTACCAATTTTTGTTTTTAGGGCTCTATCATAGCACATTCAACTGTATTTCAAAACTGTTCGAATATATGAAGCGTAACTGGAGTTAATTTAATTTCTATCGATTTACATATAAATACATGACTAATTTTGGATTAAGCCATTTAACTTAATTTTTTTTTTGTTTTTTTTTAATCATTTCGTTGAATTAATTTGTTTTAAATTTACATAAATTAATTAATTAGTTTTTGTATGTAGTTAATATTGAATTATAAATAGTATTGAATTCTTATAATTTGTAGTTATTATTTCTCTTTTTTTGTCTTACACGAAGCTGTAATAAAAAAAAACAAGGTTGGACTTTTTGACCCAGCAATCAAAGAAGGTTTCCTAAGCATTCTCTAATAGTTTTTTTTCTTTATTTATACGTTTCACCTGCAATTAATTTTTTTATTTATTTTAGATATTCATGAGATTAAATAGTTCACTTTACGTACTAATCGTAATTAATTAGTAAAACAAAAAATATAAAAAGTAATAAAAAAAGGCTTAATACAAAAACAATGAGAGAATGTAAAAGAACAATTAAATTCAAAAGTGCATAAATTGAGTGCAGTAATAAAATTACGAAAAAGTAAACTTATTACTAAGAGAGCAGTCTCTGCTGGCTTGGTTGTTAGCTACTTAAGGTGATGGAAGACGTAATCCTCAAAAGCTGTCTGCAGGAGGCCTTAACTAAACAACTTCTTTGCCAAAATGGAGTATCATATGCAGAGGGCAGAATCACCAAGGAAAAGCTTAATCATTAGTATGCAAATTTTGGATTCGAGGCGTGTTTCAATTTCATTTTAGCCTTCATGTGATAATGCAATTCTCTAAGCAGGGTAAAAAATGAAAATTAAGAAAACTTTTCAATCATGTGATATAGCGATACTATTAAGGTGACGATAGCGTTAGTCTCTTGGGCTACCAAATTACAAATCATGGGTTCATCTCAAGAAAGTGCACAATGTCATACTAGAGGTAATTGATAGAATAGTACCAGATGGCAGAACAAAACCGAAGTTCTTCAACAGTTTAATGAAGCAAAATTAGATAACTGTTAGGTACGTATCATAATTTTGAAATCCGAAATGATTAGAGAACCGAATGAAAGAAATTACCCTCTGTCTAGAAAAAAGATTAGGGATAAGGGGGAGGACCAAATTCCGAAAACAAAAAAGGGATAAATTAGATTTTAGGAGAGAATAGACACCCATCGCACGAAGAAACAAGGCTAAATAAATAAAACATGAGCCTAAATAACTCCCAATAGAGGGAACTAAATAGTAAAATTGAGGAAGTGTCTACTACTACTATCTCAAAAGGGAGCTGAAGGTCACTCGAAAAGATTAGCTGTAGACAACATTTAAACTTTTCGGAAGATCTGTTAAAGCTAGAAAAGTGCTGAGCAGCGAGAGAAATTTCATGTGGGTCATACGGATACCTCTAAGTCTGTAAAAGATAACACAAACTCTCAACTTTCAGGCTCACTCCAACCTCTTTAACCATATACCAAGCAGACCTGTAAAATTCCAAGTACAAGTACCAGTATAGTACCAGTACCTGGACTTGAAATATTTTAAGTACAAGTACAAGTCCCGGTACTGGTACTTTAAAATTTTTCAAGTACAAGTCCCGGTACTGGTACTTAAAAAAATGTCAAGTACAAGTCCCTGTACTGGTATTTAAAAAAATTTCAAGTACAAGTCCCGGTACTGGTACTTTAAAAATTTTCACGTACAAGTACCGGTACTGGTACTGTTACTAGTACTTAAGTATCAATGTACTTAAGTACTTTACCAAGGAAGTCTCTTGAAAGACCATCGCTGAGTAATCTAACAGAAAATAAAACCTTAGAAGCTAAATAGGACAGATGTGAACCAGGGAACTAAAAACGCAAATAACTTTGTATCCAAGTGAAGCTTATTTTTAAATTGCCAAATGAATTTAAAATGATGTCACATTAGCTGGGTAAGAGAATTGGTTTGATGGATTGAAAAGAGGTTGAGCTACCTAAGGGAGTTTCTTGAACATGAACTAGGACAAAGCCCATTGTTCACTATCCAGACTTATGAGCAATTGCGTATCTTGTAAAGTTTATGAGCAATTGGTCATCTTATAAAGTTTAATATTGGCCCCAACGGATGCTCCATTCAATTCATTCAGGAGGTGAGAGACAAGGAATATTTAGCGATTTCCGAAGAGAGCTATAGACAGTTACAAAGAAGTGAGTCACCGTTTCCGATTCTTCTTCATATTCTCTGTATATAGGATTATCAAAAAGTTCCATCATTTATAGATGACCCCTGAGTCAGAATTGATACTTAAGTTCTCAGCGTTAGCCTCTTAACTGCTAGTAGGATTTTCGTTGAGTTTGGGTTAAGTTCCTTTGAATTTCTACACGAGGGGTCGTTTAACCAGAGACAACTGCATTGGCAGTCGGCTCAAGCCAAAATGGTAGAAGTAAGGTGTTTTTGTGTAATCCCGATTGTGGAGGGGGTAGACTCCGAGGCTGCACCAAGCCAAATAAGCTGGCCCAACTTTGCGTTTCCAGTAATGTTTCTGTGATCTGGTATACATAGGATGAGTACGCCGTTATATTAAGAAAAACATTTCAGGGCGGATTTACACTCCAATACCAAATTGAATGTTGTAAGGGGCTTTGACAAAATTTTGACAAGGTCTTGACAGCCGCTGTCCGGGCTAATGGCAATCACCTTATCTCAGTGTCTGAGTTGAGGAGATACCTTTCCGTTCCAAGGATGCCCTTGATTTTCGCTTGGAAAACTGTGACGTGGTAAGAGAGTTAAATCTTTTTTGAACTGTAGACAGTCGCCATATGTGTTATATATATATTATTATACCACCAAAGCATTTAGACTGGTTATTTATTAGAAGATCATTTCTTTGTAGATATTTAAAATATAAATGGGTCAAGAAGAGTTCCTTGTGGAATACCAAAGATCTGTTCCAAAGATATGCATTCAAATTCGATTAAATAAGAGGCAACATTTATTTTCGCTAGTGTTCAACTATCAAATAGTTTTGAAAATTTTTCGTGTGTTCCGAATTCACTTGTTTATTCTTATCAGACGCAGTGGCCACAATATCTGTGTAAATATGGCTTAAACTCTTGGGAATTTATTTTTCATCACCGGTCCTTAGAAATTTTGAGTGAGGAAGCTATTTTGAGAACATACCTTCATTTTAGTTTTTAATAGATACATTGTCCACTAATAGGTATGTCCCATAAATTAAAAACTGAAAACAAATACCTACGAGTTCAATAGTCTCCAAATTCAGAACCATATACAGGTATAAGAGTTCGTCAAAAATCCATCTATTTTCAATAAAATCCATTTCTAAAAAAAGATCAACATTAAAAAAAAAAAACTACCAAAAATAGAAAAAAAACTAAGGACCACCATAAATATAAATAACATTTATTCAAATTTAATAAAAACAATAGGGGAATCAAGGCAGAAATGGATGCGTTTCTCAGATCCGTTTATTAGTGAACACGAACTAGTAACACCAGCCTTAAATACAGCTCATTATGCCGACACCATAGACAACAAATTCAATTTTTGGTGTGCCAAATTGTGTCTCTATTTGGCGGTTATAGTTTATTGCGTGCCTAATGCTATTATTGTAGACAAATGTTGAATAAACCGGTGACAAGGGACGCCCCACAACTATTATCCATAAAGGAAGTGTTGCAGAACAGTGCGATTCGTCTGACTTTTATGGCACCTCGGTGGACGGGCGGAGGTATTATATCGCAGTCAGACGATGTTATCTGGATAGGATCGGAAGCACTACAAAAGTGTTCTTGTTTTCATTAAAACCAGATTTTTATTGCTTTATGCAGATGTAGCTATGCGTGTCATAGCTCTGGTACTGGGATCCATTAATTCCTCTTGTATTGATCAAACAGCACAACGAGCAGTCACCATTTATAGAGTACACAGGCTTATATTAGAGCATTTTAGAGGGTAAAAGGTGCTAAACAGGGAGGTGGTAAGCTTCTGCACCAATACAATTAACGCGTCACAGGGATAAGGGTGCATATGGAGGACACATTTCTATTCGAAACCAATAAACATCTGTCCTCAGTACTCCATCCCTATTCTTATAAATATATCCATACATACCTACATACATATATGAACACGGTCACTGGCATGGGGTTCCTCTGTGATGATATAAACCGAGGGTTCGACATTTATTCGCAATCATATGGGCACGCTAGAGTACAATAAATGTCAACCGATTACTCAATTTGACAGTTCGTAGTTCAATTACGTTGCTCTCTTTGCACTGCAGCTAGAGTACCTATACATATGTGTATAGGGATTAAGGCATTTAAATAAATAAACGGCAGATAAAAAAACATCAACTTGAGCATTATAGGTAGGTATATTATATAAAGAGAACATAATTCAAAGATGTTCAGCAGGAGTTTCGAAGGGGTCCAGGAGAAAACCCATCATAGTCATTGCTCTAATTGCTTTCGAGTAAACATCGGATGACTTGAGATGGCGCAATCTAAGCATAATACACATATGAAAACTCAAAGAGTTGCTGAGATGATAATGAATGAAAAAAAGAAAGCAAAAATGGCGGCGTCAGAATTAATAATTCAACATCGAATTGTCACTGTAATTGATGGGGGTCTTTCTGATCAGTAGTTGTTAACGAGCATGCGCAAGTCATTTAAACAATTTTATATGAGCAATACAAACTTATGCTGGCTGATGCTGCTGCGGCATTATTGGGTGGATTAAATTGGTTTTGTCGTCCATGAAATATAATGGCCGGGAACGAGCTATGATGATGATGATGATCTGCTTGATAAACGAAAACAAATGCTGCGCGAATCAATTGAATTAAAGCACTGCGAGGTAAACACATGTTGGGGACGACGACACATTGTTAAGCTTGTCATCAGTAGTTTGTTCAATTTAGTTGAATGTTGGGGGCTGCTCGTACTTAATTCTAATTGGAGACCAATTAGCGCTTGGACTTGCGAGATAATAAAAAAAAAATACAAATGTCATGAATGTAGTTTTTCTAGTTTTTATCGTGATTGATTTTGAAATAGTTCCAGAATGAATGGAAGATGTTATGCAATGATTGTAATATTATGGAATTTACTGTCATCATTCATCTACAATAGAACTGTTAAGTATGTTTCGCATACGATAAATATCATATTGATATCATAGTCTGTGTCGTGATTGTATGGCAAATTCAGTAATTCAGCCGGTTACAGTACAATGCACACAATAATAGCGGCAAATTGCCTAGCGCCCTCTTAAGTAAAGGTCAGTGTGTCACAAAAATTCACTCTGAAATACTATAGAAGTCCACTCCATGGGTTGAACAGCATAAGATAGTTGCTCGCCAATTGCTTTACTTAAACCATTTTGAAATATTACAATTTTTTGTTTTTGCTTTTACCATAGCCACACTTATTTTCTGTTCGAAAGACACTGTTGTAATGATATTTATTAATTCTGATTAATAGTTAATTTGCTTTTGTTAAACAGAGTAAAATTTACAATTTATTAGGTATAGTAATGTAAAAAAAAAATACATCTAGCAGTGATTTGTTTTTCTGCTGACACATTCTCCTACACGGAAATAAGAAGATATATTTCCTTCGGAGTTGTGTTTTTACATTTTATTACTAGTATGCAATATTTCAAGACCAATTAAGCAAAAAGTAATAAAAGTAAATTTAAGACTCTTTTTAAAATTATAAAAACAAATTCTACACTATTTGTAATTTTGCTACAATTATATTGTAAAAATATTGTGTAATATTACAAACATTTTCGAGAGTGAAGCACTATGAATAAGAGGGCGACAGAATACTCATCTCAAGGTCACAGTCTATGATTATTCACATCAAAAGTTCTGTTATGAAAAGATGTCTTTAAATGTATAAACATCACCAGTAAGAATATTTTTTTTTTATTGAATACCACCCCAAGTGAACTATCTTACTAAGAAAAAATGTGGTCTATTTTATTGTCTCGCTTTAATTGCTAAATATGGAAAAATTAATAAAAGTGATGTGAAAATAGTTCAGTGATATAAAGCCTAGCGTTCAAGAGATTCATTCAAGCGAATTCATTCTTTTCTGTAAACGGTGTGGCCTATATAAAATAATGAAATAGTTAAGACGTATATTAAAAAAAAAACAATGTTTACTATCACTTTAGTGCAAGTTCGAGTTAATAACTCGTATAAATGTGTAACACTATTGCTGTTATAAGGACTCACCATCAATAACGTAACCACTGTATATAGCTAATAGAATTTGGTTAGGACTTTTGTCTCCGTTAACTGGGAAAAACATAAAAATGCTCTAATGGAATGTAATAGGGAATTAATAATATTCAAAAGAATATAGAGGGCCTTCTGCGATGGCATAGATCATAAGATACTTTCGGAGGATCCCACTAATGGAATGGGCTCTCTTCAAAAAGAAGTTGGGAACTACACTGCGACTTGTGAGGAAACAGTCACGCTCTTATTAAAAACTAGTTTACCCGACTCTTTCATTTCCGATCAAGAAATACCAGCTTCAGACTTAATTGAGGTGGACAATTACCATGTCTCTAATAGGAGCAAGAACCTTGCAGGAATGAATCTTCACTCTCAGCAAGGCACATTCCAACTCTTTAAATCTGCTGGAGGGGATGGCATCTTCACCGCCTTACTACAGCAAAGTTGAAGAAAAAATCCTTCCACTACAAAAAATTTTTCAGGCCAGTTACGCTCTAATATTCCCCAATGTTAGAGAGACGTCAGGGTGATATTTATACCCAAAGCAGGAAAAAGAGCTAGTTTTCTAGTTTTCGTTCTGACCCATCAGCCTCTCCTCTTTTTTTACTTAAGTCCATGGAAAATTTCCTAGACCCTCTCATTCGAAGGGAAATTTTAATTAAATCACCCCTTTCTAAACAGTTTGCTTATCAAGCTGGCAAGTCTACTGAAACTGACAGCCACACATTAGTCAAAGACCTCGAAAAACCTCTCGAAGCAGAAGTGTTGGCCTTATGTGCATTTGCAGCCATAGAAAGCGCTTTCGATAACACCTCCATCGATGCACTTAAAATTAACTGGATAGACTCCATGCTTAGAAGCAGGAGGATAGCCACAACTCTAAGAAATTGCTCTGTCACGATCACTGCACCTAGAGGCTACCCACAAGGAAGAGTCCCTATCTCCACTCTTGTGGTAGATTGTAATTGATGATCTCCTAGTGAAGCTGATCAATTCGGGATTTCAGGCTACGCGGATAACCTAGTAGTCACAATACGGGACAGATATGATCAAGTCATACCCGACCTCATGCAAAACATCCTTTTCAAAGTCCGCATGTAGTGTTTAAACAATGGCCTTAGCATAAACCCCAACAAAACGGCCAAGAATAGTCTGTCTGAGAGTTTTCTAAATTCTTAAAAAGTGATCAAGGAGAAACAAAGTTATCCTCATGTGGATACCTGGACCTGAGAGCCATAAAGGAATTAAAGTTGCTGACGGCCTAGCCAAAAGAGGAACAGAAACTCCCTTTGTCGGGCCAAAGCCATTTTGTAGTACTTCAAAGTGTTACCTCAGAGCTACCCTAAATAGCTGACAGAACAAGTAGAAGTCCCTTAATTTGGAAGCCCTACAGGGACAGCGTCAGGCAAAAAATTTATCTACACCTCTGGTGGAAAAACAATAGAACTCCTACTCCTTAGGTGAATAGAGCTCAAAATGATTAAAGAGCTCTTTTCAGGCCATTGCTCATTGAGGCATCATTTATATAAGATGGGCTTGGCTAAGACTTCATTCTGTCGCTTCTGCTAGGATACTCATAAAACTTCGGAGCACCTGCTCTGCAACTGTGAAGCACTGGCCAGGTGAAGAATACTCCACCTCGAACATGCTTTTCCTCCACCAGACTACACGTGGAACCTAAATTCCAGAATGGTTCTGGACTTTATAAACATACTAAACATGGAAAGGGAGTAAATTGAACGGAGACTCAGAACAGATCTTTCAGGTCGCTAACTAACACCTGCGCACAAATCTAATATAATCAAATCTCTGACAGGTACGACAGAATCATCAACGTGACCGCAACCCCATATAAACTCTTAGTTGTTCCATTTTACTGGAGAAGACATTACTTCCTGTGAACTTTTTTATTGCCACTTTGACTTTTTATTTTCCACTTGTATGGGAAATGTTGAGATCACGCGAAAATTACGATAATTATCCGCCTATTTTAGCAGAGCTTTTTTGGCTTTGGATTGACCTTAGACTCGCGTTTTTTCTGGAATATGAATAAAATCCAATCATGCTGTGCAGATTTTGGAACCTTCTGCAGAATTATGGGATGTGGTCCTTTACTAGGCTTTCATAAGGTTGAAGGAATTTAGTGCTGATTTAATTCTATATTTTAAGATGACAAAAATTGCAATGAGCATTTCTAGAACGTGGCTCTGGTTCACTGCAATTCGATAAATGAGTTTCCGGGATATGTCTTGCATTTTCACACGTCCGCCAACTAATTACAGTAAACCGAGTTGAATAAACATTTCTTTGACTAGAATTTTGCGGAATTCTCGCCGAGTCACTAATTATACATATTTCAATTTTTACACAACAATATTTCTCCAAACTAGATAAATTTTTAAAGTCCTATATTTATTTATTCATGTAATTATTATTAAGGTTCATCAAAATTAGGACAAAAACCAGGAAGCTAGTGGGGGTCATAACGGGTCACTGGGCCATAGGGGACCATGCTAGAAGACTGGGTATAGCGGCGAATGATTTCTGCAGGAGCTATAAGGACTCGGAGGTAATCGAATCCATCCAACACGTGCTTTGCGAGTGCCCCACTTTGATGAATAAAAGAGGTAGGCTTCTTTTCAAGTCTGGGGGAGCTGCAAAGTGTAGAATTTAGATGTATCCTGAATTTTCTGAGAGAAGCAGAATGGATATAGGTTAAAAGTCTCAGGTAAACCCTGAGTTTCCTAAGGAAAGCAGGATGGATCTGAGACTTGTAATGTTATCCCATGAGGTCTAGGAGTACAATCGACCCATTGGAGGTCTAAGTGATGCAGGCTAGTCGTATCGCGGTACCCTCTTACCTAAAATAACCTAAGGTTTACTACTAATTATTACAAAAAAATAATTACTAAGTTAAATATGATTAAGAAAATTAACCATAACGAAACTGAATCTCTAAGTGAGATTTAGATAAGTGGAAGTCTATGCAATCAGTATGATCGTTAAATGGACTATATTTTGGTACGGAATGTGGAAAAAATCATGGTTCCTCAAGGGGTGAATGAGGACCGAATAATTCAAGGTCCCAATAATTCAGGGGAATTAATCGGGCCTTGTAAACAGTCAAAAGGAAAAACAATTCTGAAGTTGTTGTATCTAATTTCGATAGAGTCCAATGAAAAAAGGCTTCAGCCGATTAAGGTACGGAGATAGTCGGAACTAATCAAGGTTGCTAGCCGTACAATAATTCTCGTACATGTATGCGAAGCGCTACTGAGGTACGAAGTAGGTATGAGGCAAAATGTATTCTCGTACGCCAAAGTACATGCATTTCGGAACTTCGGCGTCAAATATATTTGAGACAGAATTTTTACACTGTGGCAATACAACGAAGAAAGAATAGTAAAAAATAATTTTAAAAAAATATACAGAACACATCTTGGTCGCATCAATAGATAACTTATGTCAATTTCGATGGGACATCCGTGCAACACCAATGTTGCACTTTTCTAGCAGTTGAAAATGTTCGATGGGACAATTTTTATAGGAGAAATGTATCACTGGGTTTGCACTAAACTTTCTCTACTTTGCACTGAATTTTTTCTCGGTGTTATAAATGTATATGGCAGTTCAATTGTCATCTGCTCTGTCAAAGTGTACTGGCATGATTATTTGTGAAATTTTTGAGTTAAATGAATTATAAGATATTATTTAAGTTATTTTGTACAGTATTTCTTGCTACATACCAAAAAGGACTTTTATTACATTTGACAGTTCCGTGTATATAAGATGTATATGCATACACAAATACAAGGAATATGGCAAAAATATCTGGCTTTAGTGATCTACTTCCAGAACGAGTGCAACACTGATTTGCATACAACGAAATCGAAATCATTCATCTCAATTTGTCAAAACACAGTCAATAGATTGCTGCTTTGGTTTTCAAATCTACCAGCCACTATCGAAATGATAAGCCACATTACGTCGGCTCTGCTATTGTCGAATAAACCTGCTACTGCAATGCGACCTGATGATGAAAACGGTGACCAAAATTTTGAGTCGAACCCAGATAATCCTTGATCTAGATTCTATATCAAAATACCTTTTATTTAAGAAACAATTATCCTTACACAAGACTATACATAATTTGAATACAAAAAATTGTGTTCAAAATTGTTTCGAATATACCATTTTGAAAGATATCCATAATTTTTTTTTTTATAAAAAGTAAAATTTTAACTGTTACTAAATTGTTTCCAATTATATTTTGTAAAGTTGGTACGAGAATATACTTGTTGCAGTCTATCAACGCTGGAGAGGATCAGTCCAGAGTAGACCACGAAGGGCAAATCGTACAAATTTACGCTGGACAGTCTCGATGCGGTTTAATTAAACCGTAAAGAAATAAGATCAGACAGGACTAGCGTACCATAGAATAGGTCGAACAAATTTACAATCTAGATGTGTTAATATGTATATGGGTCATTAAACTCTTTCGACCATCTCTTAACGAAACCCAAAGATGAGTTAACTTTTTATGTAACTGCATTAATATTATCATCGGATGGAGCATAAACCCTAAGACTTTGATTTTGTCATGCCGAATAAATGAGCTACCGTGGAAGGTTAAATAGAATTCCAGAGGATATTTTCGGCGAGAAAACGACATAGTTATACACTTACTAATATTCAAAGAAAGAAAGTTTATCGATTACCTTTTATTATGAAAGGCGTGTAAGTCCGAGTTTAAAAAAATATTTCTTACATATTTTATTAATTTTTTATTTTCATTTCTTCCTTAGTTTTCTTTTTTGTCAAAAGATAATCTTAGTTACAACATTAACTCTCTATCTATGTATACCTACCATTTATTTTATCTGTCCAAATAAATTCGGGATTTGTAGTAAACAGTATTGACCGTGACTAGATTTAAATCCCTAACACGAAATTCCTTAAAATTGCTCAGCTTAAAATACCTTCATTATGAAAATCCTTAGTTAATCGTATTTTCGAGTTGTTTTCGAGGATGTTTAGGATTCAGTAATAGCCATCAGTTGCTAATCCTTTTAAATAAACAACATGTGTACACATTATACGGGTCGTTGTAAAGACTATCTAAGGTTTTATCATTAAAGTAAGAGGCTAAGTAAGGGAGATTGACTGCTGCTATACATGTTTTTATTTTAATCCGTCTTGAGCTCCTACTACTTATGGTCATTGGAAATATCGATTTTGTGTTTTTGTTTTTTTTCTAGACTTTTTGGCATTACATACATACATTACATTACACATGCATACATGTATATATAATTTTAAAACAGTTAAACTAGCATTTTAATTTTTTTTGAAAATTTGTATTTAGGTGCACATACCTACTTACGCAAATTTAAAATCCTCGTGGTTTTGTTTAGGTTTTTAACAAATTTGTATGGAATGCCAGGAAATAGGTCATAGGAATTAACTTCAATGCTTATAACCATATTGTCTCAATTGATTTGGAGAATATATTCAAATTTCAAACGAAATATAATGTAAAGAATACCTTGCCTTAAATTAATAGTCTAGTAAATAGGGACTAAATAAGGCCTTTACCTTACAAATGGTGGGTATATTATTATCGTTTCCACCGCCGTAACTTCTGACACATCAGACTTATAAAAAAAGTGATTATACAAAAAATATAGGGAATTCAGTTTTCTTCAAATTTGTGTTAAGGTTTAAGAAATATTTAAAAAAAAACAATTCTTGTACCTTTAATACAAGATGGCGGACCTTGAAGGCCCCCCACTCCAAGGTCGAACAGGTTGTGGAGTGGGGGGCCTTCAAGGTCTGCCATCTTGTATTAAAGGTACAAGAATTGTTTTGTTTTAAATATTTCTTAAACCTTAACACAAATTTGGATTTTTTTTCAGGGCCTGAAACTAAAGAGCATATGTGCATCAAAATCATTTCTACCCCACCTCCCCTATTGACTATGAAGCGAAATTTAAATTTAAATGGAAAACTCAAAAAATGCAAAGACTCGACCATTGTAGGCTATCTTGTATAACTGGACCGTCCCCCTTGGGCGTCACATATTTTGTGGTGGGATTTTTTTTTATATATTTCTCTCTAAATTATATCAAAATAAGAATAAATAATAAAAGAATGTTATAATCAACAGAATCAGTGATTATAGTAAGTAAAATAAGGCCGTCCGACTCGACGTTGACATTTTTAAACTTAATCAGTCAGTGAAGCGCATTGCCAATGGCCATATAAAGATAAGGAAGGATGCGTCGTTTGATGGTAAAAATTAGAACTACTAAAGAAAGTACCTTTTAAAGCGGGGGTCAAATTGAATACTTTAAACGCCAAACACACATAGCACACGCTGACAACAACGTAGGAATGTATGTATGCTTGCTGTATTAGAAATATTAGAATTTAACATTCCAGAGGTCTCTAAAGTGGGGTACATGTACCCGAAGGGATACACAGAAAATTCGAGGGGGTACGACACATTTCTTTTTAAAATACTTTATTATCTTCCAATACCAGCTCAAGAACAGTTAATCGACATAAGAGAAAATACAATGTTATAGTCCGAATTTAAACAAAAAGCTCTTCATAATTGATGGATGGACGGCGAATGCAATCTTATCAATTAGTTCTACGTACCTGTGTAAATTAGTATTTTCTACAAAGACAATGATTAAAACCAAATACAGAAATAAATTAGAGTTAAAACCAGATCCTCGAATTGCTTTAGCAGATGAAATCAAGCCAGGTTTTTTCCGAAATTAAAATAAATATAAATTTTGCCAAAATCATTCAACACTTATCTAATAAAAAAACAAAATCAATCTCTCAATAATCAAGAAGACAATGGAGTAACCATTTATATAGGCCTCAGTAAAGGTAATTTTTCAAAATGGCTACTAATCTCAATTTCCACAAACAAGATGATTAATAAAATTATTTTCGTAATTTTTACTGTTTACTTAAGGTTTTCGTGTTAATTTTATTTTCGTTATTATATCTTTGCTTATTAATTTTCAGCTGATAATTTTTTTTTTGCCTTTATTAAATTGCTTTTATTAGTTGCAGTAATTAGATAATTTAAAGTATATTTTTATGGGACTGCGGCTGGAGTTTAAAGCAGTGCCAGCTTCCTGATAAGAATGCGGAACGCCGCATCGGGGTTCTTAATTTTTGATTTATTTATCCCCAGATAACAAAATGGAACATGTTCTAAAGAGATACTTTTTGGACACAGATGATCGGCTCCAAATCGGTAAACTTCGTTCAATTTCGGTAAAAGTATTCCACTGAATAGAATATATTTTTAACATGCATTTTGGCAAATAGAATTTTCTTTCCTGCCTCGTGCAGCAGCCTTCGGGTTTGTGTACCGTCGGACATAAACATGATACGTTTTCGATACATTATTTTATATCAAATTTTCGTTTCGAAACGAAATCTCGGTTAATGTTCTCAGTCAGTTAGTTCTAATGTCCTGTGTAACCTGTGGTAGTTTAAAATTTAAAAGTGGAGAAAATGTAATTATTAATTAATTTTTTAAGTGAAAGTTCTCTTTTTCAAAATTTATATGTACATATGTACTGGATTGTTTGTTTAAGTTTTCGTGAATAATTTTAGTTTATTGAATACATTTTTATTTTATGTAAATCAAATAAAGTATAAAAATTGCAACTTTTATGATTTTGTCAATTTTATATTCATTTGAAAACGTCCCGAATATGGGTTTCATCCTTATCTATTTAATATCCTTTAGAATACGTTCTGAATATGTTCTTTCGGATACGCACCGCTTATCACACGATCATTTTTGACCGACGTCCGAAAATTTCGCTCGGCAGAGCGGACATGAGTCTTATAAAAAGCATATGGAAAGAATATGTTTTTTGATATCAATACGTGTACTCAGAGAACATATTCTCATATCCTGTGGAACATATCAAGAAGATTATCAGAACATATTCTGACTTATCTGGGTAGTAATTTATTTTTATTTTAATAGTTTACTGCTTTTATTGCTTTGCTTTTCAGATTACTTTTGACCAAAACATTACACAGAAAGTTTTTTCTGAACATGAGAAAGTAAGAACAAGAGTCAAGGCGCAATTAAAATTACTCCTCACAATGCCGCCCTTGATTCATAATATGACGCGCTGTGTGACTATTCTTATACAGGGTGTCCCAGACTAATATGACTATATTTTGTCAAATGATTCCTCTCGCCCAGATAAGTAAAAAATTTTATGGCAGGAGTGGAGGGGGCAAAATATCAGTTACATGGTGATTAGTAAAATATGTTCTTTTTTCATTAAACACCCTATATCTTGAAAAGTACAGGTTATATGGTCTGTTTTAAAACTTCATTGTATGCAGAACCTTAAGGTCTCTCCTACTAATATTAAACTACCCCGTAGATTTCCCCACTCCAGAGTTATGACGCTTCAAATTCAAAATTTCGATTTTTAAATTTGTTTTTTTTATACATTTTTGTTACAAAATTTCGAAATCCCAGAGCCTCCTCTTTAATTTAACTTTTATGTTCTATCTGTGACGGTTAAGGAGTTATCCCAACTTAACCTATTCCTATAGACCGTATAATCTGTACTTTTCAAGATATAGGGTGTTTAATTAAAAAAGAGCATATTTTACTAATCACCCTGTAACCCGGTAGGGTGACACCCCCCCCCCCCCCTATCCAGCAACACAATTTTTTACATGCCTGGACGAGCGGAGTCATTTAGCCAAATTTAGTCATATTAGTCTGGGACAACCTGTATATTGCTAACAACTTTGTTTCTTATTCACAATTTCCACCGCCGTCGAAGCCACCAACTCATTACCATCTTTGGGAATTAAGATCTATCTTTTCAGGCCCTATTTATTTCCTCACTAGGGGAATTTTTAAGATGCTATTAGAACTTGCCATCAGGAAGTCTATTGAAGTGTATCCCTCCTTTTACTTAAAAACTGTGGTGACGTCACGTCATAAAATTCATCGCGGCGAGTCTGTGTGATCGGCAACACTGATCAGTCAGCCACTACTCGCCCATGTTTGCGTTGCTTACCTGCCACATCTTACTGCCTTGAATGAAGGTAAGACGTTTGATTGACTACTTAAACAGCTTTGGTCAGGAAATTTGGATGTTACAAGAGTCATATATGAAAATTATTCTCTGATTTTGAAGACTCCAGATAAAATGAAAAATGGAGAATTTAATGGTGATGAATTGCAAAAAGTATTGACATCAAAAGCATTATGTTAAACATGGAAATTCGATTGGCAAAGATAGTAACAAAAAATATTATGTGCTCTGCAACCGGCTGATGCGGCTTTACAGGGTCGAAGCACGGGATTGAAGGATGCCATATCGATAATAAAATGTGTCCAGGAAGAAATTGAGGTCAGAAGAGATGCATGAAGTAATTTTGAAAGAAATTGAGAATACCAGAATCTCAAGATAGTTTCCAGAGGAGAAGAGACAAGTAAAGGCAAGACATCTGGAGGATTAGTGCTTTATGGTCCATTACCTTCTCGTCAAAACATTGCAAAACTCAAACTCCGCCATTTAAAGCGGAATATTATGAAACTGTAGACATAATAACAGCTGAGCTGAACAGATGATTTGCAGACAATAAGGATTCAATTCTGTGTCTTGATGAGTTGGAAAAAGTTTAAGTCTGTTCAACATTTAAATATATTGTTGTAAGGTACTTGAATGAGTCGAATGGTTGAGGAGATGAATTCTTCAGAGATACGTATAAACAATTTGCATCAGTCGAAACAGCCGGATGTAGTACTACTTCGTGCGAATCTACCTTTTCGACACTAATTGCTATCAATGTCAATGGCTCACGAGATGATGGCAGATTTGGTGCTTTTTGCATTTGACCGGAAAAGAACAGCCAAAATAGATATTGACGAAGTGCTATTCCCCAATATGGTAAATCGAAGACTGCAATTATTTTGAATATTTTTACCATTTAGTGTTGCTTGTTTGGTTCATTTATTTTTTCTTATTGTAGGTACCTGTTTTAGTTCATCTATAAAAATATGTAGTAAAATGAGGGTTCTAGGAACCTTTTTTTTATAAAGATGTCCCTTCACCTGGACCGATGTATCCCAAATGCACCGAAAATTTGCGACATACTTCAAATTTCTGATGCTCCCTTTAGTTTGTTGCTAGCTACTGCTGGCCTGCTTCCATTGTCAAGCCCCTGCACAAAGTCCTTCTTATATCCTATTCTAAAAGAATCTTCCTAATGCTTTAATAACTTGCCCATGTACAACTTGTTCCTATGAGAAAGACTTCGCTATAACGGTCTCAACAACTGCCGGTCTATCACCCTAGGTTAGGTTAGATTGAGGCTAGGACCCTGAATGTAAAAATATTGAGAGTGGGGAGAGGCTAAAATCAGCTACAAGAGTAGTGCCTACAATATATATCTCTTTGTCTAATTGGGAGAAAATTCACGGAAAATGTAATTACCAACAAGAAAGTACATATAAGAGTGACCCAATGAGAAAGATTTGACCGCGGTACTTGATAATCTACATATTTTAAAAAATGCGGACTTGAAATAAATTATAGAAGATGTACTAGAAAATGCAGGAAGAGAGTTTATAGGGATTTCAAACAACAAATTCCAGTCCAATACTTTGTTTACACGTCACAACCTGTTACACATATTAAATTTTAACATTTTACTATCGCAGTCTTAAGCAATTACCTTGAAATCGTGGAAGCTTTTACCTAATTTTCACGTGTTGACTACTTATACATACATGTTCGCCTGATGAATATCAATTAAATTAATTAATTCAATTAAAAGTGTTTTCATTCAAATAACAGTTGGCAAACAAGAAAATCAACACAATTTCGTAAAAAATGTACTTTCTTCAGCTAATATTCCTCCGTAAAGTACTGTCAATCCCATGACAATGCTTTGACTTCCGTGCGTCACGTACTATTGGTAACGCTTGGATAGAATATAAAATCTGAAAAATTTCAAAAACAACTGAAAATCCGGTTAATTTTCTTTTAAGTCGTGCAAATAATTGGAATGCCATCAGTCGCCTTAATTCCATGGCATCATAAAGTAACGAAGAATTTGGGGGAAAAAGTGCTTCGTGTGCGGGTCAAGAACAACACAACGTGAGCCAACAAAACGCCATAAATTGTAACGAAATTACCTCTGCACCTATGTTGTTCGATAAAAGCTGAGGCCTGGGCCGCAATATGATAACAAAGTGCTGAAAGAGAGGTCCGTGTAAATAAATTGCCACCTTTATATGGTACACCCCCACCCCTTTAGCATGCTTTATGATGAGTGCACACTGGTACCTACAGGATACTGTTGTGCTACTTGCAGTGAGCTCGTGAGATTTTTGGACGATTCTCTTTAGGTGCCACCTAACCAAGGATAAATTGGTCGATAAACAGAGTCGTAGTATTTGCCAATAAAAGTGCACTGTACACCGGGAAAAATGGGGACGTTTACTCATCCCCCAAAAACAATTAACTTAACCATAGCGATAAATTAAAATTTAATAGACGTACCCGGAATATGTGGTACATGGATAAAGTAACTGGGTCGGTCTGGGTCCCTCCGATACTGATGGCTCACGATTATCCACAATTTTGTGTGTCCTTTACCTGAAACGATAATAGAAAATTTACAGTTATTTAAAGTTAATTAGTAGGAATTGAAAGCAATCTATAGCTAATTTGGTAATTGAAACTATTCCAATAACAGCAGACAGACAGGATATAATTCAATTTAAGATCAGCATTAGCATGTATCTCTCTCTCCCAGATTTCAATATCTTACTGAAAACATCTTCAGAAAGACTTCTTTGTGGCTATTCCAGCATCCGTCTGGAGAGGGTTTCGGTTGCGGCAATCAACAGAGTCTCAACATTAATGGAATTTCCTGTCCTCTTCTCACAGGTGTCTTCAAATTAGCATAAACCACACCTTGGCTAGTCACATTCGACTCATCTAGGCTAATGAAGTGATTTGCATATTATTTGTATTTAAAGCATCTTCAAAAAACTTCTTCGATTGATCCACATCTGCCATCAGACTGGATCTCTTGCACCGTGAAGAGTTGTTGGGTATCGTGTAGACAGCGACTAAGGACCTTACAAAAAGAGGTGAAGACAATCAAACACTAGAGATGTCAAACGACAGAGTTTCGGTAAATGCCAAATAGACGAGTGTTGAATTAGAAAACCCAAAACGAGCATGCGTCCCCGGCTCAGTATAAGGCAACGCCAACGCAAAGGTACCAGAACATCTTTAGTCGAGGATAGAGGCCAGACGACTTGTTTTAAGATGATCAACAAAACAAACGATAGAAACAGAGCGGGTGAGAGAAAAGAAGAAGAAAAACAAAAACAACTTCGACAGAAGGAAAATTGATTTCATCGTCCCTTCCTCTTCACAAGATCTCCGTTTTGGATAAGAGTCCAAAAGGAGTCGGAGACAATGGTTCATTCATTTCGAGGTTTCATTCACGTTACTACCTAGCTGCGCTATAGCGTCTATAGCCATTACCACCATGAACGTTTAGATGTACCTGGCTCAAACTGAATCGAGGTGTCAATGGATTGCGATGATGCTATCCACTTATTATAATCGTGTATCCAGCCACCTTATGTGTCTCAAATGCATCGCCTGCATCAGCAGCAACATCCGGTCAATAAATTTCACGCCGCTGCTGCTTAGCGATGCTGATTGCAAGCTAACACACAAAATATATTTTTCTGCCCATGGATGCTATACTCTCGTATATGCCACCTTGGTTGAAAGATTTCTCTGAGATCGCGCGAACACCACACATTCGGCAGGCAAAAATTGTCTTTTGACACTCATTTCTTTTGTTTTGCGCGCAAGAATTCCAAAGCGGATCACAATTTCTGACTCTGGGAACCACACAGAAGTCTGAAGTTTCTATGTTGTGGTTTGTACCTATGTCTTCTTTTTTGGCAGGTGACAAAGTGACCAATTTTGGCGTTTTCTGAACATTTCTTAACACAATAAGAAGAAGTCGGCTTGTTGTGGTTGAGACAAAGGTCTTGTGAAATAATGAATGGACATTTTTTTAAAATCCCAAATGATTGTGGATTTTAATCGATTTTGCATATTTTTTAAAAAAATTAAGAATAAAAATGCTGGGGAAGAAGTCATTTTAATATACTCTCTGCACTCTAATTGTTTTTGTGCTTAAAGACTTTAACTAGACATGGAGCCATAAAAAATTTCAAGGTAACAGAGTGGGATCTGGAGTATATCTCAGAGGATATTGAATTCCACCAACGATAAAATCGCTATTATTTGCGCAACATTTAAAGGAGAGTACCCAAAAGGAGAAATTATACTAGCATAACACCTACTGTTATAAATGACTCAGATGCATGGGTCCTACCTAATTTAGACCAGCACTCTGGTATCTCAAGAAAATTGGGAACGAAATCGATGGTTAAGGAACTCAAAGGATAAACCAGCTGAACGAATTTTCAGCAGAAGCCTCATGATAGCACATAATCACGCAATATCGTTCGTTTGTATAGAGATGCCATAGATTGATGGATGGATTGAAAAAGGTTGGAAACCGGACTGGGTCCCTGAGATGTAGGGCACAACTAGGCCAATTGTTCGACCTCCCAACCGAAGTAGATGCATACAAATGGAAGTTGATATTCGTAAGGAGAGGAAAACGACTTGTAATGATCAGGAAAATGATCGAGAATCGCACCTAGAAAAATAGTGTCAACATTAACTGGATTGAGGATCAGATGGTTGACGAAATTTGTCTGGAAGTTTCTACAGACCCTAGGTAAAAGAGCAAATCATCTACAAATTCTGATAAATATATATAACTCCAATTTCATTACAGTTTGACAAAGCAAAGATACCATTAAACGAGAGTTACCAGATGAATTTAAGTTATTTTCCAACACATTCTACATAAATGTGAGTGATGTGGTGGGGTTTAACATTGGCGATTTAGGTTGAAAATCTAGTTTATAAAGCAGTAGCAGGAAAAGGGTAAAGGAAGTCAGCATACTCTTCAGGCCTTGGCCCTAGATCATAATATTAAATCTTCTCTCAATTAACTTCATTTACCAATAGAATCATAACACATTTTGATTTTTTCATGTCTGTCCATCTGTTTGTGCGTCCTTATGTCTGCACGATGACTTAAGAATGCGTTGACAGAACAAACTGAAATTTTAAGATAGATATGAAGTGTTGCCATACAAACGTTTTTAGTTTTATTAGATATTTATGGACATTGCATGAGATAGCATTGAGCTAGGGAGTTGAAATTTTATATAGATATAGTGAAAACTCTCTATAACGAACTCAAAGTGGCCAAGCAATTTCTTTTGTTATAAGGAATGAGTAAAAATATGTATGTATGAACAAAATAAATCACGATAAACAGGTAACAAACATTAGGTTACCACTGGTTGACTCGGTGATACCTAAAGTCTGAATTACATTGATACGGCAGTAGCAGGATAGCCACAGCAAATTGTTTCCATTGGTGGAAAATGATAAACTGATTTGTAATATAAATCATCCCCTACGCACGTCAATCAATGGTCAATAAAAGCAATAATCACAATACACAAAAGAAGAGGTTCACAAGACCGATATACCTGGAACTTTAGGCACTTACTTCCTAAAATATCGGTACCTTTGGGGGCATCTAGCAACCTATCATAAGCATTGTTTTGCGGAGCTCTTCGCTATCGAGAGTAAGTCACTTCGTTACAGAGAGTGAATAAATATATTGATTCGTAGGCGAACCAATCAAGTTCAACTAGTTTTTATTTTATAGATAGTTTCCACTGTAATTGTATTTATTTATATAAATTAAAAGTTAAGGCGACCAGTATACAGTTTAAAAGTCCAATTGTTTACTACCGCAAAAGGCTATTCATGCAAAATAAATAGAGATATAAAAGTGAATTTTATTTAGTTACTACATATAAAACACTTCGAAAAAAAATTATATATTTCATTATTTATACTAATTATTAATAAAAAACTCTTAGTTACGAAACTAAGAAGTAATAGGAACCACAGCGGAAAATAATTAAAAAGACAGAAAGGCAAAATTAAAATAAGGATCAAATTGAACTTCAAATTGAAAAAGGAAGAGAAAATGATTTCCAACTTCTTAGCATCTTTAATTGGATTTATATAGGTAAAGAAAATGAAAGGTCCAAGAATGGTCCCTTGTGGAATACCAGAAGTGTGCTTATAGGACGAAGAACGGTATCCGTTAGAGGAGTCAGTACTCAGCAAAAGTTTCAATTTAGATACCAGCGAGCCTGTAGGCAATAAAATTTACTATACGTAAGTTTGTGCCCTGAAAGTGAGAAAATTCATATAAAATTAGCCTAGACCTAGACCAAAAGTACATTAGAGACATCTAGCGTAAAAGACAGAAACCCAACATGCGATAATTTAAGACGAAAAATGAAAATTTGTAGTTCAAAGAAATTGAAAATTTTTAACGAGAATTAGCTCTTCTTTTTTTGCACATAATTGTTAAACATACTATTTTGCTTTGTATTTCCACCACTTTCAACGAAATATTGCAATTTCTAGTCGATGAAATATCAGGGGGAAAAACAAGTAGGTACTATTAGAGTCAAATAATTGAAAGAAACGCCACTAAAAATGAAAAAAACTCAACGTTATTTGCTAGATCTAGGCTTTATCTTCCCAAAATAGTCACAATCTAAAGAAATGAGAATACCTACTAACAGCAATTTGATTTTTTACAAGTTTCCGATTTTTTACAAGTTTCCGATTTTAATTTAAGATATAAATCATTATTCTGCTACAAATAGTTTGCCAGAAATTCGCATTGAAAAATGTTAGAAACTTGCAAATCTTGATATTGACTCCTCTTAAAGACTACAATACTTTTTCCATGATATAAGATGCGAATAAAGAGCAATGATATTACCTACTTGTTCCATTTTGACCAATGCACGATTATGATTCATTTCATCGAAAGCTCTTGAATCTACAATCAACTAATATTTAAGGAACAGTCAATTATATCTGTAAACAAGGATAAGTTGGTTACAGTTGATCTACCGGAGAAAAAGCCATATTACTTTTCGGTGATATAGTTTTAAGTCTCTAAGCAATCTTTTCAAGAATTAATGCTAAGTAAGTTATTTGAAATTCAAATGGGACGATAGTTTACAACGCATCTAGGATCGCCAGATTTCAAAATCGGAGTAACAAAGCAATGCTTCAATAATCTATGGCAGGTGCTGTTTTTAATCGACAAATTAAATAATTGACTATTAGGTTCAGCTAACATATGTGAACATTGTTAGCAAAAGATATTGAGATTTCTGTCTGGTCCATGGTTCTTGCTACAATCAAGCATTTCCAATATACATATATATTAAAAACTTCTTGAGACTATACATTGGACAGGAAAATGCCTTCCGAATCGATATTTGTAAAAATGAATGCAAACTGCTTGGAGAATATTTCACAAGAGTTACTTGGCAACGAGGATGTATCTTCAGCGTACACTAGCTCTTTAAGGTAAATATTTGATTTCTGCAGGTCTTTACAATACTACCAAAAAACTTTAGGTTGATCCCTTAATGTATGTTCAGTTTTCCTTGAGAAGTGATTCCATCCATCGTGATGTTGCCATTGAAAACTCTGATTTTTAACCCCAATTTTAAATACTACTGACTACACTTTTATTTTTAGCGAGTTAAATTTTCTTTCTGTCCGCCCGTCCGTCGAGAGCGCGTATACTTAGAGATATTTGGTACATGGGCTTTAAAAAAAAAACTAAGAACTAAATTCAAGTTCGAAAATGGAACAAATCAGGTATCTCCTTCCTGGGATTGGCATACGTATATGTACTGTGAAAACTATCAGTCCTAGACGTTTTTATTTTTATTCTTCAAAATATGAAATCCAATGAAAATGGTTAGAAACATGTTTACTATCCGACGTACCGTTCTAGAAATATATGTGAAAACCAGCTTCAACCATCAAGAATTGGTCTGAAATGAAATCTAACCTTTTTACTTGTTTATACCCTAGATGAAGTCATAGGATGTACCAAGTTTGGCATTCCGTTTGTAACGCACAGATATAATTCTGGCAGAGCAAAATAGATTAGCCACCCACACATAATATTACAGTTATTTTGATGTCTGTCTGTCCGTCCTATCGATAACTCGGGAACACGTTCAGTGAGATCTGCACACGGCCCTTTTATAAAACTTGTAGGTTTAACTTCGAAAATTGGACAAATCGGATAACTCCTTTATAGGGTTGCTAAACAAAAATTTTTTACTATATATATTTAGACTCTTCCTGACAATGCGTCGACGTCGAGGGCTGAAATTTCGTTCGTGCTATTTTCATATAAATATAAATTAAATTTAAAAAATAGGCTAAATCGAGCAACTATTTCTTGGTATTGGCATACAAAACTTTGGCTTTTCACTATATAATTGGACACTACCTGAAAAAACGTCCACATAGAGAGGTGAAATTTTATACATTGCATTTGCATAAAAACAGTAAATAAAAAGTATAAAATGAACTAAATCGGGGACAATCCCTTCTTGGTGTTGATATACAAAACTTTTGATTTCCACTTCATTTAACATTTTTTTTCCATCTAGGGTATAATATTATTGGTCTTAGACCAGTTAGTTCCTTTAGGATAGGAAATTGCATAAATTACACGAGACTCCTCATATTCGCCTTGTTTTCACCCCGAGACTGCTTATCGAGCCAAAATCAAATTTTCCACTTTGGTTGCTAGCTCATGCCTCTTCTTGACCTTTGCTTGTACCTCTAGTTAGTGTACGCACACTCGATGCGTATTTTTACGGTCAGCTTAAAATTTCATTCATTAAAAATGTCCGATGAAATGTTTTTTGTTTTTGTTTTTTTTTTCTTTTATATATATATATGTTATTACTGTTGCTGTTTTTTTTATGGTTTTCAACTTATCATTTCATATGCTAATTTATTTAAGTTAAAATATGTCGACCGGGTGTTCGACATTGAATTGACGAAGTTCCGTTCTACCTCGCATAAAAAATTGCTGAGATCCTAGAAATTTTCTGCTTTATAGTAAGTATGAAAATCACTTTTTTTTAAACATTTTTTATTTGCATGTTTTCTCCTGTAAAGTGTGCACAAGAAGAAAATCTATTCTGGACATGAATGAAAATAAATTTCTGGCTTTGAAAATTGTAATTTTTCAAATAAAAGAAATGCAAAATCATTTCAAGTTTTCCTCAATTTTCATTTATGTACAGTCTGGAAATTTTTTTCTTGCATCATTTGACGTATGGCGTATGGCCGTATATGGAGAGACTTTATCTGAATTCCGGATTTTTTTTTTTTTTTGCTTTTAACATTATGCAAGGAGCGATCAACTACCCTGAATTGTTGAGTACCATGAGAATTGCTATCCCTTTTCGCTCCCTGAGATATCATGACTTCTTCCAAATTTTACATCATGACACCAATTATGGTTAGCAAGATAGCTGTTATCTTTCATGTCTCGCTTGATTCATCACCATTGTTTATACTATTGAAACTGTAATATAATTTGAAATTTGAAATCTGTAAAGTAACTTAAATCTAATTGTAATGAAATCAAGAATTGTTTGAATTGTAAATTGATTTAAATACAAAAATTTGTAATCCACTGATAGACACATGTACTTTCATACAGCTAAAAATCCTTGTCATAGAGTCAGTTAGTTTTTTTTTCCTTATCAGAGCTGTAGTCCTGGCACAGCTGCAAGAATTTTTCGGCATTGATTCTCAGTAGGTACTTAGGCGTGCTCACTAGTTTGAGTCTCATTAATAAACTTGTCGGTCAGTGAAAGTATTAATTTATTTCTGCACCTTTTTTCTGGAAATACAAGTTCTTTGCGGTACAATCATGACCTGCTCTACTCACCTATTCAATAATTTTTCAATCATTATTCTGAATGTATCGAGTTTAATTTAACTAAGACTCAATTGAAAATCAGCTTAAGACTGTTCTTTTTTTAAGTGTACATTTGAATTTATAATTTGTTTTCGTATTTTTTTTTCACTTCAATATGAAAATAAAGCCTGAAGAGCTATCATTCAAGAACCCAAAAATTATACAAATCCTCGAATAAGTTTATTATACAAATTTGTGTCTATTCAATTTAGTTCAGCAAAACTCTTCGAGATGGCAATAGTGTCACACTAAGATTAAATGCAGCAATTCAGTAACTAATAAATATATGTATAGGTACATATGTTTATATATATATGTTCCGTTCCACAATAACTGCCCAGAAAGCATATACTAGATGGCAAAGAAATTACAGCAGGCTTACCTCACAGTCTATAGGTATACCACAAATTAAAGTATTGTCCGCCATATTGTAATAAGGGCATACACATAGCGTAGATGTTGTTCCTTGTGTCGGAATTTTTTTTTACAATTTTGTTCTTGATTTCCATATGAAAAGAAACGGGTCTAAATTAGGTCCGGGCTGTGGGTAGCATATCTTGTTTTCTGTATGCAGTTGAGTTCACTTATTAATACCCATGTATCTGTCATAGTGCTACCTTCAAAGACAAAAATGATTTTATGATCCGAAACGCCGAATAACTAACAAGAAAGAAGGGTTAGGAAGTTAAGGGAGATTATCACAAACTCTAAGATTGTAGCTGAAGTCATTCCTTGGCATAAGAGAGTATGCCGCAAGTTAGTTTAGATCCATCCTCAATGAAAAAAAATCCCAAAAATAATATCCGAAATGGGACTCAATTCTCATTTTACTGTCTATAAGTTTTCCGGTACTAACATCTGGGAAGATTGCCAATAAATTACGATAATCACGATAACTGCGAGTTATTGTAAAAAAAAAGTTGCCTGCCGCCTGTAGGCTACCTACTCTAATAACAATTTAAATATATGTATATTCTAAAAGATATCGCTACAGGCTTTGATTATCAATAAATGCTAGCAGATGATATCGAACCTATGGAAACTATATCCACTAGTCAAATTCTGAAGGACCATTTAACAAATTACAAAAGAAATCTTTACATATGAAAAAAAGCTTGAAGTCAACCTTGCCTTGCTCTAGGATGAAACACCACTTAATCCAGTCAAATTAGACTAATTTTCAACAATTAAAAACATTAATTGGTAAAGATTTGTATATCATTCTTATTACGGGCTCACATTGAACATACTAGAAGTCCCCGACAAAATCTATTGCGCTCGAGCCACCATCTTGGAAAAAAGGTACACTTTTACAACTATAACAGATAAGAAAAAATAGTTCAGATAAAAAATAAAGCTTATTAAATTCCCCGTAAAATAGCATAGGTATTAAAATGTTTTTTCTATCTCCATTGCTTTAGCTGTAATCTGACGTTGAATAACGAAATTATTTATATTTTTGGCCCTCGATTTGCCTTTTCTGTATAGGTACTGTAAAATCGGTAAAATGTCTTTTTTGAATAATATTTCGTATTTTGAGAGATAGAGAGAGAGAGAGAGAGAGAGAGAGAGATAGAGAGAGAGAGAGAGGGTAAGAGAGAAAGAGAGAGAGAAAGACAAATATGGAGAGGGAGAGAGAGAGAAGGGAGGGGCATTATATGGCACGGTTAGGACCTGCTTCGTAGGTAAGAGTTCAAGGCACTGACATGTATACCAATAGACCACTGACACTACTGAAATTGCTAGGATTATCATGGGATCACTATTCTCTAGTTGTCTCTTTTTGGTTTAAATACTTTATTCCACTAATATTCAAAAAGTAAGTTCTATACGAAATCCACCATAGTCATATTTCAGTCATTGGATTTTGATTTTCAAAATGACTATATAGAATAGAAATAGATGGCAAAATACAACATTTTTTTTGCACATGCTTTCACTGGGTGTGACACCAGAACATGTCTCTTCCAAAAAGGTAAACGAAAATGTTTAAAATTGTTGGAGCAACGAAATGATTTGCAAGATATCGTAAGAATTTTCATTGTCCACTCTAATACCACTCACGATGAAATTGCTTACGCTGTAGATCGCTTTTTCTTATCTATATATAATGCGCCTGGTAGTGAGAGATCTTTAAACCAACATCGTTATCACTACATCAAAAAATTCGGGTACAAGAGTAAACCAAGTCTAGCACTGTTACTTCCTACGACTGCAGTCGGCCAGCAACACTCGTTTCGTGTTTATCAGTCAAGTCAAGAAATGTCATGGATATGAAAAATCTCCCGAACTGTGTGGTTGGAGGAAAATCCCCGATTTCTTTGACCCTATTCGTACGCTAAAGGCTCCTGTTCCACATACCGTGCTCTCATTACTCTCATGCAATATTATAAAAAGGGATGTACCTCATTTTGTGGATCCCGGAAAGCCAGACTAAAATGCTCAACGATTTGTGGACATTGCCAAGGTAGGTATCGCGTGCTTGAGCTTGAACAAAACTGTTGACATTGAAGATGGGAGTTCAATTGAGAGGGAGTTTTATGAGGAATCTTTCAAAGTACCTCAGAGCCAGCTTGGGTATGCGACGACTTCGACGATGTCAACCCCGATGAATAACTTCCACCAGACGATTGGGCTTCAGACAATGCTATACTTAGCACGATTTTAATTGGTAAGAATCGAACTTTCACATATCTAAAAAATACTAGGTAGCACAATTTTCAATAAATTTAGTGATTTGTCATTTATTCATACTCTTTACAGCTCATGAAGCTTCAAAATACCATTTGCACAACAGTTTAAAAAGCTCAGAAGACTTTCTTCTCTATTCAATGGAGATACAAAAAAAAAAATGTTGATATGCATTTTTTATGGGCAATTTAACAAATTTTTATCTGAACTATTTTTTCGTATAAATTATAGTTGCCGAGATATAGGCAAAAAACTGAAAAACTGTACCTTTTTCCAAGATGGTGGCTCGAGCTAAACAGATTTTTTATTTCTTTTTCCTTTCTTTTTTTTAATTAGGTTAGATGAATCCTTAGTGAACGACAAGCGGATTAGAGAGTCTCGCCAAGAGTATGGAATAAATATGTGCGTGTTCAAAATCATGTGCAATGGCAAGAATGACATTACTAAGGACAATGAGCAATCATATGATCATGAAAGCCTGAATAAGGATAAAGAACAAATGAAGAACGGGCGTATCTAGAAAACAAGACCTAAGATTTGAGAAATGAATAATATTATAGATAAATATTGTACACAGATATTGTACACAAGTAAGACGTTTAGTCGCCTAATAGCATAGGAAACTTCTGATGAGCTCTGTGGCTGGAGCGAAACTGGTTAAGTAAAACCAAATGGGGGCCTATACGGCCTTTCGCCGTTAATTAATCTCTAAAATATTTTTTTTTCATGCATATTTAACTTAAAAGTAGTGCAAAATCGTATCAAACCTCGACGGGCTGTTTAGTATGTTCAATCGGGTTCCTATCGAGTAATAATAATAAGCATGTATAACAAAATTCAGATCTTTACCGATTAATGTTTTTTTTTTTTTGCTAATTTGACTAGACACACTTAAAATGTAGACAGCAATTTTCGTGAACAGTTTTCGTATTGAAATTTATGCTTACACACTCCACTTCCTTCCTTCCCATTTATTATCAAAACAAACAAATAAGCCTAAATCTGTTTCCATTACAAAATTCGTGCGAAGAACTGATCTTGATTGAAATCAGCAGTATAAATGTAGCTATTTAATTCATAACCGACAAAGACGAATTTCAACATCTTGACTCATCAGGTTTTCTACCAGACGACTAAGGGGAGAAAAATTTATGATTTTTTTCCAGTTTTTGTAATTTTTAATTAATTTTGAGATAAAAATTTGTTCTTAAGCGTGCTAATAGTACATTTTCATTAGTATATAAAAAAAAGAAAACCAATCCTACACATTTATTGACAGTTCAAAATTTCATGTTCTTAGAACGCAACGATCTTAACAAAAGTCTTTCATGCCCAACACCAAGTTATTTGCCTTCTTTCTTGTATTTGGCTTCTTATCTTTTTTTTTTCATGTTATTTTCTTCTTTTTTTTTGTCAACTTCTTCGACCAAATTCCTTTTATTCGATTTTGTATTACTTTTTATGTTACTTTAGGACAGGAAATTGCATAAATTACACGGGACCCCTCATATTCGCCTTGTATTCACCCCGAGACTGCTTATCGAGCCAAAATCAAATTTTCCACTTTGGTTGCTAGCTCATGCCTCTTCTTGACCTTTGCTTGTACCTCTAGTTAGTGTACGCACACTCGATGCGTATTTTTACGGTCAGCTTAAAATTTCATTCATTAAAAATGTCCGATGAAATGTTTTTTGTTTTTGTTTTTTTCCTTTTTTATATATATATACATATATATATTATTACTGTTTTTTTTTATGGCTTTTAACTATTCATTTCATATGCTAATTTATTTATGTTAAAATATGTCGACCGGGTGTTCGACATTGAATTGACGAAGTTCCGTTCTACCTACTTACAACTCGCATAAAAAATTGCTGAGATCCTAGAAATTTTCTGCTTGAGAGTAGAAAAAATATTTTTTTGTAAACATTTTTTATTTACTTTCTTTTTTCTCTAAAGTGTAAGCAAGAAGAGAGTCCATTCATGAATGGAAGTAAATTTCCGGCTTTGAATGTAATTTTTGCAATAAAGAAACTGCAAAATCTTTTCGAGTTTTTCTCAAAATTTTATTCAAAATGTGGAAAATTTTCGTTTGCAACATAAATATAATATATAGGTAAATAATCGCTACCTGTACTAATTACACGTCGTCTGTTGAAGCTTATTCATAAGGTTTCAGCACAGAAAAAGCTTGTGTAGCCGCTTTATTAGAATTTAACGTTCGCTTAAGGTGTCCGGTTTCAATGTGTTGTCAATTTGAGACAAGTATGTGGCTTGTGCCAAATCTGATCGTGTATTCACGAAGTGCCCCTTTAGAAAAACAAACAAAAAAATATTGCGAAAGATAAAAATTCTTTCTTATAAATATCCCGAAAGATATGTTGTGTGGGTGTAGCTTAGTGGATATATGTGTATAAGCAAAAACATACGTATTCTTGGTGATAAACTGGAAAGGGTGCTTTGTATCAAATATCAACAGAGATTAGTTGATTTGATGTTCGTGATTAGTTTAGTTTTTTGTTTTTCTACAAAACTAAATCTATTTGATAGTTGATTGATTAAGATAATTTTTAATACAGAAAAAAATGTAAACATTAATTTAAGATAGGTAGGTAGATTCTGTGGAACTTTTGAAACAACATGCTTGCAAAAACAGAATTATGTTTTTTTAATTTTTTGTTGTACAAAAAGCTTAACTTTCCTATTCAAACTAGGTTTATACTCAGGGTAAATAATTTTTATTTATTTATATCTAAATATTCAAACCACTAGTCAAGTTTAAACAGTAGATAATAAGTTTCTCACTAAAAAGGTACAATAGCAGGTTTTATGTTGTTTAATTTTGAGAATATGTTGGTACTATAAAATAGCGATCTTATATACGAGTACATAAGCTGCGAAGATTTCAATTTTAATTTGCTTCAAAGGAAGGCTTATAGTCTGCAAATTCTTCTTTGGTAGACTTATTTATTACATCTATGCAGGTAGTCCTTATCAATATTCTATCTTGATATTCATCGCATTTGAGATAGATTTCAGAGTGCCACTATTGACTCCAATAAACTCACATATGCATAGTGAGGATTTGACCTCTGTAACTTCCTTTTGAATGACTTCGATATTTTTGCTTTTACTTTTCTTGGTGAATTGAATTGCTTGACGCATAATGGCGAATTTACATTTTGTTGCACGGTTTCAGTTCAATCAAATAGTATGGCGTGATGAAATATCACCCCACTCTTCAAAGATCTTTAAAATGAAAGAATTAGTTTTCTTTTTCAAAGTTTTTCAGTCAGATTTTTAAATAAAAGCCTTATATTTATCTTCCGTAATATTTAAGAATTTGGAAAATTGAAAGAGTGCTGTCACTAATTAAACAGGCATTTCCAAAAGATCCAAATGATTTTTTACCAATTAGTAAATCTTGTGCCTAACGTGTCTAAGTTAATTAAAATATCATTAGATGTGAATATTTACACATAAAGTCGTAAAATATAATTCTCAAATGCAAATAAGGATGGAGCTGATTATATCTGCCAAACTACTTTACTTCAAATAATTTTTGATATACAATAGTCCATCGATCGATTAATATCTTCTAACCATCCTAAAACTTCCGGATTTTTCAAAGGTGATACACCCTATCACTTCAAATTCAAACTCAATGCCAAGCTCATCAATAGATTTAAACTCCTTTTATATCCTTTACAACACTTCTTACTTTTGATATACATAGAGGAATTTTCATTGATTTGGGATATTTTCCTCAGGGTGAAAATCTTAGATAATTTGGACTCCCTGGCGGATATAAATCGAAGTATTTTTGATGGTATCTCGCATGTTTAATGTTTGGTATGGTAACTAGTACGTAGTTTTTACTTAAAAACAAACAATCAGTTTGAAAAATTGTGAGAGTGCAGGATGTATTAAGTTTTTCTAAGGATATTGAAGATATAATTGAATTTGTTCTAGTAAAATGGCCAGCAACTAGTAATTAAAAACGCGAATTTAAGAATTTAAAAAAAAGACCAATCACCTAAGCATGCCAGTGGGATGTCATGACTGATTACAGGCTCTCAAATTTCAATTGAATATTGTAAAAAATGCAGAAAAATATTACTGAATTTAAGTATTAAAAACGATAGAAAGTAATAAGGCATCTCAAAAATAAGTAACTATACATAAAAAACAGAATTCAAAATTGTTGGAAGAAAAAACTACCAAAATTCGACGAAGAAAAATTAAAAACTTCTTTTCTGGACGATAAGTTGAAGTTGGAGTTTTTCGAGATCTGGAGTTTCTGAAGATCGATCATTTTTCTTCGAAAAGCATCCTCGAAAGTTTATTTGGTGTGGGAAATGACATCGGTCAGGCGAATAATGTTGGCCTTCGCAAAACAGATGTGGGATGTCTTTCAGTTCGAATTTTTGAATGTTTATCTACTGAAATAGGAAAAACTTTAAAATTGTGGACGGCTTTTAAAATTTCAAATATTTGTACCGATGGATGTCACTGGAAGCTGGTACAATTTGAAAACATTTTCAAAAAAATCACATACCATTTTATTATAATTAAACATAAATCGGTATTTCACGCACAAGCATACATTGGAAACTTTTTGTCATACTATTATTTCTACAGCAAAAATCTTCGATCAACTTTTTTCCATGTTTTGGCGACTTCTTCGTAATAATTTCTACCTGCGTCAACTAAAATTATTTACTCACCAGACTTTAAAAAAAACTCTCGTTTTATTAGTGGGATGTACTAAAAAATGATTATTTGTTACTTCCATGTTTTGTTTAAATTTATTATTTAATTCGCTACTGAATATATGCAACAGATGTTTTTGCTTTATTTGGTGAACAACAGGTGGCAGTAGATCAAGGGTATTTGAAATATTTGCGGATATAGAATTTACTCGGTAATTTTTTGTATTTAGTGACATACAAGCATAAAAATGGATTTATTTAAATTTAAACTAAATTTCTGGTCAATTCAAACATGAGGTCAATGCTTAGAAGTACCTACTAGATGACACAAATTTAGATATACTTATTTTCTGTAAATGATAGTTTCGGTTCAATATAAATTTGCACGGCCATGACATCCAGATGAACAGACCCATCAATCTAACATAGTATTACGTGCAATAGAAAAGGACAAGCGACACCTATTGGAAACGTATAATTTGAGAAAAATGACTAATTAAGCACGGACATGAACAACTTTAGGTTCGAATAAGACAAGCGGCATCTATTGGTTCGGCTAGGTTTGGAGAATCGATGTTTCTAGAATGTAATCTTCGGGAAGGTTCTAAACAATTCTTAGAGTATAAATACAGTACTGATCACCACCTGGAACGACTCTTGTCTCAAACAGTGAAGTGAACGTAGTAAACAGACGAAAGTGTTTTAATTGGATTACAGTAATAGCGATAATTGAAGTAGAGTTGTTTGTGATTGTTTATGAATTTTATAAAAGTAAACAATAGTAATAAGGAGACTTTGGGAATCATATTTGCAATATTGTAAAAACGAACTAAGGCCACGCTCGTAACAATAGGATTGTGTCATGTGATTCAATCGATGTAAATTGAGAAGAGAATCACATACAGGCCATAATGTTTAAGCATATAGACCTTGCAAAATCTACGTCATTTTTATGATTTGGTTATAGGCCTTCTCTATTGCCATTGCACATTGTAGATTCCTGGATTTGGCTCTTAAAGCCAGCCACTTTGAAGAAAATCCATCCAAAAAAATACCGCTCTTCCTAGAAAATGTGGGATTCTTGGATGAATTATAAAGAAAGCGGTGCACAATAAGCCAATAAATGGCTGCGTAAAAAGACCACTCGCCCTGCTTAACTCCTTAATCTTAAAACTTCTCTAAGCACACTAGCAGCTCTTCATTAACAACAAACACCATACTCGTAATCAAACACATACTCGGATAGGGATACTAATTCAAACATAAATTATTTAGTACCAACAGAACTACATTTTAGCCACGTCTATTGACATTTAATATCCTCCTCCACCACCACAAATCTCTAGGAATTTTGAGATAAATCTTCATATAATGGTATGCATGTACTTTAAAAAGAAACAACTGATTTTGAATATTATTTTCAGGATCGTTTTCTTGTAAAAAACATATATATATATTTTTTTTCATTTACCTGACGTTTCGGGTCTAGCGCAGCCCTTCTTCAGGAGGTTTATATCATATTGTACATAAGTTCAAGTTTTAAAATTCTTATTATAAAATACTTCAAAATGGCTTTTTGTCTACTGCACGTATCAATAATTTCAAAACTAATAATAAAAAAATCCAATGGAAAATAGATTACACTAAAAGAAAAATAATAAATTACAGTAGAGACTTAGAACAAAAGGCAATTAACTTGTTACGAAGACAATATGTAAGAGAGTGATTATTGACAAGAGAATATTGTTGAGACTAAGCTACGGTTTTAATTTGTTCAGTCTTTATTTATTAGCTCTGTATCCTGTCTTAAGTTTATTTAACTTTGGTTTTGTTAATGTATATGTGGCATGCTTCTTTAATTTCGCGTTTTTATACCCTAGATGAAATCTATAGGGGTATACTAAGTTTGTCATTCCGTTTGTAACACCTCGAAATAATGATGGTAGAGCAAAATGAATTGAACACCCACGCATAATATTCAAAGTTATTTTGATATTTGCATGTCCGTCCGTCCGTCCGTCCGCCCGTGCGCACGACAACTCGAGAACGAGTATACTTAGAGAGCTGAAATTTTGTACACGGACTTTAAAAAATAAAAGTAAAATTAAGTTCGAAAATGAGACAAATCGGGCAACTCCTTCGTGGGGTTGCCATATAAAAATTTCGTTTTCCGCTATATATTTGGACACTGCCTGAGAACGCGTCGACGTAAAGAGCTGAAATTTCGTACGTGATGTTTTTACTACATTGGCAAATAAAATGTCAAAAACGGACTAAATCGGGCAACTCCTTCCTGGTGTTGCTATATAAAAATTTAGGTTTTTTACGTAGGCCTTGAAAACGATCGGTGCAAGACATTTTTATTGTACTAAAAACTTCTGCAGAATACGAAATCCTATAAAATTGGTTATAATAATTTTTTCTGTGCGACAAACCGTTCTAGAAATATATGCGAAAAACCACTTCAAAATCAAACTTGAATAGATCGGTGACCATACGAAATTTAATACGGGCATTCATCTAGGGTATCATAATAATTCGTCTTAGACCAATTCTAGCTTTTTTACTTGTTTTTTCTATTGTTTTCCATGTCAATTATTTTTGTATTATCGTAGGAAAATACATGACCTATTTCTACTGAGTGTGGGATGCTAGTGCTGATCGCTGTGCTTGTTTAATAATATATGCTTTATGTTGTGATGTTTTTTTCATGTTTGTCCAATGTATGCTTGGTGCCGCATTCCACTTTGTATACTACGCTGTTTTTTTTCTTGTGTAGGTATCGGATATCCTTGATTTTCGTGTAATGGTTTTTAGTTTAGTTATTTCCGTGAAGGTTATTGGGACTAGTCTCGATTTTAATTATTTTCGCGATTTTTAGGGATAATGGAGATATGAGCAGGATTGATGTGTAAATATGATTAGTATTATCCATTCTTATTGCGTTTTGTTCGGGGTATGTGTGTCGAGTTATTAAAATGGTTGTTGCTCTTTTTATTATATGTGATCCATAGTTGTTTTTTATTAAGATATCTGTGACGATGTGTTTTTTTTTGTTTTTTATTTTTGTGAAAATTTGTTGTGACTTATTTTAAATATTTTGCTAGCGATGGCTTGGCATGTACTTATTTTAGTATTATGTGGATGGTTTGAGTAATTATTTCAAATGCTATTAGAGCTGCCAGGTTTTTAATACCATTCTGTTATAATATTCTGATTTCTTGTTCTATGTAATCGTATATCAAGAAAGGGCATGCTATTATTAACTTCTTCTTTTTCTATTATAAATTTGTACCGATGATGTGTGTTATTGAAGCTGTTAGAAATATGTGTCTTTGGGTATAGCGCTGATAATGTCTTCCAAATATTTTTAACTGGAAACCTTATCAACTGTAAATTTATATTTAAAAAGACATAACGATAAGAAAAATACGGATAAAGAATTAAATTAGAAAATATTTAATGAAAACAGCTTTCTACATTTTTTTATGTAAATATTTTTTACTTTTTAATAAAGAGAAAATTGTTATTTGCTAGGTACAGGTTTTCAATTTCAACCTAAAGCTTTTTGTTTTGTATTACACATTTAAACTATTTTCTATATTTTGAACTAATGCATATGATCTAAACTTGGATCTTTGACCTCTAGACGGCGCTATCGTAGCATATGACGTATGTTTTCTTTATAATTTCCTCCGAAAGAACTGTTATTCAAAATTTCATGAATATTGCACAATCAGTTGATTTATTAAAAAAAAAAGTGAAGCATTTTATCCTGAAAATAAAATTTCGGTGGGAGCAATACAGATGGTTCCTACACATACAATATATCAAAATAGAAGCCCCTGGATCCATCAGGAACATCAACTAATTTTTTTTAAAACCAAAAGTGAAATGTGTATAAACAAAGTGTCGAAAACATCACTTTATGACAAGAAAAAATTAATCACAGGGTGTTCCGAAAATAAATGTACACATTGAGACAACGAAAACAGGTCAGATGTGACCTTACCTAGAGTTACAGGTTGATTAATAATTTCCTATAATTTTTTACAAAAGCAATATGATTTATGGCTATCACTCTCCCCCTCCCAGGTATTTGTGGTGGTTTAAGTTCACAACTTCGGGTTTTTTTTGTTTTTTGCTATTTCACTAGTTTTCCAAAAGACGTTTTCAATATTAGAGTTTCAGATCGAATTTAAGAAGCTCAAAAAGTTCAGTTTAATATGATCCATCTCACTTGGTATCCAATATCTAATCATTTTTAGGCTTTTTACATATTTTATTAGGCATATTCAATGTACTTTAAATTTTTCCTCTGAACGACGAATAATGAGTTCTGTTGGTATAATATTATTGAATGAAGTGAACGTAACGTTGCCCGAATAGACCTAGAATTTTTATAATAAACTTTAACAGTTTTAACGTGCTCAGTAACTGTGTAACTATCCGTGACGTGATGACTGACCAAGTGCACTACTGAGTACAAATGTCACACGACTCTCACAAGTCACAATTAAATAAAAAACATGGTGGCTGTAACAATTCAAAATTCAATCCACCCATGAAAACCATTTATAACTATAAAGTAATTTTGAACGATTTTCTGGTTACAAATATAACTAAAATTTTACTTGCGAAAACTTCTTTCGTAATAAATATGAATTTGAAATTATTTTGGAAAATTTGTGATTATCAAAAAGTTGCAGAAATTATTATTATATTTTATACAAATATATAACATTTTGGGAAACATCTATGTTACATATAAAAAGGCAAGTGATAAAAAAACAGTTTCACAAAAATTTATATTTTAATTTTTATTTTTTAAGTATTATTTATTATAGAATATTTTGGTGGGACATTGAACATGTTCGAAGCATTCACAAAAATCAAAAAAATTGAATTGAACAAGTAATTGCTTAGAAAATAACTTCGAAGTTGTCTAAATGACCCATCACCACCGTTTTTTTTTAGTTGATCGGTTGTGAGTGTGATATAATGGTCGGTGCAGGGTCAGTGAATAGTTATGACGATGTCGGATAATGTGACCAAAAAATCATTCTCCAAACTAGTAGCCAAAGCAATCTTAACATGTCGTCCGACTTCAGGCTATTCATGGCATTGTTGGGATAACTAAGGCATGCTTATTTAAGGAGTTGCCCTATTTCACACATTTTCGAATTAAGATTTTTTTCCAAAACACCTTTTAAATTTTAATACATTACAATTTGCATTCATACATAAGACATGGAAGGGAAGTATATGTTAAGAAATGAGGAAAGAGTCATTCCAAGCTGTCGATTTTTTAGTCCAGCGAAACGAATTAACAACATCATGCTAATTTAGTGTGGTTGTAATATCACGAATAACTCGACAACCGAGCAAGTTTTTGTAACTTACTATTTGGGTTGGGTGAAGCCCGTGTATATACGAACTTCCGCACTAGTAATCCGTGGATTGGATGTGTCCAGGAGGAATTTTTGTTTCCTTACGACTAAAAATAAGTATTTGATCCTATACTATTTTTTTTATTTTCTTAATTTACTATCTGTGATACAGATATGTGCATTACTCTCTAAGAACAGTTGGACTTTAGAGAATAGGTATATGAATGTTTAATTTTGCTATCGCTATCTATTTTTAGGGTTCCGTACCCAAAGGGTAACAACGGGAACCCTATTATTATCTCATGAACCGTAATAGGTAGACAGTTGAAATTTTCACAGACTGTGTATATCTATTGACACTATAACAACAAATAATAAAAATAAAATTAAATTAAAAATTAAAGGGGGGCCCCATTCAAGAAACGTTTTATTCTCATTCATTATTTTTATCATGAGTAGGCATTTTTTTTTTCAAATGAGAGCATTATTTTTTCACATAACGCCTACTCTCATTTGAAAAAATAAGTAAAAAGTACATAGTGTTAAATTTTGTACGATGGTACGGAACCCTTCGTGCGCGAGTCCGACTCGCACTTGGCCGCTTATTTATAAAAATATAATAAAATCCAGAAATAGTGATTGGGGACAGTTAAAGACTTTCTTGTATATTGTAATAATAGGGGCCATGAGGCGTCCTGAAGATCGGTATTATGTCTACCATAATTTTGATACCGACTAATCATAGTCATCAAGTTTTTTGTTTAGCTTCGAAATAGTTATTTTATATTTTTCCTTTGTGTTTTATTAAATTTAGTAATCCAAGTTACAAATTCCTAAATTGTAGTTCCTAAGAGCTGTAATTATCTGATTACAACTTTCTGCTAATAAATATTATTTTTTTACTATATTTGAAGTTTTTTTGTTACATTTTACCTTTTACCTTTTCTTGTGAAGCCTACTCGTAGTTATAAGAAACATAAGTAGCGTCAGTTTTTAGCCAAATACATAGGATGGAAAAGTAATTATTTTTGATTTAGCTGTTGAAGTCGGAATGCTACGACCGTACCCAGTCTAGCCATATATTTTATTTCTATTATTATTATTATTATTTTTTTTTTATTTACCATGTTTCATACGGGACTCGAACTCACAATTTTTAGAGTTGATCATAGATGAAATAGAAGAATTTGAGAACGATTTTTTATTTTTACGATTTTAAACTAAATTAAAAAATATAAGAGATAAAACAACAAATAAAAACAATTCTCCAAAATTCTTCTAATCCATCTATCACCGATTCTAAAAATTATGAGTTCGAATCCCGGATGGGAAAAATTGACAATTTATTTGTGCGCTTTTATCGTTACTGTTTAATGCCAGCTTAAAGCAACTGTGGCTTAATAGGCTAGTTAAAACTAAGAAATACATGAGGAAAAATCATCTGCCTCGTTTGCTCAAGGGTAAGAGCAGTCGCCCGGAAAACGCAAGGTCCCGGCTTTTTTTTATCTCTTGTATTTATTAATTTAATTTAGAATCGTAATAATAAAAAAAAGCTATCTAAAAGTCTTCTGCTCCTGTATATTTTAGTTTGCTTTATTTTATAAAGAATTCAAAATATCCTGCATTTGTATAGGCTTAAATCGCAATAGGCTCTTTTAACAAAAGCCATATACAAAATTTCAAATCTCTCTTAAATGCGATCTTTTTTTATAGTGCGAACGGAAGTATGAAGGACAGACTGACGAACGGCCGTACAAAAAACTAAATGCCGTTTAAAATTATATTTATATTTTCAATCGATATTGTTGTACTGGCACTCTTTCTATACATAGAAAATGGAATGACAATCTTAAGTATGATTTTATTTATAAAACATAAAAATTGCATTCCTAAACCGAAATTCTTAGGAACCCATTAGTAAAAAAATTTGTAAAGTATTTTTTTTACATCACAAAAATACATTGTAAGCTAGGAATTATATAATAAATATCAAAATAAAAGTTGTTTGTTACCTCTGACATTTATTAAAAATCGTAATGCCTAAGGATGACAACCCTTGTGATCACGACAACCTTAAAACACAATTTCCATTTCATGTTGAAATTACTATTCTGAATCCTGAGACGTGCTTGGCCTTATTAATTATAATATTAAAAATAATGCAACATACAAAGGACTAAGTATTCCAAGGACTATAAATGTAAATTTACCTTTTAAACTTATTCTCCACAAACGAACCTATACCTAGGTATATATCGCAATGAAAAGCATTTTCCTTAAACAGCAAACATAGTAGAAATGGCAAATTTATTCCGTCCGATCTCAAAAAGTTGAAATTCATTCCAAGACATCATGCAAAGAGCAAAAATTTTGTGTGACCGACCTTACGAGCTCTGCTGGTATATTTTCCGAAGGAACAGCAACTTCTGACTCCGTTACATATTATAATATACGTAAATACAGAGGGGAGGAAGGAAAGGTGAAACTTCTGAGAAGTCATTAAAGTCATGTAGTGGTGAAATTAATTACTTGTTGTTGTTGTTGTTTTTGCTTTTGTTGTTGTTATTGTTGTTGTTGGCATTACTATACGCTGCTAAGAACGAAACTAGCTATGTAAGACATGTTCGCGTGCGATTGCTCTTGTTTTATTAATTTTAGGGAGGCTTGTCTTGCCTTGCCATGCCTTGCCATGCCGTGCATGTGTTGAGGACGCTCCAAAAACAAGAATTTAACAAGAATGAAATGGTTGCAGCAGCGCGAATATTTACGCCAACCATTTGTCAAAGTGCAAAAGTTTTTACCTCCAGCCAAAAAGTAGTGTTCTATAAATAAGTGAGCACATAGGTTACAGGATAAATAATTAAGTATGTGTGGATGTGTCTGTGTGTGTGTTTTTTTTTTTCAAAATTTAAATAAACTATTTTTAAACTAAAAAAAAACATGTTGAGTAAGTTCTGGCTGATTTTTTTGTAAAACTGAAGCTTTATTTAAAATATTTAGTAAAGAACATGTTATTGAAAGTAATGTCCATCGTTGCCACTACTTTCTCCTATCTTTCTGGGAGCATGTGAATTCCACGTCGCTCAGAAAAACGACACATCTTTTGAGGCTATCCAAGAATCGACTCAATTTTCATATGAATGTAACTGCTGCTCAGCCAGGCCTGAGACATCGATCTGAACAAGTGGTAATCGGAATTGGTAATGTCTAGTGAGTAATGCGGGTGGGGTAGGGACTCCCCTTGAAGTATTTCCAAGTAGGTTTTGACTGGTTTTGCAATATGCAGCCGAGCTTTGTAATGCAGCAAAATCACATTGTCATTCCTCTTCTCATATAGCGCCCGGTTTTCTTACAATGGTTGCCGGCAGCATTTTCCCGCAATTGTTTCATTGGGTTTGACTAGCTCATGGTATACTACACCCAGCTGATCCCACCATATACAGAGCATAAGCTTGGAATGAAGGATATTCGGCTTTCCCGTCGATACAGATGCATGGCCGGGGTTACCCCATGATTTTCTACCCATCGCGTCGAGTTATCGTATTGTATCCACTTTTCATCACCAGTCACGATACGATGCAAAAAACCTGTCCTTTTCTACCAGCAGCTGCTCGCACATGAAAAAACGCCGCCTGATATCACTCAACTTCAATTCGTACGTCGGCACCCAATCAATTTTCTTGCTTTTCAATCATTCCGAATGCTTTTAAATGTTTAGTAACTGTTATGTGTAATCAACTCCTAACGATTCTGCAGTCTCATTTTGCATTTGACATGGGTTGTCATCGAGTAATGCTTCCTGTTCTTCGTCTGCAAACTATTTCAATGCGCCAGAGCATTCTGCACCCTTAACCTAAAAATCATTAATTTTGAAGCATCTAAACTAATCTCCGCATATTGTTTCGGATAGAGCATGTTCGCCTTAGGTCGCCACAAAAATTCTATGTACTTTAGCTGCAGATATTTCTTTGGAGAAAAGTAATGCAGTAAAATTCCCCGCAATTACTCTTTATTTGGGTGTTCAGACTTCCGCGGAATGATATGTAGAAACTGTTATTTCGTGCCTCATGGCGGCGTTTCACGATGAAGTTGGCACCATGCACAAAGGCTCAGATAACGCCATCTGTCGGGAGACAGCGAAAACTTATTATTTCTGAGAGACGCAGAAGCAGCATGGATCTGGGGCGGCTAGAAAGGTTATCCCATGAGGTTTAGGGTCACAATGGATCCACTAGAGATCTAATGTAATCACTCTCATGCAATGACTCTCCGTCTCAGTCAAACTAGAAGCTTAAAGTTACGGTCTTACGTCAAGCTTTGGGTACACTAGAATCATTTTTAGTAGGTGAAAAGAATCGAACCTGGATTTCTTGAAGAAAACATTTTTTTCCCGTAATCTAAGAAATATTGTACCAAGTATTATACCATTTTGGAATCGTTATTAAATACGTCAACTTCTAAAGTTACTTACCAAACTGGCGTAGTACATTTTTTTTTTTCATTACAGTCAATTAAAGTTGGGTGAAATATTAATTTTCTATTCTTGGTTCGGCAAAATGTGACATTTTTCTTTCAAGCTGGAACAGTATGCTTAGAATTTAAAGCAGCATGTTACATAAGCACTATTCGGAATTACACACGAAACATAAAATTGAAAAAAGTAAAGATATGTAGCAACAGGAGCTAAAACACCATCACAAGGTGTACATTTTCTCGTAACTGCTATGATTTGGTCTATCACCCGATTCCGGCTTGACGTCGACTTACGGGACACCTTCTATATTGAATATCAGAGTGGAGTGATTTACTTTTAAAAGCAAACCTCGTCGCAAATTGGCTGAGCAAGACTTACAAGGAAATGTCTTCCTAGATCCACAAGCCTCAATCCAGCCAAGCTGAAAGCTCCGCCCCTTCTCATTTATTTACGAAAATGTATCATTTGTCATTTCTGTTTCGTTGGATGTAATTTGCGCTTTCACATTTTTTATCTTTATTCATAAAAGTTTTAATTAGATTTTGAGTTTTGTTTTTCTTCATTTACTTGCCGTGCACATTTTAAATGTAAAACAATCAGAAAACTCTTCTGTGTCCAAACTTGTCATTACGTTAACTTTGGTATAGTCTTCTCAAAACTAAGGCAGCCATAAACCGTTTTTAGTCCTGTCGGCTGTTTTTTTACGGCATCTTTTAAAGGTCTTCCTTTTATGACATCTTTGCTAGGTGATGAAACTCTGGCGTCATGATGTCGGCTACATACCACAATTACACAAGAAGATGTAATAATCTACCACACAATCATGTAATTGTCTATGAGTTATTTACACAATGCACAAGGAAAAGCTAAAAAATGTTTTTAATTTGTGATTCTATCACCCATTATATTTTTGGTGGCAAGTTGGTGTGACTCATCAACAGGTCCCAAATAGCGAAATTGAGTGAGTTGAAAAACAAATGAAAAAATACAAAAGAAATGAAAAGAAAGAAGAATAGAAAAGAAATGAAAATTGAAAAAGATTGAGAAAAATAGAAAAAAAAATTTATTAAAAAAAATTTTAAAAAATTTAAAAAATATATATATATAAATTTTTTTTCTAGTTTTCTCAATCTTTTTGATTTCTTTTCTTTATTGTATTTTTTCATTTGTTTTTCAACTCACTCAATTTCGCAATTTGGGACCTGTTGATGAGTCACACCAAGACTTGAAACTTGCCACCAAAAATATAATGGTTTGTGTGATAGAATAACAAATTAAAAACAATTTTTTGCTTTTGCTATATACCGGAGAATCTAAAAAAATTCCTTCTTGAACAAATATAAGTTTACCCCGGTAAAAAGTCCTAAAGAGTAATCTCTACTTTTATTATTACAACTAAAGAGATAATTGAATTTTGTCAAGTTTATTGCTTAGGCGGATTTCGTATCGACAATAACTAACGAAAGGAATATTTCTTATACGAAAATATAAAGTTAGGGCATTTCTTCTTTCGCTAGATCATGCCTCACAATCGCAACCTGTAAATAAAAGTTTTCGGTTTTGAGCCAGACAAATTATTATTGAGACCAGCCATAGCTACGACTTAGTTTTTTTTCCATTTAAACTAGAAGATCTTCACAAAAGTTGATCTCTGTAAATATTTTGATCCGATTGCCAGTCATCTGTATAAGATATTAGGTTGGGTCAATTTTTAAGGCACAGTGTGTAATATCTCTTCTACCCTTGAAGGCTTATTCACCTTAAAGTTGGTGGATAGGATAATATTAAGAAGATGATCGCTACTTTTGTTGATCGACTACACGAATTGAAATATGGAAAAGTGAAGAACGGACAATGCCTGGTGAATCCAGCTTTGATTAAGATGCCGTCTCAGGACTTCGGTTGACGCTACCTCTTCAATATATATTTACATGGAGTAAATGTCAAAAATTAACTCACGCTATCTAGTACTACGGGGCCTGAGTTACATCACTTACGCTGAGGAGGCAGTTCTCCGCACCATGTGCAATACCTTTATGATGATTAACAAAATTCATTGCTACATTAAGCCTCTAGAGTGTGAGATAGTTGGCATTAATCAAGCCAATAGACATTGACATATTGTGAAGGCTCTAACGTTTTTATTCAATTTGCCTTCCAAGTACGCTTTCCAGGCTCACAGTTTTTTATCTAATATAATTTCTAAGTATTTTATTAATAAATGGCAGGTTTTCATAACACAAATATTTCTTTCTTTTATGAAAAGGCAGATATCAGTGCGGATTAATCCGGAGAGCTCGATCTCGAATCTGGCCGTTACTAAAATCATTAGATAGTACCTACGTATAGCATATTGCTTCATATCCCATTTGGATAAGCCTTAAAAAGAGGCTGTCCAGGATCTATACTCCAAATAAATTTGATAAATATAATATATGGCCTTGGGGAGCTCAGCTATATCCCTCAGCTACACCCATATCGGCAATCAGAGTTTTTTTATTCAACATGCGAACCAAAGTTTGGCTGTTCAGTAGTCAACGTGAACAGTCTTACCCGGGGGCTACAAGAGATAGTACAGCTTGCATGCAACTTGCACTGCAATACTTCTTGCGCGTGTAATCCCTACTGCCATGCAGGCAGCTCAGCTGACAGCGGACTTGCATGATGAAAAACCATGGCAGCTGAGGTGATAGTAATTTTATATTATACAGTTTTCAAGATGGCGGAAAAGAAATACTTGAGAGAAATTAATAAATTTATACCGGGTTCCCGTGTTAGGTATGAAGACAACCTTGTTACAGCTTCCATGTGTAATACGTTTCTATACATGCCTTTATGACCTACAAGTAAGCTTCATAATTAGCAATTCGATGGAGTTTTGAAGTTTGGAAAAACTCGATCTCTACCAGACGACTTAAAAGTCTTGTAGTGTTACAGAAAATGTTACCATAACGTCAGTGTTGAAGGAAATCTTCATTTTCTGCAAAAACTTAATCGGAAGAATATGTTTTGGGAGTCAAAAAAATCTCATTCTGTAGGTTTGTTAAATATTTACCAAAAGAAATGACCGATTCCCTATCTCTATTGATGATGAGTTCAGGTTCCTTGATAAGAATTTTTTAAAAATTGATGTAATTTTCAGAGAAGAGCTGCAGCGATTGTTATTTCGATCTACGAATGGAGTATGTATATTTCCAGGAAGCGTTGTGATACACGCAGTCCATTCTATTCCCAGTTTGACCTTTTGGCTTTGCTAAGAAGCCTAAAGCAGCTTATTAAATCTTAAGTTTTCGTGTTAAATACAACATAGCAGACCGGGTACAAGGCCTCGAAGGACTTGAACAGTGTGGTGATGATTTCTCAGTCTCATATCACTGTTCGTTCTGGAGGATAATAACGGAATTAGAGATATCGACAAGCCTTTTTTTATCTCGTCCTTGAAAATCTCTTAGAGAGTTCTGGCAGAATTTCTTTAAGTACCTAATAGTATTTTCAATTCAACTGCCATTTCCAACTCTACCCATGATTGGAGAATGAAACATCGCCTGAACATTTGCAGACTTTAGATTAGTAGCTGGAAAAAATTATGTTTAGGACTATAAAGGTGGGTTCACGAATGATAGCAAATAGATAAATTTGTTTCTGATTCTTGGAAAATACGTTTTATTTAGGTATTTTTTGATATTGGTTTTGTGTTGGTGCGTTACTTTGGTGAAAATGTACTTTAACAATATAATGCAAATCAAAACAATTCGCCACAAAAATTGAAATTTCATAGCCTCCCTGTAATTCTAAAATAATTGAGTTGCAATTTTTTTTCTTTAGCTAGCTGAGTACTATCCTTTGCTATTGACCTTCAGCTGGTAACACCGTGTTTAAATTTATTTATTTTATTCAACATTGGCATGTGTTAAACTATCCTGATGTGCTGTTGTAATTGAAAACAATTGAAAAAAATCCTTCGATATTTTATGCACAACAAATCCACATATTTCTAATTTTTGTATTTTTTTTTCATTACTAATGCTTAAAAAATGATAAAAACATTCCACAACAACAATTAAAATCCCTTAGAAGCTATACATATGTTTGTAGGAAACTATAGTAAACTAGAAAATTTAACTTTTCTGCAATAATTTGTTTATAATTAGCAACAGTTTTAAGACATCATGCAACAACTCAAGCGCTTTCATTTAAATTTGCTAAATAGGTATACAAGAATTCGTCATCGACAGCGTGTGCTAATATGCAAAATGTTCTTCGGTTAATTTCTTGTTGCTAAACAGTTGGAAAAAATAACGAAACAACAAAATAATTATGCAAAACAAGTGTGAACCTAAAATCGGTGAACTGCTTGACTTCGGTTTTAGTTAGTATGAAAATTATCGGAGCATGTTGGCAGTTGTAGTACAGACTGCGCCGCCGCTGTCGACTGTTTTGCAAAACAGGTGCTACAGGCATGTCTGATTTCATTCAAAAGATTAATATATAATCGATACAATGAAATTGAATGACTTTACATTTCAATATTAAGTAGATATTTAATGTCTACTAGTTATAGCTACATATAAGGTCGTGAAAAATAAAATATATTCAAGAATTTGTGTATAGTTTTAAGTCTTAGCTGGATTTAAATGGATCTGTGGGATATGACTTGAAAGTCCATAAAGATTTGTATCTTGTGAGATGTGAATTGAAGTTAATATTGATCATAATATCGAGATTTAGATACTTTATTGACTAGAATTAGCATTGACAACTAGGGCTTACATTAGATTAGATTTCGATTCGCGGAGGGGTATGCAGGCATTAGCCTCGCATTCACTACGATCTGAAAGATATATATGTAATTGTGAGTCCCCGTTTAATTTATTCCCTTTCTAGGTTAAGACTGTTCATGAAGTCTAGAATCATTCTGACATTGACATTGTACACGTAGTTTGGTTGGGACAAAGCATGTTCGAGGTGGAGTAATTTCCGCCTAGCCAATACTTCCACAGTTATTACTTTTATTTTACTTCTATTTTATTGAGTAAATAATTTTTTTTTTTGCGGCTATTACAATTGTAAATAAAAATCAAACAAAATAAAAACATAGTATAAATCCAAAACCTCTAAAGCAAAAACATTATTATTTTTGGTTTATTTAATTTAAAAATTGGGAAAAAGCTAAAATAACTGATGAATCCACTAATTTTAGATAGGAATTATTTAAAAAATTTAAATGTTAGCAAATCGGATGAAAAAATTCCAACATTTGATTACCCAAGATATAATTTCGGTTCAGCGTTGTCGTTCTATTATAGATTATATATCCAAAAACTAATTTTGTCCTACAGTGCATGCGGCCTGAATTAAAGGACTTTGAAGTCCTTAAAATATTCCAATATTTAATCTGCTGAGTATTATTAAAAAAAAAATCACAATTTTGCTTCTAATTATCACAGAGGCATGATCTGTAGATTATTTTAAAGAGAAAAGTGTAATGTTTCGGGGAAAATTATGGAAAAAATTGCCTTTAATAAAAAAAAAAAATTAATAATAATAAAAATACCTCAATGTGCATTTTTTTAAATTTCTGTTATTTCAGCAAATGTTAATGCTCGTAATGTTGGTAGTTCATTGTTAAATTCTCATAGAATGAGATAGTAGAGAAATTAGAAAAGGAAATTTTTTTCGTCAACCGTGAGTTATTTTTGAAAAATAAATTTGTTGTGTTATCCTCTATCTCGTGAAATTTTTACACTAACCATATATCTTTTTTTTATAAATTATTATTAAGCCAAGCTCAGGAGATACCCTATGCCCACACAGCATAAATGTGTCCGTAGTATGTTACTAGGAAATCCTGTTAGGATATATAAATTGCTCGTGGGAAATCCCGTGCGGTCCCAGTTAACAACTTAGGATATCCCTGGGAGTGACGAATGTCCGGGGTTGGGATATCCCTGGTATTTCCCATGCCCTTCCTACAGGATTTGCTGTGGTTGTACTTAGGCACAGTTAACGCATTCAATAATGTGAAATTTCCGCTGCAAGCATACGTAGAACATCTTATATGGATCTCCTAATATGTTGGCAGGATGTACGAGGAATATCTGATGATACTGTTTAATAGATTTTTTTTATGAGTAGTCATTTTTACAAGAAAATAAAATAAATAATGGCTGGAAAGTATATGCAAGTGGTGTGCACTTGCACAAAACATAAATCCAATATTTTTGGCATGGGCAAATTGAATTCCTATCACAAAATTACTAAAAAAAATGTGCAACTAACAAATTTTGCGAAAACAAAAAGAAATTGCAGAAGTGAATAGAATTCTAATATAGCTCTAACAGCGCAGTTCTCATATGGCTTCTTTCTATACATATTTTGCTGTTCTGTTTTTGTTCTCCAGAAACGTTACATAGAGGCACACCAAGCAATAAATTAGTACTTTCACCAGACAACCACGCGAACCACGAGAAGAAAAAAACATACCGGAATAAATTCTGGAATGGGGAAAAACGACTTTCCTGCACATCCCGTATGTATTTGTCTGTAAAATACTGAAAATGTTCCCATATCGGGTAGTTGTGGGATATCCCAGGGAACTTTTGGGAAATTTCTAATAACTCCTAGAAATACGATCTTAACTACATACTTAATACTTCCTGTTTATCCCGGGAAAGCTATGGGATCTGTGGGACAAGAATGGGACGTCCCTGGGTAATTTTGTGCTGTATGGGTGATGCAAAGCGAAAAGTACAAAAGTGTACATTTGCCTGCAATTTCAAGTGGGAGCACTAATGCCGTACTTTATACGACCCATAGCTTCAAGAGTATTCGTCTACCTCGAGTAAAATTGATTTATGTAATTTTTCCGTAGTATAAAATATCAATTAAAACACACATTTTGTCTGCCAATTAATATTTCTAATAGAAAACGCTTACAAAATATATATCTACGATTACCATTTTTAAAATGTACTCCCTTTGGAGTTGTGACAACAGAATAATTGTTCTTATCAATTTCACCATTTATTATATCCCGCATCATTTTGGACATCATGAGCACATAAATTCCATGTACCCAATAATTGTGCTTTTAAAGCGGTTTTTATCCTGGGTGGCTTATAGTAGAGTATATTCTTCATCTTACCCCATAAAATTTCTACGAGGGAGAGATCGGGACAGCTGGGAGGCCAGTTAAGGAAAGAGATGTTGTAGTTCTCAAGCGATGCTTTTGTTGGATGGTATGCGTGACATTGTTGCATAATCTTGCTGGAATTATTCCTCTTCTGCTGTCTGAACAAAGTGAATAGAAGGTATAAAGTCCTTCTGAAGGTTATTCTGATATATTTTGGCACTAATCATGCCATCAATAAAACTTAAGCGACCTACACCTTTTGACGACATTCATCCCCATATCATTGCTGATTCTTGAAACTTTATGGCATATACGTTAAACAGTCACCAGTCATCAGCAGACATTTTGTTAATTTCACGACAAAATTTACTTCTCAACTCGGTACATGCCGCTTCTCTACTAACAAAGCATGTCGCAATGCTGCATACCGAAAACATGTGCAGACCCGTGTGTAGGCACTGGTTTAAATACACGTGGGCAACAGTGGCTCGGCATGCTGTAATTAGTGTTTTTTTCGCCTGGAAAAAGTACAAATTCAAGTAAGTTACATCCAGATTTTCTCTCAATACAGTTCGACAGGTGCTGCTCGACACATTTTTTTTCAAAAGGGATCTCCACTCTTCTGTGATCACCGATAATGTTACTCTACACATGTTATATATATCAGTGGACCTGACCTATGGGGGTGAGTGCCGCCCACGCAAAGATTTTTTTTTTGTATCTTGGGGAATTAAAGATTCTAAAGTTTTTTTCGAAAATTTTTGGTGACTTGCTTATAAAGATATAGCTGATCTTGCTGATCTTCTTGATCGAATAATTACCAATAACTATTTCGCATTTTTTTCTTTTAAATTATTCATAAATGAAAAAAAAACACGTTCAGCGGCAGCACTGCTATTCTGGAAAGTAGCTAAGATTTACATAAAATTCGCGTGAAAAACGTCCATTTCTTTGGTTATATTTTTGGAAAATTTAACCACATTTTCATCATTATCTAGAACTCACTTTCTATTTGGAAAAAGTTTCCCCATTGTGAACTTCCTGTAGATTCATTAAAATACTCGTAGATTTGTTTTAGACTATCACACAAATTTACTACAGCTAGCATCTGTTCGTTAGAAATTAACACTAATCGGGAAACAAATTTTACTGTCAGTAATGGCAAATAGTTATAAATTTTCTAACAGCGTGGTAGAGTGATAAATTTAAAATATTGGCTTCAAATAGCGGTAAATTTATTAATATAGTCGTAGAGTGGTAACCTCGGTAGCTATTTCCTTGACAATGCAACATCAACTTTATAATTATTTACTAAACAAGTATTTACCTACTTCATAAAAACTTTAATAAATCAGTTAATTTGTGGTTATACAATGGACGTAAATTTTACAAATACTACAATATTTCACTAAAAAATATCAAAATCAAATATCTTTGATAATCAAATCTATTACTCCATATACCTATGTATGTGTAATATTGCAACTAACAATTTGGGTTGAAAGGATGTCTGCTCAACCTGTTAAGAAGGCTGAATTTTTAGTAGACCTGACCTATATTGATCAATTAGATGTCTTAAATTGTCACCCATAGTCTCACTTCCAACCAATTTGGAAGAAGATGACAGAACATGTTTTGCTTATTATTATAGTTCATTATTTATTTTCTGTAATTGAATGAAAGAAATAGCAACTTGTACCAAACTGCAAACTTAATAAGGCAAAAATCAAAATTGATATTAGCTCTTACTATAATCTTAACCTGATTAATGCATTTATTAAATCGATATTGCGTACACGTAAAGAATTTTTTACTAATATTAACTTTTCGATTTATTAAACACAGTAAATACTTTTTTCTTAACATCAATTCAAAAAATGATCAATTTAATCAAAATTTTCTTAATATTATAAAATGTTGTCTAATATCGAAAAAAAAACTAAAAATCAAAATCAAATTTTTCTCGAATACAAAGTTTTCTGAATCATTAAAAATCAATTTCTGCATGAAAATGTGATAAAAATTTAAATTTAAATGTTTGAATCAATCATTATTTGCTAGAACTTAATAAACATTATTTAAATAAATAGAATTTTCCAGACGTTTATTAAATTTCAGTAATCATTTCCTTAATTTCAATAAATGCATGTTTTCTTGCTGTTGAGATTAAATCAAACAATTAATTTACATGACGTGTCAGTGGAAAAATCAGCAGAATTTAAAAAAAAAACATTTCAGAATGTGTGAGTTGAATACTTGTTCACTTCAAAACAAATTGCAGAAAGTTGGTTTGTTTTCAGAATCTAACTGCTTAGATTTATATTTATTTGGACACCGGTTTTATGGAAGTACTTGGTACTTAGGTAAAATATGGTTTTTAAATACAAGTGCAACACAATTTTGAAAAAAATTGTTGTTTAGTAAATTTCTTTGATATTAAAATATATATAAGTATTATGCTGTAATCTACTGTATGCTTTTAATTTTTTTTTTAATATATACTGAATATATTGATTATTGGAAACAACTGGTTTTTATTTTTAGATTTTCCCACGACTTTTTTTCTTCAGTTTCAAATTTACAGTTGACAGCTGTTAATTTCAAAAAATCATTAATTAATAGCTTTGTTTCAGATAATCATACCGCTGTATGAAGCATAAAGGCTCTGTCATGAAAAGCTATTTTTGAGAAAAGCACACCTGCATAAAGCAAATTACACGATAAATAAAATCTAGCATTTGTTTTCATAATCTATACCTACGTTTTATGGTATACATTTTAGCGCAACTAAAATTCATTTTATTGGAAAAATAAGATAGTTATAGAAATTTCATTTACTTTTATTAATCTTTCAATATTTAATTCAAGTAAACAGGTCGCTTGTACATATCTGGAAAAAAGGTTTTCTGAATATAAGAAAAATAACATCAATATGAATTTTCAACAACTCTAGTTTTATTATTTTAGTGCTTACAGTTAGAAAATATGACTCCTAGCATTTAGTTTAATTTACTTTTGATAATGATACAAGTAATCAAAAGTTGAATCAAGAATAAGTTTTCTAGAAAATAAAATAAAAATTTATTTGGCTATACCTTTTTATACTTGCTATTTATCAACATTTTCTTAATTTCAGTCATTTTTCTATCCATGATGCATGGAAAATAGCTGCAAAATAAAACTTTTCGTAAATATAATAACTGTACCCAAGGGCGGATACAGAGGGGTTCTAATAAAATCAAAATTTATACTCTAAAAATTTCCGCTCGAATTAAATGAAGTAAAACATATTAAAAAAAAACTTTTTAAAAATGACTGCTTTAAGATCCACACTAAAAAATAGATAATAATTTTTCACTCTACATAGAGTTTCCCTTCAATTTGCTTTTTTAATTTTGAAATTATATTCCATATGTATGTGTATAAATTTTAAAGTTTTCAAGGTATATAAAGAAAGCAAGATGTAGGAAGCTCAAATTTTAACACTATATATAGTAAATAACAATTTTCCGAAATTGAAATTTGGAGCTCCTAATTTTTATCAAAATACTTACAAAATTACAGTTTAATCCCCAGACTTTCCTTTTCTTGTGTACATGGAGATTTTTAAAATCTATACAAAAATTTAATATAATTTCAATTATTTATTTAATTCGAAATGAAGCTTTAGAGAACTCAAGTGAGTGAATTGAAAATTATTTTTAGTGCGAATTTTAAGCGAAGGTATTTTTTAATGTAGTTTTTTTTTTAATCAAGTATATTCCTTTCTAGCCTTAAAGTATTTTCAAAAAATTTAAAATTATATTTATCTTTAAGAAATTTTCAGTACAAGAAAAAATTTTGAATTTTTTTGTGATCGAAAGCTTACAAAAACCGGGGTATTTGATGAAAACCAGTATGTTGGGAAATCATCATAGATGGGGTAATTAATATCAGATTCAAAGTGTCGATTTGAAAAGAAATTATTGGAAATTTTTTTAAAAACGTTGACTTTAATTTGCAACAAATTGCACCCAGCGCTATATGTTTTCTTTCTAATAGTATTCAAAAAACTCCGTGTATTGGGATTTTCGGGCTAGACGGTCAGGAGGAAAAATACCTCTTTAATTTGTGAGAATTTTATTTGTTCTCCGACGTTTCGGCCGACGCAGTCTAATTAAAACATTAATGTAACTATTGTTTGATATAAAAATTAAAAAATTAGAAAACAAAGTCTACTTACGGACTAAACAACATTGTAAAAATATTAACAGATAACAAACAGCAAACACTAATTAAAAATCACAGTATAAAAAATAAATAAATAACTGACAAAACATGGTAAAAGAAAGTATAGGAGTTGTGGAAGGTTATCCAACCACTCGTCAAAAATAACTGGTGCTAGACGTAGCTTTATCATTTTTTTGTTCATGGTATTGGGAGTTTTCTGAATATATAATGCATCTATCAATAAACTTTTCTTATAGTTTTTTTCGTGATGTAGGATAGAGTCATTTTCAAAATCTGGAGCATGGTTGGATAATGCACAATGGGTAGTTAGCGCTATTTTATTTTGGTTTCCGCTTTTTAAGTCTGATTTGTGGTTAGAAATCCTGTTTTTAAGCAATTGTCCTGTTGTTTCAACATAGCTCGTCGGACAATTTTCGTTATTCCTACCCTTGCAGGGTATTTTGTAAATTATGTCCGAACGTAGTCATTTGGGTGTCGGATCCTTTAGCTTAATGAAACAATTACTTATTGTTTTGCGCGGCTTGAGGCCTAGTTTGATTTGGTATTCCTGTCGTTTAAGGATTTTTTGAAATCTTTCAGAAAACCCAGGGATATAAGTTGCACCTGTAAATCTAAAAAAACTTTCGGATCTACCCCCATTAACACTTTCAACATTATGTGTGCTATGGAAACAACAGCCCTCCTGTTATTGATTTGCGGAAACCATTCTCGCTCAATATGTTCTTAATTCTTTCTATATTGGCTTTATGGAATTTTTCGTGGCTAAACTTTAAAACTCTGGAGATAAAATTTTTGGCTGTGTTCAATTTCTGATATTCAGGATGCAAAGACCTGTAATGCAAAAGCCTACCCGAAGAAGTCAGTTTTTGGTAGCAGTCAGTTATTATTTGTTTTTTTTCCCTAATAACTCTAACGTCTAATTACGGTAGGGATCTCCCATACTATCTTCTTCTACAGTGAACTGTAGTTTAGGGTGATAACTATTGAGAGTATTGAGTATAGCAGGCAGATGTTGGTGTGGCAATATGGAGAAAAGATCCGTGGTTTGTTTTCCATTTTTTCATCAATAGAGATAGTTAATAAATCTTCCATTACAATGTCCGCCAGTATTGGAGATAGAGGACTTCCCATTGGTACATCGTACGTTTGGTTGTAAATATTTTTATTAAAAACGAAATAATTTGCTTCGGTTGTGCAGAAGCTAAGCATTTCCAAAATTTTTTTAAGTGGTATGTCTGTGTGAGTACTAACTACTGTTTTTCCTCCTGACCGTCCGGCCCGAAAATCCCAATACACGGAAATTTAAAGAAAACGGTCATTATCCCCATATTTAATATTAAAAAAATAGCGTGCACAACAAATTTATGGAAATTATGGTATTTGAAAACAGCAGCAACAAGCTAAAGCAAGAAGTGTATAATGTTGGCCGCTAACCGCATTACCAGATCTCGAATTTTAGAGAAGAAATTTATGTTTCTAATTTTACTGTAAAGAATGAGGAATTTCTACAGGAATGAATGAAAATGAAAGAATCACAGAAAAGATAGGTGAAGAGTTATTTCAATATGTAAAACGTAAATAAGGAAATGTTTTTGGTATCATTTTGGTGAAAATCTTCTTAAAAATTAAGGACCTGCATAAATTCTCTATAAGTGAGCTTAAATCGTTTTTATATAGATAATATATAAATTTTTCCTGATTGACAGTGCCATCACCATGGATTTTATTTACTAGACAAAATATTCTTCTCCCACATCGAAAAGTGTTTTTTTTATGGCGGGGTCGTATCGTGAGACGTGTTGACGTGAACTTGGAGAAATTTAAAAAATTTTCCACCTGAAAAATTTGATCTTATGTTATACTTTTGGTTAATTATGCAGTATGTACAATTATTACTTTTACTTTCGAATATTAGATAAGTCAGCAATAAACGATCATGTTCTACTTTGAAATGCACGCAATTGGTAGCAAACTGGCTGATGCACAGAATAACTGTACCTACTTCATTGTTCTGCCTTGCAAGTGTTTTTATAAATTTTACGATACTTTTGTTGAGTCTACGAAAATGCGTATGATACTCAACAATTTCTCTCTATTGAATACATATGTACGAAATATTCGTAATTTTTGTATTTTTTATTACCAAAGGAATCTCATATTTCGTAAAAATTCGAAGCAAGCTTCCACAATCACAAGCGTAGCCGTCCTTCTACGAAACGTTTTATAGATTTTTACAATACTTGATAAAATCTGTTATCACTTCTGCAAAAATTGCATAGATCTTAGCTAGTTTTATCCAAAACTACGAAAATCTTTCAGATCGAAATTTTACAATAACTTTTTTTTGCTGAGTGTATGAATTTACTTAGTTTTCCCCAAATAATTTCTTATAATTAAGTGTAGCTTAGTTTGTGTCCAATACTATTTTATGTGCAACACAGAATTAAGTTGCATATTGTTTAAAATGATCTACAGGTGTATCAAATTTAGTATGGTCTCAAATTAAATCATTCTTCTATTTCACCCCTTTATATGCATTATTAACAATGTGCTCATGATTCTATAAATGTAAGCTGTCGGTAAGTAATATAACATAAGTGTAATAAGCGTTTCTTCTCGAGAATTTTTTCTCGAGAAATTCTCGAGAAAATTATAAAGTCACAATTCTCGAGAAATTTAGTTACACACACCAATTTCCTTTCGATATTGATGCAATATCCATGTAAAATCGTTGTTTATAAACAGCCCTTTATTCATCCCTGTCATACAATTTTTTTAAAAACACCGTTAGTTTTCTATTTTGTTATTCATAATTGTCTCAAACTTCAGTGGTTGTTGTTGTTTTATACTTAACAATTCGGGGAATTCCCGATAGTATATTTATATAATAAATAAATCATCAGTTAACAGCAATTGCTACAACTAATTGCGTTGTGAAAGATTTTCGTATGTAAAAATATATTTTTTTTTTAAAAAAAAGGAAGTCCATATATGTAAGATAAGCCTATATAATAAATTTAAGGTAAGAAGTTGTTTTATTATAAATTTTGAGTTTAAAATAATTTTAATTAAAAAAATAGAAACCATCAATTACCCACAAAATCAGTAAAATTTACCAGGACTGTTGGGAATATTTTAAAAAAAGTGAAAGGAATAAAGATTTGGCAATATGTAAGATATGTCTTAAATCACTTTCATGCAAAGGTTCGGCGACTATTGGTCGGCGTAGGCATCTTGAAGGTGTACATGAGTATAAAAGAGAAGAAAACAACGATGGTCAAAGCACCGCAAAAAATGCCAAGATACAGGTACGGAGATAATTCAGTAATTGAATATTTCTTAAAACGACGAAATATGGGTGAATTAATTTCAAAGTTAGCAGCTGTTGATGGAATATTTTTTCACAGAATTACTAAAAGTGAATTCATTAGAACATCTATGAGTGGCAAAGGATTTAATTTACCACGAAACTCTACCAAAGTGATGCAATTAATGTTGAACTTTTATGAAGACATAAAACAAGAGCTAATTAAAAATATAATTAAACACAAATATAATGGTAAAAAATTCAGTATATCCATTGATGAATGGACCAGCATGAAAAATAAAAGATATATGGATGTACACCTTTACTATAATAACAAAGATTCAGACAATTTAGGGATGGTTCCTGTCGTTGGTTGTTGCCCTGCTGAAAAAGCATTGGAATTAGTAAAAGAAACATTAAAATCGTTTAATATCATATTTAATGATCATATAGTAGCTACAATGAGTGATGGTGGTGCTGTAATGCAGAAATTTGGAAGATTATCTTCTCAATTTCACTAACTTTGTTATAATCACGGGTTGCATTTGGCTGTTCTGAAAGTATTTTATAGCATGAAGAGGCATCCTGATAACTTTGCTTGTATCGAGGAACTGGAATCTGATAACCTATCTGAAATACATGATTTAGAAAATGAAAATAATAACTCTGATGATGATTGTGATATAGAAGTTGTGGAAGACGTTGATGTTTATTTGCAACCCCAAATCGAAAAACCTATTAGATCCATTCAAAAAATATCAAAAATGTTTAAAAAATCCCCCGTTAAAAATGCTATATTACAAAAATATGTAGTGGAAGAGGAGAAAATAGAGCTAATGGTAATTTTAGATTGTTCTACTTAGATGGAATACAATGGAGGCTATGATAGAAAGATTTGTAAGAATTAGCGGCCCAATCAAAAAACCATTATTGATTGAATTAAATTTGGGTAGTTTGTGGTATGACGACTACGTTGAGGTTGCTAAAATAATATTAGTTCTCAGGTTTTTGCTTACAACTTTGGAAAAATTAAACACTAATTTAAGTCGAGACCTCCTTAACGCAGTTAGGGAGGAAATGTCTAAAAGGACGGATTATACTTTAATATCTGTTATTAGGCTCCATACAGAATCCTGATTGTATGTCACATTATAAAGAAAATGATAGTTTTTTTGTCATGGCACCAAGACAAGAGATATAAATTGGCTAAATCTATATCATCTAGAATTTTTGAAACTAAAAACAGTGATAGGGATAATACTGAAGAAACTGGTGAAACTGAAAATATTGAAGAATTTCCAGATCGAGAAGAAGAAGCAAGTCTACAGCAACAAATAAATTTTGCAATTACAAAAAGCTTAAAAGAATATGAAAGTCCGAATGCTGACAAATTTCAATCATTAACAAAGGAATTTAAAATATTTGAAGCAAATGAGAAGAGAACCTCAAATTTGCAGAATCTTTTGGATGCACTTCTGACCATTAAACCAACTTCTACGCAAAATGAGCGGAATTTTTCTATTGCAACAGATTATGTTACCAAAAAAAGAATAAGGATGGGAGATTCAATTTTGGATGCTCTGTGTTTCTTAAAACATTATTTTAAATCACAAAAATGATTAAATTTATTATATTTTTATAAACCTTTTTATATATTTTTGTAGAACTTGAAGAATTTATTTTTACGTTACTATTTTTTATTTTGTTGTATAATAAAAATATGAATTTCAGTTTATATTATAGAGTGCATTAGATTTTTATTTTAATAAGTTATTTTCTCAAGAAATCTCGAGAAATCTCGAGAAAAATAATGTGTGTTTTCTTTTCTCGAGAAATTAAAAAGGGTGAGAAATGTGAATCACTAATTGTAATCGATTTCTTCCTGTTATTCAATTCTAGTATTAAAATGTTTTAAGCGCCCATCTAGAGCAAATGTTTGGATCCGCCCTTGGCTGTACCCAAGAAAATTTCAACGGGACTTCCAAATATTATATATTTAAGAAATATAAATAATTTTAGGACAGTTTTTTCGTGAAATCTTTTTTTTTTTGTAGGATACATAGGTATATAAATAAAATAATTTTGTTCATACTTCGGACGTTTGCGAAATGAAATATTGAATTTAACTTAAATTACGAATCCAATAATTATAAAAAACATAAAATTCGGCTTGAATTTTTTTGGATTATGGCTGCTCAATATGGCAATTTTTTTTCATTTTAGTCTGAAAAGTTTCTTTTTCCTTAATTTTCGCCCTATAAAAGTTACTCGCTTATAATTTAAAACTTTTAAGTCCAATTTTCTAATTTACGAAATTTTGTTTTGAAAGTTAAGTCACTTAACTGTCCTACTAGGTATTAGGGAATTTTGTCTATACAGGATGATATTTCGGCATTCTATCAAGAAATCATCCAGTTTAGTCAAATCGTCTTTAAAATGTCCTAGAATGGAATTTAGTGTTATTTAGTTGTAAATAGAGCAGTTGCCAATCGTGTTCACATGCATAACAACTCTAATTTTACTCTACGAGTTAGTTATCTTCTTCACTTTTCTGTAATAATGCGTTGTGAACCAATATGGCTTAGCTCGCTTTTAATTTGGCACATTTGTCCATTATATCACTAACAAAACTTGTGCCTCACCAAATGTCAATTGATTTTTCCTTCTGAGTTGGATATAGATAATAAGAAAAATGTCTGGTTGGCTTGCAGTGTTCAAAAACGACATTAAGGCCGCAAACACCAACGAGTATAATCCAATTTCCTGTGTAAAGATTATTCCTATCCGAGAATAATCCTGCTTCCTTTGGTCGTAAACACCAACTCGTGTAAAACAATGAGTTTTTTGCATATGTTGCACAACTTTCGGATATTTTCGGTATGTCGAAATAAAAGAGTATTATTTTTTAAAATAGGAAATGTTGAATAAGCAATATAATGAACAAAATTAATTTAATTTTCAGTTTTATTTTTTACATAATATTAAAAACAAACATTTAAGTAGAGAAAGAATTTAAAATCAGTGCATCTAACCGAAATATCGTTGCAACGGAAACGTGCTATTCTTTGTTGTCTGCTGTAATTGTCACTTAAATTCAAATTTTGCTCATCCGTCACCTATTCGGATAAAATATTACACCGGTGTAATACTATGGATTAAATCGCGAGTAATCTTGGTTGGTGTTTGTGGATTACTCGTGAATATCGATTATTCTGGTTGGTGTTTACGGCCCTAAGACTTTAAGATATATTATTTAAGGAATTTTTTACTTTAAACTTTTGTACATTATTAAATAAGTGCGTAACACTCATAAAAAATGCACTTTTGAGTCCTAGATATTTCAAAAGCCTTTGATAGAGTCTGGCATCCAGCCCTTTTAGCCAAACTCAAAGCACTTGGTCTCTCCCCTCCTCTTGTATTATGGATTGAAAGTTTCCTATCTAGTCGCCAAATACGTGTTGTATTAGATGGCGTTACGTCTGAACCGCATCCCATAATTGCCGGTGTACCTCAAGGCTCTGTTATCTCTCCAACTCTCTTTTTAATTTTCATTAATGATCTGCTTTCCCTTACTTTCAATCCCATCCATAGTTTCGCAGATGACAGTACTCTTGATTTCGCTTACTCCTTTGACACTCTTGCAGAATCCAGGGGGAATGCTGCATGTGTTAAACGAGATTGCATGACTAGATCATTGAATAACGATCTTGCCAATATCCTCGCTTGGGGCAAAGCGAATCGCGTCGAATTCAATGCATCAAAGTCCCAAAGCTGTCTTATCTCATTAAAACAAGATCATAACTTAACCACACCCGTTTCTTTTGATGGAGCATTCATTTCTGATTCACCGTCACTAAGCATTCTTGGCATTAATATTTCCAGTAAGTTAAACTGGACAGATCACATCTTCTCTGTTGCCAAAGAAGCATCGAAATGTCTTGGATTTCTGAAAAGGTGTAAGAAATATTTCAGCCCGTCAAATCTAGCGCTCCTCTACAAGTCCTACATTAGACCTAGAATGGAATACAACTCCCATGTATGGGCCGGGGCTGGTCGCACAGCCTTAGCTTCATTGGATATTGTCCAAAAGAGAGCCTTCAAGCTCATTGGCGATTTGGCAATAACTTGTCATATCGACTCACTCGAGCACCGCCGCAATGTTGGATGCCTTTCGCTCCTTTATCGCTATATGCATGGTCAATGTTCTGATGAAATATCTAGTCTAATCCCTTGTAGAATGATTCCTGCACGCAATACTCGCGCTGCAAACCGCGCACATCCTTTAACCCTTCAAATTACTTTCGGCCGTACAGTAAAATTCAGAGATGCTTTTTTATCCCGAACAGTGCGAATGTGGAACAGCTTACCATCTTCTGTTTTTCCTCCGGCATAAAATCTGCGGAAGTTTAAGGGCGACATACATCGGCACCTCCGCCACTTTCCTCATATCCCCTAATCCTTTCCCTATCTCCTTCCTGCCATGCTGTGCTTTGCATCATAGGGTATCCCCTGAGCTTGGCTTAATAATATAAAAAAAAAAAAAAAAAAAAAAAATCCCATTTTTCTAAATCATAAAAAGTCTTAAAGACTCGTTCGAATTTGTGGTTGAAATCAAGGAAAAAATTTGGTTAAATAATCTTCTAAAGTTAATGCCTTAGATTTAACCTCATAATCAAACTGGCTTTGAAGATAAAGATTGGGGTGTAATTTGTCTATATCCAGCCTGTCGAAATTCTTTGAAGGCGATCAAACTTAAAAATGGAAATTTGACAAAAACGTAAAAATAGTTTTCCCAAAGGAATTACAAAGGAATTTTAACCTTAAAGTATAATAAACTATTGGGTGTGTGCATATGACTCACCCCTTTCCCAACAGATGTCGTTTTCAGTATTCCTTACATGTACTAATAAATGGCTACACTTTGTATTCGATAGGAATTTTTAAAAGCTGTCAAACGCACTATGTGACATTTGATTGAAGTGTTTTTTATTTTATTACTAACAAAAGTGCAGCGGAAACTCATCGTTTGTCTGTGGATATTTACGTTGAGCATGCTCCATCTAATACAACGTGTAAGGAGTTATTTCGACGATTTCAAAATAATGATTTTGTCACAGGGAGCAAAGATCATGGAAAACCACAAAAAAAATGTGAAGATGCTGAATTGGAAGCAGTATTGGCAGAGGATTCTTGCCAAACTCAATCAGAATTGGCTGCAGCATTAAATGTTGAACGATCGACTGTTGCATAGCGTTCAAAAGCAATGGAAATGATTCAAAATGTTGGTAACTGGGCTCCATATGAATTGAAAGAAAGGGACATCGAATGTCGAGAAACAAGTTCTAATTTCAAAATGTTATATATAATATTATTTATAGCATAAGTATATTTGTAGAATCCTGTGCACATTGTTAGAGCGGTGAAATATAAGACTGAATGCATTTGAGACAATACAAAATTTGATTTTTTAACGATATGGAACATAAATTATGTGTTGCACATAAAATAGTATTGGAGACAAGCTAGGTAGACGGACAAAATCAATGATCATTCGTTCGTAATTGATTTTTTCAAAAATCAAGTTACCCAAGGTTTTGTTGATTAAAACGAAAGTCCTGTCAATTTTTGTATGTAATTGACAGCAAATTTTTAATAATTAAATTTAAAATTGAATGGTAAATCGATTTTTGAAAAATTCAATTACGAACGAATGATCATTGATTTTGTCCGTCTGCCTACGGTATAAGTCACGTTTAGTTATAAGAAACAAATTGAGGAAAAACGAACTTTTACTCTCGAAAAAATTTTCGTAATGCATTTACGAAAGCTGACGTAAAATCTCGATCTAAAGGATTTCCATAGTATTGGAGAGAATTAGTGAAAATCTATAGGATTTTTGTAGAATTTGTAATGCAATTTAACAAACATATTGCAAAAATCTATAAAACGTTTCGTAAAAAAAGGAACGTAAGCACGTTTCTGATGATGGAAGCTTAGTTCGTAATTTTCACGAAATGTGAGATTATTTTAATAATATAAAATGTAAAACTTACGAACATTTCGTACATATTCTGCTGGAGGAGATTATGGGTAGAATTACACGCACTTTCTTAAACTCCAAAATAATATCATAAAATTTACAAAAATATAACGTGATCGACAAAAGTTCAATTAGTAAGTTGCGGAAACATTTAAAAAACGTGCACATTTTAAAGCCAGATTTGCCATACAGGTGTTGTATGTCTGAATATATCCAATCATTTTATCCATGTCATTTTCAAAGCATTATAAAAGACATTTTGAAAATTTTCGTATTTTTGTATCTAACAAATTTATTTATTTATTTAAGAAATTCATGCGATAGTAAACAGATAAATCCACTTACTTACTATCGTTAAACAAATGCAAACTATAAGTAAAACATAAAAAAAGGAAGAAGAACTACAAAAATTATACAAAAAAAATGAAAAAAAAAGAAAACTTTCAATTTAAAAACCAAAAATCAAAAATTCAATAAAGTAAAATAAGATAAAATAACAATACGAAATAACAACTAAGCATGAAGACAAGGACGAAGAAAGCAGAAAAATAAGGATGAACTAGATCTAGCTAACGTAAAATGGAAAAACTATCCAAATGTTTTATTACGACCAAGAGGTTGCGTTTAAAAACCGTAAAGCTGTCATTAAGCATATCTGTATCGTTATATAGGACATTGTGGGCCTTTTGAATCCGAACCAAAGGGGATTTGAAGCGGAAGTTAGTGCAGGGAGCATCGATATGGAAAGTAAGTGGCTGGCGGGTGAGGCGACTAGGAAAGCGGATTTTTAAGGCAAACAATAGGTGAGATGAGTCAATAGAACCTTGTAAAATTTAAACAGGAACATTTCGTCAATACCTATACAAATGCTCAATCTGAAGGTACACAGAATGGTTCAGAATGGTTCAAGGTAAATCTGAATGTATGAAAGCTGAGAGAGTTTGGTCCGAAAATAGCTGTTCACGATATCATGGTAGTACGGCTTCCAATATGGAAGAAGAAGAAGAAGTTACTTCCCAAAAACTCTTTGAATCACTCTTAAAGTTTTCTTACAATAGTCTGCCTAAGGATAATTTTACCCGAAAGGACGTATTCCATCTTCAATTTCAGATAAAAAATTATAACACTAAATCAATATACATGATCTTGAAAGACAATATAAAAGGGTGTCTCAGAATGTTTTTCGTTTTTGTTTTTACCGTTATTGGCCAAACACAGCTTTCGGGGAGACATGACAGATGTCAAAAGCTTGGCTAGCTTTTTTAGTTTATTAGCGATTGATCGTTTCACGGGACCTCAGCGTATATTTTGTGTGCGAGCGTTTTATAAAAATCAGGCTAAAGCGGATGGTGCCCATCAGGGGCGTACCGGGAGGGGGAGTGAACGGGACCGCACCCCCTCCAGAATGCCAGTTTTTTTTTTAACATAATTTACAAATTATGTGTAAAATGTAGGTAGTCTGTATATTATTACAAATTCCGACAAAATAAAATGAAACCTTTAAATATACAATAGCAGAATATTTCACAGAGTTTCTGGAAAACAGCGTAGAGCTATTTTTATTTTTAAAGAAACAAAAACGAGAAGACGTTTTTTTCTAATAAAAACCACCTTTTATTGCTCAATTACACGTTTGAAAAACACTACTTAAAGAAATTTCGCTAAATGCATTTCGGACTCATTTGTCCATCTTCAGTTGCTTCCTACTTGACTTTAAAGTCAAGTAGTGTTTTTCAAACGTGTAATTGAGCAATAGAAGGTAGTTTTTAAAACGTCTTCTCGTTTTTGTTTCTTTAAAAGTAAAAATAGCAGGCCTTAAGTGCTCAGATGGGTGCCGGTCCTTAGGACTTGGAACACCTATGATCCCCTCCCAAAGCCAAATCCTGCTGCCCATTTACAAAAGGTCCTTTTGCATAAATAAAAATTCGAGAACTTTTCGTTGATTTCACAGTAGTTAAAATGAGTTTGCTCTGGGTGTTTTTAAGTTTCAAAAACGAAAAACATTCTGAGACACTTTTTATTAATATTTATTAATTATTTCGCGAATCTAGATTATTACTATTCATAGCGAAATTAGTGATGTTGTTTCACACGGGGAAATGATTGTAGATAATCTCGATTGAAAAAATTATTTAGGTATCAATTACGTATGCGTATTATTGGAGCTGCCCAATGACTTACAAGCAACTATTAATAACGATAATATGTTGACATCTTCTGAAAATTACAAGAAACTTCTTAACGGGAAGTTGTGGTCTTTTAAAACGGTGCATGAGAAAAGCATTGGTATTACATTTTTTTTATATTTAGATAATTATGAATTAAGCAACTGTCTTGGTCCCTCAGCAGTTCAAGCTGTTAGAAAAGCTGCAGTTTTATTTCTCGCCTGATGAACGTAATTTTTGACATTTTCTCAGCGTTGATGACTGTCGGATTGTGTTTAAAACTGGTGATATGCAGTTTGGCGGAAAAATGGGTAAAGTTTGAAAAAATTATAAGTCAAGTATTTTCTAGAAAGTCTGGATAGTTAGTCATCATTTCGCATCATTCATTTATGGGTTAATAGTAAGAGTGCTACAGAGTATTAAGCGTAAATATACCAAATTCATAAAAACCCTCACCGTCCTAAACGTCGCATTTTGCTTGTTCAAAACCGAGGTTCTGCTATCAGTTTCTGAAGTTTGAGCCATCAGTTGTGGACCGCCTTGTTCAGTTTTCTCTTTCCGTTTCAGCATGAAAATTTCATTAGCATCCAGATATCGCCGGAGTTTTTTTTTTTTATTAATATAATACAAATTTTTGATGCCGCAAGCATAGCAAAATTTGGTGCTAGGTAAAATAGATAATCGGTCAGTCGTAACCCCCGGAATATGCAAGCCATGAATGATTTGAATGAGAACATAGTGGACCAGTAGCTGCCGAGACATTATTCACTTCTTGCCTTGTCTTACTGCTGGTGTTTTTGACATAAAGGTAGCTTAAATTTCGGTCGATCACCATAATTGCCTACACAGTAAAAAATAATTCCCTAAAGTGAGTGGCAACAATTTGTGCCGCACAGGTTAAGCATTTGTCGATAAGATTAAGGAAAGCTCCACATTGGAAAACTAAGATCAGGTTTTTATCCCTCAAATGTAGGGAATTTTGGCTCCCCCCCCTAAAATTTAGGGAATATTCCCTAAAATGTAGGGAATTTTCATATTTTTTTTATTCCCTAAAATTTAGGGAATTTTAAATTGTTGTTTTGTTTTTTTTCCCTAAAATGTAGGGACCATTCCCTAAAATTTAGAGAATGTTCCTTAAAATGTAGGGAATAGGTGATAGCACCACCCCTTTTAAAAAAAACATAAGAATGAGCTGAATAGTATGGAAGTTATGTTGGTGCACTGGGCACGCTTAAACAAAATATTGAAAAACAATATATGACTTGTTTTCAAGAACAATGTGTGAATTATATAAACGAAAATATATTTACAGAAAAAAATGTAGCATAATACCTAATTCGTTGAATGTTCTCTTCCTTAAGGCATTTTCATATCAAAAACAAGAACAGAAAAATGTAAACCGAAAAACTCAATTTATTCCACTTTAAAACAAGATTTTTGTTCCAATGATTAATAAAATCCAGAGAAATAGGATAAACTAAGATTTGTACTGAACAAATAGTTATATTTATTTCAGATTTTGGTGAAAAACACACCTTTTATGTTTTATCGGCCGAAAAACTTTTTCGGCCGAAAATTTTCGTCCGATAAATCATAAAAGTTGTGTTTTCTTAAAAATTCAAAGATAAATATTTTATTTTATTAGAAAAATTATTAGTTTATCCTATTTCCCATGATTTTATTAATCATTAGAGCAACAATCTCGTTTTAAAGTGGAATAAATTGAGTTTTTCGGTTTATATTTTTTCGATACTTGTGTTTGATGTGAAAGTGCCTTTATATCCAAGAGAGCTTAACATTTCGGGAATTTTACGTACTTTAGAGGTTTTCTGGCGCCAGATACCTAAATTCATTAAATGTTCCATTGATTTGGAGAAATTAAACTGGTTTTTCCTTTCTATCAGAGAAAATTACATTTATTTTTAGGGAAAAACGTGTCTTAAATTTAGGGAATAGTCCTAATATTTTTTACAGTGTAGGCTGGCCTGCAATTTGTTGCAAATTAAAGTCAACGTTTTTAAATTTTTGTCCAACAATTTCTTTTCAAATCAACACTTTGTTAACGAATATTTCCAGGAGTGCTAATTTGATAGGTACGTAGCCCTATTTGTTTTAAATTAAATATTTGACAAAAAAACTGAATCTGATATTAATTACCCCGGCTATGATGATTTTTCCAACATACATTTTTAATCAAGATATGAAATGAAAAACATTTTCTTCTACTAAAAATTTCTTAATATTTTTATATACATAGTTTGAGAATAATTGCACTCTAGAAAGGAAAAAATAATAAATATAAAAATTACTTTTTGAAAAAAGCGTTGCATCAAAATCGGCACTAAAAAATATATAATAATTACTCCCTTCACTTAGTGTTCTCTATAGCCTTCATTTGATATTGCATTAAATATTGAAATTATATAACATTTGTGTATAAAATTTTCAAGGTACACAGAGAAGGCAAATTCAAAGTAAAATAATTTAATTAAATATTTTTATAAACAATAGGAGCTCAAAATTTAAATTTTTGCACTGCAGTGTTAAATTGCAACTGCTTTCTTCGTGTACCTTCAAAATTTTAAAATTTGTTCAAAAAATGTAATATACAATAATTTCAATATTTAATTAAATGCAAAATGAAGGGAAACTCTAAGAACTTTTGCGATTGTACCCATTAAGTCAAGGGTGAAATTATTTTAAATTTTTCGTGAGCATTTACAAGCAGTCTTTTTAAAAATATTATTTTTATATTTTCAATTGCATTTGACTAGAATATAAATTTGAATTTTATTAGACCTCTATCGGGGAGGGGGGGGGTCACTTCGATCGCCTCCCGCTGTATCGAAGAAAAGTTCGCCCTGGGTAATCGTCCTCTTTTCGTTTATAGGAAAATAAGGTAAAACTGAAATTGGAAGCAACCGAACTCATTATCAAATAATTATTTCTTAAGCAATTTAAAAGGAATTTTCATACATTTGAATTGCTCAAAAATTCGAAAGATTTGCCGGGATTGAGCGCGTGCTTGGTTGCACAGTATTGATGCATTCGTAGACAAACTGAAGATGTGCATTATGACTATCTTGAAGATCGAGATGTAGGTAACAAACAGGCTTAAGTAGAAGGGGGTTACAGTAATTGCTATCGAGCCAATAAGCGAAAACGAAATACAAGGAAAGCCTCCATCGGAATAGTCAAATGCGAAGACTGTTGTAAATAAATCTTTTATTTTTATGTTTTGCGTCTCTGTAATTTTCATGTTATATGTAGGTACCTATGTATTACATTTGAATTCCAAAATAGAGAATTCATATAACAACAGAAATCCCAAATACACGTACATAAAAGAAGCACATCTGCATGTTCATTTTGAACAAAACTAGAAAAACGTAAAATTTTGTGAGTATTTTTTATGTTTTTTTGGAATTGCTTCATATAAAATATTTACAGTGGTAAATACTGTGCGTTTTAAGGTAAAAAAATGAACCGAACGTATGAGCTGGCTTTATATTTCCCCCCTAAAAGAGTAACAAGCTCTCGGACTTGCTTTTCAATAGCTTCAAACATATTATCGGTCAGAAATAATAAGTAAAGTATCTAAGTCTTTTTCGTAAAAAAAAAAAAAATCATAACTGCTTCCGTCCCTGCTTTAAAGTACGCTGATTAACAAAAAAGCAAATCTTTCGCTGAACTGCACGATTTTCCCTAAAATTGCAAATTCCCGACGGCAAATCACATTTTCGTAATTATTAGGTGAATAAAATATTTAAAAATTACTCACCTGATTGTGGGGTGATCCTCTAAGGGAAAAATGTGACATGTCGCATATGACAGTCTCGATCATTCAACTGGTTGTATGTTTGATATTATACCGCCAGATGGCATAATACTTATAACACAAACTAAACACATAAAAAAACAAACAACATTACAAATCACTTGTTTCGTGCAAACACTTTCTTCACTCTATTATTTCCAATTTACACTTTATTTAAGTAATTTATTTATAACTATTAGATAAAATATTATTTATTTGTTTGTTACAAGGATAAACGAACAGTTTTTGTTGTTAAGAGAATTTTTTTTTTAATTTAAAGTTTGTTTTTGTGTTAATATATAAACGGAATTAAATTTCAAATATGTTTATTAGATTTTACGTTATGCAGATAAACAGATAAAAATAGACAGAGAAGATTATTTATTACTCCACATTCTAGTAGTATTACAGTCAACAATTTAATCACAATTTTACTCTATAGTCTGCATTTAGACAAAAGTCAGTATATTATCACGATATATTTACCGTTAATTTGAATATGTAATACAAAAAAATTAGGGATATTACCTACCTAAATACATATCAAAAAAGCAATCTTCTTACCAACAACATGATCGTTATTTATAATTTAGGTAATACCACCAAAAATAGTTATAAACTTTTAAATTCACCACACCAAACAGAAAGAACACGCATCGCGCACTGAACTCGTATCCAAACACCACACAAAACAGCTGTTTTTCTTACAGGTACACTGTTAATTTTATACGCACTACCGCAAATTGCTTTATTTTGAAAAAAAAAATAACAACAACTATATAAACCAACACTGTTGAAAGTTTTGTGTAAGATCGATTATTAAGTTAAAACTGCCGGCGGTAAATTTTTGTTGTTGTTTTCTTTATGAAATTACACTATCGCCTAATACTGTTATCATAAATTGTATAATTGCGGATAAAACCTTACTAAATTACAAATAAAATAAAAATTATACAAATTTTCACGACGGCAAAACATCAATATAAATTTAAAAAAAAAAAAAAACATCGCCACACCATAGACACGACAATAAATGAGAAATTGTAATCATTCGATATAATTAAACAAGTCTCAAAAATGTCTCACAGTCTCAGCACAATCGAATCGTGTCGCCCGAAATCGGAATCGGGAATCATCAACATAAGCGGCAACGAAGTGAACTAAACCAGAAAACATCTGCTGTTGAACATAGCGCGAAACACTAGTATAAAAGTGTGTCTACCGCCGGGACGCCTTTAATCGCATCTGAACTTAACTGTTACTATCCCAAAAAAATGCAGTAGTAACAAGTCGCGGTAGTTAGAGAATAACATGCCGCCGCTGCACGATACATTTTATTTCTTGGAAAAATACACACAAAGTACGCGCGCCCCCACATCGGTCGTTGATTGTCGTCGTTCTCTTCTTCAGAGAGACGAGAAAACCGTGTAGTTAGAGATGTAGTTGATGTGTAGTAGCAGCAGCGTCCTCAAAAACTCCTTCAACAACTTCAAAAGCCCCCCCAAAACAAAACAACATTCGTCGAATCGAATCGGTCGTGTTCCGCGGATATTGCTCCGGCATTCACATCACACACAGCTCCTCCAACCCGTGAGTCAACTATACGAATAAAAAGCTCTTTGCTCTGGCGTTCGCTGTTATGTGCTGCTGTGGTGGGTTTCCTTTCTTTTTTTCGTCGAATATATATACAACCAAAACTCGCTAGTCTGAACAAATAAATATAATAATATAAATGTAATATGTAATGTAATATAATAAAAGCTCTTTAACTAACACAAATGGCTGGATTTTATCATGAAATTACATCAAATTGCAGCGAATAAAAATAAATGAGCAAAAAAAAGCAAATAGGAAAAACTGCAGAAAACCGTGTGCAGCAGCAGCAGCAGAAAAAAAGAAAAAAAATCTTGTGTAAAAATCAAACCACACAGCCTGCCGCTTGCTGCAAGCATCGCGCATCAAAACACGTAGCACAGCTGTGGTGGGAAAGAGTACGAATGAATAACTCATCATCAAAATGTTGAAATTTTTCATGTATTCAAGAGGAATATAATAAACACTGAAACAACTTCCCCGCCTACTGCTGCTCAACTACCTTGTAACATACATCGCATAGCATGTACTGCAATTTTACCGGCTTTTCTTCTTCATACTCCTAAATATTCGCAACCGGCACGGCACTGGCACGTTCAACTTGGTTTGGCGGCGGACAGTTTTAAGCCCCAACCCACCGAAACGGCTGAGAAAACAAATCGGTTGCATGTCGTACAACACACGAACGCAAATTCATCTGCACGCACACACAATCGAATAATCATTCTTCGACAGGGCGAGTATTTGCCTCTTTTATTTTTTTTTTGTTGCCTATTTGTCAGAAGATCCACCAAAGTTGGCTAGGGAACTGTTCTGAAGGTGGTGGTGGTGGTTTAGGTTGTGTGAGTTGAAGCGCTCTGTTTGACTGCCAGCCACTGAATGCAATAATTTTTTTCTAAAGAAAAGAGACAGAAATCGTTGTTATAGCTGGAAGGAAGTGTTAAACGGTTACATAGCATAGAACGAGATGCATACGGTGGCATGCAAGCTATTTGTTTCTCATTTTTTCATGTACCCTTCATTCTACCTTTTCGGCTGCTGGATTAAGTTTTTCATCGAGTTATTCTTTTTTTCCCCCTCAGAATTGAATGAAAGCGTTGCGAAAAAATTGTCACCACCCATTTTTCAAGTGAACCGGTTCTTGGGTAATTGCGATGCCATGCGATGCAATGAAGAATTAAGTGCAGCTGTACAGATAGTGTTTGGTTTTGGTGGGTTTCGTTATGGCTGGCAGAGGTAAATGGTGTGACTGCCATGCCATGCCATAGAAGAAATAGTCATGGAAGCGTTCAAGCGGGTTTGTGTTCAATGCAATAAGAAATAGGGGGAAAACAAAACGGAGAGAATCCGACATGAGAGTTATTCGAAAAAAGCTTTAATTCCGGACTTTTAGGCACACATACAATTATGAATAATAACTGCCGCTCTGCTCTCTCTCTATACTATATCTATAGAGAGCTCTGGGTGGTGTGAATTTGTTTGGAGTTTTTTGGTGGAGCGATTTTGAGATTGGGGTGTTTCGTGTATGGATGCGTATGTGTGTGTAGATAAGTGGGGATTTTTACACGCTTGTAACTACACATGTAGTTTGGTGATTTGATGTAATGCCTGCTCATGTTTTCCTGTAGCACACATGAAATGTCAAGCGTATGAGGGCCTTCATGTGCAATTTATTTGATTTTTCCGTTTTTTTTTGTTTTTTTTTTTTTTTTGCTAATTTCGATATTTCCCCTTCTCTTTCTTCTAGAGCAATTGCATTTCTTTTTCTCGTTAATTGAAGCAATCGGGCGGCCACAAACCCACAATGAGACTGTAGTTTAGTTAGGTATCGTTGTTCTGTTGATGGCGGTAGGGTGTATGGTAGCGGTAGTATAGTAGGTAGTTAAGGTATCTCTTTCCCGTTAATCAATGGTAGATTTGAAAAGAAGAAAAAGCTCACAATCATTCGTCGTGGATGGAAGAACTGCTCAACTGCGGCTGGTAAATGTAATTAATTTCGTATCTAAGATGATAATCATATTTTATGAGGAAAGGTATAACATGGGAGATAATTTTCAAGCAGTCGAGCGGCGGTAGGTATGGATAATTTAATTAACATAAAATGCATACACCTGGGGTACCAATGGGGTATCTATAGTGTGGGTCCTGCTGAACTATTAAACTAAATGGTATTTAGCTGCTGCTTGTTTGTTCATCGATGTTTACATCGTAGCCCCAGCTATTACATACCTACCTACCTACATTTCTGTGGTAGTTACCACCACAACCTACTTCAATGGTTTTGCTCATCTGTTTTGTTGGGACAGAGTGAGGAGGGTTCTCAAATGGTCTTGCCCAGTTTAAGTTGATTTCACTCACAATCTCCACAGCTGATTTGAATGCAAGATTTTAGTTTAGATTCCGTTTAATTGGGTTTCGTTTTGTTTATAATAAATAAATCCTATTTAAATGGTGGCCTCCTCTGTGTGGGGAAACAGTTGATTTTATTCTTCTTAACTTTTATGCTATCAACTTTGTTCCTACTTTGGCTGACATGTCATCTACTTGGGTAATTTGATGGGGGAATGAAACTCTTTTGACTTCTGTTTATTGAAAAGGTTTGTTTGTGTTTAGTTTGGAATCTGTAGCAGCATAGGTAGATATCATCTAGGATGGACGTGTTGGTCGCTTCCATGTTACTGACTTACTGTGGATGGAAGTCAAGTTTAAGCTAGAACCTATCCCCTGATGAGATATGTTGTTGTAATGTCATTGGTACTTGATGATTTTTATGCCCTCTTTTGGTAGATTGTAGATACCGACTCTTCAGCTTTGTAACCATAAAAAAATCGATTTTAACGTTGTTTACCAGCTCTTTTGGCTTCAGTTTGGATTTTTGTGGCTTTGTATGTATCAAGCAATATTTTCGAAAAAAAAAATGTTATGCAAGAGGAAATTTCCACGTTTTTGAAATGAGTAACATCACTAAGCCTAGCTACATTATAGATATGAGATTCGTCTGGATTTTATTGCATACCTCATACGAGGATTTGTATGCAAGAAATTTATGTGAGTTGTTGTTGTTTATTTCTCCCTATACTTTTGTGGTCACTCCATTTCCGATTAGAAGTTTCATTAGGAACTGAAATTTCGATGAGGACTTGAAAGAAAGCAATAAGGTAGGACCTTAAATGGAATGGAGCGACCAAGAACGATAAAATAAGGGCACGAACTAATTCTGCTCGGACTAACAGCATTAAAACCAATATTAAATCCCAAAAAAGTTCCAAATACAGCCGTAGTGACAAAACCTGTATAGGTACCTATAATAGCAAAACCTGTGCAGAACTATTTGTGAAGTTTTTCCATATTAAAATTTCCGTCGTTTATAATTCATAGTTACTTTTTGAATCAATTATTATAAGTAGGGCAAAATAGAGATTCACTAGAAACAGTGTTGCCAGAAAACCTCATGAAAAATGTGATATTTGCGTATTTTTATTGTGCTAAAAATGTGTCCTTTTCGAGAAAGTATCATTATTTTAAATATTTAAAAAAAAAATTACATAGGTATAATGCATATATACACATTGTATGTATACTAAGCAAAGTATTTTGTTAGTACACTATTTACCTGAACAAATATAAGTACAGTCAAGATCGACGCATTGAGGTTTGTTTTTATGTGACCCATAAAAATGTTTACTTTTTTTATGTAAAAGCTTTAACATGACATGCAAGTATTCGGAATTCTGAAATTTTTATAAAAGACTATAAAAAAAAGGATAATGCAATAAATTCTATTGAACCAAATTCAAATACACTTTGTTTATCGAAATTTTTCGAATGACCTCTGGAGAGAAGGGGTATAGGAACCAACTCTATAAATATTCGTATGTTAGTCTGCACTAAGGCTTTCGAAGCATTGTAACAAAAAATTATCTAATAACATTTTTCCAGACATATTTTAAACAGACAAACAATTTTAAGTCTATTTTGGCAATAATTCAGAGATTGTTAAAAGAACTCGACAAGAATGTGGGTTGAGGAAATTATTGGTAACAATTGATAAACATTTACGAGATATTTATGTTATTTTAACATAATTACATAAAAATTAAAAACAATTAGGGGAAAATCGGGTAGCCCCGGACACTTAAATGAATTGCAAAAAAAGTGTGAATAAACAAAATTACTGTCTGTTTTTTAATCTTAAAACAAAACTAGGAACTTCTTCAATCACATTAATTAAAAATTGTTTTTATCATATTACATTGTTTTTTAAGAAATATTTAAAAAATACTTTGGTCTTATTTCTTTGGCGACAGAAAAAAAAGCGGGTAGCCCCGGACATATTGTTATCACTGGTGGCCCAATAGTTTTTTGGCCTTACAAACATCACAATAATACTGAACATCTGAGGAATATATATAAACACAATCTTCATGGGCCCAGTTTTTGCATTCATGACACTGAAGATCCAGTCCTCTTCAAATATTTCTCCACATATGATGCATTCGGTCTCTTGAAAGTGAATCCTCATACCAGTGCTAAAGAGATATGCGCAGAAGTTTGCGAAAGTACTGACAAAAATATAAGTGTTGAAAGAATGAGCCGAACGGTAAGGAAAAGCGGATACCGTAGACGGATTGCAAGAAAAAACCGTGGATAAATAAAACAAATAGGAAAAAGAGAATCGAGTTCGCTAATAAATTTGTTCATGAGGCTCAAAGCTTTTAGGGTACTGTCATTTTTAGCGATGAGTGTAAATTTTAAATATTTAACTCATTTCGGAAACAATTTGTCTGGAGAACGCCAGGAACTGAGTTCAACAAAGAAAACCTCCAACCAACCATTAAACATGGAGGTAATGCTATTATGGTAGGGGGTTGTATGTCGGTGGCTGGGGTTGGAAGTCTTCTTTTCATTGATGGAATGATGGATCAATATGCTTATATCAATATTTTATAGCCTAATATAAGATCCACTGCAGAAAAGTTGGGATTTGGAAATAATTTTGTCTTCCAACAAGATAACGATCCCAAACATTGTGCCAGAAAAACGAAGGAATGGCTACTGTATAATATACGTAAACAGCTGTGAACACCTCCTCAGTCGCCAGACATGAATCCCATGGAACATTCATTAGCAGAATTAAAAAGGTCTTTAACTCAACATAACATTTCAGGCAAAAGTATGTTAAAACAACATCTTCAAGAAGAGTGGATCAAAATAAGTCCCGACTTAACAAAAAAACTTTTGCAATTAATGCCTAACAGACTGAAACGTGTATTAAAATCTAACGGTTATCCAACCAAATATTTAAAATTAATTTATAGTGTTGTATAACTTCGGATATTTTTGTGTGCTATATTTTATGTATATAATTGGAAATGCTTATTTTTTTTTTATTTTTTAATTGTTCTTTTTTTTTATACCATAGATCTAATAAATATGATTTCATAAAATATTTTCTAAGCTGTAAATTTTTTTTATTCTGTCTAAAGTTTCTGGGGGGGGGGGGGGCACCGGTGCAGTTTCGTGCCCACCCGTGCCCCTACCTAGCTACGCACATGCTTATTGGCAAATTCAAAATTTTTTTATATAAATTCCATGAATTTTAATACACTTTAAATGGAACAGTTTTCTCATGCAAATTAAATTTCATATGCGTGCAAAATTGAAACGTTTAAAAATATTCACATCAAACAATCTTGCGTTCATTTCCACAATATGAACTGTTAAAAAAATTTAAAGTTTTCGAGTTCAAATTAAAAACTTGTTTATTTATGATAAAATTTTACTTATCAAACTTATTTAAATTATATATTTCTGTATAAGTCTTTCACTAAAAATATATTAGTGACGAAGGAGTTGATGGTAACTGATTAAACCAACTAATGGCAGAGGCAGACCCGGTATCACCAGTTCGTTCATACGGCTGTAATTTAATAACGAAGAAATACACAATACACCAATACCTCGCTTTGCGTCGTTTCGTTTTGCGTTTTTTCGAAATTGCGTGGCTGCTGAATTAGTACTAATTTTCACTGTGCGTCGTTAGATTTTCGAAGTTGCTATGTTTTGGGTTCGAGTCTTTAATTTTTTTTTTTCTTAAAGATGGCACGACTTTGTTTCTAATTGCGCCATGCCATCAAAACTCGGGGATTCCCTTCTAACTGAAAATCAACGCAATTTTAAAACAGTTTTATTTTCACTTTGTTTTGCTAATTTTAGAGTTCAGTTTCAATTAGTGTGTTGTGCTTTTTTTTAAAAGAGAATAATAAATTTTTATAAATTTTTACGGGTTGTTTCTGGTTACAAAAAAGGTAAATATTTTTCCAATTTATTTATTGGCAGAGTTATATTTTTTTTGTTTACATACACTTGTAAGTTTTTTAGCCAAATGAGTGGAAAGGGCGCTACTGGTAGAATTACCAAAAAAAAAAAAAACTATCAGCTTGGAGACAAAATTAGATATTCTGCGACGATTTGATAAGGGAGAGAAGGCTGTGGAGATAGCAAAGGCTGTTGGTCTGGCTGCAACAATTGTCAGAACAATTAGAGATCCAGATGACCCGTACAAGGAGTGCTTTGATGATCAAAATGGAGTCCTTGCTTTCTATTTGGATTGAAAATCAAGTTGCGCAGAGAATACCATTAAGTAAAATGGTAATTCAGACGAAAGCAAAAAGCTTATTTGATGACATAAAAAGTAAAGCAGTATCCAACGATAATGCTAGTGGTAGTAATACAGACAAGAATGAAACATTTGAAGCTACTCAGGGCTGGTTTGAGAGATTTAAGGTTCGAGCAAATCTGCACAGCATTGCTCTTAAAGGCGAAGCAGCTAGCGCTGATATAACTGCTGCAGAGCGCTACCCGACAGAGAAAAAATCGTTAATTCATGAAGGTGACTATGATCCGAAACAAGTCTTTAATGTTGACGAGACTGGGTTATTTTGGAAACGTCTACCTAACAGAACTTTGATATCTAAAACAGAAAAATCTGCGCCAGGATTTAAAGCTAGTAAGGATAGACTGACTCTTCTTCTTGGTGGTAATGCAAATGGTGATTTCAAATTTAAACTATTTGTCATTTATCAATCAGAAAATTCAAGAGCTATGAAAGGTTGTTCAAAGAATCTGCTTCCTGTCCAATGGCGAGCAAACAAAAAAGCATGGATGACAGCATCATTATTTCAAAACTGGATTTCAACTTGTGCTATTCCAGAAATTAAAGCTTATTGGAACAAGGAAAACTTAAACTTCAAGGCTTTGGTCCTAGTAGACAATGCTCCTGGCCACCCAGTTTATGTTGATGATTTGTCAGAAAACGTGAAATTTGTATTTTTGCCGCCTAATACGACATCAGTTATTCAGCCGATGGATCAGGGAGTAATATCGACTTTTAAAAGTTATTACCTTCGGCGAACATTTAAACTTCTTTTAAGTGAGACTGATGCACAAGATAAGCCTACCATGCTAGAGTTTTGGAAAATGTTCAACATTATGAAAGCCATAGAAATTATTTCCGATTCGTGGGAGGAGGTTAAACCATCTTGCATGAATGGTGTTTGGCGCAAAATATGGCCTGAATTTGTTCACAGAATATGCGCTGCAGAAGTTGATGGTACACCAGCTGTTCGTCATGAAATTTCTAATTTAGCTAGAGAGTCTAATTTTGAAGGTATAGAGGAGACTGACATAAATGAATTGCTAACCTCTCACAACCAAGAATTGTCTAATGAAGAACTATTGCAACTGGAATTGCAATTTGCTGATGAAGAAGATGACAGTGACCGTTCAATAGAAATCTCCGAAGAACAAAATTTAACCTCCAAACAAATTTCCAAAGCGATGTGTTTGATTGACGAAGCTATGGAGATTTTTTTAAAAATCGATCCTGACAGCGGAAGGAGTTTTAAAGTGCCCCAGGCGGTAGCTACGAATATCAATTGCTACAAGGAAATTTATTTTACGTTGAAGAAAAAAGCTGTTCAGCAAACATTGGACCATTTTTTTGTGAAAGAAAGCCGACTTACGACAACAGCCACTATCGCCTCATCAGACAGTGATTAATTTTTATATAGTTTTTTTATAAATTATTTGAATATTTTATTTTGTTTTAATTGAATGTTTTTTTTTTTTTTTTTTGTATGTATGTAATAAAATTTTATATTATTTTTGTTTTTTAAATGTTTACTTTGTTCAATTTTCTTTTTAAAAAGTAGTATTTTCGTATCTCTGGAACTAATCTTCGATCTTTACATGGTTTGCTATAGAAAATCATAATTCACTTTGCGTCGTTTCAATTTGCGTCGCGAATGCTCCAAAATTTTGTTTCTGTCACCTTTTCCAAATTTGCCTGAAATTTTTCAATAATTATTATTAAGTGAAAACGGGGCAGAATTTCGACAGTGTGCCCTTTGTTAATATACTCTACCACCTCTATTCAAAATTTAGCTTTTAGAAAGGTATTCAAATAAGTAAACATAGGCGAAATACCAAAATTAAAAGAAAACTTTTAAGTTGCGAAAAGCAGACTCCAGACTCGAAATGTGAACGAACTGAAACAATGAAACAAAGCTACAAAAACAAAATTAAATTTAATTCTGTTGACGATCGAAGTGAAGGCGTTTTGCTTTCAAAACGAACAACAGCCCAGTTATTATTGAAAATCCAAATGCATTTACCCATCGGCCATCATACTGAACGTCAAAGTATTCAGTGTGAATTATTTTCTCATTTCAAAGTGAATTGTTAATTAAATTAAAGCTTTTTTCAAACCCGTTTTTGGAGAATCTTTCAATTTAAATATGTTTTCGTCTGATTTGATAGAAAATTAGTTGAATGAAACGAATTCAATCAAATACAAGATACAAAAATTCTGCAGATCGCAATCGATCTGTGGCAAATACTGTTTACATTATGAAGAAATAAATATGCGTTGTTTTTAAAATAATTCTTAAGTAATTATATTAGTTATAACCTGCTTCACATGAAAATCAGAGATTCAGTATATGTATTTAAGCTTGAATTCGTTTAATCGGAACTTCGTTGTTAGAAGGGACCAAAAATATCTGGTTTTTTGAAAATTTTAAACGCAAATTGCTGGGATAAATAAAATAATTCTTAATATTCTCTGTTGCAATTTGTCGGAAAAAAATTTGCGAAAAATATTATTTGTTTGGCTAAGTTCTTTATAAAAAAAAATAAGTAAAACATTATTTTTCAAACAGTTTTTTACGACACTCCTCAATTGAAAAAAATTTAAAGAGTTCTTTCAACCATTTACTAACCACTCTATAAAGTGAAAGACTAAATTGACTTCTCATATTTGCTCGAAACAAATAGCCAGCCTTAAAACGTGCTATTTTCGGCTAGAAAAATATAAAGCCCAGCTGGCTTTATATTTTTATTGAAAAAGAGTATCAAACTCTCGCACTTGCTTTTCTAGCTTCAAAACTATTATCGGTCACGAATAACACGTGAAGTAAAAAGTTATAACTGTTTCGGTTCCTGGTTGTTGACAAGGCGCCACATTTTGATGATGTGACCTTAGTGGAACGACCGCTTCCCTGCCCCTCCCCGAAACGAATCTGTCTATTCCTACGTATTAGTCATCAAAGATTCTTGGAATTTGACATGTCAGGAATTTCAAAAACATCAAATACATATAACAAGGTCTCCCACATTGAAACTAATTGAATTAGAAAGTCCAGCAAGAAAATAAGTTCCAGTTGCAAAACAGCATAATTATTCCTCAGTCAACTCAAATAGTTTTCGAGATAAAATGCCAGTTGGCTACTGTACTCCGAAAATAGACCCACGGCCTGATGAATGGAAGCACAAAACTACAAAAAGGTTAAATTTCAAATCAGTTGTTGTGACTCTACTCTACGTGGAGCGCAGATACCATGATGAATGAGTCTCAATGCCTACAAGTGGATACAATCTTTGGAAAACCATAAGATTTTACTCCATACTACAATGACACCTATCGCTGTCACCTTATCAATATCGAGGTGGTAAATAAGTTAAGCATAAGTGTTAAAAAAAGGGTATCAATCTCCTGGGGACTGACCAAAAGGGATGGCAGTATTAGAGAATGTGTTCATTACTTCAAGCTCAATGCAGTAACTACTCCGGACAAGTATCCACTTCCATAGCATTTATCACTCCCACTAGGGTTTAACAACTATAGGAGGCGATTTGCAGACTAATAATTGACTGGAAACACGGTAGCTCTAGAGCCGTTCGAACAGTCCACTGAAAGGTGATGTGCTCACTTTAGAAATTTTTTACATAAATTCGTTTTCTTAAATTAATTTTGTATTATTATTTTCTGAAACTCCGAATGCTTTTTGAAAATGTCAAATTTTTCAAGTTTTCGGACAAAAATAAAACTAAATTTCTCAAAGTGTTTACGATAATTTTCTGCCATTCATAGTAAAAAAACTAACTGCGGACCTCCTTATTCTATATTTATTTTTTTCTTACATTTTTGGTACATTTACTTTACCAATTGACCTCCTCTATTGCAAAATCCCATATAAAAATGGAGTTTTATAACCTAGATGAAATCATTGGGTATTCTGTTTAGCTTTGTCATTTCATTTGTATTGCATAGAAAAAATGATGGTAGAGTTAAATGGATTGGACACCCATGTATAATATTAACAGTTATTTTGATTCTTACATGTGCGTCTGTTCGTTCACCTGTGTGCACGATAACTCGAGAGCGCGTTTATTTAGAGAGGTAAAATTTTGCACACCTGATTTTAAAAAGAAAGATAAATTCAAGTTTAAAAATGGAGCAAATCGGATAACTCCTTCGTGGGGTTGCCATACAAAAATTTCATGTTAAACTATACATATATTTCGACAATGCCTCAGAACGCGTTAACGTACAGAGCTGAGATTTTGTGTGTGGCGTTTCAAACAGTAAATATAATTTCAAAAAATGAATTAAATCCACCATGTGTGCCATATAAAAATGAATGTTCTTTACGTCTACTGTGAAAACGATCGATCATAGACGTCTTGTTTTTGTACTGTAAAATTTGTCAGAATATGAAATCCTATGAAATTGTTTATAATCATTTTTACTGCCCGACAAACCTTTCTAGACATACCTAAGTATATACGAAAAACCACTTCAAAAATCAAACTTGCACACAGAGGTGACCATACGAAATTACATGCGAGCATTCATATAGAGCAGCGTTTCTCAACCTGTGTGCGAGATTGTTAAATGTGTCACGAGATTTTCCGAGTTTTAGTAACTTTGAAAAAGTATTTATATTGCTCCAACGGTTTCTAAAAAAATAATCTTAAACTCAATTTTCGATATCACGCAGAATCGAAGAATTGTCTTCAGTCTTGAAATAACAAATTTTCGACCATTTCGAATCTCAGGACAGTAAACTGTAGGCACTTCATATTGATGATATCAGTGGAAAATCACAGCTTCTTGCATTTATTAGATTTGTTGAAGATCAACAATTTTTGAATAACTATCTTTTCTGCAAAAATTTGAAAAGCACAACGAAAGGAAAGGACATATTTGAGCTTGTTAAGGAAGATATTTCAAGCTTTAGTTTGCTATAGAAAAACTGTGTTTGTGTTTGCACAGACGGATACCCATCAATGTTGGACAACAAAAAAGGATTTATCACACTTGTGCGCTAAGAAAATTCGAATATTATAAGCATCCATAGAAAATCTCTTGTTTCACCATCATTAACTCCAAATATGTCGGCTGTTATGAATCAAGTCATTCAAGTAGTCAATTTCATCAAAAGTCGACCGCTCAAGTCCCCCTCAGCTATGCAACGCAATGGACTCCGACTAAAAAGCTCTTTTAAATCACACCGAAGTGCATTTACTTTTAAACGGAAAGGTTTTGAAATGACTCATACAGGTGAAAGCAGAGTGACTTAAAGTTCAATTTCTCTCGGAAATGTTTGAAAAGCTGAACACTCTGATCTTAAGTCTTTGAGGACCATCTGAGAATATCATCACAACAACAGCAAAATTGATGTCATTTGAAGTAAAATTAGAACTGTGGAAATCTGAAATATCAATCGAAAATGAAAATTGCAGACGAAATTATAAGTACCCTTAAAGAACTTCAAATCACATTTAAGTGCTACTTTCCTTCGCTTTCAGTTGCAGTATATTAATAGTAAATCAACCCATTTGTAATGTGGAAGACACCAAATTTGACAATAACAGACAATAACAGGTCATTGAATTGAGAAACGATAAGTTTTACCGTTCAACGTTCTACGAGAAAAATTTGGATGAGTTTTAGCTTTCAGTTGAAAATTTGTACCCTGAAATCAGCTTGAAAGCCATTGAAATTCTTTAGCGTTTTGTGTCTTCATGGCTTTGTGAATTTGGATTTTCAGAATTGATAGAAATCAAGTCCAAAAAACAGGAAACACTTTTAAAAATTGACGATGAGATGCAAACTTGTCTGGCAACTTTTGAACCACGTTTTGATTTAATTTGTTCAAAAAAACAGGCTCAGCACTTTTATTGAATAAATTTCGCAAAAAAATAATTTTTTTGTTTTTTTATATTTTTTATTTTCAGGTGTACTGCAAAGAATTCCAGATATTTTACGGTGCCGTTGCCGTCAATCAAAGAAGGTTGAGAAACATTGATCTAGGGTATGATAAGAATATTGGTCTTAGACCAATTCTAGGTTTTTTACTTATTTTACATACCTTACTTCCTGTTAAAGTTGCAAGAAAAAATGTTGTAGATTTTGTAAATTGACTGTTACCATGTTTGCTGCAGGGTTAAATTACGATTCAATCCAGGTTCAACTCCATGTATACGCAATTCAAGTTGAAACTGCAACTGGGAGTTGGACTGAACCGGACCACGTTTTGCTGGCGTAGTCTATTCTAAAACGCAGATTGGGTGGCTAGTCGAGTTAACTCGACAGTGTTATTAGATTATAATTGCAAGTTTATTTTGTTTATTTAATCAAACATTTATAACTTTTATGGCTCTAACACAAAAAAGAAAAAAACACCATAAATAAGATGTCCTGTTTAACTGTCACTTCAACTATATTTGGATCCGTCCACAGCTCAGTCTTTCAACCCTGCGTACGTATTCAAATACACGAGTCGAAAACTAAACTCAATCTCGACACTTAATCTTTCAATTCTGCGCATATTACATAAGTTATGATGCCTTAGTGCATACGGTCCTCAATCTTTTGCTGCATTTAAGAAAAACAAGTCAATCATTTCTTGCTTTTAACATATTTCTTTTTTCTGTCGGGCGAACTCACTTTGAAGGAGAAGAGATTAGTCAACGCAGTTTGTTATGGTCGTAGCATATTGCCTATAGCAATATGCTACACGACGGCTAACAGCAGCACCTAGCGTGAGCCACACGACGAACGTACAATTGTCGAGACTCGACACACGTTTCGAGTCTAATGGACCGAGCACCGAAATCGAATTTCCGGAAAAGGGAAGAAGAAGAGTGTGGCCTGACTTTTTCCGCGTTTTTGCTGGGCTGTCAAGAAAAGTGATTTTGGTTATGAAAAAGTAATGAAGTTTTGAGTCCTGAATAATTTGTTATCTTCGGAAGGTGAAAGAAAAAGGGGTGTAGTGATAAGACGGGATAGAATAAGACACCCTAAGCGGCAATTACAAAAAAGACAAAAAAAAATCCAGAACGGGGCAAGGATTACCGAAATAAATCTGGAACAGAGGCGAGATTGAGAAGCTGATTAGCGTGGAAGAAGACAATTCACTATCATTAGGCATCTGACGGCATATGGAAGAAAAGGGAAATGAATTCTCTTTAATCAGGTACTGTAAAGAAATAACCTTTAGTATTTTTGGCATAAAAAGTCTCCGCGGAGGCTATACGCGAAGTCACGCAGACCCAGCACGCAAACATCGCACAGTAGTGAGGTAGCAAGCTAGCGCTCACACTTACGCCGGAGGAGACACAATATGAGGCCACCCAAACCTTACACTTAAAGGAGGGCAAAACGTTCAAGCAAAGTAAACCTACACGAGGGTGCTGCCGATGACAAAGGCCTGAACGTCTTATACCAGCATTGTGCCTACGAAACCAACACTATTGAAATCACAAATGAAGACGAACTCAAACAAAGAATGAGCAAAGCCAACTCTTATCGAAACTCGTACAAGTTAAGATTATGCCTCATGATTAGTAAACATATAGGCAATTTCGAATTTTTGAAGATTTCCAAGAGAAAATTTTGATACTCAGCTCATAATGATAGACATACATATAATTTATATTTGACTAAATCCGCTTATATATTATATTTAACTAAATGCCCTTATAAATCATATTTAACTAGATATACCTTAAGTCTTCGAAAGTTTTTTTTGTAGAATAGATACTCACCCTATCATTGGGGATGCATAATCATAGTTCATTATATACCACGTAATTAGTTTCAAACTCACAGGTTAAATATATGCCACATGATTAGCAGGTATATGTACACAAAAATATGGTGTTTCATGCAATTTAAGCTTTTGAAGATTTCCGCCAAGTGTTTATTCATCTCCTACTTAGATATAGGATATTTCTGAATTTGAATTAATTTTGTGAAGAAAATCGCAAACTATGTATCTATACCTCGTCACGATAAAGATTATTTCGGAAGTTGAATTATTTTTATAAAGAAAATGGCAGACTATATGTCTGCTTCGTCATTATTATACATATATACCGAATCGGGTTCGATTATTTAACAGTAAGGTTTGATGCTTACTTTAACATCGGACGTATAATGCTAATAAACATAATATTGTGAAGAATCTGCATTTAAGTACTTACCTAATCATTTAACGTACTGTGTTCCGAAGAAAAATATATGTCATTGTTGGTAAGCTGAATCACGAAGATAGGGTATAGCATGATGTGATTTTCGGGTAATTATCTTACACATTATGTAGTATAGATATATAGCCAAAGGCCAGAGTGATGTTACGTATCATATACATAGTTCCGAGTCAGGTGAATTGTGAAACAATGTAAAGGAAATCCCATGCGGACTTTGCGGATAGGTTTGCTTCCTACATTTTTATATTTTTATTTACAGAAACACGGTTACTCCAGGAGGCCTTCATGGAGGACAGTTCTGGACAAGGTAATTAAGAAAAAAAAAATAACTCTGCTTGGGATTTGTCTCCAGCTTCATTCCTGTAATATTCTTAGGTCTTCATGTGAATTAATTAATTATTAGTCAGGTTTAGTAAATTTCCTTATGGCAGGTTAGAATTTGAGATATGAAAGCTAATAGTCTACGGGGGTGAAATTAAGCAACTACATGTAGTAGTTATAGATAGATTGCTCTGCTTATGTATGGACAGTAATAGCAATTTGAATAGAGATATTACAACGTAATGGAACGCTAGAGTTTTAATTTTCCTATCACTTTCCTGGAGCCCTCTCACAAAGGATGAAGGTCGTCTAGGCTCGCCTAGTCTCTCTCTCTTTGCAGGTCAATAAGGGACTTTGGACGCTTGTGCCACCCAAAGTCAATGGGAGGATCGGGCTTGGCAAGGAAGGCATGCCATCTGCGCCTTCCATGGAACGTAGGTAAGTGACGTAAGGGTCCCTTCAGGACCGAGTGTGTGCTAGGCTTGTTGTAAGTAGGCACGAAATTTTTTTGATTATGGGTGATGACCAGCGGCAGGTTATTTCGGGAACTCCCCCACACTCTCCGTCACCCTTAGCCAAGGTGCTAGCGTGCCGCCCTGTGCTATCGCTCTCATCGAGTGATCTGTCACCTCATTCTGGCAGTTTGGACTTCACGTCCTGACCAGTCACTCCTCAACATACTACCATAACAAGTTTTGGAATCAATCAATGACGTATGAACGTGATCAGTTCATACATTATGTCACGATCTGATTAAAGATAGGCTGAAAGGAATGTTAAGAGAGGAATGAACCCAATGGAATCTAAGTGCACGGCGTCCACGTTAATTGAAGGAAATCAACATTTTTGGTTTCAATAATTGTTTTATCAGCGCTTAATTAGGAATTGAAGTATTTCTTAAAATACAAGCAACACCAAAAGTAAAATAATGTAAGAAAGGTTCGCATATCAGAAAGAAATTCTGTTCTGAAAACCATTTTGGAGCATCGCGAACATTCGACTAACTTTGTTCTCGTATATTTTGTAGTTCTATATGGACCTGCAATTTTAGAGTAGGTGCCAATACCTTGATGAAAACGAGCTGATGACACTGAGAATGATTCACGATAGAGTTTCGAAAAATTCATAATCATAGGTAAGTATGTATATATCATCATCATACGTATGTATATAATGTCCACATAATAGGTATATGTAAGAAGATTTGTAAATACCAAGATGCTGCAAATTACGGACACAACGTTTGTGCTAAATATTTGGAAAATTACGCAACCAAAAGAATCTATAGCTACTTGAAGATAAAAAAATGTATCGACTGCATAAAATGGGATAAAAAAAACCAACAGACCAATATCGTACAGCAGAGAGTGGTAGAAGTTGACATGATGTGCAGAGCTGACAGCAGGAAATGTCCTGAATATACATTTAATATTAAATGCTTCAAAACTAAAAAGAGAGTGTAGTGCTATTCTTTTATTAGTAAGAACTGTAAAGAAAAAAAACCTCAAAATTTGAACATTGTACAGAGCCCCATCTGAAAGCATTCACAACTTTCTTGGTTATCTAGATGAGGATCAGAAAAAATTAATAATAACTTAATACTAATTTCGCATAGAAATTGCACTGTGCATAACTACATTAATATAATACACATAAATGGAAATAAAATTATAAACGTAATCAATTGTGACAATGCTAAAAGAACAACAATGGAATCATCAACTGTAGTCGATCTTGTGTGAAAAATTTAAGAAAATTGTATTAGAAATCATTCGAAACATACACAATATGATAATGCAAGTTTTTATGGATATCATACACCAAGAAAAGACTGAAAGTATAGTAATACAAACATAATGCAGAAATACAGGAAGCAACGAAAGTTGGTAGATTAATTAGTCAGAAGAACCAAAACTACGACAGATCAGGTCCGAAGGCCGGATGATATTCTGAATGAGACAAAACAGAAAGAACCTGTTAATGAAAAATTAAATTACAATGCTTTTTTGTTGTCTTCCCTGGAAAAGAAAATATTTTAAATATTTTTTATAACGAAATTAGTCAGAAATTCAATCAATCAATAATTATATTTTACCTCATTTATACATAGATTAGTACAATGAAAAGTACGGATAGGTTAGCACAAAATAAAATTAAAATAAAAAGAGAGAATAAATAAATCATAATACTTACAATATATCAGAAAAATAGTAAAAATAGAAAGGGAAAGAAAAGAAAAACGTATTGGAAAGATAAAAAGAAAAAAGTTCGATACAATCAGCTAGTAATTAGTAAAATAAAATTCACTGATAGAAGTAACACTCTGTGCATGGGGGTAGGGAATTCCAAAGGCGTGCAATCTTGACAAAGAAAAATCCCTCAAGTATGGATGAATTGAAACGTGGAATTAGAAGTTTACGTCCTCTCAGGGACTGCAGAAAATTGACGTTACAAAACAGATACTCTGGCTCACCTGCGCGAATAAGATTATATCGAAAAATCAGTGCTTTACCCTTTAAGTACTCATCTAGGTACAACCCAGAATCAATGATCTGTACCTAAAGAGAAATATGATCAGAACGATGCAAACCGAAAGCAAACCATATACAGTCGTTGAAAGCAACCTCAAACCTTCGATTGGAAACCGAGTCTAGTCTCAGTATATTAGACTACCATAAGCAAAAAGAGGCACCAAAACTGTGCAAACTAGTCTCAAACGCAAATCGAGGGGAAATATATTTGCAAACAGCCACAGTCTCCTAAGTCCACCATAAATTTTGTTTACCATAGATTTGATATGATCTCAGCATCTCATACGATTATTAATTTTCATCCCCAAATTTGTTATACAGTTTACATAAGGTAGTTCCACTTTATTAAGCATATTACGTTCGGAATTAAAGATGGCTGTACATTGGGATTTATTGGGGTTAAGTTTCAGTTGAATATCGATTGTTCACCTGATAAATTTCTGAGAGATCATCATTTATTCAGCAGATACAGTCCTCAATCAGTCCACCAGGTCTACATAAGTACAGCTGCACATCATCTGAATACAGGTGTAATTGAACATCATGCACCACAATCATTAACGTAGAGACTAAAGAGAAGTGGTCCTAAGACTGAACCTTGAGTAGCTTCACATGTTAAATGCATTCGGGAAGAGGAAACTCTTTTTATGACCACCATTTTAACAGCAGAAGAGGAGAAATAAAAGTGTGCATATAACTTATGCAGCAGCTTTTCATGTACAACACATTCAAATGCCCTTGAGAACTCTAACAAAACAATCACTTCAAAATCTCCCTCATCTAGAGCCGCATGACCGTAGTTAGTGACCTTGAGTAATGCAGACTCACAGCTGTGTCGTGCATAATAACCAGACTGATATTTCGCCAGAAGATCATTTCATGTTACATAATTTTCAATCTGGCATCGAATAAGGTTTCCAAGGCTTTGGAAACAAAACTGAGAATGCTGATGGGACGGTAGTGTGCCAGCTGAGTAGCAGAAACTTTTTTTAGCAATAGGAAAAACATTAGCTATTTTCCATACTGTTGGGAATTGAGATGCAGTTAGACAAGTGCTTATGATGTGCCGAACATACGGAAAAATGTAAAGTAATAAGATCTTGAGAAAACAAGGATTTATTTCATCACAACCAGTATCATGGGGCTTGATAGATTATATCTATTTAAAAAGTTCATCATTCTCTACATACCGGAAAGAGAAACTAACACTTTGTTCACGTAAAGTAAGAAAGGACATAGTTATTGTAGAATTAATAAATTTGATGCTGGACTTGCAGTAAAATGCCGGTTAAGTTCCTCAGAATCAAAAGGATATTCAGGGTTGACATCAGAATAAATGGTAGTTCACTTCAAGTCTCCCCACAAGGTTTTGGAAAGTAAGCTGACATCTTTTTACCTCCTTACCTTATCCTCAAAGATTTAATATCTCGAGCTATTAGGAATACTAATAATGGAATCTCCATGTATCGAAGCCCTGTAAAATCACTTGAAATGGAACGGAAAATAAAAAAATTGAAAAAAATTCACCATCGGGTGAATACGGGATAACAGCTGAGAGTTTTCTAATGATATCAGCTTTAATTATGGACCAATTTATCGACTTAATCAATAAAATGTTTGAAATAAAGAATTATCCAGACTGTCATAATAGAACCATTTCTATTCGAATATATAAAAATGGCGATAGTAGCAACCTTGACAATTACAGGCCAATTCCGTTACCTAGTGTACATTATATAGTAAAATAATAGAAAAATTTGTAGATAAACCACAAACAGTTTTTACTCAGCTCCAGAGGATTTGATAGAAATCAGTTTGGATTTCAAGAACAAAGTGGTACTCAAAATGGCATAATCGAAGCTATGAACGCTATCAATATAAATGGGGTTTTGGAGGAGATAGGAGTACGTGGCGTCAACAAACACTTATTCCGCACATATTTAACAAACAGAACCGTCAGAATTAAAATCCAGAAGGGACATAGCTCCCCGCTAATAGTGATTGATGGAGTACCACCGGGATCCATACTAGGTCCCATTGATGTCCTGTGTGTTTTATTTACGTCAATGCGTCATTGCATCGATTCTTCGTATAATTAGCTATTCTCATATGTAACAAAAAAGATAAATTAATTTATTTTTAACTAAAAGAGAGACACGTTGTTTTTTTTATTTGGTATTAAAATTAATAAAATTATTCTTGGATTGCTTATTTATTTATTTATTTTTTTTTTGACAACTATAGTATTATTTCTATTTGTTAATCCTTTTTGCTATATACGTATATTTACTCGAAAGTTTTTACCCAGGCTTCAAAATATTTACATAGACTCGAAAATTGTTTACCCATAATGTGTATGTTAACTTCCAGGACTAGAAAATGTTGACAGTTGAATGCATTTCCCCTCCCGAACAAAAATTAACATTTTTACACACGGTAAAGTGGATAAAAGTTCATTCTTTTCTTTTATTTGTCATTTGAATTATTTCATTTGGTTGTCAGATCGATTTTTTAAAAAAATAAAATAAATAAAAGAAGCCCAATTTTTTTAAAAAAATTATAAATTAATAAAAAAAAATTATAAATTAATAAAAAAAATTAATCTTGATTTTTGACAGATGACAAATTTACGTAGATTTACCCAGGCTTTCCTCATAAGTTGTCTGTTAACTTTTTTCATTCTCATCTAGTAGTATCCGCTCTACCAAAAGAAAGTTCTTAGTTGATTTTTTTACTAAGGCTTTATTACATAAAAGTAAACATATATACCTATAGATCAGACTAGATAACTGACATGTATCTAAATATACTGTCTGATCTCCTGTTTCATGTGGCACGAGTTTGATTTCAGAAAGTATTCTCTCACTTTCAACACTACCAACGATAGTAAACTGGCACGAAATTAAAATTATTTCGGAATATACTTATATGCATGTCAAGGGGATTTACCTAATTTACAACAAAAGTATTTGGGACTATTTGTATTGTTGAATTTTAATTATGAGTCGAAGAAAGTGTTTTTTATTTTACAAGGCTGTTTTGGTAGGACAGTTTTGATTACAAAGTTACCAGTTCTCGAAATACCGCTGAACCTCAAACAAGTTCTCGTTCCCAATTGTTACAGTTCAGGGGGAAAGTATGCTGTCACGGAAAGAGACAGGAATATGAAAGTGGTTGAACTATCACGGAAAGAGACAGGAATATGAAATTGGTTGAACTAAAAATGCATTTTTAGTTCAACGAGCAGTCCATTTATATACATGTCAGCGGACTAGACCCAGCTTCTACAAAAGCAATTCCAATTAAGAGTACCTACTTTGATCCATAATAAATTTGCATATTTTATGACATTTCATTTTTATTTGTACTGTCTACAGTGTTTCTGTTTTATGTTGCTATATTTTACTCTATCTGATATATATAAGAAACATAAATAATGCACAACTGTAAACAGAATTGCGGATGACACCAATCTGTTATACAAAGCTAGTAATGGAGTTCCATTGCATTCAATGATTGACTAGAAAGAAATAAACTTACTACAAATATAAATAAAACAAAATATATACCTAGTGTTCCAACAAAAATCTTACGGTTGATAATAAGCTTAGGTTTTTTTTTAATGTTGCCGAAGCTCAGGGGATACCGCATGATGCCGTAACACACCCACGGCAGGAAAAGAAGAAGGGGTATAGGGGTTTGAGAATTATTGGGTTGAATAAAGTAGGTGACTGTGTGCATTACGCTTGAATGTTACTGGCTCATATAGCTGAGGGGAAAATCGGAGGATGGTAAACTGTTCCACATTCGTACTGCTATGTTGCTTATGAAAGATTCGGGGAATTTCACGGTACGACCGAATGCGATTTAAAGTGTGTGAGGGTGAGCTTGGGCTATAGCTAGTGTGGTGCACATAGGAAGAATTCTTCAAGGGATCAGTCTGGAGATTTCGTCAGAGCAATAGTCATAGAAGTAGCGTATAAAAAGAGATATACATCCGATATTACGCCCGTGCTCTAGAGAATCTATAGTTGCAATTGATGCATCGCTAATAAGTCGGAAGTCCATTTTTTGGACATTGTTTAACTCTGGGACAAACACATTCATCAAATGCAAGACAAGACCATAACATTAGTTGGAGGTTTGAGAAAATGCTGTAAACTCTTTCAAGACATACGTCGAATATAATTTATAATGCACATCTAATGTCTAACATCAAATATGGAAACTTGGTTATGGTCACATACTGGTCACATACTGGAGAACACCAATGAAACAAGTTTATGAGATTGCAAGGCATTTTAACATAATGCAAATAATATATATAGAAAAACTCAAATTCATATACAAAATACTACTACACGTATTAACGAAACTAGTATAAGATATATCACCAACTCTGATATGTATGCTCACAATACCAAAAAAAAAATTATCTAGGAATAACCACTTAAAGAACTTAACGAGGAAGGCAAAGGTAAATAGTGCTGCTCACTTATATGTAAAATGGACTTAGTGGTGCCGATTTTATTTCTGCTTTAGAAAATAATGAAATAAATTAATCTTCAAATAAGGATACCGAAAATAAATTATGTTCACTACATCTACATCTTTTATAAAGCTACAACATAGTATACTGAGGGTACACAGTAAAACATTTGCACAATTTTTGCTACAAAGCTTAGGTACTCTCCTTAAAATGTAGGACATATTTGTTCATTTTTTACAGTGTAGCTAAGGAGGATAGTAATAGATCAGTAAATATTAAGTAGTAAAAACAAAAAATAAAAAAAAATAAAACAAAGTGTAGATATTGTAAAACTTTGAAATTTAACTTTTATTTTGTAAAATATGTGGGAGACTTGCAAATTTATTACAATTATATACACATGAAGTGTATGTGTGATAATAATAAATAAATAAATAAATGAAAAAATAAATGAAAAAAATAATAGTAGAGAGATCTACAAAAACTTCTTTTAATTTTTTCCTAACTTGAAATGGAAGTGAAATATTTATAAATAAAAGATTCAACCACACCACGACCAATAGTTATAAACATTGCATGACTTTCAAGATCAACATTGATTTTGAACAAAAATAACTGGACTGCAATGAAAAATAAATTTTGATACAGGTGGCTCCCAAGTGCCTTGAGAGCAATTCTCTCCTAGCTGATAAAGTTAGTGTTAGGTTCAGAGGGTAAATTTCTTCCTCTTGAAGCTTAAACTCTGGTTATATCAGCGTGAATTTGTTTAACCGAACACAGAGAAATCATCTATTAAAAATCCTGATATCGTACCGGGCTTTAAAATTGACCTATTTCAATAGCTAATAAAATTGCTCTACGCGAAAAAAAAACATTTTAATAATATTGACTGCCCTCCAATAATTTTATACTGAAAGTCCAATATCGCATCAACTAATTACGCCGACCGCCTCAAGGACTTTTCATGTGAATAATAAATTCTGAATATGTAACTCCTCAAAACTATCAAATCAACTGCATATACCTATCTCCGTGACGTACATACACATATCTACAACTTACCTATATATTTCAAAATAAAATAAATTTAGAGCCGATGTAAAAAATACCTCAAAAGTAATTAATTAAATTTTACAATTTAATTTCTTTAACTAGATTTGAACGTCATACTCGAAGGGCATTTGTCAAATGCGTGCCACACTCACTAGATGGAAAAACATACTTCTAAAAATTTATTCATTTTCCTGTTTTCCTGAAAGTTATGGCGCAATATCATAGACAGCCATTACGAAAAACTACACAAGTGCATGATAAGATTATCAATATCAGTGTGGAAATTATGCAGGCAATTGATTGGTCACCACTCATTTAATGATAAAATAATAAAACGTGAGACGCCCCTAATACTAAGGTTCGATGGTGCAATACCAACCATGGCACTATATGCGGAATTACTTAAGTCTACGATGAATTCTAATGGCTGTTATTTATCGGACATCTTAAGTGTACAACAAGACACATGTGATAAGATGTTCTCAAGAAAATGCCACAAATTACGTTGCGTGTATACGTAATACGCGCTAAACGCAGGTAATTCAATTGCAGAGTTTATCACTGGCGATTGCCAATAGAAATAGTTCATATGAAAGGTCAAAATGGTTAGATGTTATGAGTTAAGCGACATTTTTTTCACCTAAATTGCGTATTTGATCAGTAAACAGTTGGAAAATTTACGATGACAAATAATGTGAAATACTGCAAGTCCTTCATTTCGAAGGTTTTAGACGACCGCCGGATGTGAGATACGATTTGACCTATTTTGGAAATCAAGAGGGTTTTCAAGTTAAGATCGCTTCTACAAATATCGATTAGAATGGAGAGGAAATTATTACTTATATAGAAGTGGATAACATTTGATGACTACCTCTGATTTTTCTTTGTTTGTGGAATCAAGGTTCTATAAGGAGATACCATATGCGATTTTTATATGACATTCACAGTTTGACAGGTCACGATACAGAGGACTAATTAGAGAAATGTTTAGTCTCATAAACATACGAAATTACAGAATATTAGTGGTAAAGGTACCTAAATTTTAACTGTGGATGTATAAAAGAGTCAATACACAGCAGTAGAAGAGTGGTATCCAAGATACTTAAGGGGATAAAAGTCTCTAAATTCGTAGGTCCTGATGGTTTCACACCCCTGTTAATGAAAAAATGTGCCTTATCTTTGGCTAAGTCTCTGCAAAAATTGCTCTACTTATATTATTCGACAAGAAAATTTCCAACTGGTTGGAAACTAGCTCACATTCCACCTATTCCCAAGAAAGAAGATGGTAGCGATCCCTCAAATTATCGACCAACTGCAATCATTTCGATTCTTTTAAAGGTTTTTGAATATCTAGAAACCTAAACACTCATCAATCGCTTCCGGACTGGACACTCGTCTGGAGACTTGCTGGCTTTTCTTACGAAACGTTGGAATCCTAGTCCTCACAATTGTGGTGGTCCAAAATCGTTATCCAAGATATTTCAAAGGTCTTTGCTACAGTCTGGCATTGACCCCTTTTAGTTAAATTAAGGCACCTGGTGTCTCCCCCTTTTTCTGTTATAGATTGAAAGCTTTTTATCTGATCGCCTAATACCGGTTGTAATAGATAGCGTTTCACCATAATCTCACGTTAAAAATGCCGGTGTGCCTCAGAGCTCTGTTATCTCTCCTTCACTCTTCTTAATTTTTGTTAATGATATGATTTTCCTTACTTTTAAGCCTATCACTGTACGCTTGATTTCGCTTACTGCTTTAACACTCTTAGGAACTCCAGGCAGAATGCCACATCTCTCAAACTCCAGGCAGAATGCCACATCTCTCAATCGAATTTGCATGATTAGATCACTAATTAACGACGTTGGTAATATCATCGCTTAAGGTAAAGCGAATCGCGTCGAATTCAAGGTATCTAAGTCCTGAAGCTCCGTCATGTCTTTAAACAAAATCATATTTTTAACACCGTTTTTTTGCGTTCTTGGCAGAAATATTTCCTGTTAATTAAGCTGGACAGATCACACCTTCTCTGTTGCCGATCCTATGGAGCTGAAGCTGACATATTATTATGTTTACCTTTGTGACAACTCTTTATTGAATTTTATTTGTATTTTGGTTTCTTTTTCTGGATTTTATTTTCATTTTTTTACAGATAAATTAATGCAGTCCATTTACTGTCGCTCAGTTTTTATTTTTAAGTTTCATTGAATTTTTATTTTTCTTTTTACTAGTAATTTTCTATTCCTACGAATTGATCAATTCGTATTTTTCTTTAATATTTTGTCAATTTGTAGCCTTAATTATAATGAAAAGTCTCGTTAACATTTATTTTATTGTGACTTTTGGCAGCTATGTAAACTTTCTTCATTGCACTTTTTGCTTTTTTTGTACAGAGCTCGACACAGCTTATTTTTCTATTTTTCTTGTCTGTATGGAGATATATTGACTTATGAGTTCGGTTAATGGGCTGTGTGAGTTGGACAGGGTAAGAGCTGTATTTAATATACTATGTACATTCTCTCCTGGATGTCACGTGTGTACTATTAACGCTAGGAGCCTACGGAATAAAATGGATGAATTTTGTCAGATTTTTATCAATTCTAATATTCATGCTATCCTGGTTAGGGGACTCATGGCTGCAGCATCATGTACCGCCGTCTTTCGTTGCGATACCTGGTTTTAATCTATTCCGAAATGATCGGTTAAGTTACAGGGGAGGTGGTGTTGCGATCTATTTGAGGGACATTCATTGACTGGGGAAATAGAATTTTTATGCTTGGAGGTTGTAGGGAAATGCCTATTATGTGCTGTGTATCACCATCCTGGTGTCTATAGTGAGCAGTCTGTTGTACAGTTTACCAATGCAATGTCACACTTAGTACACCGATACAATGTTGTTATTATTGGTGGTGATCTCAATGTTAACATCCTGATGGATAACGTGATGACTGATAGCTTCTTGTCTGATATGGTGGCGCTTCACTTGGATGTAATAAATTGTTTACCTACTTTTTTCAATTGTACCAACCCTTCACTTCTTGATCTTGTCATGGTTACTAATAAGAGTAATATCCGATTTCACAACCAGCTGAGCCCACCAAGTATTCTTGATCATGATATACTCTTTATGACTTATAATCTCTCCCCGGAGGGTGGGAATCTTAACAAGACTTTCTGCTATCGTGATTTCAATCATCTTGATAATCTTAACCTGATAAATGATTGCATGTCACTAGATTGGAATGACATTTTCCTTCTTTCATCGGCGGAGTGGCAACTAAGTAAACTTAACAAATTTATTTATCAAAACACAACCTAATATGCCCTTTCTTGCTTTACGTGAACAAAGTGTAAATTGCTTCTCTTTCCGATGATGAGCTTTTTAAATCGATATACTCCATCAAGTCCCATGCTACTGGTTTTGATGAAATAAATCCTCGTTTTCTCAAGATATTACTGCCTTACATTTTTCCTTATATTCGGCAAATCATGAACACTTGTATCACTACAGCTCACTTCGCAGAAGTATGGAAAATAGCTAATGTTACTTCTGTCGCTAAAAAAATATCTCCTACAGAGCTGGCACACTACCGTCCCATCAGTATCCTTAGCTTTCTTGGCAAAGTCTTGGAAAAGCTTATGCGAACCCAGATTAAAACTACGTATCATATAATGATCTCCTGGCGAAATATCAGTCTGGTTTTCGGGCACGACCCAGTTGTGAATATGCATTACTCAAGGTCACTACGGACTTGCGATCGGCTCTAGATGTGGGAGATATTGGTGTGCTGGTTTTGTTGGACTTCTCTAGGGCATTTGTTTGATTGTGTTGTGCATGAGAAATTGCTGCGTAAGTTGTATACAAACTTTTATTTTCTCTTCTGCTGTTAAGATGATGGCAAGTTTTCTCTCAGATGGGTCTCAACAGGTGATCATAAATGGAGTTCCGTCTTCTCAAATGCATCCAGCATGTAGAGTTCATCAAGGATCAGTCTTAGGACCACTTCTCTTTAGTCTCTACATTAATGATTTGTGTGATGTGTACATGATGTCCAGCTGCACCTGTATGCAGATGACGTGCAGCTGTACTTATGTAGACCTCGTTTACTGATTGAGGATTGTATCTGCAGAATAAATGATGATCTGTCAAAAATTTTTAGGTGATCAATAGATAATCAACTGCTTCTTAACCCCAATAAATCACTATGCATAGCCCTCTCTAATTCTGACCTTAATATTGAGGCTCTTCCCCCAATTATGCTTAATAAAGTGGAACTACCTTATGCAAACTCTATAACCAATGTGGGAGTGAAAATTAATAATCGTTTGAGGTGCTGTGATTATATTAAAACTATAGTGGGTAAAATTTATGGTGGGTTGAGGAGGCTGCGGCTATCTGCCAATGTACTTCCGGTGAATTTGCGTTTGAGACTAGTTAGGACATTTTTGATGCCTCTTTTTTCCCAAGGTAGTTTAATTTACATGAAACTAGACTCGGTTTGCAATCGAAAGCTTGAGGTTGTTTTCAATGACTGTATACGGTTTGCTTTCGGTTTGCGTCGTTCTGCTCATATCACACCTTACAGATTATCGATTTTGGTTTGTACTCTGGACTTTTACTTATAGGGTAAAGCACTAATTTTCCTACACAATCTTATTCGTTCAGGTGAGCCGGAGTATTTATCTGGTGAAGTTAAATTTCTGCAATCTTTGAGAGGACACAAACTTCTGATTCCACGCTTCAATTCATCCATCCTAGAAGGATCTTACTTTGTCCAGGTTGCACGACTTTGCAACTCCCTAACTCCTCATGCACAGAGTGCTACTTCTGTTGGTGAATTTAAGAAACTTATAATATTATTTTATTTTATAATTTACAAATTACTATGCTGACTGTGTCGAACTCTTTTCTTTTTATTATTATTTTCCTACTATGTTTATTTAAAAAAAATATTTTTTTCTCTTTTCTTTTCTCTCTGTTTTATTTTTTTTACTTTTTATTTTTCTAATGTATTGTAAGTATTTCAATATATTTTGTAGTTTATTCGGTTAACCTAGCCGTACTTTAAAGTATACTATTATAACATTTTCAATCTTGTGTACAAATTAGAAATAAATGAATGATTGATTGATTGATTGATTGATTGATTGACATGTTGCCAAAGAAACATCGAAATATCTTGGATTTCTGAAAATGTATAAGAAGTATTTCATCCCATCGAATTTAACGCTCCTCTGTAAGTCGTACATCAGAGCTAGAATGGAATACAATTCCCATATCTAAGCCGGGGCTGGTCGCTAAGTTTTAGATTTTAGAGCCTTCAAGATTATTGGCGATTTGGCAATAACTTATCAGACCGACTCGCTCGAACGCCGCCTCAGTATTGGATCCTTTCACTCTTTTCCCTCTGTCTTTCCTACCATGCTGTGCTTTGCATCATGGGTTATCTTCTGAGCTTGGCTTGTTAGTCAAACTTTCTTAACTTTTCCATGGAGTTGTATACTTACAAGGTTTGTATTGCATCTGTTCTGTGACTGCTTTTTTTTTTAATAGACGTAAAGTACGTAGAGCTTAAATTCCTGTATTTTTCAAAGTAACAATTTATGATGAATTCGTTAATTTTCGTTAAATGGATGATTCGGTAGCTTTCACTTTCACCATTTACAAACCAAAACAAAATAAATAATTTAACACCGCGTTTGACTTTCGAGAGTGGCAAAATTTGAACGTATAGGAAAGTTCTTCTTTGAGAGTGGTAGTTTATCTGTTCGACGCGGATATTTTAAATGATAAATTTTGTGCACTTGATATTTGCGAGAGGTGGCGAGTGTCTTGGAATTTTGACATGTTTCCAGGCTATACCGTTTTTAAATCATTGTTGCGCCCCCTGCTCACAATAATCCTGGATCCGCCCCTGGTTCTAGGAATCTTTTAAGTATAGGTATTTGGTATGATAGGAAACCTCTGCAAAAAGTCTAAGATAACAGCAGTTTTTCGTAAAAAAAAATATGTTTCGAAAGTCCAATATTTATATTGTATCTTGGCTTAAATATTCATTATCAAAATTACCTATTCCGCCCTCGCTAAAATTTAAACTCAGAGAGCTAAGTTAAGCCGCTTCACTAAATTTTATGGAGTATTCAAAAAGATATTCTTTGAAAATTATATTATACTTATGTGGCAAGAATATTGTAAGAATTTTTTAAATTGAGATATTTTCAAATGACGCGATTTTATTTCCTATGAATTTTCGAATTGTTGGTACAATAATGAAAACACTTATAACTCCACTATATCGTGTAGAACAAATAAAATGTAGGTTAATATCGCATCAAATACCGAATTAAAGTAGGACTAGTTTTTCGTAATGCGGCATGTTTACACCACTTCATATTAGTTCTACGTAAGTCGACTTACGTAAAACTAGTTCTAAATGGCACGGTCTAAAGGGGCTCAATAATATCCATACTTACGCGCCTGGGTCGAAAAGTTCTATTATTGTTTCTGAGTTCGTAAGTTCATAGGAATATAATTTTTCAATAAATTCAATAAATTCAAGCTATTACGGGGAATTTTTAATATCTACGTATGTAGGTAAATACATTTTTATACCTTTGACAGGATCAAACTACCACCAGTAGTGAGTTCTGAGATGTGTATAAAGGTATCGTTTGAAATTACTTATTTTTATGTTAAGTTGTTGTCCGTCCCATAATTTAATTGTAAAATATTAAATAATATTAAGAATATCATTCTTTAGTTTGGAAAATAAAAAACCACACTTAACCCAATCCTGACTTTCCAAATTTTTGTTATGCCAATGCGTGACAAAAAATATACCAACAGTTCCCAGTTGCTTTTATATGCAGTGTTGAACTAACCAGCAGAACCTTGCAAGCCGAAAAGGAGAAGAAAATAATCAAATAATCAAATAAAATTCAAAATTATCATTAACAATCTTAAAGTAAATCTTGAAATGTACGAAGATGTGGCTTCCTGATTCCAATAAGCCTTTTTAGAGCATATGTTCTCTTCCTAATTTGGCAATATCTAAAAAAAGTAACTAAAATTAGGTTACATATTTTCAAATAATAAGAGCAATAAACAAGCCCATAAAAAACAATAATTTTATAAACAAAGCAATCCAATCTGTCACATTTTATAAATATAAAAATATTAATTAATAAATAAATATTTAACATATTATTTTCTAAACAGATAAAGTAAATAATCTACTCCGGACAAATAAAAAAAAAATACAAATATTTAATGAAATTTACACCTAGACTGAAAATAAAATCTTTCGTAATATCAATAAATGCAGTTCATTCAAATCATTGACTCAATAAAAGTTTAATCAACATTTTTTCACTTGCTATGAACTAACTTAATTAATACTATGAAACTGTATTTATTGAATTATAGTGGGTGTAATAATAATAATATTTTCGTTGATTTCATGAACATCATTTATTAATTCAATGAACTTTTCCTTTTTATGGACATTTGCCTCAAACAGAGTACAATTTTTAATTGATCGTAAGTACTTTCTTTAATTTCTCGAAAATGTGCTTCCATCAATGAAGTCGTGATTTCATGAATTTTTACATTGGTCGTAGGATGTTTAATAATCAAACAATGTGAGTGTTTTAACGCGAGCTTTATGTCCAGTTTATAGTGTAAATATTAAGACTTGTTTTTGGGAGTCATTATTTATGAATTTTACATCTGTTTAATGTAGCTTTAAGTTTGTTATATTTATCCTTAATTATTTTGAACTTTACAAAAACTTCAACCAATATGCAGTGCTTCCTTTATCAAAATAGCCTTGCTTGAAATAATTGTTAGAAGCTACGAGCAAGTAACTAAAGGAGAGGCCTTTGCGTGTTTGTATATGTAATTTTTGCGTGCCGAACGTGATTATTTTTCTCACTTTCTAACATATGGTGGCATCTCAGGGACCGAAATATTTATAAGAAATATTTTAAAAGTTTGGTTTTAACACTTTGTTATTGATAGTTTATACTTAATCTTCTAATGAAATAGTTAAAAAGAGAATTTTATTTTCTTCTGAGTAAATAACAGTCTTATCTTAAGTTTTATATTTCTCTCTCGGTTTAACATTTAAAAATGAGTTTTATTTTTTTCCTCAAGAAATAGCTTTGTTTTTCACTGTAAACGGCCGTTTTAAAAAAAAATTACATTTAAGTTCAAAAATAGGACCAATCGTACGGTTGCTATGCAAAATTGATTAAAAAAATTGACAAATTCTATCTTCTAATAAATATATGACAACAAAAATAGAGAACGTCCATTGATAAGTTTCATTTCCTGAGGAAAATAAAAAACTCTGATTATGAGTTTTATTTCTTGAGGAGAAAAATAAAACTCATTTTTAACTGTTATAAGATGGGGAAAATATTAAACTTGAAATATGAGCTTTATTTCCTGATGAAAAAAATAAAACTCATTTTTAATTCTTATAATAGACGAAATATGTAAAACTCTGGCAAAGAGTTTTATATCGCTGTAAAATAATATAAGTATTTTTTTTAACAGTTAAAATTGAAATATAAAAAATATGTCTTACAATAACAGTTAAGATTGGATTTATATATTAAAATCGAAACTTTCTTGATTTCTAGTCTAAGTGCTGTACATAGACCCCTTTTGTACTACGCTACCTCCTTGAAAATTTTATGAAAGAGTTTTTTCGCTCACAAAAAAATAATATCAGTTATTTTTGGTCTATGTACCCCAGATATTACTTTTGTTTATGGTCGTTAAGGAGCCACTACTCGTATCCAAGGAAATTTAACCCTAGCATAAAAGCCATAGGTAAGCTTAAAATTTTAAGGAGATTAAATAGAAAAATATTTACATTCTTTTGTGTGGAAATTTAGTAATATTGTATTTGAATCTTTTTTAATAATAAACTGGGAAAAATGAAGTTTTAAGCAAGTTATTGGGTAACCGAAGATGATAATAGGCTTAGTGGGAAATGGGGAACCATCAAATTCCATTTTATTACTGCTGCTGGTATAAAATTTTGCCTCATACTTTCAAAAACCGCGCCAAAGTCCCTTTCATTAATACTTTTTTTTTTCATCCGCCCGCAATGCGCATTTTTTATAGTGTGCATATAAACTTAAACATCTTTAGGATTGGCACGAAAATTCTTGTTGATAGGCGTCTAATTTAGTTACTTACTCGTAGGCTAGACGGCCTGCCAGATATCGAAGGTAGAATTTGAATATCATTCAACATCAATGGCGGAAGTTTTCCACAAACAGACCTGTAAAATTCCAAGTACAAGTACCAGTACCTGAACTTGAAATATTTTAAGTACAAGTACAAGTCCCGGTACTGGTACTTAAAAAAATTTCAAGTACAAGACCTGGTACTGGTGCTTTAAAATCTTTCAAGTACAAGTCCCGGTACTGGTGTTGTTACTAGTACTTAATTACCAATGTACTTAAGTACTTTACAGGTCTGTTCACAAATAACCTGAATAAAACACAAAAACAATCCTAATATTTTCGTTATTACTAGAATGATAAATTATAAATTAGATTATATTTTGCACAGCACTGTCAATACATATAAATGTTTTGTTCGAAAACATTTACCTTTTTAAGCCATCATTTACGATATTCTATGGCTAAGCTGGAAATTTTTCGTCTTTATTAGACTGAAATTCATTGTCCAAAAAAAATGTCTTTTTCCCAATAAATTTACAAAATACATTGAGATGCAGAAAAATTATGGACCTTTTCGATCCAGTGATCAGAGAGGTCTCATCAGTGTGGTTATTTCTGATCGCCTACAACAGAAGTTCGAAGATAGAGGTCACCCAATTGCCCATACAAATACTTTTTAACAAAAGCAAGTGTGAACAAGGGGAATAATCACCTAATTTGAAAATTGCAATGAGAAATCTTGCTACCATATAATTCACACTTGCTTTTGTTAAAAAAGTATTTATATGGGCAATTGGGTGACCTCTATCATCGAACTTCTGTGGTAGGCGATCAGAGATAACCACACTGATGAGACCGTTCTGATCGAAGAATAAAGTATTTTTATGTAGGTAACAGTGGAATTATTAAAGACTTTGTTTTATTAAATTCACTTATTATGTACACCTTTTGCTAGTCGCGGATGCTATTGTAATTTAAACAAAAGAGAGTGAATAAATTAAATTAAATATAGATCAAATAAGAATTAAGAAGAAAGAAAACTTTACCTGTCAATGAATGATATTCTGAAAATGCACAACATAAATCCAAGGCCGTTGCATGAAAATATTATCATCGTGTAGTTAATAAAGTGCCTTAAGTTCAGCACCATAATAGTATGAATATAAGCGACGGCGATTACTTGCGAGAAAAGTTAAAATTACATAATTTTCCTGAGTTTTTTAATTTACTGCTGGTAGATAATTAAATTAATATCGAAATTTGAATTGCATGGCGTAAATTGTTATTTGTAGATAATTAGATAAGATTTAGTATTGTTTGAATTGCTTATTACTAATATTAGATAAAATTTTATATTGCTTGATATGTAGTTAACTTGATTGGTACAGTTCGTAAATTCTTATAGATTAAATTTGACTATAAAATATAATTTTGAAAATCTTCTATTATAGTTTTTAAAATTTAGCATAACGCTGCAAGCAAATGCAGTAGGGTTAGTACCTAAAATTTCAAGATAATTTATAAATTCAAAATTTAGAAGATCTTGGCCTCACTCGTTACAGACTGCAGACTCCTTCACCGATGAAAATCAAACCCGCAGAAAACACCGAACATTACCACCAACTCTACATTTCCGATATATTTATTTACATAAGTTATACTAGATTATACCAGATTAGTACCTACGTCGAGGTGTGCCTAACCTTCACAGTAAAAAATAATTCCTTAAAGTGAGTGGCAATAATTTGTGCCACTCAGGTTAGGCATTTGTCGATAAGATTAGGGAAAGCTCCACCTTGGAAAACTAAGATTAGGTTTTTATCCCTAAAATGTAGGTTTTCCCCCCTAAAATTTAGAAAATACTCCCTAGGTGAAGGTGATAGAAAACCACCCCTTTTAAAAAACATAAGAATGACTTGGAGAAATTAAACTGATTTTCCCTTTCTATCAGAGAAAATTATATTTATTTTTAGGGAAAAACGTGTCTTAAATTTAGGGAATAGTCCTAATATTTTTACAGTGTTGGTAAGATTCTTCACATAATTGACATGTCTACTTAGAATTCTCCCATACAACAATTTCGAAGTAAGAAAAATATAAACCATTTATAAATAATATAATCGATTGATAAATTTAGTAAAAACGCGATTGCGGGGAATAGTTAGGCAATGCTGGTATGTAATGAATGTATGAATGGGACAGTCCGATTTGCGACAAAAAAAGAACTCAGTTTTGGGCAGATGGCCGTACAGGATGGAGAGTGGCGAGTAAGCTGATGTCATAAATATTGTTATGAGTGTGACTTTAGTTGGTTATTTAAAACACAATTTTTCAGATATCATTCAAAAGTTCTTTCTTTATTTACTCTCACAATTCACAAACAATTATCAAATCAATTCCTTATAGTTATCGCTAGTACTGTACTTCTAATAATCACAATCCAAATAGTTTACTTCACTCCGCCTCCTGAATGTGAGAAGCGCCGTATTTATACTCTACAAATTATCCTAGAATCTTCCCGTAAACTCTATTCTCCGAACGCAAAGTTTTCTAAGATGTCACTAACTTAAAGTTGCTTCCATTTCTAACAGATGTCGCTTGTGTCACTTTGTTGCGCCTAACAATATTATATAAAAAAAATTATAAAAAAAGTTAAAATAAATTCAAGGATCTATGAACAAATGACAGAAAGAATGGCAGACAAGAAGACATCCAGAAGAAAATAAAAAAAAACCGCTAAGAACTATGTAGACGAATAGAGTTCTCCTACTCTCGAAGGAATGGGAAATTGGAGCTGGACTAGGTCACGTATTTCGAGGAAAGTGGAAATCTAAGAAAATTTGTTTTTATTTTTAATTTCGCTTTTGTTTCTTTTTCTTTGAAGAATTGTTTTTTTAATATTAAATATTATATACCTACCAACTTACATATAATTAAGGATTTTGTAGTGCTGTGCACCGCCTCATGCTAGAAGCTGTAAAGTTTTGAAGTGCGAATTATACATGTAGAGAAGTGATTTTTTTTGTGGCTTAAATTATAAAATAGGTTTTTATTATGAAAATTGGTGTTTTAATTTGATTCGATTTTATCACTCTAAAGCTCGTTGACACATAAACACGTGGCGGCGAAATAGAGCCAGGAGCGCTCTAATCCACACCTTCCTCCATAGCTAGTAGGGGAACATTCGACGTCAATTAAGTTGGGATCGCCATTTCATGGTAGAAAACTTTTGAATACTTCAAAATTTAGGGATAAATTAGGGCTAATTTAATGCCACTTCTTCGAATTTATTGCTCCAGTATTTTTTTAAAAAATCCATGGATAACCCAACTTTATTGAACGTATTCTCACAATAGTGTGCACTGCATAATATTTTAGGACTCAATTAGGTATCCCGAAGGTAAAAATGTTATCGTTACCAAGAAAGCACAAAAATAATAATTTTAAATACAAAATGCTCCATAGAGCTTGAGCCTGCACGCTACCTTACATTTAATATTTTTGTGTTTTCCAATAGGATTCGGTACACTGCAAGTATTTTTCTAGTAAAATTTCACTATGTTGGATCTAGTGAATAATTTTAATACTTCTTAAGCAGTTTTTTTTTAAAACACTGAAATTTGCATTGAACTGAACTGTATTTTTTGTAAAGTGTTAGTAACGTTGATAGTCCAGTATTTTTATAACTGTAAACTTAGTGATAATTATATTTAGACATAATTTACTGAAAATGAATTGAACTTAACTGAAATTAACGGCACTACATACATTTCTAGTTACATCTTGCCGAAATTCCAGAAAACTTTACTGCTATATCGTTAGTTCGGTAACTTATCCGATATTTTAAGAAATGGTCACGCCACTGAAGTTTTGGGTACATTTCGCTGAAACATCAGCTAAATTGAATTTCTAGTAAAATTGTTGTATACCACTGAAGCTCTAGTTATATCTAGCCGAAATTCTACGAAACTGCACAGATGCATGACTAATCACCTAAATATTCCTCATTTCCATTTATTAATCATTCAGTATGGAGAGTGGATGCTTTTAAGCATATAATGTGAAATAATAGTGAATTTTTATAATAAATAATTTTGGACAACGGTATGTATTAAATATTGAGTGTTACTGTGTTCTTTATAATGTTTATTAAAAAAGGAGCAAATGAGTGAGTTGTCAGATAGCAGGAAGTGAGTCTGAATGGAGCAGCCTTATACTCGAGCAACATTTTAAACCACTAATTCAGTGGATTCCGGTTAGTACATAATTTGATATATTTTCTTACTAAACAAATATGTACGTACATTTGTACATGATGTCATTCAGTATATATTTGTATATATCGGCAACTTGTGTTCCACTCAAAAACATTTTTTTCTCTCTTGTTAAAATCCTAAACTACCCTTGCTTGTTTTATTTTGAATATTATCTACGTAATTATAAAACTTTTATTCATATTTTGATTTACTCTTATTTCCAGCTCGAAGATGACTTGAAGACATTTATTAAGAAGAAAGATCAGCATCAGCCATTTTTGCTGTACAAAAGTAATGATGCTTTTACCACGGATGGGACATTTTTAATTCTGTGGTATAACTATTGTTTAGAGTGTGACAACGATTTTTTTTTCTGCATTTGACACTTTAATGAAAGCATTATGTACTAAACATAAAGTTTTCAACCCATCTGAGAAAACTGTATAATTTTTTTGAATGTTATATTAATAAAATTAAGAATTTGCCCCCTCTTGAAGTGATATATTTATATCACAAAACTTTGGAAAAAAAATTTAAAATCATAATATAATAAAAGGTAAAAAATAGCTTATACATACATATTGTATATATATATTTTATATACAGAATTGAAAAAAAAGAATACTAAATTATTTTAGATAGAAAGGACAAGTGTTATTTTGATGTGTTTTTTATTAAATTTTAATTTTATAAAATGTGTTTAATTTCTTACATTGTATTCTCTTTAAGTTAAGATATGTCTTGTGTCATTTATGATATCGTCAATTGTATGACATTCTTTTCAAGCGCACTGTTTGTTATATTTTCATTCCATCCCCTGGCAATGCGGATATAATATTTTAGATATTTGTAATTGAATCTAAAATGTCTAGGTTCATTCGAAGAAGACATGGGTAGCTTTCCTACGATATTAGGCCAAACCAGTGGGGTGATTCTGATCTCTTTGTCGTTCTATTTAGTCGTGAATTTTGACATATTTTGTCGATTTTTTTCTTTTAACACAGTTCATTTTGTGTCTTCACTATTATATACCACAAATGAACTATAATGAATTTTCGATGAACAAACGTCAAAAAACACGCTTAAATATACGACAAATTAGTCAACTGCTCCCAGAGGTTGTGACAAAAATTTTACACTGGTAAATGGAAATTCTACACCTAATTAGAGCAATTCAAGTGCTTAAATTCGAAATATTAATTTGAATTTGTAATATGAAGTGTCATTTTCAGTTCATTCTACGTCATGCAAGGCTTGCTGAGCTGAATAAAAACACGAAAAATCAGTAGAAATGTTCATTTCATTTAGTCGATTATTTTGACATTCAAGTTCGACAAAACCCACAGAATTCCTCTACAGAAGCTTCGCTATTTCGCAAATTTTCCTGAAATTCTAGATAAAAAAAACTAGAAACAAACGCTAGACTAACATTACTTGTTACTTGTTGTTGTTTAAAGTTCAACTGACAATCTAATTTCATTCGCTGGAAATTATCGCAAAATTAAATAGAAATGCAATAAATCTATATAATAGAATTCTAGTGTTTTGATTTTCACTAGATTTTTTACTGAAAAGTGTAGTAAACCAACTCTAGTTAAAATTCACTGTAATCTAGTGGGAAAAAAAAGCAGTCACGGATTTCTACATGCATAACTTTCCGTGGAGAGGAGAGGGAGTAGAGCAATGCGGTTTTATTATTTGTATTTGTTATGTTCCAGAGAAAAAGGTAAGTGAAAAAAATTTGATTGTACGGTGAGCTGGTGAGGGGTAGTACTACCCCCCAATTATAGGGGTTGCTCAACAAAATGGGGCATGTGGTGTGTCAAATTAAAGGGGGTGGAGAGTGTAATCGAGTGGCGGGTTTTTTTTTCGATCCTGTAAACTTCATATGCACATTTTTAATGTCTTTTGGCACTTGGTACAAATACACCCCCTTCCTTCATATGTGATTAGGGGACAAAATGTAGATCATTCCACAAACATGCCTCAATCTTTATATTTAAACATTTTATAATATCTTCTCTGTGCTGGAAGACGACTCACTTGAGCTTTTTTAAATTAAAATTGAAAAAAATGTACACTCCTATTGGAGGTCACCTGGAGACGACCAATAAAACTATGTAGAAAACTTGGTTTCTTACTATTATTTAAATCTGCCGATAAAAAAAAATATAAATACATAGCGCTGCATGACAATATGCTAGGCAGGTAGGAGCTATGAAGTTCTCTGTTGGCATAAGCGGATAGTCCAGGTAGGAGTTATAGAGCTCACTATTAGGATAGCCAGGAAAAATTACCATAGCTATAAAGAGCTATAAAGGGGCAATAGCTGAAGAGCTGAATTACCTTGAAGTTTAGCCATTTCGGAGCTAAGGGAGCTCTCAGTTTGTTTCGCAATGAAAAACACTTATAAAATTCAAAATTAACTCTGCTTTCTTTATTTCAGTTGCTCTGTATTTATACACTTTGATTTATTCTGATCGCATTTTCAATATTTCTGTTCTACGAAATGCATTCGGACATTGATCTATTCTTTATTAATCATAATTGCCGCGCTTGCAGTATTTTCCACACCGGGCATTACCCAAACTTGGTAGGTGGTAGAAGTAAACAAAAAAGCTACAATGCAATTTTTATTTTCATTGATCGTTTACTTTCTAGTACCATATGCTGTTTGTTATGATTTTATTAACGTAAAGCATAAACATAGCGCAAAGCTTTATCGTCGTGTACTCATTAATACATGACACTTTGTATGCGCATAATGCTTTCGCTTGTCCGTAGCAAAGTGGACATAACTTCTGTTTCTCTATTTTTTGTATACCTACCATTTTTTCTGCATGCACATCAATGCAGTGCATCACTTTATAGGTGCTTCGTTCGATCAATGTTCTATGCATATCAATTTTTGTATGTCAATTTATAATGGTGTGTGTCGAAAATAGCTATCAGGAAAAAGCATAAAAAAACCAAAGCTCGGGAACAAAAAAAAGAAAACAGGCAAATTTTACTAATTCGAAAAATGTGCGTTTTATTACAGCGTTTGCTACAAATTCACCGGTCGAGATCTTTCACAAGACTAATCTGAGAGAACCAAAATGGAATGCATTAAATCATTTACAAATAGAATTTGGCAATACATAGAAGCAATCTTATCAACTAGTTCAATATCAGATGCAATGTATGTTTATTTTCTGCAGTGTGTACCTATATAAATATGCTCTACAACCGCACGGACCTGACCTGGTATTTTCAGAAACAGCATTCGACCTGTTTGGTTTATCATAAAAAATTTATTTGAGCCAATTCCGTTGCTTTCTTCAAATTCTATAAGCGTTTAAGTTCGAGAAGTCTTTGAGCGCATATATGCGCCCATAGACAAAAATTACCATATTTTTCTGAGTGCATATAAAATCTTGATCAACAAATAATACTGGAAAATATTCCAAACAATTCCGCACTTAAAAAGGGTGCCTAGTAGTGTTTTCTTGGGAACGATTACCTTTTTACCTCCGGGATAGAGGCAAAAAATCATCCTTAAATGAGCTCTAAAGTATTATGCAGTGAACAGTGTTGTGAGAATAATATTTAACGTATTTTCAGTAGTGACGGTCCTAACTTTTAATAAAGTTGGGTTATCCATGGATTTTTTTAAAAAATACTAGAGCATTAAACTCGAAGAAGTGGCAGTAACGCACCCAGGATTTGGCTTTGGGTGGGGGGGGGGGGCATATGTCTCCCAATTCCAAAGGAGTTGGAAAAATAGGACTCTGAAGTCGCGTCCTGAACCCATCTGAGCACTTAAGTACTGCTATTGTATATTTAAACGTTTTATTTTATTTTATATGACTTTGTAATTACATTTTTTACATAATTTGTAAAGGGACCAGTCCCGTTCGTCCCCCTCCTTGGTGCGCCACTGAGCAGTGGCATTAAATTAGCCCTAATTCAGCTCTAAATTTTGCTGTATTCAAAATTTTTCTACCATGAAATAGCGGTCCCAACTTAATTGACATGAATATTCGCACCAAAAAGTGCGTAAGTGGAAAGAAACACTTTTGAACGTCGATTTCATATGTAGAATATCACGTTCGCCATAAAAATAAGCTCCCAGAAAAAAACATATTTTCCTGTTAGCTAGGCAGTAAGTTGTGATCTTAAGAACTTAATTTATTCAATCGTTGAGAACAACAACATTCCGTCAATTCAGTGATATCCTAACCCTAATTTCAGAGAATTCGAGCTTATTACAAAATTTCTAAATTAATTTGGAAATCATTTTAATTTGCCTTAATAATTCCACGATACTAAAATTAATTAAATCTCACCAAATAATTTACTCTCAATTTTAATTACTCTGTTCGCGATTAGGTAAGTAGGTACCACAGCCGGCTGGGCCGCCTATCAACAACTTGTCATAAGATATTCCGCACGATAAAATCTCTTGTCTGATTGCAGTAAATTGGTAATTTGCCTCATTTATCGAAGAAGCATTTTAACATCGCGTTTCCATTTTGAATGAAATCACAATACAAAAAAAAAAAAATAGCAAAAAAAAAAACCATCGAGAGAAGGAAAAACGATTTCTTGAAATGATAAAAATCGCCTCTTATCAATATTTTTAGAGCAAACACAATCGGCGGCGGCGTTTTTCGCGTGTAACCCTCGACGACATGATAATAATTACGACGATGATGATGTCTTTGATGATAGCCGTTCACAGCCACTTCAGTTCGCGTCGAACAAAACAAGTTTGAAACTGGCGCGTTATTTGTTCAGAAAAAAAAAAACATTAAATAAAAAGCGTTACACCACACGCAATTCAACACAACTGCAATAATGCAATGGCAGCCTTTGAAGAGCTCCGCCGAAATAATATCAATGAACTGTTGCGGTCGATCCGGTCGGTGTCGATGCTCCTTGTAATCAATTTTCATGTGGGTACGTAGGTGGTGAAATTGCGCGATTAGTCCTTGAAAATAGTTCAAAGTTTCCATTTTCACAAAATTATTTATAAGCCAAAAACCAGACAAAACACAGAAATTCCAGCCGAGTGTGGGTATAGGATCTGGATCTCGACGAAACGATGCACAACAAGCAATTTAAATCCGGGAGCTTTTTACCAAAATCAGAAATGTGATTTTCTTAAGGATTGCACCCGGTTTTAACCGTTTCTTAATAGTATTACCCATACACATGTGGCAGTACTAACTAATAGTATTACCAAGCTTAAGCAAATTTATATTTTCAACACAGCTACTACAACTGACTGCCCTTATTTTTGGGGAAGAGTGCGAGAGAGTTCGATGTTACAAATCAACACAACGCCTGAGATAAGAAGAGTCCCTTATCCCTATTCTTTTCAATTCCCAGTTTTCCAGTTGCTCTCATCACTGGCCCTTCTAAAGTCTAATATGCGACGATAACAATATTGTTAAGAGGGGAAGTGATAGAATATTTGCTGTGGGGAGAAGCAACATTGAACCGGTTTATTTCTTTTTCCTGGTGTTCAGAGAGGAGCTCTCACTTAGGTATATAAGAAACCTGGAGAAGGGCTAGAAATAGGATAAGCAATGCAAAGGCAATGCACTCACTCAAGCTTAGTTCGTTTACACAGCTACAGTACACAAGTCAGCATAAACACAATCGCATCCCCTCATCCCGACGATGGACCAAATGATAATTGTAATTCGACAGGTTACGGAAGGGAAATTCACAATGTTGCGCTGCGCTGCGTTACTACTTTGGCGTCAAAATTTCTTCTATCGCTCGAACTGCACTGGTGCATTTGGTAATTCTGGGCGTTAAGTAGTTTTCTAGGATTTCCTAAATAAAACGCGTCTAGCGTTGCAGTCAAAGGATACAACATAACCTTCTCCGCAAAATCCCTTTAAACGGGGCATGTACGAGAAGCAATTGCAATGAAGCAATACAGAGGCTTGCAGTGGTGCATATTTCTCCATTTCGCAAGTTTAGTTTTCCCATGCTGATGCTTTTTCAATGTTAATTGTGGGAAATGTTCCCCGCAGGTAACAAAGTAGTCGTATTTTGCCTTGTTGGGACTGCTGGACTAGTGTGACATTTGAATCGATCCATCTCTTTCTAGAGGATTAGAATAAGGAGCCTGTCAAGCTTAACCCCTAGGTGCTGCTTCGAAAAAGTACCTAGGTAGGTATGTAGTTTTTAAGGAGAAGTTAAATTTGAACAACGGTTCATGTGTGTCAGACATTAAATTCACACCTTGTTTCAGATAGTTCTTGACATTTAGCCGTAGCCATTTAAACTCATTAATCTGACAATTCTACATAGGCAGGAGAGGTATACGTATACCGAGCATGGAATGGACGTGTTCTAGGTGGTTGAATTATTCTTAAAACAAGGTTTATTCTCAAAATGAACCCATCAACAGGAGTCGTTAGGGTGTGACAAATTTAGTGACAGTTTATGATAAGAGATTGTAACTGATGATAAAAATTTTCTGTTCCTAATACTATGAAAGGCAAAAACTATTTAGTAGGAAAATATAGTGGCATTTATATAAGTAGGTACTGCTCCTTCTTCCAGGCTTAGTTGAATCACAATTTATTGTCTTTGGATTGTGAACAGAACTGGTAGGTTAGGTAGGTATATGCTTTGGAAACGTGTATCTAATTCCATTTATGAAAATTATTATAAGTTATTGTGACATTTGAGTCGTGACGTCACAGTATAGGTACAGTCAGTAACTCACCCAGGATTTGGCTTTAGGGGGGGGGGGGGGGGTAGGTATCCCAAGTCCTAACGAGTCGGAAAAATAGGGCTCTAAGGTCGCGTCGTGCACCCATTTGAGCACTTAAGGTTTTATTTTATTTTATCGAAGTTTGGAATAATATCCAGACCACATTTTGTACATAATTTGTAAATTATGTTCAGAAAACTGACATTCTGGAGGGGACCGGTCCCGTTCGTTACCCTTCTTCTCCGTGCGCCCCTGGGTACAGTGCATATTCGTGTTAATTATGACAATTTTATTAAAATGAGGATAATTTAGATTCGAATTTGTTCCTTTCTTTTTCACTACGCATTACACGTTTATATGTATGTACAAGTCTCTACAATAAGTCTAAAAAATCACAAAAATATTTGCTGAAACTTACCTATTGTCTCTAAAATCAATTTCTGGTTCAAAATTAGGATTGAAATTCATGAAATACAAAATGCACTCAATTTTATACTATTTTGCATTATACTTTTGTACATAGGTATGTATAGGTAGGGTGAAACAACCTACCTGTTACCGGCCAACTAACAGTTTTTTATAATTAATCCTTTATACAGGGTGTTTCCACTTACTTCTATGGTCCATAGAGCAGGAGGTGAGAGTACTCACTCAGGCAAACAAAAAATTGTCTGGCAGAGGAGGGTTCATATCAACCGTTTCGGAGTTACAGAGTGATTCAGAATCTTAAAAAGTACAGTGTGTACGGTCACCGTTAAGAGCTCCTTCCAATGACTCCTATGAGTTAATAACTCTCGGCTAAACAGGGTGTAATAGGTCAAAATAAAGAGGATAGTCCACAATTTATAGTTTTTATAAAAAACAAAAATGTTAGACACCGGGTGCTTTAAGTTTAACTAAAAGGGCTGGATGCTGGACTCTACCAAAGACCTTTGAAATATCCAGGGTAACGATTTTGGACGACCACAGTTGTGAGGACTGGGGTCCCAACGTTTCCTAAGAAAAGTCAGCAAATCTCGAGATGAGTGTCCGGAAGCCATATCTGCGATCATTGATGAGTGTTTTGGGTTCTAGATACTTCATTAATTTGAAGTTAATAAAAGATTCAAAAACCTTTGAAAGAATCGAAGTGAATGCAGTTGGTCGATAATCCTCTTCTTTTTTGGGAATAGGTTCAACGTGAGCTTGTTTCCAACCAGTTGGAAATTTTCTTATCGAATAAGACAAATAGAATAGTTTGCGCAGTGGTTTATCCAAGGACGAGACATAGCTTTTAATTAACGTGGTGAGAAACCATCAGGACCTATGGCTTTAGAGACGCTTATCCCCTTAAGGATCTTGAACACATCACTCCTAAGGATGTGTATTGGCTCTTGTATACATGCGCACGGAAGATGCAAAATAGGTGTCTGCGAAGTGAATAGAAAACGAGAATTTGAGGCGAATGTACCAAGCAAAATATTAGGTTTATCAACAACCATTGCAACATTGTTAAATAAGTAGTGAAGGTAGAAGGGAATTGGTGAAGTTGTTCCTGATGGTTTTGACCAGGGACCAGAATCCTTTGCTATCCTTGATTTCAAGATTCTTAGTCTAACATTTCTGTTACAAAGAAATTTTTTACTCCGGATAATGGACTTGGAGGTATTCTGTGCAGTCTTTTCGACTTCTTTTCAATTCTGGACATGAATGCAATTGATATGCGCGAAAAGCACACTTGTTCCTTTTTATTACTTGGTTGAACTTATCATTAAACGAAGAGCGGTTTTGCTGTTGTTGAGATTTGCTGTAAGAATGCGGAATGTATTTATGCATGCTATAAGACTTGAAATGTCACTAAGTTGTAATGTACATTCATCAACATCACTCGAAGCACAAAACAGACCTACCAATCACTTTCTCTACGATACTGATTAAAAATTTCCCAATCAGCATTTATATTTTCTTTTTATTTAACGTGTGAGCAGCTAAGCATTCTATAGTAAAACTATTTTGCCGTTGTGTAGCTTCGCTGAATTTCTCCAATTAAGAGTTATTAAATATTTTACATCGAAGACTCATCAATTGGCAGCTGTTTTCAATTAAAATAAACCTTCCATCGCTTTTACCCAAATAAGCTCTGTCCTCCTTCCAACACCCCGAGAAAGGCCACGCTCATGTACAGGTATCAGGACTTCCTGTTTCTTCTATAGGATGTAACAGCCACGACTTAAAGTGGAGCGAGGGTTGAGCCGCTAGCCATATCTTATCAAATTAAACGCTTCCAAAAATTTTAATATTTTAACAAAAACGGAAGAAGAATAGATTTTGTTAGGAAAACTTCAGAAGATCTATTGCAATTTTGTTTTAGTGGTCTTCACGGAGGGGCGTGCTCGCCCCGCGTCGCCTAGATGGATCCGACACTGGCTTTTTTTTTTTTTAACTCTTATATATTAATTCTCCTTCAAGAATATTTTTTAAGCTGATCTCTGTAACTCCGTCAGCTTTTTATGGCAGCTCGAATTATTTGATTTCCAATATGTCGTGGCTTCATAAAGAATCTTGTTACTTATATGACTACCCACGTTTTAATATAGCCTACATAACGTTGTCTATACTATTTCATAAAACTTGTAATAGAGCTATATATTCAAGCCAACAATAATATGACCGTACAAAACCTCTTGTAAAACTGAAAGGGCCCACGGTACAATAAGGTGTGAGGGCCTATTTTTAAAACTATATAAAGCCTAATACCCTAGACACACAGCACGAACTAATGAATCATTTGTACTAAATATTCATTAAAATGCCGTGTGTCACATAGTATACGTCATTATAGCTCGAAATTCAGATGATAATGAAGTACACTAATGAAGTGTTTTCCTCCTTCATTATAGCTATAATGAGGAAAAATGTGCTAGATTTGGCATATAATGTAAATCTGGAGCTCAGCTGTGCATCTGCCGATTTGAAAAATAAGAAGAAGAAATGCAAAGAAATGCAAATCACAAATTATATTATCAATATTTTTTTAAATATAATGTTTTTCTCATTTGGAAATTGTTAAATTGAAAATAAAATAAATGAAAACAAAGTTTATCGCGTTAATTCGATCCATATTGCTTTTTTAATGTGATAAGTTCATCAAAACCAGTTGGACAGCCCAACTTAATTAAAGAAATTGTTGTGTGTCTGCAGTTTATAATGAATGATTATAGACTAATGAGTCGTTAGTTATTTCTTCATTAAGAGTGCTGTGTGTCTAGGGTATTATTGGTCTTATTTGGATTACTCTTTGCGATGATTTGCAGTCCTCTATAAAACCATTCATAAAACTAAAAGCGTCAAAACTAGTCCTCAATCCTTTTTTAGGATAAAAAGGCATTGGAAATACTATTTCAGCAAACCTTTTAGACTTGAAACTTCAAAATAAAAGTGATCTTTAAAACCATAATAATAATAATAATAGAACCAAATAGATTTATATGTTCCACTTTATAATAATTTAATATGTTGAAATGTAATTCAATTTTATTTTAAGTGCAGTTTTAACAGTTTAATGTAGCAAATCTTACGGCGATTGAAAATTTACTGATTATATCACATAGGATAGCTCGAAAAATAATAACGCGCCTCAGAAATAATTAAAATTAGGAAAAGTTTAGAAATAATTGTAAAATATTTTTTCTTTATATTTACACTATATTTAATTTTGATATTATTTTAATTTTTTTAATTGAAAAAAAGTTCGAAAATTATATCCCCTAGTTCTGAAACGGCTTAAATTCCTGAAAATAATTATTTTAAAATTATGTTATTCATAAAATGGCGATTTCACATTAAAGCCTATAGTAGGTAAAACCTTTCTGACTGCTCCTAGACTGACATAATGCCATTTGCTATTAAATAAAACGATTTAGTTTTGTATAAATGCATTATAAAACTTAGCATACCTATGACACTTGTATGTTTGTATATGTATTTGCAATCGAATCTGACCATGCTTTTATACTATTTACAAGGCTAATAGTACCTATATTCAGTGCTGCCAGATGGTAACATACAAAAATCGGGAAATTGCTGGAGAGAAAACCGTGAATTGGGTATGAAAATCGGTGAAAGAATTAAATCCCATAATTACTTGTTCAAAACATAATTTATAGAAATCCAATAAAATATAAATTAAAACAACTTGAGGATGTATCCAGAACTATAAAATAGATTAGATTAACATTCTTATTGCCATTTGCCCTATTTCAATCTTATCAGTAAGATTTATACTATTTTTAATACATATTAGAATTACAGCGCTTAAATATGTTTTCGTTTTTATGCATATTAAAACATTTCTCTCTGTTTTTTGTCAAAAAATATTTGGACAATAAAATGCCTTTTAAGTTTTGTTTTGGTGATATTTATCTGTGAAACAGAGCAGACTTTGCAAAATGCAATATTACATAATAATTTTTACCCTTTAATTTTACAGCTATTTTCGGCAATATTCCATCATCTAAATCTGAATCATCTGTGGTACAGGTACTAAGTGAAAGTCCTCCTTTTTAAGAAAAATCAACATTTTTTCAAGATATGTAAATATTTTTATACCTGCATTGAATCTTACTTTTTCTTACTATAAATTTATCCATCACATAAGAGAAGGACAAAATAAGCGGAGACAATGGAAAAATGTGAGGTTTGCACAATTTCGTCAGATTTTATAGCTGAGTCTGCAATATCTGCAATATTTGCGTCCATTTTTTACTACATTTTAAAATTGTTTCGCGCGTCTGATCTATATTTTTTCATGTATATACGAACTAGTTTGTTGCTTTTACCAACTTTTCATGTTCCTTAGCTTAGTGTCAGAAGTGTTAAAAATCGGAAGAGGCTGTAAAATATCGGAAATAACAGCCAAAATCGGGGAATCGGAATTACACTTTAAAATCAGGGAAAATACGATAAATCGGGGAATCTGGCAGCACTGCCTATATTCATTGTTCGTACGAAGAACTTTTACTGATTTGAATTCATACATTTCCGAGAAAATTTTTAAATTTTTAATTTATAAAGGCAAAATAAATTTGTTTGTTTTTAATTTAGTTGCTAATAAAACTGTTCGCTCTTTTTCAAATCTATTTGATCTCAGTTAAAACCATTCTAGGTCTATTGAGGCTCAAATAATGTTACTTACTCTTACATAAATCTATTTTAGATTAGATTAGATTTGTGAAGGGGTGATTAGGCGTTAGCCTCGCAATGACTGCGACCTGAAAGATCTATTGTGAGTCCCCGTTGAATTTGCACCATTTATAGGTTTAGACTGTTAATAAAGTCTAGAACCATTCTGGGCTTGAGGTTCCGTACGTAACTTGTTAATTAGTTTTATATGTATCCGCGGTGAAACTTATTTCGACTTGTCTATTTCTTCTTGACGTCTAACCATTTATAATATCATCTCATATCATCCCAAAGTTGTCTAATCTCTTTAAAGCAAGATCATCACTTCCATTTCCGTTTTTTTAATGGAGCATTAATTTCTGATTCACCGTCAAGAAGCATTTTTGGGAGTAATATTTCCGTAAGTTAAGCTGGACAGATGATATAAAGAAATATCTTGGATTTCTTAAAAGGTGTAAGAAATATTTCGCCCCGTCAAATCTAGCGCTATAAATTTAATATCAGACCTAGAATGGAATACAATATTCCTATATGTCACATAACGAAGGCGTACTTATTGGTTTATACGGCATTTGACTAAGTCTCTTAATCTTAATATGATTTTGTGAAAGAATTATGAAATGCATTCTTAAAACCTTTGTGTATAAGAGTTTTATGATAGATTATTACATAGCCCAGTAGCTCTCTAGACCAAATAGTCCCTTAAATTTGACTTAAAGTAGCCGCCCGTGCTTCCTAATATAACCTACATGAGTCTTATTTTTAAGTTTTATCAAAGATCTTGGCGTATGCTATAAAACCTTAATAAAGTCAAGTATTATTTTGGTACTTAATGGTTTTATCCTAGTTGAATTGATGACAGCCATAAAACTTCTATAAGAACAAATGGACTCAAATGCTAAATAATTTTATTACTACTCTCCAGGAGGTTTTTAAAACATCATAATAAAATCAATTGTTCTAGGAGACCAATTGGCATGACTTACAATCACCATAAAACTATTTAGCAACTTGAAAACCTGAGTAAAATAAATAGCATTTAAATTGTTACTTGGGTAATCACACAATCAAAACTGAAATAGAATCTATCATAAATGCTGCATTTATACGAACATTTTTGGATTCTATTAAAATAGCCGTAACATTTTTAACAACTAAATGTCCTTGTAATTACAGATTTTCATATTTTCACAACTCATCAAAGATATCTTGGCACTTATTTATATTATGAATTATTGATTGCATTTTTCATTACACTCAGGTGATTTACGCTTTTTGGTAGGAAGAAGTTTGGTTTTTATAATTCCCTTAAGGTTATCCTGAATGCGTTTTTGATTTGCTTTGACTCAGTTTACAAAAATATGGTTGTAATATTCGTTTTCTAGTTTAATTTTTTTACATGTTTGTGGATTTTCTATTCACTGTTATCTATTTATATTGTCACTTCTATTGTATGGCCCATCTTTCTGCTCTGTGGACCACCTAGGTGGAAATACCTTGTATAACGCTAGAGTGTGCTTTGGTGAAACAAGTTATATTTTATGTGAATAAGTAGGTATATCACTTCTTGTTTATCTATTGAGTGAATGGCTAACGAGTAGACGTGTTTTCGTTCTAGCTCTCAGATTTATTTCTAATTAGTGTTTTTGTTTAAAAAATAATCAAATCAAGTTTTTCCGGGTTCCTATCATTATATTAAAATATACTTATTACTATATAAAATGCCGTCCAAAGTTGAAAAGTTCAGCTACGCAGTGCATCGATCAGAGACGCCCAAATTTCATTGGAGGATGTAGTTAAATCTATTAAAGCCCTCGGAAACACAATTGATGTTAAATTAAGTGGCTTTGAGAGATCTATCGAGGAAAAAATTAGTAGAATGGTAAATAAAAAGTTCTCTGCTTTCATGGAGTCAGTTGAAACAAAAAATGTGTCGATATTTGTTGTAAGATCGCAGAAGCTGAATTTAACGGGGAACTTGGCGGGCTCCGTAATTGTGTCAGCGCTCTGCAATCAAAGTGGAATCGCTTCAAAGAATTTCGAAATTAACTGATGCCTTGATTAACGGCATCCCCATAACATCTGGTGAAGACCTCGGTGAGATACTTAAGAAATTGTTCATATCGATACACTTTAAGCTCATCAACATGCCATCAGTTTTTCGGTTGAGTCATAATAATAAAAAAAAGGCACCATCCATAGTAGTGAAATTTTCTGGTAGTCATGAGCAGGGAAAATTTGTTAAAGCTGATCGGAAGATGAGGCCGAAATTGGCTGACATTGGGTTTTCGGGCACAACGGGAGTTTTCGTACAGGAGAGTCTGACCGATAAATCACAGGGCTTGTTGCGTTTGGCAAAACAGTTAAAACATCAGAAGAAGATAGTGTCTGTTTTTACTACTAATGGGATTGTTTACACTCTGAAGGCGGTGGAGTAGCCTTCTATCTTCGAAAAAGTTTAAACGGGCAGATAATCTCCTCTTCAGATGGCGTAAGCCCCCACGTCAAGTTCTTGTTTCTTGAGTTAACGCTGTGCTATGATAAATTTCCTTTCAACTCGAAAGTTACCGAAAAATTGCTTTGTGATCAAATTTCAACCTTTGTATCGGATCAGTCCCTTTTATATGCATTTCAATCCGGTTTTCGCAAACGACATAGTACAGTTGCATCGCTTTTCCACCTAGTAGATAATATTAGATTAAATATGGATGCCCGACTAGTATCATTGCTCGTATTATTAGATTTTTCTAAGGCATTTGACAGTGTAAATATTAATGTATTATGTAGTAAACTTAAAATACGGTTCCCTTTTAGCAGTTCTGCAGTTAATTAAATTTTTTCTTATCTTGCGGATAGGTTTCAAATGGTTGTGAATGCTTCCAGATATAGACCTACCTTCTCAGGTGTTCCACAGGGGTCAATTCTCGGACCGTGGCTTTTCTTATTATACATTAATGATTTACCTGAAATAATCCGTTGTGGCATATATGAAAGATGTTGTAGAGCTGATGAACTGTGAACTTGCTAGGGTGTCTCGCTGGACTATTGAAAACAAACTTTTGTTAAATGCATCGAAATGTCAAGCAATCCTGATTTATCTAAAACCCGCTTCGACTTAAACAATTTTCCCCCAATAAGACTAGGTGATGCCATCATACCTTACTCAGAGTCTGTCAATAATCTTGGTGTTGTCTTCAATCGTACACTTACCTGGGACCCACAAACTAACAAAGTGATAGGGAGGGTGTATGGTACACTTCGTAAGCTGTGGTGTTTTGCAAAATTCACTCCAGAGGTTTTGCAAAATTCACCCCATTTCTTTTGATTATCACTCTATTTCTGCCGCTTATACTGTGTGGTAGTACAGTATACTGCAAGACCGACAATATTAGTAGAAGGAAATTAAATGTGCCTTTTATCTCCTGTCGTTTTGATCAGATTTCTATGCACGCTCGTAGCATTTTAAATTGTACTTTGGATAATTACCTTAATTATCATGTCACTATTATGCTCTTTAAGATAATTAGATCCCTTGCACCTGATTTCTTGTCCAGTAAACTTCAGCAGCTCAGATCATCATGAAACTGCCAACTTGTCATTCCTCGCAGTAATTGCAGACAGAGCGATAGATCTTTTTCCGTTTACGGTGTCAAGATATGGAACTCCCTGCCGACCAGTATTAAACAATCCGTTACTATCAGCGATTTCAAAATTAATGCTTTCAATTTTTTCTCTGACTATGGCTGAGTATTTACACATCTTTGCTGCCATAAGCCTCTAACCACGCCATGTTGTTGTGCGATTTAATTTAATGTCTATCTTCAATGCTTGTAATATTATGCTTTTTCCTTTTGGTATCATCTTTTTTTTCTCTTTTTTTCTATTTTCACCTTTCTTTTTATTTGTTCTTTTTATATATAATAATTTCTGTCATAATTGCCACAGCAAATCATTTCACTTATTCAACTTACTTTAATATTACTTTAATATATATATATATATTTTTTTTACTTTCCTTCCTGGAGTTATTACATGCCAAATAGCGAAACTCATATGTAAATTTAATAAACTAATAAATTTGAATTTTAATTTTAATTTGAATTTTATTTCTATATTTTTTGCAAGCGAACATGTAAAAAGTTACAGAAAATTTAGTCCGTGCATTAAAATGTTAATATTTTGTTGCTGACAATAATATGAAAGTATAAAATTAATTATTATAAAATACCTCTAGTACAATCGTGTGATACCGTGATGCTCAAAATGGCCTACCGTGGCTCCTAGCAGTCATACATTGTTACTGTGAACGAATCCGAAACCAACTTTTGTTATTCCAGAGTAGGGCTCGAATGTATCTCCACCAAGTTGTCGTAGTTCGAATATCATAAAAATCTAATATAAACAATATTTTTTAAGGAGGAAGAGTGCAGTAAGTACCTACTTAGCTATCAAAAATACATAAAAGCAGTGAACAGATCCTAGGGATATTAAAACAATTTTTGCAAAAAAAAAATATTACAAAAATTCAAGATGGTGGCGGGAGTTATACAAAATTAATAAATTACATTATCAAACATTTATTTCCTTACAGGTTTAAGCCAATTGGATCAGAGATTGACTTCGTGATGACAGACCCCAGACAACCCAAAATATTCATTAAAGGACCTCCATTAAAGAAGTGCCTGGGTCTTTTGAGGCCGTCTATAGGAATCAACTCAGAATCAATACAGAAGTCTTAACCGGACACTGCAAATTAAACAAACACACATGCATCGGATAGGTATACCACATATCACCCATTGATGTATGTATGTAGGCTGCATCTCGAAGAGGATGAGACATTGGAACACGTCTTATACGAATGGAAGACCATTGCACAATGTAGATTCCATGCTTTTGGCTCATACTTCTTAAAGGCTGCCGACTTTGAAGAAACTTCACCCAAAGAATACTGCCCTTCCTAAGAAGAGTGGATAATTATAATTTATAATAATAATTATATCCTACATACACTCAAATTTTTAAGTTTCTGGTACCTATGTTTCGAAGCGGCCCAATCTATTCATGTGCGCGGGCACACATTAGTAGTCCGTTAAATTGCCGTTTATAGTGTATACAGATAGGGATTTAAAATTCCCTTTCCATACTTCTTAAAATACCTTGTATAGGCTTAAAACTATCCAAACCTATGTACATATATATGCTGTTGATTTAGGTAGGTAATTAAACTTTCAAATTTTTGCCCTTCTCAGCACTTATGATAAGTCACTGCGAGTCTTTGGGGTGCTTCAGTTAAAAAAAAATGAATTTTATCTTTCTCCAACGTTTTACATTTTACGCGGACTAGAAAAATTTTAACAGAAATCTCAGCCCGCTGTAATATGTACCCAATTGAAACGCGTTTTGGAGCTATCCTTATGGAGCAACATTCCTCGAGCATTTCCACTTAAGGAATAATTTGACGGATTATTGGAAGTTACTTTTATATATGCATCACGATCATAATCACCCTGTAAAATGCCTTGAAATTGAACTCTACATATACATCAAATCCAATTCGTAGAGAAGAGCACCTACCAAACTTAACACTTTTCTCATACCTATTCAGCCAGAATAGGCGCAAAACAGAATGGAAAATCCTTTCACTGAGCTTTTTACTGGCAGACAGTTTTCCATCACCAAGTTCTGGTGGAAGATTTCTGTTCCGTTTTGTCCTATGCTATTCTACTTTCCGATTCACTGAACAAACCTAGTGGTGGCTTCATAAAAGCGCCACCACGAGCACCATCTTGGAGGAAATTCCAGAAGTTACAAGAGAAAAAGACAACAATTTATATTCTTAACGTTTTTTTCTCCTTTTTTTTCTAATTTTCTACACACATATAATTACCAGAGCCATCATACATATCTTCACTAGCAAAAATAATCCACCCTACAAAATCCCTCCAATAAAAGTGGAAATTAATTAAAAGTTCCTCATGTAAACACGCGTCCTATCAGTGTTGGCCCTATCTCTTTCTGTATACCCCTCAAAGATTCCATTCTGGTGTGTATCACTCCTCCTTATCGGTTCGCTTTCGTAACATGGCAACCGTGATAATTACATAAAACAAAAAATTAAGAAAACTCAATTCAAAACTTTCGCGAGCGCAACAAACAACAATCGCAGCTAGAAGGGCAGGCAAGATAGAGAAGAATATGAGATGAGAAGGCTGGCCATTGTACTTAGTGTAACATTTCGACTCTTTCTAACTACTTATAACTACTTAATTATGGGGCGGGGAAATCGCGCATGCCTGTCGCACACACTAACCGGTCATTGTGTACTCGTTCATGCTCCCTAATTGCGATTATTTTGCCCCAACGTAAGAAAGGAGTGTTTCATGATGTGTGGGTGTATCCCCAAGATGAAACTGAGACGAATCACGATGAATGATGGGGAAATCGGGGAGAACAACATGAGCACCACATTTTGTTAGTTGCTCCATTCCCCACCAACTGGTTGGAGTTTTTGTTTTTTATGATTTTTTTTTTAGTTTTTCATTTCGTTTTAGTTAACGTTTTGGTCTTTTTTCTGTTCAACCAGTTAATTAGTGTGGCATTTTGCCGCTTGAGTGCTCTGCAGCGGCTTAGGATTTTTATTTTGGCGTGAATTTTATTTGAAATTTTAAGGGAATTAGGTGCATGAAATTTTAATTACAAAAATATTGTTGTGCTGTGTCAGTATAATTAAAGAGAATTAATTAGCTTTTAGTGATTAATTAGAAAATTTGTTAGGTAATCAGGTGATAAGAGATATTTTGCAAAATTTAGATTGTTTAATACTTACAAGATTCTTCGTTTGTTTACTAGTGTCGTTGTGATCGCTTAGTGGAGAATGGATGAAGTGATAAAGGGATAAGAAAAATTGCTTTGGTTTATTGTGGGTATAGAGAACTTTACCTGAGTATTGAGTACATACATATGTATATAGTATATCTGCATACATAGGTACAATAAATATCTGAAGTGAAGCTGCAAAAAGAAGCAGCTTCAGATGCTGTAAAGATTTTCTTCTGATTATTTACTTAACTCGTCAGATGAAATGCACATCTACCTACGTACTTATGTACATATATTGGGAGGCTAGTGGCTAGTGGGTTTTAAAATGTCTATTGATTCGCAGTGGCGGGCGTTATCACTTTTATTTAACAATTTTAGTACAATAAGTTTTAGTTTTAGTTAGTTAGATGGTCTTAGATTAGTTAGTATACCCACTAGCCATTATAGAAAATGTATAATAAATCTATCAAGGTAGTCAAAATATAGTGATTAAACCAAACGATGAATTTTTTGAAAAATACAGTAATTATTGTGACTCTAAAACCAACCATATACCGGAACCGAACCCTTAATTGAGGTGAATTGTAGCTGTGTTTTGTAGCATCAGTTAAATGTTAAATTGCATAAAGAGGATGGAAAGAAACAATTATCCCAGTTGTCGCCAAGTATAATCTTAATTAATTCTAAGTAGGTTTAGTAGCATAGATGGAACAAAAACTAGACATGGCAATGTATACCAGAGCAGTAGCAGAGTATACAGAATTTTGTGAAATGGGTATTGGCCATTGGGTGGTACATTCCGGAATGAACCACAACATATTTTAGAGCATGCCGAGAGAAAATGTTGCTTTAACAGCAGTCTTGTATTTATTTGATCGATAGATGTAAGAAAATATGAATAACTCGACGGATCAATTATTTCTCATGCTGTGGTCCATTCTGGAATATACCCGCAGCCATATAAAATTTGTGCTTACTCTGCACTGAAATTGCATTCGACATAGGTAGTAGTAGGTACCAGTGGCCTCTTGCGAACAGAGAAAGAACTTACACGATTGTATACAGGAAAATAAATCAAAGAACGTCGTGAATTAAACGTGAAGTTGACTTGTTTTTCTTAATAATTTTAACATCAGTAAACAAATAATTTACCACATATAGTTAGGGGAGTGTCGTCATGGTTGGACACCCTTTTGACTTTTGCCCATAATTTCCGTTTAAGAAACAATTTGGTCAATCAAAGCAGATTTTAAGAATGGTCTTGGAAAAAGCAACATTTTTGCTGAACATTGCACATTGGTTGGGTGAAAAATGAAAAAAATATAGGCATTTAAAAAAAAAGTGAAATGCTGTCAAGGTTGACCAGTGCTGTCTTGGTCGGTCAGTCCACGAAAAATGGCTGAAATGATTGAAAATGACCTGGACAAATTAATGGAACAACTGATGTTTTTTTACATGCGTGATTAGTTTAAAGATCTAAGCGTCGCTAAGACCCGCAGGGGTCAGTGCGCATTTTTGCTAAATTAAATACTTATTACAATAAATGATTCTGTGGATTACAACATTGTTATGTTATAAAATTTAATTTTTAAATAATTCAGACAGAAATATTAAAAATGCCGCCCCAAAATATGTGCTGTTCGGGTCGGACCGCCCCCACCGCCCTACCCTAGATACACTACTGTCTGTACATATATAAGCTGTGAAAATTATAATAAAATTAAATCAGTAATGTTTCTCTTTTAATAATTAAGGTGATTCTGGACATCCTCGGCTGACTACGGTATATAGGCCATGGATACAATGAGGAAGGCACAATTAAATTAGAAAATGTTATCACGGCAAATTTGATAAAAAATAAAATACAGACTTTGTCTTCTGGCAAAACAAAAACAAAAAATGATTGATACAATAAATTAAAAATTAATTAAACTTAACATTTTTAACACATTTAAAAGCCTCCTCGTTAAATTGCACTTTTAATTCCTATTATATTTTTCTTTTTCGAGTTCCAGTTTTTGATTTTGAAAGTTCATTTTCATCTTTTCATGTTCAATCCACAGCTCTAGAATTGAGTTGAAAAAATTCTTTTTACATTGAAAAATCTTTGAAAAAGAAATTTCTTTCCAATATATGGCGTTTCATATTTAGTCCCGCATAGGGCTAATCTTGCTAGGCATTCGTAAATACGTAGTATTTCGAATCATACAATTCACTCTTAAAAATTATTTTAAGTGCATGTGTGAAATGAGCTTGGCTATCGACTTTGGCTTATACGACAGGCAGGAACCAAGGCGTACTGATGAGTTTATGGTTCCTGCTGATATGAAACATCTTCTTTTGTTATGTCAAAAGTTTCTTTTTTAAAAAATTAAGTCCCGATGAGCCTCCTGATGAGCATTCATTAAATCTCTTCGAAGGGCTCATTGGATATCATGAAACTGCTCCCTATATACTAAACCAGCAACAAGTAAATATTTATTCCTGTCATCACCGCGTCAAATGACATTTCTACTAGCAAAATTTGAATTGATTTTTGTTATTTATTTATTTAAATTTTTAAAATATTTATTTTAAATTAATTTTTTGACTTGTTTTTCCGCGAAAAGACTGTCGCCCATATGCTGAACAAGACGGTATGTCCATATCCTTACGCCTCAGCGTCGAATTTGGAAAACTAAATGAAATCAATTTTAAAATCAGATTCTCATATATGAACTCATCATGACTTTCATTGACATGATCATTAATAAGCTCTTTGCAAGACTCATTGCTATGCTCATTAATAAGTTCATCGTGACACTTATTGAGATGCTCATTACTGAGATCATCGTGATACTCATTGACATATTCATTAATAAACTCATCGTGACACTCATTGACATGCTCATTAATAAGCTCATCGTGACACTTATTATGTACTCATCGAAGTGCTCATCTAATATTGTAAGATGCACAAAAGAGAAGGAAAGTATACATTTCTAAATAAGTGAAAGAGATGCATCATCTCATGCACACTATCTGTGAATAAGTAAATAAATGATTTCTTCCCGGTTCTGATTCAACCGCGAATAATTTTCAGCAGGATGTTCATCTGGTTACTTATGAGGAGCTCATTGATGAGCTCATCATGATTTGTCTACCAGGGTTATTATTTGTAAATATAAAATGAAAAATGAAATGCAAGGGATTTACTTATAGGTATATCGTCTTAGACAATACAAATGAAAGTTTTATCGGTGACAATCGACTGTATGATAACCGATAGCGTGTTCCAAAAAAATAAAGAAGTAAAGAAGCTTTTGTTAGGAACACACTCTTGGTATAAACTTGTTGGGTAAGATTCTACCGAGTGATTTATTTTTTTGGTAGTAGTCTACTTAGATTTTCCTACCGTAGGTATACTTGGTAATGACAGTAGAACAAATACTAGGAATATAATAGGAGTTATTATGGGCTACTGAGCCATAGGAGACTAGTCTAGAAAACTGGGAATAGCTGTGAAAGGTGAGCTGTACGGTTTCGAAGGAATTCGAATCCGTTCTGATGAATAAAAAATGTAGGCTCATATGTAGCTACTTTTTTTCAAGTTCAAGTAAAGAGTTCAGATTTATCCTGAGATTTATAAAGGAAGTAGGATGGATTTAAGGCGATTTCAAATGTTATCTGCTGAGTTCAAGGGGAACAATGGACTCGCTGGATGTATACCACCCCTCTTACCTATCCTAACCTAAGTATACATGCGCTAATTAGGCACTACGAACTAATTTTTTTGTTTTTTGATATATCTGACATCGTATTGACATTTTTTATATCTGAATTCATAAAGCCTGCGCCTCAACACCTAATCAAGAAAAAATTTAAATTTTTAATATGCTTCGCAAGTTTCGAATATTTTATTCAGTTGCTCTGAAAAAAATATAAACAAAATCAATGAGCCTGAAATCCAGGTAAGTCATGAATTAATCCGATGATGATTATAAAGGTTGAAATGTACAGAAATGAGTTTTCTTAGAATTTTTGACATAACAAGTAAAATAATTACTACACGGGATGCATCGTTTCTAATATGGTCGATTTTGGTAAATAACAGTAAAATTTAAGAATACCTTCATTCTTCAGGCACCTAATACTAAGAGACCACAAAACATATAGAAAAAGTTTTCGGTTGAGTTTTGGAGATAATTTTTCAACTCCCGACAAGTTTGGAAAACAAATTGTTCTGCCGATTGAAGCAAACTTTTTGTACTGTTTGCTGCATTTACAAATCTTCTTTGAAAATGTATGAGGCATTCTTTTGCATAGCTCTACCCTGTTCTTCGAGCACAAAAAAATACAGCTCTTGATTTGAAACCTTCGGCAAAATATTAGGAACACTTCAGTTCAAATGCAGCCGACCTTAGATTTTTGAAAAAGGTATTGCGTTTTTTTTTTAATCAAAAACCTTAAAATACCGTATTTTTTTCCTTCAGTTTCTAAAAACTTTTTCAGGTACCCACCAATTTTTATTATTTTTGGTATTTATGTTTTCCAAAAAACATATTGTAAATGTTACCGCAGCTGTTTTCTGCTTTTTTGTTAATATTTTTGTTATTATAATTACTTTCATAACATTAAAATTGAGACCCCTGTAACTTGAATAAAATTTATTGCTCCACATATATTTTATCAGGAGAATGAAGATTGCGGTAATTTTATTCAGTAGCCCAAAAATTGCATAAATCCCGTAAGTAGTTTATTTTATAAAAATAAATTTTTAATCTTAGATTCCGCGCTTGCAAAATTTAACTAAGTAGTAGTACGGTCAAGAAATCTAATCCACTGCCTTCTTTACTAGAAGCCATGGCGTTATAAAATGCATATGTATGAGAAACGTGTCATTTGAAAGCTTTTAGCATTGCGCATTATGGAAAAACAAACAAGTTTCATGTTTGAAAATTTACATAAAATAAACATTGCTTCTGGTGACGATAATTATAACGCCTATTTATAGGTCAAAATATTGTTACGAAATTGAAATGAGCAGAAATCCGATCAGAAGGTATTGAGTTGGAAAACAGCATAGGCACGCAAAAATGACTAATCTCGGAATGTGCGTGCTAAAAATTCCCCATGACTGACGACGATGTCATCTGCCAACATATGACCTTTTACAGAGGTCATGATCTAGAGAAGTGTGAAGTACAGTGAGTCGGATTGATGATCAAGAGACACTCGAAAGTAAAACAAAAAAAAAACACAAAAATCGGTATCCAAATCGGGCTGCGATAAATATAAAAAAAAAATCAGTGGCTAAACAGAAGAATAATTTTTTCATATTCCTGTAATATATTGTGAACGTTCTACGAGTTCAATAAAAAAAGACATGGTTTAATGGAAACTTGGACGAGTTTGTAAAAGTAAGTGGAAGTTTTTTTTTGTGCATGCAACTTATTTTTCCCTTTCTTTGGATATAGAACAATTGCGAGGAAGGGGCCCATATACGTAAATATTAGTGATAATTTTAAATCATTTAGAAGTTGTAGAAAATTGCCTTTAATTAAGTGGTGATAGAACCGAAGTTAAAGACCGAACTTTCGAATATTATAAAGCTCGCCTGGTGATGTGCAATTGCTGTCTCCTCTATTCTTTCTTTTTTTTGTGTGTGTGCATGCAGTATATTTGAGAAATACTCCACCTGTCATGACACAAATTGCACACAAGATTGGTCTCCATCGCGACACAATTGCTGCGGCCATTGAAATAATTACACGACATAGCGCGAAGTAATTAAAACAATCGCACGATAGAAGCTGCATCTCAGACCGCTCTTCAGCGCGGCAGAATTGCTGATGGATTAACAAAAATCGCATGACACAAATGGAACACCCGATTCCTCTCCAGCGCGACACAATTGTCGAAAAACTTCGTAATTAGATGACATGACATTTTAAAACAACTCTCCGTGCATTTTTACAATTATTGTGACATTCTGAAATAATTTTTGTAACAATATTTACTTTTAGGCAAATAAAAGTAAATTGTCAGTCTTTCAACAATATTACGAAAAGTTTCTCCATTTTATTAAACTCTGCCCAATTTGCCGAGACGAAGGTAATTTTTTAAGCTTGAAGTCTCTTTCCCCTGCAGGTCATGAATATGATTTTCTAATGTATGAAAAATTCAAATGCGTAATAACCAAACTTATGACTTTAAATTAATAATTAAATTTCTTTCAATTTTGTGACATCTGTTTGTTGGACTTTGTAAAAACATTAATTTTAAGTTTTTGACCCTCAATTTGACATTCTTTAATTTTGAAAAATAAAACAGTGTACCTACTCCCCGAATTGCAGCGAAAGCTTTTTTGTATTTATCTTTTCGTTTCTAAACAACTTTTCAAAACTAAAAAATAAAAAATTTAAGTCCATCAAATACATATCTTGCAATTGAATAAAATTTAATTATTATGCAAAATTCATAAGTTTGGTTATTACGCATTTGAATTTTTCATTCTTTAGAAAATCAAATTCATGTACTCTCATTTCACAGCGAATTGGCTAAGAAAATGCGGAAATACTTTGTTATTTTGTTGAAATACTCACAATTACTTTCTATTTCCGTCGAGTAAACAATTTGACCTATAAACAGATGTTAGAATTATCGTCACCAGAAGCGTTGTTTATTTTACATAAATTTTTAAACATGAAACTTGTTTGTTTTCCTTAATTCGCAATGTTAAAAGCCTTCAAACGACACGTTTCTCATACATATGCATTTTATAACACCATGGCCTGTAGTAAACAAGGGAATGGATTAGAACGAAAATTCACGTTGCTACTGCATAGTTAAATTTTGGGAATCTCGGAATTGGAAGAAGTTCGTTTGTGATGTGTGGAAATAATTATTAAAAATGAAATGCACTATGTAATTTTACAAAAATCTCCACGGATAAATTGACACATGTAAGGGTGTCATATAGTTCAAAGTAATACTTGAAAACTACCTTATTTCACGTTCATGTGCAATCATTATTTGTTTTTGTTAAGATTTTTTTTTAAAATATAGTTCTAGAAAATAAATGGGCTTTACTTCACCCCATATCTCATTTTAGGCAACTTCAGCTATAGTTTTTTCGCTACTCTTTTTTATGTCTCAAGAAAACATAATTAATTTGCTACCGAAATCAGAGATAATTTTATGGCCGCCTATTTTACCCCGCTTCTTAGTCGAATAATAATTTCTTCCACAGCGATTGTCACCTTATTGGGAACAACTTGTTAGTTCGAGACCAATACAAAAAATGCGATAAATTCAAAAAACTTCACTAAATCAAAACCAGTAAAGAAAAGAAAATCGGTTGAAACTAAACGTTCGATTCTTTAAATTCGTTCATAATTTTTGATTTGAGACATTTTTTATGGTAACAAACATTTTTGAAAATTTGCTACATCCAAACTTTTGTGAATAGTAATTTGCGAAGTACATATTCCAAGAATTTATTGGAGGGAGCGAGTATTCACCGAGGAATTTTGTTGTAATGTGGAAATACAAAGGAAAAGCTGCCGATAATAAGTAGATCTCCTACAACCGGAAGACTGTTAACTGCAAGAGAGAAGAAAAGTAAAGAAGGTGCAACTCTTGGAGTCACTTGTACATGAACTGCTGATTATGAAAATCTCAGTTCCAAGTATTTGTAAAAATTTCCGAGATGACGATTAAGACAGAAATCGAAAAAGGAGGAAGTTTAATTCCACATTTCGAATTAAGGCATAAACTTATACCACTATAATATACCTTCAGCGATATCATAGAATTGTGTTTGTGAATCTAATAAATGTGAGATGGTTTCAATTTGATAGTTTCAATTACCACTCTAAAATACTTATCCCGGATATTCCTAGAACGAAAAAGATCTTGAAACTCATTTCTCTATTCGAATTGATTCTAAAGAAATTAAAACATCGAGGTTGATACCAATCGCATGATGATTCATTTGAAAACATTACTATCATTAATGCTAATACATATAATTACGAAAAATATTCTTTTTGTAAATTAACGATTGATCTTCATTTACATCGCAATGAAACATGAAACGCGAAAAGATGCCGGGAACGACCTAGATATAAGGAGATGAAAATTTAGTTTGCCTCTAGTAAAATCTCCAAAGAGTATAACCGACCGACGACACACAAAATGTTCGGTTGAAAATTAAATAAAAGTTTGTTCAATGAGAACTGCAAGATTACTATCGGCTTAAAGTCGTCTCACTCAAATGTGATGATCATCTTGTCACCATCTTACCACCACTAACTGCTACGAATATCCAAAAGCATCAATTTATTCCTTTAGTAGATTCCGGCTAACTGCGGCCAGTGTTTTCTCTTCTTCTCGACTTCTTAAAATTGAACTGACCAGTGAATTTCTTGATTTTGCTAAACACTACGGAGCGAGCTATAGTTAATCCGCCATCCTGTCTCCATTATTACTCTACGGAGGCGTATTCTGGCTGATGATAAGGAGTGATATACGAGGGAGCAAACGAAGACGTTGTCGGACGCAATAAGCAGGAAAAGATGCATGCATTCAGCAACAATAAGATTGGTACCATGTGATTTCACTTGAGCTGGCACTGCAGCTCTAAGGCATTCTCAGACGTCTTCAAATTATAAATTGGATGCGACAATACGAGGCGCTATAGACTGAAACTTCAGTGACAAGTGCACCTCAGGTGCTTCACGATGGGCAGGCTCCACAGCTGGAATTGGAGGAGAAAATTGAATGTACTTAAAAAAGGAACATCAAGATCTGGCCATAGGCGCCAGAATTTGTAGCGTTGACTTTTTGCTTGTATACCCGCAGAACGCGTATACTCCTCACCAACAATTCTCAATGTTTTGGGGCCACTTTCCGGTTATCCTCTCTAGGTATCTTTAGGGTCTGCATTCAGGCCAACGGATCTGCTCTGGTGTTAAGAATGGACCATCATAGCAGCAGCAGCAGCAGCAGGAAAGAAGCCACTTAGCAGTTTTCCAAACGAAGAGATGTACATACGTGCATACATATGATCGTGAATCACGGCCGATGATCGTTGGCTTTGGATGGTGCAACAACGCTTCAATGAAATAGGAGGAACCTGATCATTGATTTTTTATTGCTCTTTTTCTTTGTCCAACGTTATACAAGCCTTGTTTTGATGGGTATTGCCTCCAAAGTTTTATTCCGCTCAGCGTACGGTTTTTTTTTTGAGATTCATGGCGAAATCAAGCACCGCGATATAAATTAACTCTTCCGCGGACGAGACATAAATTAAGTCTGGTGTCGATGTAGGGAGGATGCCCTTTTGATCTCTGCTGGTTTGTTGGGCTGCTTCATTTTCCACGTTTGTGTATTTTGTTTTGTTTTTATGTATGTAGGTATATAAGAAATCGAAAAGTGCCGTTCTGTCTAGACTCCTCTGAGTTCTGATCAAGGAAGAAATAAATTAGCAAGACTTATGCGAGAAGCCAAGTACTGAACAAGAATTCTTTGCTATATTTATTATGGAGTTCATAGTGAAGGTACCAGGTTGAGAATTAAATTCTCTAATTAACGTTGTAACAAACCCCCCCTCGAAAAGGTAATTTTTTGTGGATAGGATTTTGTAAATTGGTGTTGGGATTACTGATAGATTCTGATAGTTACCTATGAATACCCGAGGTAAGAGTTGATGATTATTATGTATCGACTTTCAGCGGAATAAATCATAGGGAGTACAAGTCTTAAGCTTCTTTGCATAGCTAGCTATACTGAATTGTTATGCTTAGTTTGTGTAATGAGCATATCAAACAACAGGGGAATATTCATATCTATCTATGGAGGTATAATTAGACATCGAAGAAAACAAAATGGTTATTTGTTTGTCATATATATATCAAAAGAGACAGTCTAATTTCATTATAAATTTATTTATGAGCATGTGATCAGTGCGATATCCTTTTGCTTATATAATTTTAAAGAAAGATTAAAACTCAACCGTTCTTTCTTATTTGTTTTTTATTATTTCATTATTTACAAGATTCATTAAAATCTGATTACTTTAATTAAAATATAAAACCAATTGAGGTTAACAGAAACTGATAAAAATAAAAGGAATAATAAAATTAGGAAATCTTATATGATGCATCACAGAATAATTTTTACAGGGCAGGAACATTGCTGTGATGGGTTCATTATAATGATAATTAGTGCGATGCAGTATATGTGCGATAGTGCAGGTGTACAGGCAACTCAAGATAAGAAGACTTCCATGTTGCGTCTTAATTGCACATAGTCCAATTTTATAAATTTGAGCTCATCTAAATAAGGAGGTAGGACAATGGGGTTACTCGAATGGAACTCACAAAATGAACAAATGCTCGATTGATAGCCTCAGAGTAGTTAATATGACCATGTAGAATAAGGACGAAGAACAACAAGCTTAGTCAAGAGTTAATCGAACAAATAAAAAATACGCGTGATGTTAAGATCATCAAATTCTTTAGTATATTACTTGAAAATCCTTAAAATCGAGTTAGTCTTACCTAGAATAGCAGCAATTAGATCACGGCTTTTTCAAGCATATAAACCCTTTTGTTTTGGAAAGTCTCGCTAAGGTACAACAATTTATTGAAAATGGTGTTCCTGGTAAATGAAACGGAGATTAAAAGTTAAAATTGCATTGTTGCGTCGGAAAAAATGACATGAAATATATTTGAATCATGAGTATAGCATATTTTGTATTGGAATTATATAAAACCATATAAATATCTGTAAATAATAAATAAAAAATGAAAATAATAAATAACAGAGGACCAAAATAACAGTCTTGAGGTACATACACTTAAGGCATAAGGTATCAGACAAAAAAGTGTTAGATGTCATATAGAAATCAAACCTTTACACAAATAAAATTACAAATTTATAAATCGAATTCCATATGGCAGCAGTCAACTTTGCATACACTTCTTTTGTAGACCAGAAAAATTAGGAAAATTGCAACAGTATATTATTGTAGCAGATCCCTTTTTTAAAAACTGTGCTAAACATTTTGGGGCTAGGTGGGAATAGGTGGTGAGAATAAAAATATTTCTGTGTAAGAAAAAGGGGAGTGCTTCTGAGGCAATATGAAAACTATCAAAACTATTAGTTTTCAAATATTAGAATCTTTATTTGCAAATATGTCCGTGAGCAAAATTAGTAATACTTTTAACTGAAACTAGCAAATTTTTTCTATAATCAGTTTTAAAAGAGTCACCAAAGATATTAGCCATAAAAATCGAACTTTGCGACCCAACGATCAGAGAGGTCTCATCAGTATGGTTATCTGTGATCGCTTACCATAGAAGTTCAATGAAAGGGTCTGATCGATGGATCCAAAAGTTTCATTTTTTCTGCATTCTCAATGCATTTTAGTAATTTATTGAAATTATTTTCAAAGAATTTCAGTCTGATGTAAAAATAAAAGGGTCATTACTTTCCAGCTACAATGAAGGTAGATATCCGTCAATTTTTCGCTATAAGCACAAAAATCTTCAAAAGTATTTTGGTTTTACATAAATTAGAATAAAATAAATAAATCCAAATTGTGCCGTCAGAGAAAAAGTCGATTTTAAGCTTCTTTTTTTGTTTTTAATTTTTTTTAGAGCTATTTAGATTGGCTAGCAAAATATTGCTGACTAATAAGCCCATCGAGTACATAATAAAATGATTTTATGTGGTAATTTTATGTTCGAAAATTCAGCAGTAGAGTGCCGTTTGTCAGATCGCATAGAGTACAGAAACCACCTTCGGCAAAAACCTTCATGCATAAAGATGACTGTCATGATGAAAAAAGGTATTCTGGGAAAAAAACACTTCATGTTCCCAATAATTTCACTAATGGCGGGTTTCACAGTCTGAGTTTAAACTACATATTTAGTTTAACCGGGGGGGGGGGGGTAGATAATTTCCAGTGAAAAAAAGGCATATTTTTCAGGATTTTTTGAGGCGAAATAAATAGCGATAATTTATCAAATCTTTTTCTGCATAATAGTGGTATATTTCAAGAATATTATGTTAAGTTTTAATGGAAAAAAATTAATAAACAAGTGATTGGCAGGGAATCTTCGGAGGCGTTATTTTATTTTTAAATTTTTGGCGTCACTTTGAAGTCAAAAATGCGATTTTCGCTGAAAAATCAGTCTATTTGTTATTATAAAATTGATAATTTTCCAAAAAAAAACGACAAAAGCTCCCAGCGTTACCTGATGAATTATATGAGGAAGCACTGCGAAAAATTTCAGAACGATCGGTCAATTAGTTCTTTAGTAGTCGTGTGCACCGACTTTGAAAATGATGTTTTTCAGGAGAACGCTTTAAAGTTTTGCACAGTAGATAATGCGGAATAAAATACTATAACTCTTTTATGCTGACACTGAATCATCTATCCCAGGTCCATAGAGCATTGAGGAGGTGCAAAATTCTTCGGTAGAAACAGCGACGCACCACTCTCCTTGCGCTCACTTCTGCTGACTTTTCGAGGCATTTCAACAATAATTTAGACCAAACACAGTGAAAAATACAGGAATTTTCGAACGAATGTGAATTAAAACGGAAATAAACTCTAAGCGTCTTCAGCTACTACTCGGCAAGGCATACTATAACCGATTGGAGTAAAGTTGAATGCACCGAATATGCAGGATACTACCTGAATGTATACTTTTATAGCGGGGAAAATTTGGGGCTGTAAATACAATGCAGGAGACCGGCAGGAGGGAATGCGGGCAGCTGTTCTTCAGCTGCGCGGCAGGTACAAAGTCGGCCGGTGCAACGGATACGCTAACGCTCATAACTTCGTCAATTTTGCTCTGATTTACCTGAAATTTGGACACGAATTTCTTGAAATGTTATATATTCATTTAAAAAAATAAAAATAAATGAAAAAGAGAAAAGTGATAATACCCTACACCCCCCTTAAATTGGACGAATCAGTTTCACAGTTTGGTTTAAACCCCAGTTTAAACTAGAGTTTAAACCGTGCCATTCCTCGGTTTAAACTCAAGATAGAAGTATTTGAAAAGTGTGACATTTTATTTTGACAGTAGCATTGTTTGTTTGTATCAAGGAAATCATTTCATCATGGATTTAGATTTAGACATTTCTAGCGATGAAAAAGATTTTTTTGAGCTAAATTTACAACTCTGTCGACGACTGAGATTAATTAGAAATCAACCAAATCATTTTAATGAGTGGGACAACGTTGATTTTTATGCTAGGTTCTGTTTTAGTATAGAGCTTTGTCACTTTGTCTTCGAATCTATTCTTGTCCGTTTTTTTGCGCTCTATTATATATATTTTTTTATGCACTAGGGAAGGCAATAGCTGCACTTCACTTATGCTAAAATTTGCATCCTTTTTGAATGTTGGCATATTTAAAATTATCAAATATAACTACATATTTTTTATTTTTTACTTTCTGATCTGTTTACTTTTCCCGATTAACAGATTGATTGATACCAAAATTGCTTCACAATGGTGGTGATAACTAATTTTGTTCAAAATTTTATCAGTACTACCAACGTTACTAAAAGAATGCACTGTAAAGCCCGATTTTGTTTTAAACTACGTTTAAACTTGGAGGATGGTTTAAACTCGACTGTGAAACTGGCCATAAGTCCTATTTCTGTTAACCAAAACATATTCAAACATGAATCAATAAAGTCCTATTTAAAATCTGATCGTTTTAGGTTAGAATCCAGTTACATTCGCGTATTACGAAATGAAGTTTATTTAAAGAAATATCTTACAACTAGTGTCGGGAAAAATTCAACTAAAATAGTTGCGATGAAAATAAAGGTGAGCGATGTGATTTATAATGTAAAAATAAATAAATCACAAAATTTTATTTTAAATATATTTAATCGCAATTGGGGAATTTGAATTTGCAACCTTCCTACAGCTATAAAATCAAAATTTATACTTTATATAGGTATATTTAAATAAATGAAATAAATAATAATAAAAAAATATAAAGAAAATATTTCTAAAAAGACTGCTTCAAATCCGTACTAAAAAATAGAAAATAATTTCCCCTTTTACTTAAAACACAAAAGTTCTCTAGAGTTTCCTTGCCCTGAGCAGTTGATATTTTAACACTCCAGTGAATAACAATTACCCGAAATTGAAATATGGAGTTCCTCTAATGTTTATCAAAATACTTAATTAAATTACAGTTTCTGCACAGACTTGGCTTTTTTTGGGTAACTTGAAATTTTTAAAATTTATAGACAAATATAAAATAATTACAAAATTTATTTGAATGCAAAATTAAGGGAAACTCTAGAGAACTTTTGTGATGTACACATTAAGTGAAGTGAAAATTATTTTCTATTTCTTACTTTTTTTTTAATATTTATTATTTTTTCATATTTATTTTAAAATTATTCTTAAAAAATTTAAACTTATGTCATTAAGTTCAGTACAAAAAAGATTTTTTGCATTTTTAGTGATCGAAAGCTTATAAAAGCGAATATTTTGATGAAAAGTAATTGTCATCATCATAGTAATTATCAAGTTAGGGTTGCATATTAACCCCTACCAAATTAACATTCATCTATAATTTCTCTCACAAAAAAAAAAAAAAACAAAAAGTTACAAAAAAAAAAAAAAACAAATTAATGGAAAACTTTGCATTTAATTTGCAACAAATTCCAGCCCAGCCCCATATATTTTCTTTATAATGGTGTTCAAAAAATAAAATAGCGTGTGCAACAAATTTATAGAAATTATGGTGTTTGAACGAAATTCAAAATACTTTTATATGAATATACCAGTAGCAAGATAAAGCAAGACGTGTATAATGTTGGCCGCTAACCGATCCACTATCCTCACATTTAAGTCGTACTTTATGGCTTGCATATTCCGAAACCGATTTTCTATTTTTTGTGGCACCAAACTCTAGAACGCTTCGGAATGAAAAGCTTAAAAAGATCTTCGGCGACATCTTGACGTTAATGAAATTTTCATGCTGAAACGGAATGAGAAAGCTATGCATGTCAGTCTTCCGCCAAATTGCATTAGACACATGCGCCCATAAAATGCTGATAATATTACCCGAAATTCCATTTATAAATTAACTCAAATAAATCGTTGGTAACTATTTCCACTAATTGTACTTCCATTGCTTCCTATATTATACCTGAATACAAACAAAACTTTCTACACTCATCTTTGACCTTAAAAAAATCCATGCACTTAACTATGTTGTTATTAGCAAGATTCGTGCATTGAAGAAAATTTGTTAGCACTATATTAGGACCTCACGAGCTCTTATACTTACGTCCGACTTACAAATTGAAGTTCTGTTGACCACGTGCTTCTATAAATTTGGTAGCAAACTGACCTATGCAGAGAGTAATTGTTCGGATCTGCAATTGTTTTTGTAAATTTGACGATACTTTCCTTAAGTGTACTACACAATTTCTCTCTAAGTAGTATGTAGAAATATTTGTATTATTTACATTTTATGTTATTAAAATAGTCTCACATTTCATTTCATATAAATTACAAGGCAAGTTTCTACCATCGTAAACATACGTGCACGAAACGCTTTATAGATTTTTACAATATATTTATTAAAATTCGATAAATTCTCCAAAAATCCTATAGATCTTAAGTTCCCATCCTCAGTACTGCGAAAATCTTTCAGATCGAGAATTTTTAATTGCTTTTGTAAATACTTTATAAAAAAATTTCTGAGTGGCTTATGCTTTTTTTATGTTTAATGCTATCTTATGTGCAGCTTGTAATTATGATCGATATTGCTTAAAATTATGTATACAAGTGTATCAAATTTTGTATTGTCTCAAATTCTTTCAGTCTTATATTTCACTACATTGTTAACAATGTTCTCATGTTTCTATAAATGTAACCGGTCGCTATTAATATGTAATAAGTAAAATTTCAAAGCTGTAATATTCTAAGTACTTAATGAATTTAATGCTTGTTCATTATCAATACCAATTACTTTAGAATTCACAATTCCCAGTACTTAGACTCCTGTATTGTCATTAATATTTTGCAGTCTCATTTCCGGAATGGCAGATAATGCTTTCAAATACCGGAAAGTAATTGAATTTAAAAATTATTTGGCTATTACTATATAATTCCTTTCAATTCCTTTCAATTATTTTCAAATACTTTCAATGCTTTTAATTACTTTGAAAACTTCAGTATTAAACATGATATTGTACTTAATTTTGAACTGAATCAATAGTTTTTTTAATTTTATTGTTAAATAACTTTTCCCTGTTTTTGAGGTGCATATCTGAACCAGGTCAATACAGTATGAGATGACAATTCATCCACCCTCTCATATCATACCAATCCTACTATTGATATGATGTAGCCAAACAACTACTAGATATAGGTAATTTTGTTCCATATGTATTACTTCAATCAGAATTGAAAATCAGTAATTTATTAAATTAACTTATCAATTAAAGCTTAATCATCTTAGAAGCTCCAAGATGTTTAAAAAATACAAAGTTCAGTCATTTTCTTATTTTTACAATTTCTTTACATTACTTTTATTGTTTGTTCTTTCTGAATATTCAAATTTCCACTTTCCACTTCTGTGTGTTTTGTACTCGTCTCTGCTCTCCTATAATTTAACATGATTTTTTCAATGTCAGCTTCGTTTTTAATGTGATCATCGACTTCATTTAAGCCACCTCCATTTAATTGTTGATTGGACTTTCCTTTGAAATATTAACGACTATATAGTCACCACCTTACAAATCAAATTTCTTTATAATATCAGGTATTAAAAGATAGTGGTAAGTACACTTATACATATATATGTATGCTGGGTAAGCTTATGCTCCTAGCCTTATTATAATTTTTTATAGCCTCAGTAGTATAAGCAATATAGTTAATCAGTTCTAGTAACTAAATAAATCTTGTGGGTAATTCCGATTCTTACCGATATTCTCGTGATTATTTTGTTCGCCAGATGAAGCAATGGCAAACCACTTTTTTTCTTTAGATTTTGCATCCATTACTGCAGCCGGATTCTGCAATTCTGAGAGTTTGGAAGTTTGGGAGATGAGAATTTTAGTTTACCAGATTAAAACTTCCTAATTCTCCATTCGCGATTCTCTAACATACTTTGGTAGTTAGGGAAATCGTGGGAACTATCGCAAAATTGAAGGACGGCTAACTCTGTGTGAGAGGGTCGTAGAGCAGTGGAGGTTTTCGTTCAGATTTAGGGTCTAGAATACAAAAATATAGATCACAAATTTTTGGGGGAGGGGGTCGTACAATCCCTCATTGGGGGGTTGTCAAAAATACGTCATATTTGGTATCAAATTAAAGATCTAGAAGCGAGTAATATAGTGGTGTATTTTATTTTACCATTTTAACTTCATATCTAACTTTTTACCGCCGAAACTCGGCTTTTTGGTCTTGGGTCATATACACCCCGTTCCCATATTTTGCATATATTTCTTCCGTACTTTGTTTTACATCCAGTACTCAGTTGTGAATATTTTTATCATGGAGGAAAGTGAATTTTCACGACTTACTAGTTCTTTATAATGATGAGTTCAAAATATGTCCATTTTTGTACCAAAAAGCGGCCACATTTTTTCATCTTAAGAAGGACTGATTCATTTCTTTTATAGTTATCTCCAAAACCATTTACCGGACTCAAAAACTAATTACATACTGAATTAGGGGATAAAATGTAGATGATATTTAATCCAACATATGAGCTTTCACGTTAATATCTAAAATGTGTAGGTATAGCATATCTTCTGTACTGGAAGATGACCACGTTAACCATTTTCGCGTGATTTAAAACAGTTAGCGGCTACCTTGAAACACCAAAATCAATATTTCTCTGTAAGTATTGCAAGGATTTCCATAATTTGCCTTTGTGAATATAGCCAGGATAAGCAAGGTATCCACAATTTACTTTGAAAATCCTAGGTACCTAGGCCCCTTCACAAAACACAACAAAAACAGCGAATACTCTCAGTTGATATATATTCTTCTTCCTTCTACACAACTAACACTGCGGAGATTTTTTTCGAGTGAAAAAGACAGTTTGGTACTACTCAATACAAATTCCCCGAGTTACAGAATTCTGAGTGCAGAGTTAACTGTCAAAAGAACTCTCATCATCACAACTTCACAACTCTCCGTGTTAGTGAATTTGGGCCCTGGGGCCGGATTTACTAACTCGGAGAGTTATGGAGTTGTGGAGATGAGAGTTCTTTACCACTTAACTCTCCACTCGGAATTCTGTAACTCGGGGAATTTGTATTGAGTAGTACCAAACTGTCTTTTCCACTCGACAAAACTCTCGGCGCAGTAGTTGGCGTTGCTATGCTTGCACTTTCGTATAAATTGAAGTAATTTAACTTCACGATTACTTTTAATATGTAGCAGAAGGACGAACTTGCTGTATTACTTAGCGATGGAGGCAGAAATAGTAGCGAAAGTGGAAAGCAGAAGATTGATAAGACCATTTATAACTTTTTTTTAGAAGAAAGGAAGTTCAATTAAGTTCCCATCAGAAGAAATAGTTAGTAACACATCATGCACTCTTATTCTCATTCCTTTAAATGTGACTCAAGCTGCAAGCTCACTCTCAGTCATTTACTTCACCCGTGACAGAATCGCTTGTGTCGGCATCTATTTCTACAATCTTCTGCACGAGAAGGCGTATCTCGTTATGAGTCCTTATTGCCCAGCCTGAATCTACATTGATTTACAAATCAAACCGAAAATTGGATTTTGATATATAACGTAAATATGATAAAAAAAATTTTAAAAGCGACTTTTTCCTGCCTCTCGAACATTTTACTTGTGACCCTCCCTAGGCAGCAGGTCAGGATACGCGCCTGTGGCAAACAATGGTATGTTTTCGAATACAGTACAAACTAGTTGCTTCATAACAGAACCACTCTGGAACTAGAAATTTTTTTAAAGACTACCTACTTTCAAAGTAATTAAAAGTAATTGAAAGTTTTTAAAAAGAATTGAAAGGAATTGAAAGGAATTATATAGTAATAGCCATAAATACTTTTGGGACATCAGGACAGCCATCAGCTGGTCATAAAATATCTTTGCAGCTTTTCTTCTCTCTTTGGTCTTTTTTCCGTCTAAATTCTTTGCAACTTACTGCATATACTCGGAAATTTTCTCAATAACAATTAAAATAAAATTTTTGAATTCTGCCATGATCTTCGCTCACAGTGAGGAACTGTCAAGTGACATATAAATGCCAGTGACATTTCAAATGAACTAATTTTCCTTCGAAAAGTCTGTCATATCTTCATTTGCTTGAAATGACTGACTGAATTTCAAATTAAGTCATAATGCAGACAATTTGTTGAAGGTATTACAATGGACATTGCATGTTGTCCGGTAATTAATTATTGTTAAGGTAATAGAGAATTTTTATGTTAAAAACAAATATCGATATGATGTGTATCTGCAAATAAATTTGTTGGCTGATGGCTTCAAGTTATCTTATAAGCGATAGTTAGAGATAACAGGCGATAATATAATGATATTCAACAAAATGAATATCTCTAAATATGTTTGCTACGAGAGAGCATACAAATTCTGAAGAAAATAAATTTTATAATAAATTTCTCTTTAAAAATCTAATATTTGCGCCTGCGTACGTTTATTAAATGTTTTAAATGTTTTGGCGCCCCAGTCATTCAAACAACTTTTTTTGAGTTGTCGGCCTCCAATGCTCAATAAAAATCTTTAGAAAAATTCTCAAGAAAATTTAAAAAAAAAATTAATTCAACGTCAGGTCAAGTCGATGTAGTCGATGTAGTCGATTTAATATTCGCATGTACCAATTACTAATTTGGTTAACATCCTCGAGTAAAGAGATCATAATTTTATATATTCACGGACTATCAAGTAATCCTCAAATTTCGTTTTTTTTTTGCTTGACTGGAATTAATTATAGCAGATGCTTTCCTCATATCATGCACCGTTTCTGAATGAGATGAGCTTATCCTTTTACTAACTTCTCCTATATTATGTTAGTCAGTAAACCGAGTGCAAGATCTTTAACATATCATTTGAGGTTTTCATAGTATTGAATGTGGTTCGGTTGATTTGAGTGTGATGGGGTATATTTCAATATTACGGGGTTATTTACTGGCACATAATTTTTCGTAATACTACCAAATAAAGACACAAAATGGATCTGATCGGTGAGTAAGTCCAGACATAGTCTATAGTAGATTAGCCATTGGTTACAACAAATGACATTATTTAACCTATTCGGCTAGTGATTTTTTTCATTCCCATATCATTTTGATTGTAAATTATTTAGATCCGTAGAAATTAAGTATTTAGAATTAGCAACGGAAGTATGGCGGTGCAACTAATTCACTTAGACAGTCAAAACATATCAGAAGGTCGCAGTACTCATTTGACTATATTGTCTTCAACACAAATTATTACGATAAAAGTGGAAGGCAAGGTTAGCGAAAGAACTTTCTTGAATATTCATTCTAATCAAAATTAGGCGGCGAATTAAACATTGCAACCGGAAATTATTTAATTTTCAGACATCTGAAAATAGCTTGTGTGTGTGTGTGTGTGTTCTTTCGTTTCACTTTCCGAATTAAATTGTAAAAGTTTACATTAACATTGCACAGTTAATTGAATTTAGATTGCCCTTCTCAGCAGTAATGTAGTCACGATTTATTTGAATTAATCGAGGGACTTTCATCTTTTTGAATTGGGGTTTTTTTTTTTATAAATTTGCTAAAAGAACATGAGATTTGTTTTCGTTTTAACCTTTTACTTTTTCGTTTGTAAGTTGGTACAGCTGCTCCTTATCTGGTTTCTTTTGATGGAACATTAATTTCTGATACAATATTACTAAGCATTCTTGGCAGTAACATTTCCAGTAAGTTAAGCTGGACAGAACATCACATCTTCTTTGTTGCCAAAAAAGCATCGTATTGTCGTGGATTTCTGAAAAGGTGTAAGAATTATTTCAGCCTAACGAATCTAGCGGTCCCGTACAATTCCAATATTATACCTAGAATGGAATAGAATTTCCACACCTGGTCCGGGTCACAAGTTCCTTACTGTGGCAATAACTTGTCATATCGGCACGCTCAAGCGCCGCCGCAATATCGGATACCTTTGGTCCTAGATTCATGGTCAATGTTCTGACGAAATAATTTTGATCACCTATAGAATGATTCCTGCACGTAATACTCAGGCTACAATTTGTGCACATCTTTTCATCCATCAAAATACTTTCGGCCGTACAGCAAAATTCCATGATGCTTTTTTATCCCGATCTGTGCGAATGTGGAACAGTTTACCATTTTCTGTTTTTCCTTTGGCTTACAATCTGCGAAGGTTTAAGAGTGACATCTGTATATCAGCACCTCTACTACTCTCCTCATATATCAGCTAATCGTTATCCAAATATACATCTTTCCTGCCATGCTGTACTCTGTAACATGGGGTATCTCCTGAGTTTGGCTTAAAAATATATATAAAAAAAAAGATACTTGTTATAATGTCACTCATATTTTTGCTTGGCTCGCAAATAAGATATAAGTTAATCTTTCCAAAGAAAAATTAAATTACTTTTTTAAAGCAGAGAATTCATAAATCTCAATCGCATCCGGAAAACAACTTCATTTATTTATGTGTTCGGAATGTTCAATGAAGAGCAAAACATTAAAATCCATCAGTTAACTGTAGCAGCCAGCAGCAGCAGCAGCAGCAACCGTTGCAAAACACAACTCAAGATCTCTGGAGAAGGATATGTGCCCTGATAACCCTGTTTAGGTTGTTCGTACAAAATTTCCGTTGTACTCGAAACGAACCTGGAAAGTTTTACAACACTTGGTGCCCCTGGTGGACATTCACAGTATGAAGTCAATGTCCATTGGAGTTCAGAATCTATTCGTGCTGGACACCTATGACCTAACTCCATGGGGTATCATGTTGGCAGTGGTGATCTGGAAGTGTATCTTTCTCTCTACCAAAGCGATATTTTTGTTACCTAGCCAGAAACGCTCTTTGTTTTTCCAAAGAATGTTAACAAATGAACAACAAAATATCACAAGGATCTACTACTCCCTGTGCATCCACATAATTTTTATTTATGACATTTCTTGCAAAATTGGATTGTCCCATTCGCACTGTAGTCCTCCTATATACATACATACATAGGTGCTGGGTGCTGGCACGGGAAGAGAGAGCATACATAAATTATTCGAAAACAACGAACACGATGACTTCATATGGCTTTTCTTGGCCGGCGAGACAATCATGAGTTCGAACCGCAATAACGACGCATTGTCACCAGAAGTCGTGAATACCAAACGCTTGTGTCTTACCAGCCTTCGAATTTCGACTGCTAATTAAAACATGATTTGTAATTCATATCACCGAGGTGATTTAAGGTGAACAAATTTGGGTAAATACGTGTGTCATTAATGTGCGAATTTTGTTGAGGTCGTTGTGTTTTAGGATCACGACAGCTGCGCCCCATACTTTTCGTTTATTGTTTTGATCTTCTTTCCATCATTATCTTTTCTTACACTTTTTGGCTATATTTTGTTAAAAGAAATTTTGGAAAGTGCTAATCCAGAAAGTGCGAACAGTTAAAATACACAAAAAGCTTTCTTCATCAAGTTGGCACAATATTTTCTTTAAAAAAGTGTAGGTATGTGCCATTCACCAGTAAAACTTAAGAGCGCCTGTAAGTTTTGTCTCAGCTAATAAGGATTATTTATGAAATTGATCTCATTGTGATCAAATAGTTATTGAATAACAATACAAGATAAGTCTGCTAAGATCTTTCGAATAAAATTGAAATCTTCTGGTATTGTAAATAATACTGTTACTAGAGAACTTCATCATTCTGATAAATATTTTTTTTATTTTTAAGCTAGATTCGAATGCTACTGTGGGTAATCTGACATGATTGAGCTATCAAATCCAAATAGAATTGCTGCTTTTGAAATTATTAAGGTGAATTATGATGATGTAACACGTGCCTTTCTAAGGTATGAAATCACATACTGTGGGATATACCTGGGATTATATTTTTTATATTTATTATATTATATTATTATTATTCTGGTAAGTTACACAAGATCTTACAATCTTTTGAACACAAAAACTTTGAGAATTATATTTAGTACATTTTTTAAAAAATATAAAAAATTAAAATAAAATTAAAAATTGAAAATTAAAAATAAGACCCTGCTGAAATATAGCAAAAATTGGAAATAAATATAAAAATAACAGAAAAAGTATAAGTATACTGTTAAAATAATAAAAAAGTAAAAATTAAAAAGAAAAGTAAGAAATTATAGTTACAATATGCGAAATAAAACGAGATGTTAAACTTAATTGAAAATTGAAAATTATAATGAAATGATAAAAATTTTGAAAAATCTGAAAGTGAGCTACGCCGTGAGACAAGAGAATAAGAGAAATAACGTGATAAGGGGAAGATTAATTAAAAGCGTGGACCCTGACTAGGAGAAAGACTATTTCAGAGACGAGATATTTGGACAGGATAAGAGACTTCCATTACAAAATTTTGAAAACCAGGTATTATAACATTCTGATTCGTTCCGAAAATGTGTACTGGAAAAATTCTCGCAAATAATACAGTTTGTTTGCACGTAATAAGCTATAAAAGTGAATCAGTCCTCTCTGCTTGAGATATTCTCTTATTGTGCAACCTAGCAATTATGTGCGATAAGGTGAAACATAGTTGAACCTATGAAACGGATACCATCATTAAAAGCAACTTCCATCTTACGAAGACAGAGCCTATCGAGTCTAGGGTATATCAAACTGCCAAAAGAAAAGTTAGGTAGAATTAGGGTTTTAACCTGTTTTGAGCAGATTTCCAGACATAATGAGTAGACAGCGAGCCAGTGCCTAAGATGTACAGCATAAAGCTTGCCAATAATTAACTTTGTATTGTCGCAGCATTTCAATTGGTTGGTTCAAAATAATGCCTAGATTTTTAACTTAAGGTATCAAATCTAAAATTGTACCACCCAAGACCATTAGAAGCGAATCATGTGGGTCAAATGTGCCCTTATGGAATACAATACATTGGGAGTTGTTAGGGTTTACTTTTAGGCCATTAGCTTTGGAGCAGATATTGATTCCCTCCAAACCGTTATTAATGCAAGCAATACAATCCTCAAACAAACCCACATGTAGACCTGCACATCATCAGCATACATGTGGACACTGTCTTTCCTCCGGCATACAACCTGCGAAAGTTTAAGGGCGACATACATCGGCACCTCCGCCGCTCTCCTCATATCCCTTAATCCTTTCCCTATCTCCTTCCTGCCACGTTGTGCTTTGCATCATAGGGTATCCCCTGAGCTTGGCTTAATAATATAAAACAAAAAACACTGACATCCCGAACGGTTACACGGAGATCATATATAAACTAAATAACAAAGGGCAGAGTATTAAGCCTTGAGGAACGCCAGACAGAAGAGGGAGGGAACAGGAGGTAATAAAATCCACTTTTACAACTTGCTTTCGATCGGTCAGAAAGTCCCGGATAAGAGCGACGGGTGGGGACTGAAACCAAAGCAGCAATTAATTTTCCGAAGCAAAATCCTAAGATCAGCGCTGTCAAAAGCTTTCGAAAAATCGAGCAGTGCTACGGCAGCCAAGTTGTTTAGGTCTAGGGCAGCCAAGTTGTTTAGGTCTAGGGCAACTCTGATATCAGTGGATACTTTCGGTACTGCGGTTTAGCAGTTAAGGTAACGACGAAAACAAAACTGCCATTTGCTTAGGGGTTCTCTTGAATCGTGATAGTCAAATAATTGCCTATTCATTAGTTTTCCAGTACTTTTGATAAAAAGCATAGGATGCTTATAGGTCTGAAATCTGAAGGGGACTGAGGAGAAGATTTTTTGAGTATTGGCAACACAGTAGCGGTTTTCCAGCCGGTGGGTAAAGATGAGGTCATAAGAAATGTGTTTACGATACGGAGGATGTACATGTCTATGAGTTGGATCAACAACTTAACAAACCGCGGAGACATGTAATCTGGACCGATACAACAAGACTTGATAGAAAAAATTGCTTCAATTAATCCGCGGAAAGAAAAATCAATAGACTGGAATTATCAAGCATTTCATCCACAAGACCCTGCTGTATATTCACAGGAGACGTGAAGAAAACATTGAGCACATCCGGGTCAAGTTCACAACTTGTATTGTCCTTACCAAAAACTTCCGTTTGCCGTAAGTTATGCCAAAGAGCTTTAGCAGGAAGATGGCAATTAAATTTGTAGTTAATGTTGCGGCATTTGGCTCGACGTATTGCAGTTGTGACGATGTGGTGAGCTGCTTGGTATTGGGAATGGTCATGATCAGTTTTAGAACGCATATAGCGACGATAAAGAATCTCGTGCTCGGCAATAATAGACTGAACTTTACGTGAACACCACGGACATCCATTAACTTGCGAGGTCTTAGTTTTTAACGGCACATATTTTTGAAAGAAACAGCTGACCAATGAGGAAAATACAGCGTTTTGGTCATCGACAGATCAACAGTAAAATATAAAGTGCTAAGGTAAAAGGACACACTCTTCGGATAAAGCGTTGACATTAATATTTTTATAGTCACGATAAGAAAAACTGTAAGGCGATTCAGGATTTAGCGGGATGTCATGAGAAAAAAATGAAATATCGTGATCCAAATTAACTTCTTAATGGGCATAGCTGATCTTAAAAATTAATTTTGGTAACATCAGAAGTAAGAACCAAATCAAGTAGTGTCGGATTTGTAGAATTGAAGTATGTGGGATATGAATTAATAACATTTAAGGTAGTAAGAAATTGATAATTGATAAGCTGAAGGATCTTGCCGACGAATGTTCACATCGAGGTCGCCAGTCAATATAGCACTCTCGAATAATTATGCGATACCTCAGACAATATACCTTCAAATTCCTGATCAGAGTCCTATCTGAATCCATTACCATCTAATGGATTCAGATAGGACTCAACACACACTTGATAAAATACATTTAGTACTACCCGAAACTATTTCAATGCCGACATATTCGACCATTCCACACCTCGATAAAAAACCCCATCTCGATTTCAAGGCTTCCTTTACAAAAAATTTCTACACCCTACCCACACGATCTTTACGGTCATTTTGAAAAAGATTGACCCTTGATTTATCAGAAATATTTTCAGATTTATAATCTCACTATTAACGCATACTATCAATACTTGAGGGGCTCGATACAATGTATGTATACAATCTTGACTTTTCATCAAAAATATTTTTCTGCGTCTTTTCATTTCCCTGTCCAAGTTCTAAATGGAACTTGCACCAAAATGTAAATATTTTACAATTTCGTTGCATACACAAACTCGAAATGATTTTTTTTACCAGGCCTTATGGGCCATTTCAGAGAAGTTAGAGTGTTTGTCATTTTAATGAGCTTAGTATAGTCATGAAACGTAATGTTGCCGATGTTAATGTTTCTGTCAAATGCAAGCAGAAGGATGTGCAATTCACAAAAGTAGAATTGATATCTGGTGAAGAATGTAAAGTTTAATTAGTTTTCAATTACTAATTAACCAATTTAAAGTGTCCTTTAAAATATTAGTTCAAGTTCTATGGTCGCATGTGAACCCGACAAAAGAACCCCGGATCAGCTGGAACTTTTTTCTGACTATCCTGGTGACATCTGTTGGGTATTACACTAGCCTTGATTGATTGATTGATTTAAGAGGTTTGGGACCCCTTTCAGGTCCCCCGAACGAAGGCCAAGTCAAGGCCCATTGTTCACCCCCCAGACCCATGAACGACCGCTGAGTTCTCAGGGTTGTCTTGTTGAGTTTTAGGAGTTTATTCGTTTGATTTGATTTGGTGTACCCCACAGTTCCTTTGTTGTCCTACCCGTGTGATCTTCTAACAAAACGCGACTGTGTTGGCGGTCAGCCCAGCTTGAAATGATTGAGACAAGGTGTTTTCGTGCAATCCCGACTGTAGAGGCAGGCTCCTCTGAGGCTGCACCAAAACGAGCAAGTTCGTCTGCCCTTTCATTCCCGCTGATGTTGCTGTGCCCCGGCACCCACTGCACTGTCACCCTGTTATTCCGAGAAAGGGAATTCTGGGTGGTTTTGCACTCCATTAATAATTTGGAGGTTATAAAGGGTTTAGACAAAGCTTTGACAGCTCCTTGGCTATCCGAGCAGATGGCTATCTCCTTATTCTCAGTGTCTGAGTTAAGGAGGTGTCTTCGCGCTTCAAGGATAGCCTTGACTTCTGCCTGGAAAACCGTGGAGTGGTTTTCAAGGTGCATGGAGACCTTAATTTCAGGCTCCTCACAGAAAACTCCCGCTCCGGTGCCTTCATCGGACTTAGAACCATCAGTATATATTATAATTAATTACACTAGCCTTGAAACAATCCACGTTGGCGCAATCACCACAAAATTGGGCAAGAAAGACGACGGAAAGGGAAAAGAAGAAGAAGAGTGGAGGATGAGATTTGACAGATAATAGCAGGTTACATACATGAACAGTGAAACACTAACAACTAACATAGTTTCTGTATAATTAAAAAAAAAAACTCCGATCGAAAAGTTTTGTTCAATCAACATGGTATACATATTCAAAGTTGGATCTGTAAAATTCTGGAGTTTTGGATTGGAACGATGCCGAATACTTGTAAAAAGAAATATATGTTGTTGGCGTTGATTATTGGATATACTTTATATCTCTAAATAGCTTTCAAAGTGACCGCAGGCCCACATAAAATTCTCTGGACATAATACACCGACAATTATTGAAAACATTTGCGCCTCGTATATAGGTTAGAGATTGCTATTAAGGACACATAAGGTGAAGCAGTAAATTAAAATAGAAGAACTCGACCTGTTCGTGGAACTCTTTCTTTTTTAGCACAAAACTGCAGAGCCAAGACTTCATCGGCATCCCAAGACATTAAATTTTGCTTTTTAATGATTTTTCGATATACATAATGTGATTATGATGATTCAGTAAGATATTGCTAAGTTATTCTTCTTCAAGCCGAATATCTTTATGACATGTTTTCCTAGAGAATTTGGAATTGGTTCGAAAGGGATTCAGTCCATCGTACAATACAGACAACCTTCACATTTCATTTCGATTAAAACCATGTGCCTTCAAAACTCAGAGATTTCGGTATCATGGAGTTCCATTTAAATAGTGCATTTCCCAAACGTATAGGAAATCTGTCTACACTAAAAACCTGTATTAAGACAGCTTAAATCCAAATGAGATAGATTTTGTATGAATTCGTTATTTTGCGTCCGTTTCAATCACAAGAGTGCTTGTGTTACGAGACCATTTGTCGCTTATTCCAATCAATCCAGATCCACATGCAGAATATAAGTGATCAACCAAATAATAACGCTTACTTGCTGTCAATTGGTCAGCAATGAATTACCGTAACTATTTAGAGGACCTTTTCAGGAATATCTGCCAAATATTGACGCCATTGAACAAGAAATTTGTCGGCAAATTGGTGCTAAGGAACAAATTCTTATCTATAACAGATCTATCTGTACGCGACCTTTTTAAAAAATTTCTAAATTTAAGTTCGAAAATGGTACAAATCGGGCAACTCTTTCTTAAGGTTGCCATACAAAAATTTTGTTTTTTACTATATATTTGGATACAGCCTGAATACCGTAGAGACCTGAAATTTTGTACATGGCGTTTTCATCAAAATAGTAAATGCAATTTCAAGAACGAACTTAATCAGGTAACTCCTGCTTGGTGTTGTCATATAAAGATTGAGGTTTTCTACGTATACGGTAAAAACCATTACCTTAGACATTTTAATTGTATTGAAAAGTTCTTCAGAATATAGAATCCTATTAAATTAGTTATATTAATTTTTACTGTCCTACGAACAGTTCTAGAAATAGGGATGTGTATATGCGAAAAACCCTTTTTAATAATCAAACTTGCACAGATGCGTGACCATACCAAATTATATTCATCTAAGGCGTAAGAATTGGTCTTGGACCAATTTTAGCGTTTTTCCTTGTTCATAGTTAACTATTGATATAAGGAACATTTTCGTTATGTTTATTGGTGAGTATGTATTATCCGATGGCAATAATACAAAACAGATCACCTTCATATTTTGAAATATTATTTAGAGAAAAGAAGGACATATTTTTTTTGAAAATAATGCATTGTATGAAAAACTAAAAACCCATTCGTGGATAGTCAACTTGAATAAGAAGTTTAACATATTTTGCGAAAATGGGAGTTACTCTTTTTGAAATTAGACCTCACCACTTATTTTAAATCTATTTACTTACTTCTTTATAGTTTGAGGAAATATTTTAAGATCATCATAGACCAATAAGTATCTTAGCGTTGGGATATGATTATTGATATATTTGTTTGGTTACTGAGCGCAAGACAGCTAATGTGTATCGTCTATATGTTGCTGAATCATTGATGTGAAAATTTCACTGAAATCACAGCTTACTCCAACGGCGCTATGTAAGTCTAATTAGATAAATGTACCGCAGTTATTTTAAATTCTCTCCACTGACTCGAATATTGCCAGGATGTTAGAGACTTGGCCGCCCGCTAGGAAATTTTTGGGCGTTGACGATCTACTAGAGTTCTTCTATTATGACCCTGTGGTTGTCAGATAAATGGGTTAGCTCCAAAAATACCAGATAATTTATTTGCGATTAAAATAAGGCAAATCGCATTTTAAACATCTTTTTAATTAAAACCTTTTGTAAAACCTTTGACGTTAATTAAGAACCACGACGGATGCACTATAAAGCTTTTATTTAATCAGACTGATGAATTCACAAATAAAATTAAAACTTTTTCTTTAACAAGTACCTTATAGTTATCAATTAGACTAGATTCGAAAAAAGATGAAAGAAAGTAAGAACAATTTATTTATATTTGTTTTAATTTTTACAATTTTATATCAAAATCTACTAATTATTACCTTTTACAATCTTAAAATTATTTTCGAATAGGATTTACGAAACACTAATAACCGGTCAAGTGCGAATCGGACTCGCGCACGAAGTGCTCTGTACCATCGTACAAAATTTAACACTTACTTTTTGTTTATTTTTTCAAGTGAGAGTAGGCGTCATTTGAAAAAAAATGCTGTCATTTGAAAGAAAAATGTCTTCTTCTGTGGGGCCCCCCTTTAATTTTTAATTTAATTTTATTTTTATTAATTTGTTGTTATAACGGCAATAGAAAAACACAGTCTGTGAAAATTTCAACTGTCTACCTATTACGGTTCATGAGATACAACCTGTTACAACCTATTACCCTTTGGGTAAGGGAACCCTAATAATGCTGTCATTTGAAAAAAAAAATGCCTACTTATGATAATAATAATGAATGAGAATAAAACGAGGAAAAAAATGTCGAAAAAATCACTTTCTTATATGGATACGGAACCTAAAAAGGATGATCATGATATGCAGCTAAACTTGACGGAACTGAAGTGTATCTGAGCAGGGTTATACGAACTGAACACACTCGGCCTACTCAACATTTCCAGAATGTTGACGGGAAAGATTGTATGTTTGTGGGTTCTGGTATAAAATTTCTGATTAGAGAGTCCAATGATGAATTGGTAGCTCACAGAATCAAGATATGTAAAAACGGGGAAAATGACTTCGTTAATAAAATTGACGTAAATAAATTTTACATTGTAATCCGATAACTGGGAATATCACTTTAATTTTATCATATGATAGAGGAATATTTGGAGAGAAAATGGAAGTAGTAAATGAACAGAGGTGTTACGTTGTAAACTATTAATTTGCCTTTTTGTATATTATAAACTAGTAATTATCTTTAGTATGGCAACTCTTGTCATTTTCCTACTTACCAATATATTTTACTCATACAAATACATGTACAAGTTTGATAATCAGATCAGTCTACATAGTTACAGGGAATTTTTGTACTTCTTCTTCAAGTGACTGCCGACCGGTACACACTGTTTTAGTCTTGTTTAATCTTGTTGAATCTTTAATAAAATAAGGATTGGTTTTATTCACTCAACCTACATAAATCTATGATAGGAATAAACAAGAGGTTTCATGGAAAGTTGAATTTTATAACTTAATTTGTTGATGGTTTTGAGTAAATATTGTTGTCTGTTTAAACAGTCAATTAGTGATAAAATCAACAACATTTTCTCTTAAAATACCTGGCTAAATTGTAGTAATTTTACTTTAACATCAATGAAAATGAGAAGGACTTTCACCCTTGACCAAAACAGTTTTCAACTTTATATCACTTAAGGTCGTAGTCGGCTGCGGTGGGAGGAGAGCTATGAAATTGAATTGAAATTGAATAGTACTTTATTGCATAACCTAAAAGCCTAATAAAATAAAGCTAATTAGCCCACGGCAACGAGGCCATTTGGGCAGAGGAGCGTTATGAGTAAAACTCCTCAGAAATGTCCCACATCTTAAAAACACTGAAAGGACGTGGAGCCAAGTGGGTGTTGTCAAGATAGCATTATATATGGCAAATTTGGCATTCTCGTGACATCAAAAGCATTCACTTTTTGTATAGCATTTTATATTATTTTTTGCATCATATCTCATATTTAATTCGAAAAATGCACGGAAAATGTCTTATTATCAAGAGGGTTCAAAATGCTTTCAAAGGTTTCCTATTCCTCTGTTTGTACTTGTAAAACAAATTCGAAGTTGAAGAACAAATATAAAAATAGTTTTTAAAATTTGTTTTTATTTTCTAATTTAAAAAAAAAGTAAATTTATTTCATGTAATCAATTTGAAGTAGAGCATATACATGGTCATGGTATACATATAACAGTCAGCTTTTACTTATGACAAATTTCCAGTGTTAGAAAGTACCTACCGAATTATTAGAAACAGTCTGAATTTTTCCACATTTGGCGAAGCAGTGGCATTGTTTTTGTTACTATATTGGGCCATATAAGTAAGTGCAGGAGTGATTGGAATTATAAGCGGTAACAAGATCATTCCAAAAACCAAAAAGAAGGGGAAGGGGTTAAGAGTTCACTTCTTTCCACACGCAGAGCCATAACAACTCGTTGAGCAACAATTTATCATGAGAAGAATAGCAAATAATATTTATTGCACATAAAATAATTAGTTGATATTAATTTTTGGCGAGTAAAGTAGCTACATTCAAAACATTGAGGGGAATCAATTTGATAGAAGTATTTGCAAGATTTTATAGATGGACATTTCGAGCTTTTTTCGCTACGAATGACATGAGTAGAGAAAATAATCCTCTTTTAGCGATCGAAGATAGCCTGCAACAAATCACACCTAATGACTGTTCCAACTATATAATGGATTTGGTTTTACTTACTCCTAACGCAGTGGATGGTCAACGTTGCCCTGAAAAGTCAGAAGTATTGCAGATAATATATGCATGCAAAATTTGAGAAAAAAAATTGTATGAAATGCTTACTTACCCTGAAATAAAATATAAATTTGTTAAGAGTTTAATTATAATTACTAAAGGTTTAAGTCCTTTTGTTAACAGTTTAAACTCATTCGTTAAGGGGCAAATATATTTGTTAAGGGTTTAAAAAGCATTTGTTCAAGCTTTAAATTTATTTCTTAAGGGTTTAAAATCATTTGTTCAAGGTTTAAATTTATTTGCTCATAGTTTAAACTCATTTGTTAACGGTTTAAATAAATCTGAGAATGCTATAGATTAAGAATATACTGTAAAAATTTTAGACCTAAACTCAAAATATTTTTGACGCATTATCTTTATACCTGCTTCAGCTTCAGCTTCTAAATTGCCAGAATGAGTTGCAGGTCAGAAAAAGTGACTAACAATGATGCCTATGAAGTAGTTGAAGGGTTATTATATGCACCAGGGATAGACGATTAGAAGTATGATTTTTCTATAATAAATCTGCTGCTAGGACTCGCGTTTTTCTCAAAACAATGTGTTTAGGGTCGACCCGGGTAATAAAAAAATTTCTATCTAACCGATTGGGCTGAAATTTGGATATGTTATTCTATTCATCAATAGCTCTTGCAGGAATTAGGATCTTTCCTTTTTCGTCCGCAATTTTCCATTTTACAGCCCGATTTCCGCTATTTTTCAACAAAATTGTTTAATTCTATTTCCAACGAGAATGACAAGCTTACAGAACAGTAATCTTCTTGATTTTTTTTGTTATAGATGTCCTTAACCGGCGAAATCACGAGGGCCAGCCACCTACCGTTTTTTGAGACGCTCACTTCAGTGCTACAAAACTATAAAAATAAAAAATAAAAAAAAAATATTTTGTTTGATATTTGTTGTTATTTACCCCAAAAACAATTCAAGAAAAAACATTAAAAAACGTGGAAGTTACCACACTGCTACCCTAAGGCTTTGTTATGAGCGAGATATTCCAAAAATCTTGTAAAGTTTTCTAAATTATCTAAGGAATACGTTGATGATCAACTTATCATCAGAAAGGTTACATTTCGTAAAAGCCCATACCCACATTACTAAAAAAAAACTTATAAAAAAAGTTCTAACAACAGCTTGATCGGCTCTAAACGTTCGTAGGAACATTTTGTTGTCGTGTCCACAAAGTAGTTCATGTATTATCGACTAGTTCGGGTTCCCGCTACAAAAAGAGAACTAAACATAAGTAAGAAGAATACTCGTACTTACACGTGTAATTCAATACACGCCTGAAAATCTGAGCTCCAAGCTCAACTTATGTCAATATTTTGTAAATACTTCCTTATATTTTTATAGGTGCTAGTAAGTCTGTCATGCGTACCTTACCAACACTTATATATAGGAGTTCTTGTTGTAAAAAAAGCAAAAGCAAAAATAAGAAAAAAATTGAAAACCATAAATGTAGTCACTGCTATACATACAAGCTGCCAACCGCCTTCGCTTTTCTAAAAAAAGTTATAAATATCATTGATAGCCTTGACTTAATCGTAAATTCGCAGCAAAATAGCTGTTTAACATGAACACCTTGCGCATGCAATAATACTTGAAATAATAGGATAAACGAGGAAAACCGAGTCAAATTCCATCTGCAATATAATAAAGAGTCCATAAATATTTCCTCTTCGTTTAGAATGTCCAATAAAAGTGCAGAAAGGTATTTTTCATTTCACTTCAAGAAAGGAGGACGACTACAACGGCCGACACTGATGTGGACAAAACGCAATGTAGTGAAACCCATCCCATAGTATAAGAAAAATTTCATGGATGGTGTCGTCTTAGGGTCTCAAACCGCAACAACCAATGAACTAAAGCCAAAAAGGAGAATTTTCTAATTGATGTGTCGTTTTACGTTTTGTTAATTCTCTACAAGATTTGGCCATTAAGACGATCCCATATCTCTACCTAAATCTCAGATAAATAAAAAATTTATCCGATCTTGGATTTTTCCCCCGCTTAGGGGGTTTTTAAGTGGCCATTCTGTGGCCATCTTATAGTATATCTATATGTTTGGACAGAACAGTGGAAGGAATCGATAAAGACCCAGGCCTGCAATTCGGTTTGACTCGACTATAAGAATTTATGACCAAGCCTTGTTGTGGCGTCGTTGTCGTCTTCTCATCGTGACTGTTTGTCAACCCAAGACAAACGATCGATCGCTAAGATAGATCCGATCCTAACACCTGAGAGCTGTGATGCGCTATATACTTTACCTTCAATTGGGAAGAGTATATTAATTGAGTCGGCTTTTACGTTTGATCGATTTCTCCATGAATTTTGTTGATACCCTTCAGATAGCAAAAGCCTTTTTGATATTATTCGATACGATCCTATAAAACTTTGTTGCTTTATAAAGGAAGTGCCGACGGTATTATGTCACATTCCCGTCTTAAGCCCGTCTAAAATCCGGCTTAATTGATGGCTGATAGTCAAATTGCCTTGAATAAGCATGTTTTTGTTTGTTTTTTTTTTTTATTTTTAGCTGAACTGCAGCAAGTGCAACAGGTATACATGCATACCTACCTACTTTAGTTTTTTCGAGCAAAACATAAATTGTGCCTCTAGTCCCTTGTCTTATCCTGATGGCTTGTCCTATCTTTTATCAGGTTGTAAACATGTCCTTCTAATTTTCTCGTAAAAAATTGTTAAACCGATAGATAGTATAGAAAGAACAAGGAAGGATTCACTTCATGCAGATCGTATCGGTACAACAAGGCGCCATTGAGATTGTATGTATAATATCATGAATGAGGCTCCTGCTGCGAAATTGTAAGTGACCTTAGGATATTTGTTACAGGTATGACTCCTCTGACCACCATTTGACATTTTTGCTTGTGACTTTCAAATGATATATAAATCTGAGAATTTTTATCCAAAACTCATTTCCGCCTTAAAAAATTTTTCTTAGACAACTTGATAAGATTTTTTTCTTACTGGAGGTCTAGTTTGAGGTAGTAAGCTGCAGTAAAGGTAGTTTTTGTTGATATTTTTTTTTACATGTGAGATGAAATCATATTGGGATGGGAAAGTATGTAATTTTTCACAAAATTGGTTGAAAATGTTTTGCTCAAGCTCAGGTAAGATTCCATATAATTATATTGTCTACTGGGATGTAGGTATATATGTTAATTAATTTAACTAGATACCTACCTATGGAGAGAAAGTTTAATTTAATTATTTGCAATTAAATCATACAAATTCATTTAATTTAATTTTTCTAATACATTTTATCATGACTACTAACTCATCGCAGATTTGAATAAGATTTTTTAAATATAGGGGAGAAGGTATGCCTAAGCATATTTAGTCCAGCCAAAGACTAGGATTATAGTTGTTTATTAGTTTCGCTGTTTCAAGGAAAATCAGTATTTCTTTTTAGTTAGTATTTTATATATGAAATAATATTAACTAGAAATTTATTTATTAAAAATAACATCGTGCAATTGTCTCCTATATTTTAATATACATTCTTCTAACAAAAATAAAAATTATTCAAAACACGCACAAGAGAAGTTTTATTTTATGAAAGATACATGTATGCTATTAATAGTGGTAGTAGAATTTTAATTAATCTTTGGTTCAGACATACACAGAGGAAATAATCCATCAGATTAACGTTAGAGTTACATTGGGACAAAAACATCAATTAAGCTGGGACCGCCATTTTATGGTAGAAAGGTTTTTGATGCTAGATGTAGCTTTGATGATAGAGGCGTATCTAGGTTTAAACATTTGGGCGAGCGAGCAGATTAAAAAAAGGCGCCAGAATATATGAAAACAAATTTCATTTCATATTTTAAAGAAAAACATAGACCTCCTGCTTCAAGTAGTTCAAACATAATTATATCTTTATATTTTATATTAAAGAAAAACATAACAAAATTCTATTATTTCAAAATAAAATTAATATAAGTAGGTAGGCAACTACAACAGCCTCCTTCATCTAGGTTTCATTCTTGCAAATTTATCTATAACCACATTATAATCCGCTTCAGTAGCCAACTGTCTTTCAATGAAGAGTAAAGCTAACCCAGATAATCTGTCTTCATCCATTGTACATCGCTGGCAGGACTTAGTGAGTTTCAATATGTAGATGCTTCAGATCGCTCGTACCTGCACTACTTATTGGCAAATTCAAAAAATTTTTATATATGTAAATTCGAGAGGTTGGGGTGGATGGAGCGCATTTCATTGACAATCATGAATTTTAATACACTTTAAATGCAACATTTTTCTCATCCAAATTGAATTTCATATCCGTTTAAAATGGAAACGTTTAAAAATATTCACATCTAACAATCTTGCGTTCATTTCAACAATATAAACTGTTAAACAAATTGAAAGTTTTGGAGTTCAAATTAAAAACTTGTTTATTTATGATAAAAATTTCACTTATCAAACTTATTTAAATTATATACTTCTGTATAAGTATTTCACTAAAAATATGTTAATGGCGAAGGAGTTGATGGTAACTGATTAAACAGACTAAGGGCAGAGGCAGACCCGGTATCATCAGTTCGTTCATCCTGCTGTAATTTTATGACGAAAAAATACACAATATTATTTAATATTTAAGTTCAAAGAAGTCACATATTCACGAATGATCCAAAATTTTGTTTCTGTCACCTATTCCAATTTAGCTTAAAATTTTGCAATAATTCTTATTAAGTGAAAACTGGGCAGAATTTCGACAGTGTGCCCTTTGTTAATATACTCTACCACCTCTATTCCAAATTTAGCTTTTAGAAGGGTATTCAAATAAGTAAACATACACCGTAAAAACTATCTATTGAAAATTCCGCTACTATAATAGGCAAAAAATTGCCAACAATGGTAGCGGATATTTACACAACTTTATGCGCACTGCATAACCTTATGTAAAGCAATTTCGCACTGTATGTAATTTTACATTGTTTATACATTTTTCAATTTTCGATGTAAAATGCGATGTGTAAATTGACGTAATGCTGTGGAACTAAGTTACATAAGTTGTACGTAATTTTACATTGTTTACGCATTTTTCAATATCCGATGTAAAATGCGGCATGTAAATTTACATCATGCTGTGGAACTAAGTTACATAAGTTTAATGTAATTTTATATTATTTATGAATTCTTCAATTCCGTATGTAAAGTACACAATATGTAAATTTACCAATAGTTATGTAATTTATTTCAATTGCCATTATAATGTTTCGTACAGAAATCAATTAATTACTTACATAAACAAGTAAAAAGCTAGAATTGGTCTAAGACCAATTCTTATGGCCATGGCACTAATATGTAAGTATAGATTAACAATCAACACGTAAAAGAAGTAATACTAGTTTCAATCCTAACAGCTACCTAAGAAATCATAATTTTAAAAATCAATAAATGTTTGTAAGTATGCAGTATTTCCATGATCGAGTCTTTTTTAGCGATATTCAATTATAAAAATACTGTGTACCTAAAAATATTTTTTGATTTTTGAAACGGTTTTTAAGGTACCTGTAGGATCGAAACTAGTAACACTTCTTTACATGTTTTATGATTATTAATCTATCACCAACTCACTCCACTAAAATCAAACTATACACTGACCGGCGACCGCATTCTGATATAATTTCCCGTATAATGATTCATAGCAACGAATCCTGACAAACGTATGAGCAGAGTACTGAAGAAAAGTATAGAGATATGTAAATGCAAACGTCATTACTTATGTTTTATTGAAATTTCCTTTTTAAATATGGGGAATTCAATGCAAGTTACAGTATTGTATGGAATTTTACGCAAATTTACGGTATGACACAAAATTTTGTGTAAAATCACAGTACTGTATGTAATTTTACACAAATTTACAGTATGATGCAAAACGTTTATATAATTAAATGTAAAATCAGATAATATATCTAGAAAATTTCTAACTTTACTTATTTTTGCAATTAAAAGTAAGAAGTTTGCAGATTACGTAAAAAGTATTTAATTTCTTAACGGTTATATATTATGTTATATACATTTTAAGCGGTAGTGACTATTTTAACCATAGTAATTTTCCACAAAGTTAGTTCATGATTTTTTACGGTGTAGGTGAAGTACCAAAATTAAACGAAAACTTTTAAGTTGCGATAAGCAGACTCCAAACTCGAAATGTGAACGAACTGAAAGAATGAAACAAAGCTACAAAAATTAAATTAAATTTAACTCTGTTGACGATCGAAGTGAAGGCGATTTGCTTTCAAAACGAACAACAGCCCAGTTATTGAAAATCCAAATGCATTTACCCATCGGCCATCATACTGAACGTCAAAGTATTCAGTGTGAATTATTTTCTCATTTCAAAGTGAATTGTTAATTAAATTAAAGCTTTTTTCAAACCCGTTTTTGGAGAATCTTTCAATTTAAATATGTTTTCGTTTGATTTGATAGAAAATTAGTTGAATGAAACGAATTCAATCAAATACAGAATAAAAAAATTCTGCAGCTCGCAATCGTTCTGCGGCAAACGCGTTGTTTTTAAAATAATACTTAAGTAACTATATTAGATATAAACTGCTTCACACGAAAATCAGAGATTCAGTATATATGTATTTCATTGTTAACAGGGACCAAAAATAACTGTTATTTTGAAAATTTTAAACGAAAATAGTTGGGATAAATTAAGAATTTAGTGGAATATAGCAAAAAAAAACTTTTCTAAAACTGTCATTTATATCATAAAATAATTTAAAGTTATAAAACTAAGCTGAAAAACTTGACATTTGATTTTTTCGAGCTGGAAGTAACAGCCTTTGATGCTGGTTATTTTTCAAGCAGGTTTAAGATGCCAAGTTGGCTTCTTATTTTGTCAAGCCGAGTTGCATATCTTGGCTAGAGAATATAAATTTATTTTCAATTAAAAATAATTCGGATATGGAAATTCTATTCGCTTTTCAAATATTTTGTCGGCACTATGACGCGGCAACGGCATAAGGTGAGTTATCAGATGTTCAAATGGTTTCATTGTTTCACTGTAGCTGTGCGTTGATATCGTGTGTCGAAATAGATCCTGATCTTCTTAAGTAATGGGAGTCTCAAAAGTATTCATTTCCGGTTCTACGAAATGTAGCCCATATTGTCCACGCCGTCCCCGTTAATACAAGTCAGCTTTGAGATGAGTTTTTCAGCCCTAAAAATTATTTTGAATGATCTCTGTGGCAATTTGTCGGAAAAAAATTTGCGATATATATTATTTGTTCCGCTAAATTTTTTATCCAAAAGATAAATAAAATATTATTTTTGAAACAGTTTTTTACGACACCCCCAATTGTTAAAAAATTTAAAGAGTTCTTTCAACCAGTTACTAATCAGTCAATAAAGTAAAAAGCCAAATTGACTTCTCATATTTGCTCGAAACAAATAGCCAGCCTTGAAACGTGCTATTTTCGGCTAGAAAAATATAAAGCCCAGCTGGCTGTATATTTTTATTGAAAAAGAATATCATGCTCTTGCGCTTGCTTTTTTAGCTTCAAAACTATTATCGGTCACGAATAACACCTAAAGTAAACTTTTTTATTTATTTTTCCCGCGGACGGGAATCGAACCTACACTTGTTAGAATCGGTCAATGATGGAGAAAAAAGAATTTTAAGAACTTTTATTTTAATGATTCTAAATCCAATTTATAAATACAAGAAGAAAAAACAATCGCCTCGTCAGGGATTTGAAACCGGGACCCTCCGCTTGCCGGGCGACTGCTCTTACCACTGAGCTAACGAGACTTTCCTTCTTGCATTAAAATTGAATTTACAATTTATTTGTGCGCTTTCATTGTTACTGGTTAATGCCAGCTGAAAGCAAACGTGGCTTAGTTGGCTAGTTAGAAATTTGATGAATGCAAGAAGGAAAATCATATGTCTCGTTAGCTCAGTGGTAAGAGCAGTCGCCCGGCAAGCGGAAGGTCCCGGTTTTAAATCCCGGACGAGGTGGTTGTTTTTTCTTCTTGTATTTATAAATTTGATTTAGAATCATTAAAAATAAAAGTCATTAAAATTCTTTTTTCTCTAAACTTTTTTCGTAAAAATTTATAACTGGTTTGGTTTCTAGGTTTTGGGAGGCATCACAATTTGATGATGTGATTTTGGGGGAACGACCGCTACCCATGCTCCCCCCTAGATCCGTTTCTGGCTCTTAATACGTCAAATCATAGGTTTCAATTGATGTTAATTTTATACCTTTTCCCTGAATTTAATGCTCCAGTATTTCTTAAAAAATCCATGGTTCGTCCAGCTTGATCAAAAGCAAAGTTCGAAAGTTCACTATCGTTCGGTATAAGCTCCAATGGCAATCGTGACTAAGAAAATATAAAAATAAAAATTTAAAAACAAAATTCTCCATCGATCTTGAACCTACACGCTACCTACAGTTTAATATTTTATTATATATATTATTATTAATTAAGTTTGCCCTGGTAAAAAACCTTAACTAGGATTAAAATCTGTAATCAACAAATAATATTGAAAAGGAATTGAATACTCTAAGCCTTTCCGTATTGATAGATGGTAGGAAGACTTTATCCACAGAAATGTAAAGAAAAATATTATTTACTTGAGTATTATGCCTAATATCCAACAAACCAATGAACAAATCATGAATCAACAGTTAACCAATTCTGGGTCAAACAGCGAAATTTAGTCAGTTGTGGTAGATGCTATATTGATGCCCAGCTTAGAGTTTAGAGAAAACGAAAGTGAATACATTGACATTCAATATCTTCAACCAAAACCCTCGAGCATACTTCACAAGCCATGAAACAGACTCCCCCACTACCACATGAGAGCTCCAACGGAGTCCTAACATTCAAAAATATTTTCAGCGTTCTTATGTAAATCTGTCCAAAGTTTGATTTGAATAGCTCCTCGTAAACTACTATTCATACAGAAAATGGTGTTCTGATAATCTTAAGCTTGCTTTCTTATCTTCCGAACCGAAATAAAATTTGTATACCTTTCTTAACAAAATTAGTTAAAAAAGTGTATCTGAACCAAATGACAACGATTCCTCAAACAAAAACTCTCATTTATTTTTCCCGCGGACGGGAATCGAACCTACACTTGTTAGAATCGGTCAATGATGGAGAAATAAGAATTTTAAGAACTTTTATTTTTAATGATTCTAAATCAGATTTTTTTTTCTTCTTGTATTTATAAATTTGATTTAGAATCATTAAAAATAAAAGTTCTTAAAATTCTTATTTCTCCATCATTGACCGATTCTAACAAGTGTAGGTTCGATTCCCGTCCGCGGGAAAAATAAATAAAATTGAATTTACAATTTATTTGTGCGCTTTCATCGTTACTGGTTAATGCCAGCTGAAAGCAAAACGTGGCTTAGTAGGCTAGTTACAAATTTGATAAATGCAAGAGGGAAAATCATCTGTCTCGTTAGCTCAGTGGTAAGAGCAGTCGCCCGGCAAGCGGAAGGTCCCGGTTTCAAATCCCGGACGAGGCGGTTGTTTTTTCTTCTTGTATTTATAAATTTGATTTAGAATCATTAAAAATAAAAGTTCTTAAAATTCTTATTTCTCCATCAAAAACTCTCAGCTGAGTAATCATTGTATATATTGCTGTGCCGAAGTTTGATTAAATCGAATCAATCTGTCTACAGATTCGGACTCCGACCGCACATACACACATGCAATTATTACTCAGCTGAGAGTTAGTGAGCGTAAAATGGTAAAGTTACTTTCGAATAAAAACTATTTTATTATTTTGTGAAATAAGGTAGTAAGTGTAACCTTTGGGATGTTAAGGAACCAAGTTGTAAATTACTAGAAGACTATTTTCCTCTATGGATAGTAGTTTAGTTTCCATAGCATAATAAAGTCAGTGTTTAGCACATTTCCGTAAGTATCTATATAGAATATTTTAGAGAACGGACTTCCAACGCCTATATGTGTGCGTTCGAAATCCGTTCTAGATACTTACGGAAAAGTGCTAAACACTAAATTTCATGGCTTGGGAAGTATATTCGAGAGTTTTGCTCTGACACAAATAGAATTTCGCTACACCAAACATGTTTTACCACACTTCTTATTTTCTATATACATAGCGTACATTACCGTATATCGAAAGAGAAGAGAAATTTCTAACAATAGGCATTAAATTAGCCCTAATGAAGCACTAAAATATTTTTCAATGCACGCTATTGTGACAATAGGTACTATTTAATCTATTTTCAGTAGTGGTGGGCCTAATCTTTTAAACTTTTAATCAAGCTAGACGATCCATGGATTATTAAAAAAAATTCTAGAGCATTCAATTCGGGGAGCTGGCATTAAATTAGCCTAATTGAGTCTTAAAATATGAGGTATTCAAAATATTGCTACCATGAAATGGTGGTCCCAGCTTAATTGACGTGAAAGATGGGCGATTTCAGCCCTCAAAAGGGAATGCCCATTTTAAAGCCGACATCAACAGATATGAGAGATATATTAAACGATGCATTATGATACTCTGAACATATTTGATTAACAATGTTTATTTCAATTAAGCAGAGGAAGGCTTGGAGGGTGTAAAAATTTGATCTAGTGTATTTTGAAAAATCTAGTACAGAATCGAATTTCTTAAGTCCTGAGAAAAAGGTTGAGTACCCACACTCCTATAGTCGGAGGTTTAAATAGCGATCCCCATACTCACTTTTTAGTATTTCCCTCTTTTTTATTTGAACTGAGGTACTAAATTTTTCGTACTTTAGATCGGCTCCAACGCGGTAGGGATACGATTGTTCGAAAAATCGCTTGAACTGTTCGCCTCAGCCTATTACCAGCTCCAATTCGTTGAAGAAAATTTTTCTCTGCATACTTTTAGGATGAAGGTAGGAACCCTCGGCGTGGTGGAGGGTGGTTCCAATACGTCATATTGCATATCAAATTAAAGGTCTCGCCGAGTTGGGGTGGTGTATCTTTTTCCCGGTTTAGTTAACTTTCTCGGGATGTTTTCGCCACCGGAAAACCCATTTTCATGCACTTGAGTCACATACATCCCAGTTACTACATTTTTCATATAGTTTTCCAGTTATTTCTTCCATGACGATTAGTCATCTGCTGTGAAAATTTTTCTGATAGGAAGTCATTTTCCACTACGCACAAAATCTGCACAATGCTTTTTTTAACGAGGTAAGTCGCTCAAGCTTAAAACGATCGCCAAAGCTTCCTCGCTGAATTGAAATAAACATTGTTAATAAAATATCTTCAGAATATCATAGTGCTTCGTTTAAGACATGTGTGCTCATGTCGAGCCTACAGTTGTATGAACAGTGGGCATTCCCCTTTAAGTTGGGCGCATCTTCTTATGGGATTCGTAGTGAAAACAGCGACAAGAGATAAATGTGAAATAAACCTCTCCGTTTAAATTTGAAAAGTTCTGACACATTTATTAAATGACACATTCCAAATTCATTTTAAAGCGGCTTCAACTATTTCTGTGCCCAATAAAAATTGTGTAGCATCAAAATTCGATAATTGGTAAAGAATGTCAAATTTTGAGGTTTTGACGTTCTCTCGCCAAATTTTGCCGTTCTCCGCCAAATTAACCTGAATTTTATATTCAAGAATAGAGTTCCCTAGAACTTCGCATTTCATTTGATACCTACTAACAAGTATTAACGTATGTCTTACCATCTATGAATTAAACGTGATTTTTTAACTCGCAAACTCAAACATCAACAACAGGATTCACAAAAAAAAATTAGCATTTGAAAAAATTACGGAAATATTTCCAATTTTTTTTAACTTTACCGTTCCATAAATTCCGAAATGAGGAGGAATCTAGATGTTATTTTACATTTTTTTTTTAAAAGCCTATTACTATCATCTGAGGTCTGAGTCATATTCATAGAGTGTATTAAAATGATGTCACAGGGTGTTAGGAGAAGAAGTACCTACACGGTCAAAAAATTCCGGACATTTTTTAATCTTTCTTATGGATTAAAGCAATATTTTACACTGGCATATGCTAAATTTTAATCTTTCTTAAATATTACTAAAATATTAAATAAATTTAGGATTATAAATTGAATTTTAGTTATTGAAACTAATGCATTTAACACATTTTTATGTGATTTTAATACTTTTTACTTAAAAAGTCCGTTCGATCTTCCACTTATTCAAATTTATGTAATATTTAATTAACTTTCTTATTCTTCAAAGATTAGTAGATAATATTTCTTGTATTAAAAAGTATCCTTATGGATTAAAATCTAAACTACATTATATTAAGATTTACAATTCAATTTTTATGTGACAATACAACAATATATTAATTTGCATTGGATTCAATTTTAATCTGTTGGCTTTAATTGTAATCCCTTTCGAGTAAAATATAACACAAACATTCTTATTTATTACTCCAAATTGAAAATAACGCCTCGCCGGTTTAATATTTAATGTGAGTTGAATGCATTCTTTGTTTCAACAAACGTGTTGCTGCCTAACGGAGGCAAGTCATTCTCTCGGTGCATGTTGCGCTTTAATTATATAAATATATGGGCGGCATTCTTAACTTTGAAAACTATTTCTTTTGAGTGTTTTTTTTGCTGCATTAAAAGGAATTATGGAAAGTGAATGTGTACCGGCATTATTAGTCAAAATAAAATTCCATGAATCAAATGTTACAAAATATGTCGAACTAACAAAGTTTCCAATTTTTTATATTAATCCAAATCTGGTAATTTATAGTCATTAAAATATTGCAAACCAAAATTTCTTAACGTACAAGCATTTTAAAGGTACTTTACGATTTTGAGCTTCGATACCAAGAAATTGCTGGCAACTTTCTTAACAATTGGGCTTAATATGCGAACGTGGCAAAGATTATTCTAAGTAAAACCATACCATCTGCATTACAATCAGGAGATTTTGAAAGTACGTTCAGGTCTTATAAACGAGTAATCTTTTCTAATGCAGCTTATTTTTATGTTGGAATTAACAAACAAAACCTTTCTTGTACCTTTTAAAGTTACTTCCTGCGACAGCTAGGGGCAATTATTTATTTTTTAGTGCAATACTCCTATAGAGCAGTACAATATTCAGGAAAATCAACCATTCCTCATTGCTGTTGGGCTGAACAAGGCAACAATATCACAATACTTCTTGATCATTGACAAAAGGTTTATGTGCATTTTGAACTTTTCGATAGCGGAAGCCTTCGATTTCCTTTTTAAGTCATTTTACGTATTCAACATAAAATTTGACGATACTTTGAATAATTTTTTTAAGTTTTTTTTTCTCATATAAATGTTAAAAATATACCTAAATAAATAAAATATTAATTATTAAAAATTTACTGTTATAGTTTTATGAATTACAATACCGCCGTGAAATAATTTTTAATGCTAAGATTGGATTTAATTATATTCCCCACATTTCAATACATGTTTATTAATTTTTAATAAAAATATGAGTTTAATTGTAATAATCGAAAATTAAACTTTTTTATCTTTCACAAATTGAGTTTTAATAAATAAAAATATTAAAACGAAAATATAATACAATGAGATTATTGAATTTTAATAAATTTTTTATGTGGTCATATATGCAATCCTAAAAAGTGTGGAATTTATTCCAAGATTTTAGACCGTGATACGTGAAATCATAAAATGTTCCCTACCCTCCCACATTGATTTCATTATATTTTCGCTGTTGACGTGACGTCAGAATTTGCTGCTACAGCGCGCGTGACTTTGAAAAGCTATTCAAAGATATCTTTCGAATGCCTTGCTGCTATACGGTCACTCAAAAAATTCTGCTCTTATGAAACTTCATAAAAACTTATTTTTTAAATGTAACTGGATTCTATTGAACATAGTTTTGAAAAATGGTATTTTTAAGAGAAAAAGTTATATTAAAAAACGGGACATCGTTACTATCTGAGCCTTGTACAAAATTTAAAAAAATTGGGCTCTAAGGGACGCGGCTTTGAATCGATGGGTTATCAAAATTGCGTATTACAAAACAAGCTATTACAGCCAACCCAAAACATTGTAGAGTAGAAGCAGTATGATTGGCCCTAAATTAAAATCTCTAACAAAAAATTCTCTCATTTAGAAATAAATTACATAGGTAGGCCAAAATACTTCATTTCCAAAATTTCCACAACTAAACTGACCGATCTTCCCAAATTTTGCTTTTATCAAAACTCAAAATAAACAATCTTAATTTAAGTTAATAAAAGTTTTTTGAAAACATGTTTTCAGTTTACAGTCAAATGAGGTTACATTAAAAAAAAAATTAAAATAATCACCTTCCTTCTCTATGCACTTGTGGTATACGCATCAAATTATGCACAAGACACAGAAAGCGTATTTACGAGCACAAAACCGCAGTCACTTTATGTTTGACATGCACAATCTATTAAGGTACATGGTCAAATTGAATAACCTCATATTGATGAACACTAGTAATCCAGACCAGAGTCAAGGCACACTAGAATGCCCAGCCCCATCCAGCACCGCAGGGTAATGGCATCCAGAACGGTTCCGTACCTACAACATGAAAAACTCATGTTGATCCGCCATTTGTGTAGACGTGAAAAATATCCTCGATGACATGCTTAACCTCTCCCTGGTCGTCTCAAATTTCATAATGGGGGCTTAAACCAGAGCATTGCATACGAAAAGTAATCATATTTCTTCTGGCCATTGAATTAGTTATGTTGTTGTGGATAGCCTATATTCCCGTGTCTCCCTTCTGTACAGGTGAGAAGCACCTCGGTATATGGTTAATTAAGTTCATGCAATCGGAATAACATGGTTTGTCAGTTCACCCTCTCTCTTAGTGGCGCATTTTGTTTATATTATTTCGTTTGTGTGTAGTTAAAGTCAGTCCATGCCCAGTTTCTTCGTTGTTGGGTAGGTATTTCTACACGTGAAATTTAATAATTAAATGTATCAGGTATCCTGCTGCGGTTATAATCAACGAGTAACTTTTATATGCCGTAATCAACATACCTTTTCTCCCCTTTTAATCAGTAAAAGCACCGGTACACATTTGTTCATGTTCCCCAGAAGTAGGTTGTAGGGAATATTTCCGGGTCTTATTGGTCAATAGTGAATGGCATGAGAAAAGTGAAAGGTAGGACGAATTTTGAACTTTACTATAAATGGAACCCTCAGTAATTGTGAATTGGGGAAAGTATTGTAGATAGGAGCAGAATGTATAATAAGACATTTTTTTAATTTCATTGTCTACAGAGATATTGCTTACTGACTAACAATTTCGAGCAGAACTAAAATTTCGAATTGAATTATGCCTATAAAAGCAACAGGAGTCAAGAAAACTATTCCAAAAATGCATCCTTAAAATTCCTTATATTATACAAGTATAGGTATAAATGTAAATATTATAATATGGAATTATTATTCGGAATGAAGCCCAGAGATGCCCCTGAGAACTGCAGCCTAAAATGATCTTTTGTGCTGTGCTGTTCTGTTCTGTTTATTATGTCCAAACTACACTTGGCATTTCTAGAAAGATTATTACCTCATACGAACCCTCTTTTTGAATGTCTAATCCGGTTATAAATCCTTTACTCAGCTATAGGCCTTTATAGCTTTCAAGTCCAGCATATCGAACTTTTTTGATTATTTGAGTCTTTTTTATAATGGCGATTAACGTTCGGTGAAGTGTTTCATTGAACCCCAGCAGTTAAATACGGATTCATTTCTCTTCTTGCCAGGCAGTCACTAATTCTATTACTTTCATGATGCTCGTGTCCATAAACGTAGCTCAGGGCTCCTTTGTTTACCTCTAATAGTACATATTTCAGATACAGGATCTTCCTACAATTCAAATTCAGCTTTATAGTGAAGACTTTTCAATTTAATTCAGTTCAGAATTCTATCTTATTTCGAAATGTATCAAAAAGTGTGTGATCTTCTAGTTTATTCATAAATAATAAAGTAGTGTTAATTATTAAGCAAAGGATTAAATTAAATTACAAAATATAAATAAAAGACGTAAAAATAAATTCACTCAATTTCATGTGCATGGCGGAGAGGCAAATTCTTGCAGACAGCCGCAGTCTGGGCAGTATTTCAAGTATTTTTCAAATCACAGCTTTTGACTTAACTATGTACTATCATTTTTAAAGTGATATCCATAATCCAAATTATAGTATTTTAATTTTTGTTTAATTGAAGCGTGGATTCTGGAAATATTTCCTTCATTAAGCCTAGAATGGAAAATTTGCTTTGGGTGCAGAAAAAAATCAAATGCTTCTTTCATCGTTAACTATTTGGGTCAACGTTTTCGATATTTAGAAAAAAAAAACGTTTTGACAAGAAGAGATGGAAAACATTACATGGAATGAAAACTTGAAGGAAATTGTAGAAAAGAAAAAGTATTTAGAAACATCTCTCAACTACCAGTAATTTCAACTGATCGAGAGTTTCTTAAAAAGTCGAAAGAAAAATTTAGCAGCTACAAAAGACATGGATTTAAAACGCATTATGTTAGCGTTTCATTCTGAAAAGCTTTGTGGATGATTTTCATACCACCATTTTTTCAAAGATATTTGTAAAAGACAAGAAATACTAAAATGTCATATCCTTCACCAGAAGCGGATAGTCGTAATTGAGGAATATTATTAGAGTGAAGAAATAATTCGAACTTACAAGAAAAAAGATTGCGTTTCAATTCAGGTAAAAGAAATAGTAAACCCAAAGCCAGAAGGAGTCTATTAATACTTGAGTAATGATAGAGGAGAACATCCCACTTTCGAAAATAGAATCCTGCAAATTTATTTCTCCTTGGCCTATGAACTGTATATAATGCATTTATATCACTCATTAAAATGTGAAACTGATGAAATGGTCTACTTAATACTTGAATCATAAGTACTTGCTTCTTTTTACTTGTACTTAAGACTTAGTTTTGTATTTAAGTATCAAGATTTTTACTTAAGTATTTCTGAGTCTATTTAGTACCTACATATAAAGAAATATTAAACTCTTCGTAAAAAAGCAAACACAATCTTTTGCGCAGCTACATTTTTGTTGAGTTGTAAAGCATGCAAGAACGACAAAGCTTTTCAAAAAGCGTAAACATTTTTTCAATCTATTGGAAGATTTTGAAATGTTAAAAATAAATTACAACCATAATTGTGCTGAAGGAATCGGCAAAACTTAATACTAAAAGCTTGAATTATATCTATAATACGTCACAAATAATGAATATAGCATACCAGAAGAAACAAATATGAAGAAAAAGCTTTCAAACTTTTAAGAACGTTTCCTTAACATAGAACATTCATTTCGTGCACTAAACGAATTGACCGAACAAAACGTTTTTTACATTCATCGGTAGAATTAAGGCATAAACTTCTTTTAAATATTAATGAACTATTAATTTTTAAATAAATGTTCAATTATTCAATCTTAAAGTTACTAAATGCTTTTATAGAATATTTGTGTAATTATTAAAAATCCTTTTTTTAGTTTTATTATTAATAAAAAAAAATCGAAAAAATTACACTGTATTCCCGTTATAAAAAATTTAATGAGAAATTAATACAACTCAAATGCTATTGTGTTCCCAATTTGAAGTTTTAATATCTTTTACCTGTGTCCTGTAAAGGCAATTCGTATGTAAAACGGTTTTTTACATCATTTTTGATATCAAAGGATAACTTCTGTTATCCTTGGCATCCTGATATATGAATTTTTGCTCACTGGTATTTTTGCTTTATTCTCGAGAATTATTTTAAAACAATCTCCTCTTTAATTCCCTACGATGTCTTGTTCAAAAACGATAACCTGTTCGAACCAATTCGATTCGAGTATATTTTTGTTAACATACAACTTCTGAAAAGAAAGCATCTAGAAAATAAAGCATTAAAACTTTTAGGATAATTAAATTTAATTTGATTACTCTTAATAAAAAAACAGGTGTACAACCCAAGAAAGACATATATTTGTCATATACATAACACATTGCATAAATACAAAAAATACAAAAGTATAACCTCATCGAGTAGATCCAATTAAAATCATTATCATCATTACAAGTACCATCGAACGGTAATTTCATCTCTACGTGATAGAGAGAACATTTTTTGCAAATATAATTCAATTTAACACAGCAGCATGAGTTGCTCTAAATTTCTTGTTGCTATGCATTTTATCTCATTGCTATGCAAATTTTATAGCTAGTACCCTAAAATTACAGATGGAATGCCAATTTGTATTATCATGCATCTCTGTTACTCTATCATTGTGCAATCAAGGGCTATATAAACCACAAGCTGACTTGTCTCGATCTCGTTTTAAAATTGGAGTCGCCTGAGGTAGGTTGGCTACGGACTATTATTTATATCGGGTATCGACTGATATACCAACTACTAACAACTATATAGTGGGAATCAACTAATATATTAACATTTTATTTCCTGTCTCGACAGAAATAAAAATTCTTACTGTGGGTCTCGACTGACTTAAAGAATATTATTTCGAGTCTCGACTGAGGTAATTATTTACTAGCAAATCTTCTATTTGTGGTCTCGACAGAGATAGAGAATCATACTTCGGGTCTCAACTGAAGTTAATATACTTACTAACATTCACTTTAAGCTGGGTCTCGACTGACTTAAAGCATGTTATCTCGGGTCTCGACTGAAATAATCTATTACTAACAAAAAACTTAATTTCCAACTTCACCCAACATTCCATCAAAATTTCAAAACTTTTGGAATTAATGTGAATTGATTATTTTTATTGACTGGCCTATAAAAACAAATCTCCATTCAACGGCACTAATAAATTAATTTGTCAAAAGCGACACATAGAAGATATTTTATTGAATACCACTACAAATAAAATTTATGAAAGTGTGTGGTAGTAAAAATGGTCGTAAGCAATTCCTTATATTCATGCAATAAAAAATATTTCAGATTGACCTGTGCAAGCGGTCTAATAAAAAATAATCTAAATTTTTGTTCGACAACTACATTAAGAGTCAGCAAAATTTTTCGTTTTTCAATTACCGATTTAAAAGTTCTATTAAATTAGCGTGAGGAGAATTTCAGCTTGAGAGACAACGTATTCTCTATCAATTCGTTGATCAAAAATAAATTCAAAACTTAAACTTCTGTATGACTACATAAAAAAAAATATATGGCCATCCGATTTAGTTCATATTCACAACAATGTCGGATGAAAATTATATTTTTTTTTTTTACCACAGTTTTGGCAACGTACTTACATATTTCAGCCAATCACTAAGCACACGAATTGAAATTTTAGTCTGGCAACCTCAGAAAGAACTGTAACAAAATGTTCAGCTAATAGTAATAGCATTTTCGATGGTGTATTTTGCAATGACGATAAAAATCTTGCACTTTATTCACAGTCGACCACTAAGCCTATAGACATTTTCCGACAGAGAGCTGATGTGGTAGCATTGACGTAATATTTATTAGTTAATATTTTACGAAAATCCGTTCTGTTTTTCATCACTGCTGAAAAAAATAATTCTTTTCAAGTCTCAAAATTAATTGTCAATTTGACCAGTGGCAAGAAGACCGTATATATAGATCACGAATGGAAGGGGTTTAGCCTAATAAGCTAATACCTTCTAAAAACGAATGAATAACTGAGATTTACTTAATAATCGGAACTTTATGTAAATTTTATATATTAATTGATTAATTTAATTTAATTTATGTAAATTTTATATATTAATTGATTAAGTCTTTAATTTTTGATGACATTCCAATTATATTGAACAATTCTATTCATCTATAAGTGTTTTATTTATATAATTGAATTCACGGTAATTTTCAATTAAGGTTCCGTGGATCTGCAGAAATTTAAAAAGTTATGTTTGAAAGACATGTTGTTTAACAATATTTTACTACATTTATTTGCATTCCAAGAAAAATAAATATAAAGGTCCACTTTTTATAAGAAAATTAAAAAATTACAGAATTAAATTTAGTCTTTTCCTTGTTGCTGGGAACGGAGAAAGTACTCTATTCCTTTTAATTTTAACATTTCGATGAACGCTTAGTAAACGATTTTATTGGCGAGACCAAAACAGCAATTAAAAAAATTAATAAAAATTTTTTTTTTTTAGGGCATTTTAGATATACCTATGTAATTATATAAAATACCCCAAAAACGTAAACAAATAATTTTTTAAGCTATTTAAATAAAACCATGGGATGCTCATGGAAAATATTAGTTACCATATTTTAATTATTTACAACAAAAGTTGGTGTTTTAAGGACGAAAAACCAGTTAAACTTAGACTTAATATTACCTTTCAACTGTGAACAAAATTTAAAATACCGCTGCGATTAAGCTACGATGTATCACAGTAAGCTACCATCTACTGAAACACACATACTGGATTTTATTTTCTCTGTCTATTTAGCATACGTTTTCCTAAAGTTGCTTTACCTGAAAGGGCCACGGAAGAAAGATATAAAATGACAAAACCAATTGTTGTGATCCATTACATATAAAGAATTGTGGGTAAAAATTTGGCTTATCAGATTAACGAAAGTATAGGCTACAACGATGGAAGGGGTTTTAAACCCCTCAAACCCACCCCGTATATACGGCCTTGCTAGTGATACTACTATAGTGGTCCACTAGTATAAAAGTATTGACCTGGCGTCTATGGAAAATTTGTTGTTTCAAAATGTGCAAAACTAGTGGTCCTATTAAAAACGCTACGTGTGAATGCAGAACAGGAAGACAAATGGACAGAATATACTCTATTTACACAACGATTGTATCTATGGTAAAACCTTGTATAACAGTCTATTTTATAAAAGGATTTGTAAAATTCAATAGAATTTCTATACACACAAACATCTCCCATCTTTTATTCAAAATTTCCTTTTTTTTCAGATTTGTTACTTAACTAAGTATAAAAACCATCGATTGAGTAAAAAAAGGGACAAATGAAAATTTTCCATCACTTACATGTGTCGCGCCTTTCTGGCTCAATCTAACCTGATGGCACATTGTATAAGAATCATCAGGACAACGGATGAATAATTACTTCCTAACGTCAAAAGGACTTCCATCCGTGGACCTCCTGCAATTAGAATGTCATTCATCATTTGCATGCTAGGCCGTGCATCCTTTCCACCTCTAGAATGAAAAATGTACCAAAACAGCCAAGACGACACAATTCGTCAGGAGGGCCGTGAAATCGATTTGGTGCGCTTTCACTCCACTGTTGATGTTACAATAAAGAATGGCTTGGATTACAGTTTCGATTTTAAGGATAATTTTAAAGCACTTTTGGTATAGTTTTTGTACATACACACATTGATACATATGCTGTTTTGATTTTTTTTGCGTATGTTAGATCATTTAGGTATTAAGGAAAATTTATTTTTTGTTACTGTCTAATGACAATTTTTGTAAATTTTGATGACGCAAAGTGCAGGGTTATGCTCTAAAGCCTATGATGGCTGGAATAGAATGTGGTGCTGGTGCTGTACCTGCTGCAAATTTTTTTCTGGTGCGTACGATGCTGGTAATTTCAACAAAATGCTGCAGTTCTAAGTTTCCCAAATTATTATTATTATTAAATTATATTACAAAAAATTTACTATTTATTTACTGAAAAAAATTATATGGCGCTATCAACCTTATTTTTAAAGAACCAAATTAGACAACTGTGTTATATTAACTATGATAGAGTCTTCCAAATAATTTTTTTTTTGCATTCAAGCAATCAAAAATCCATTATTCCATTATTTTTGGTTAAGAAACGTTACTTCTGGTCTATAAAGAACCATATAAAATCGTCTATGTATTCCCACCTCCAAAACAATTTTTTTTTAATCACAATCACAAGTCGGGGAAAAGAAATTTGATAATTTCTTTTCCATTAGATCCGCTAAACGCTATGTAAATCCAATAAACTCTCTAGTTTTTGAAAATAAATATCCCTGAAGAATATGTAGTTCCGTACACACAATTTTGGTTGCTGGATTTAAATAATTTAAGCCTTTTTTGGTTAGAAGGTCCATATTAATTGAAATTCGCATCTTAAACTAGTTCTCTTTTATGTTAAAATTGGAACCGTCATTATCCTACATTTTTAGCTATTTAAAAACTCAATGCACTCATTAACTGCTTGGGAATGAATCCCATAGACCTAACAGAAGTAACGCTAAACAGGTTCTGATCAGAGAATTTGTTTGGCGTTGTGTAGATGGAACTTCCAAATATGGTGGATGCGTCTATATTTATGGTTGCCACATACAAACTCAACGAACGTCCTCCAACGTCAACCTGCAATTTAATTAGTGCCTATAGTTCCTTTTACTTCAGAATACATATCCAAACTGATATTTGTTTACTATAACCAATTTTATTTGAGGTATTGTAACTGAAACTATTTTTCAAGAAACTAACTTTTTGAATAGACAGTACCTATAAATAGTTTTATTACAGAAAATACTTAAAACTAATTTGTAAGGAGAAAGGAATTAAATGAATTTTTTACTGTGGACAAATCTACCAAATATAAGTCAGGTAACCTAGATATCTCCAAATGATTTTTTGAGTGTTGGTGTAACATATTAATTATTAATTTATTATAGTAAAAATAATTTAAAAGTAAAATAGGTCATTTTTCCTACTTTATAATAAAATCAAAAAATTAAAACTTCAATGTTGGTATGCACTAAAGGCTAAGAATATCTAAAATAGCACTATTGTGCGAGTGCCACATTGTGTTTCGATGATCAGAATCTGTGTGGTAGGCATTAGAACAATAAGTGCAAAATTCTATTTCTGCCCAAATTATGTTCACAAAGAACTACAATTTCGCAAGATGCTCTTTTATAAAGATTTTAGATCAAAATTTGAGAAATTAGGCAAGTCCTTCGCATATTTGTCATTAACTGGTTTCGAACGCGTTGATAAACTATCCTCAAAAGTTTTTCAATATATACACAGAAATTATGTACCAGAATGATCACCCATCGAACCCGACTCCCATATTCGACCCATATTTTTTTGTTTAGATTGCCGAACTCATGTCTTGGATACTCGGATACAGGGTGACTCAAATTTGAATGTTTTCACTACGGTCGTGTTTCTTAATTTGCTGATTAATTGAGATCTAGTTACTCAATTCTTTTATGCTATTTCAAAATAAAGGTATTAATGGGGATTTTCAAAAATATAAAAAATAATAAAAGTATAGAAAAATAGAACATTTTATTGATTTTGGGTTTTTATCCCCTCCAATAGAAACAACATAGGCCCAAAAACTCCAGCCATGAGAGATATCTTAAACGATGCATTATAATACTCTGAATAAATTTTATTAAGAATGTTTATATCAATTCAGCGGGAGAAAGCTTTGGCGTTTGGATGTAGCTTGAGCGACTTTTTTGGGTGAAAAAGTGATTGCGCGGAATTGCTGAGTCGTGAAAAATGTCTTCCGATGAGAAAAATGTTCACAACAGAGCACTAATGGCCATGGTAGAAAGAACTGCGAAAAATATTTCAGGTTCGGGAAAAATATACAGCATCCGATAGTACTCGGCTAGATGCAGTATTGGAACCATAAGCCCCCCTCCGTGGTTCCAACGCCTTCCCTAAAATAATGCAGAGAAAAATGTTCTTCTACGAATTGTATCTGGTAAAGAACTGAGGCGAACAGTCAGACCCGTTATTCAATCAGACGTAAACCGAGTTTGAGCTGATCTAAAGGCCGAAAAAAATAATACCTCAGTTCAAATAAAAAAGAGGGAAATAAAAAAAGTGCGTATTTGGATGGCTATAAATATCTATTTAAGCCTCCGAGTATAGGAGTGTGGGTACTCAAACTTCTTATTAGGACCTAAGGAATTCGGTTCTGTACTAGATTTTCCAAAATGTAGTACACTAAACTTTGAGCCCCCTCCCCGAGCTTTCCTCCGCTACATAGAGATAAACATTGTTAATAAAAAATGTGTAACGTATCATAATGCATCGTTAAAGACATATCTCATGTCTGGAGGTGTCGGGCCTTAAACGGGAATTTCCTTTCTGCTTAGTAACTGCTTTAAAAATGTAGCAGTTAGAGAGAAAGTAAACAATCCATTTGTCAGTGGATTACAAACGACAGACAAATTTGGACAATTCGACAATTAAAAATGTCAAAGTTTTTACTGTTAATGTTTTGCAAGAGATTTACAAAAATCGAACAAAACGAATATTGAGTAAGAATATTAAAGAGAATTATCGGAGTCACCTTCAAAAAGTCGATAAAAGTATAAGATAAATAAATAAAAGATAAAAGAAATATTAATGCCACTCCACGTGAATGATTTGCTCATCGAAGTATAGCCTTTAATTACAGGCGTAACTGAAACACATTATCAAAATCTGTTGGTTAATTCGCGCAGCAAAGTTTGGGAGCAACCAAAAGGCTCTTTTCCTCACCTCGCTTAATACAATATATTTTGTTCGATTTCGCCATTTTCTTTTGATTACAACAAAAGCGGCTACCATGGCGGCAACAACGCGCTCACCCATGTTGATACACAAACTGGCCGAGAGTTATGAAAAGTCATGTAGACTCATGCGACACTTGTTACACACACGTGATCTTGACAAAAGCGTACGACACTGCTCTAGCCTCACAAATTGCGGTATGTGTGGATAAAACGGTAACTGCTCTAGACAGTGGTGCCATGATGAATGCAAACCTTTATGCTATCTTGGCAACACTCACAAGCTACCACAAGGAAAATGACTTAAAAAGATTATTCCCAAAAGATAATTGGCTACTTTCTGGCATTGAAGTTTTTCACTGGATATCTTACGAAAAAGTGCAAAATACGCAGAAAGGGTTACATTTTGGGTAAGAGTGTGATAGAGCATTTTAAAGGGAAGCTTTAGGGCTTCTTAAATCAAATGTGAAAATTGGTCTTGACGACGGCTTTTGATAAAAATAGTAGTAAAAAAAAACCCGAGTTGTAATTCCAAATTTTAATTTTGTTGAGCCATTAATTTAAAACGGAAAAGAGGAAAGGAGAAATTTACAGACCATTGTAAGGGTTCAACGATTATTAATCTAACAAATTTTAAATCATCATCATAGGTTGTAACGTGAAATATATGTTTGAAAAATATTTTAATAATAATCCTGTTTTATTATTTCATAAATTTTATACATTAATTTTTGTACAAAAAGAGTATTTTTTAGCACTAACTTTATTGTCATTTATAGGCATAAAACTTTGGAATCTATTTTGAATTTATCTTTTATTTAACCTATTTTGAAAGCTAAATTGAACTACTTCTGTTTAGACTTATATTGAAATGATATCACAATAACTTTTGCCTTACATTATTACTCAGAAAATCTTCATTATATTTATTATTCTTTATAAAATTTGAATTAGTATTTACAAAGATCACTCAACTTAATTTTGTATTCCACTATCATAACGTAAGTCTGATATATTTGTCTCTTTTGTTAATCTGAAATTGCATCCAAAATTGTATTTTTATAACAGTAAATCAATCAGATAAAACTTATAGAGGTCTGGTGACAATTCAACGGAAAAATATAATCTGCCTTCTAGTTCAAGCGTTAATGTAGTTCCTGCTTCTCAATTCTAAAACCACCTACCTTACCTCTCCCAAGTAATTTTCGAAAAACTATAACGGTAAATGTTTATTGCAGAAATGTGAAATGTCCTAATCACGTTTCTTTTAAAACTTCTGGATAGGGATGTTGATTGAGATATTGTGATCATCTCAATCAACATCCCTATCCAGAAGTTTCAAAACGCAAAAAGCAATGGCAACAAGTAGACCTTGCACTATTAAGACGATACAGCAATTCATTGTTGCGAAAACTCTGTATATTAGTTTCACATCATTTCATTGCTAAAGAACAAGCAAAATATTTAAGGCTTTGCAAAGTAAACTTAAAGGGAGATAAATGCTTTATGATTTGTGATATTCCGAAAATAATTCTTTCGTCGTTCAGGACTCTATTCAAGGGACCATATACCCATTTGCTCTCTTACTTTTTTGATGAATCCGACGTACTACAAAGCTTAGTAGTAATAGCAGAATCACTAAAACACAACACGTCGTAGTTCGTTTATTTTTGGAAAAAAGTTCATAAAGGATATGTAACAACTTTTGTTAAGAAAAAAATTATTCCTTTTTCGGACGGTCTGGAGGTCAATACAAAAATAGGATGAGATTGATAGGATGATATGTATATAGTACATGTGATATGAAGAAAGAGTTCAATGTTGAGGCTGAATGACACTTATTGCAACCTGCCATGCCAAATGACCCTGCGATGTTTTAGGGGAAGTTGTAAAAAAAAAACATGTGGAAAACCAAGCTTGAACAATAATGAAATTCACACATCGAAATATTTTTTGATTGGGCTATTCACAAAAAGATTAAAAAATTAAAAAAATTATGTTCATTTTTCAATAAAAGATTACACCGATATTAAGAGAAAAATTAAAAATACATGTAACTCAAAAGTATCACAGTTTTCTACCTGTAAATGATAATAGTGTTAGTATCAAGGAATACTCCTTTTGTATAAAAACTAATTTATAAAACTTATGAAATAATAAAACAGAATTAATTCTAAAATACTTTTTAAACAAACATTTCACTTAGGGAGCTAAAAACATTAAAAAAAAATTTTTTTTTAAGTAAATTCTATAATTTTCATATCAAATTTTGCAGAGATGGTAATAACATAATTGCATCTCCTAAACATATTGAAGATTGTAACTAGCAGATGAACATACGCAAATTATTAATATAATTTGTATTAAGGGGTAACACCACTCTAGGATTTTGGAAAAATCGTTTTTTATTCTTGCTTTAAAAATACTTTGAGGCTTTAAAAACAATATGCAGTTTGTCCTGTAGCGAAATTTTTTTTTTAAAAGGTTCAATTATCGATTATGCCGTAGCGCATGCTGAGCTTACCACCATTCACTAAGGTGTGCAAATGCTATAATAGCAGCGCCTAGGAGCGTGTTCTGATAACACCAGGATGCGTTAATGCTACAATAAATGAAGCAATGTATGCTGCTGATTTTGTTGATTAAAGGTAAAAGGATTTCAAGGATTTAAATGCTCGTACAACTTTAACCGTGTTATTCTCGAAACGACTTTTTTCAAACTGGGAGGACGGATTACTCGATCAGGTTTGCACGAATCGATTTGAAATTTTGACAATAGCATTACAATTACATTTTCTATGACAGTATCCAGCCGATTTTTGAATACATGTAAAATTTTCTTTTTATAAACAATATACCGCTTAGTTTTTGCGGTAGAATCTTGTAATTGCTTCAAAAGTGCAATTTTTTTTCAAAATTGGATAGGAAAAAAAAGCCCCTACGTGTTCCTATAGCTAATATTACATGTTACATAATTTGTTTTTTTTTTGTTTTTTTTTTATTCCAGGTCCTATACGTTAGGAGAAAATCGTCCTACCTTGAAACTATTTGTGGAAAAACACTTCTTTCAAGATGGGATTTGTCGCCGCCATTTTTTTATATTTTAATATGTGTTTAATAAACCCTCTCAAAATATATGCTATTCCTTTTTTTTATACTCCCAAATAAAAATTGTCAAAGTTGATCCATATTTTCTGTTCCTAGAGTGGTATTACCCCTTAATGTTAACGCATTTCAAAAATAGTATTTTTAGAGAGGGTATTTCTTCTAGAGGTGGTTAAAAATTCAAAATCAACAGAAAAATGCAGTTTGTTTTTTCCATATTTTTTTTAATTATTTTTTTTTATTTCTTGCTCTTAGCAGATAATAAATAGCATAATATGAAACTAGAAGGACAAACTGTATAAACTCTTGCAAGCTTTCCATAGTAAAGATATCAACTCCAAATAATATAAAAATTTATTAGTCCAAGGAAAAGTGCTGATTACTTTTATGATTTTCTTAACGAACTCCCAATTTTTTAAAAAATAATCCAGGATATATGTAATGTTTGCTCATTATTATCTTGCCTTCCTTCCATTGATTGGATAAGTACTATTTCAGCTAGTTACCTTTAATACTAAAATAGGCAATTAATATATACATCCCAGCCGAATATCTTTTTTGAAATGTGTTGATATGAGAATAAGGATAAAAGGGGGAATTGCAGAAACTTATTTCAGCTTGAATTCTTATAATTTACATGTCGTTAAAACTGCATATACTCATTGCCACATTTGTAATAAGTAATTAAAAACACAATTACAAATAAACTTATTTAATTTAAAATGAAAACATTTTTGCAGATAATATTTTTTATTCAAAATAACCATTGCTAGAACGCGTGTACATTAAACAGTAGCATTTCAACGTAAATGAGCCACGAAACAGCCAATTAATCACAATAAAATTACCAAAAAACAATACAACAGCGGACAGTAAATTAGTACTTACATTCCGAACTCCCCTAGTTGAGAGAAGGCACCCAATGTTTGCAAAGGTAAAACTGACCGGGACACGGAAGTCAGTAATAAATTAGATAGCCATTAAGTGTCTATAAAACCCTCTAAAAATTGGACAAAACTACTAGCGTAAAGATTCGGCCAGGTCAACTCAGACCTTTTTATCCCGACACCATCTGGCAATGCATATCTTAGCAAAAGTGAATTTTTGGTAGTCGATGCCATTTAACTCTTAGCCATAGCACCTTTTTGCTGACTGCGCATAGTCCTGCTGCTCCTGTATGCATTCATCAGAAGACGGTAGAAATTTATTGGGTGCACGAATTTAACATGGAACCCCTGTGGTCAAATTGTGGCGATACTTAACTCACGATGGTTCGACATTTTTCATCTTACTTTATAGGCGGTCAAAACTTGCGTACATGTTACATCGCGGCTGAGCCAAAGTGAATTAAAATTATTGCCGACCGGTAAGCGTAACCACCTGCCGCTAATTTTTAACAACAACATGTAAACTTGCAAAAATGTCAAGAACTTCGATTGAAAATTTTCTTTGTTTGGTAAATAACATACAGCAGCAGTAGCGGAAGGTGTAACCCACTTATATTACTTGAAAAAGGACTATTAACTATCAGAGCTGTATTACAGCGGTTTTATTGAAATTACAAATTAATAACAGTAAAATGAGTTTCGCGGAGATAACTTTTATGGAAGTTTCTTATCAAGTGCACTTCAAATTCTACAACTACTACAAAATCGCTTAAATTGAGCAACTTTAAATCTAAATTCAATTGATAAAATCCAAACAAAATGATATGGGGATTTTCGACTGCAATCTCGAGGCTTTATTTCTTTTTGGATGATCAGACTTGTTCTGTCCTTGGAAGATTTAATTGCTCGCCATGTTCCGATAAAATGTCTCGAAATTAATTTCTTAACGTGTCGTTTTATTCTGATTAAGAATTCATGAGCACCACCGGTCCATCCTCTTGTAAGGAGAACGAAAGAGGTAAAAAATCTACTCGAACTTCGATGGTCATGTTCGCCACCTTCTGTTATTATAACTTCTGAGGTGGTCCTTCGTGCAAATATCACCGTTTTTTGGAAGTCAGCTTCCTTGCTACGGGATTTCTTCACTTCGTTAGAGGTAAATGCGTGCAGGAAAGGAAGATTTTGTATATTTCACCCAAATTAAATTATCACAATTTCGAAGGTGTTTTTTTTTTCACAGCATAAACATGAAGGTAGTGAGATGGATATTAAGGAACATTTTAATACACCCTCATTAGACATTTATTATTGGTTTAGATTTCATTTTTAATTCAAAAATTCAGTTGTAGTGTTTTAAGACTAAATATATGGCATGAACAAATTTGAAAAAAAAACTATAGAAATACTTAGTTAACATAGGAAATACCGAACAATAAGCTGTGTAACAACGTTAATACAGATTTAATACCTACATCAAGTATCTCTGAAGACACCCACAGCTTATTACATCTGCACTAGGGATATAAGATACTAAGTAGTTTCGTCTGTCACTGGATGAACACTAAAGCCCACTATGTCTGGCTTATCTACATTATCGAGTCGTCTCTATCAACTTATCCTGTCCAGTTCAACATAGGGTCGAATTGCCTTGACGGCAATTATAGGCTCTGAGGCTCTTCTGATCTCTTACAAGAACCATCTGTGTATCAGAACACATTTTATATACTGTTTCGTTTTAGGTGCTGCTACATGTCTTAGAGACAGATACGACTTTCGCTGCTCAAGTTATACTCAGAGACTCCTCTGTCTCGATTCTCCCACGTCAAGATATTTAGAATGTGTGGCGGTTCAAGACTGGTGCACAAGCTCACGCTATCATCCTTAGCCCTTCATGACATGTTATTTCAAAACGTCTATAACTTACTGAGGAGATAAAGACTTACTGCGCTCTGGTATAGAATCTATCAGCTGTAGTCATTCAGCGGCTCCCAGCTTCCAAACTCATTGGTGGGTACTGGGCTTACGATCCACCTAGGTCCACAGTCCGCCAAAAGTTTATATGAAAAGACATTTTATAAGATATGTATATAGGGCAGCAAGATATGAATATTTAGGACTTCCCCATACTGCGACTTTCCTATATAGATTTTAATGAAATATGCAATATCAGGTTAGCTATTTAGACTGTTTTAGAATGCGAATAAGTATTTACATATATATGTATCGCCCTCTACTCTTCAACCCGGAGTAGAAATCACTTCACAAAAGTTTTAAGCAGTTTGTACGCAATAGAATATATACCTAGTTATGAAATTTTGAATTCGTTATGTAAAGTTAACTCTCTCTTAATAAATATGTTATTAAAAGTATTTAGATGTTTTTGTGGAAATATTCTCTGTCTGTGATTTTTACAAAAAAAAAAAAAAAAAAGTTTATGCAAATACCTAAACGCGTTTTAAACAAAAAACTAGGATAAAGTTAAGAACAGTTTTCTTGATACCTCAGGAACGTTAATATGTAGCCCCATCCCTATGCAATTTTTGAACTCGACTCCCTCCGATTTCGACGAAACTTTCAGAATTAGTTAACCATTAAAAAATATTCCACCCATATTTTTTTGTTTTGCCTGCCGACCTCATGTTTTGAACACAGGGTGACTCAAATTTGAATGTTTTCACTATGGTTGTGTTTCTTAATTTGCTCATTATTTGGAATGTAGTTACTGGATTCTTTTATGCTATATTTCAAATTATTGGTATTAAACGGGCTAAATGCTAAAAGCAGGAGCTTCTTTTATTTTCAAATATCTGCTCTGGAAAAGACATTGTACCTGTGTACAATATTATCGATACGGTTATGATAATACATATACCAAGAGTTTGGTATTGGAAGTAAGATTATATTTAACTCAATTTGTTTATTAAAATCATCAAGGAATGTAAGAAGTATAATAAATTAATAGGTAGCACGACTAGAATGTCGGAATATATGAAGCAAATATCTACTGCAGTAATATACAGATAGCAGAAATAAAATGAGAGAACCCCTTATGCATAAGTAAATACAATTCAAACAAAATATCATTGATGGTGGACCTAGAGTTAATTGGACAAAGTTTAGTAAGTAAACTTAAAAAAATTTTTTTTCTTTCAATGTCGCTTTTGTTATTCTATTATACATTCTGGCACCCGAAGGCTATGGATAGATCATGCTTAGACAAAAAAAAAATTTTATGATGGTGGGGGGGGGGGGGGGGGAGGAAACATAACGGCTTCCGAGATAACGGGACTTTAAGATATTTGGGTATATTTTAATAATAGATCACCCTGTAACTTCTGAACGTTACACCCTATGATGATGATTTCTGGTAAATAGATAATCATTGAACCCTTCCAATTTTCTATAAGATTTTTCCCTTACGCTTTGCGTTTTGAAGTTATGGCTTAACAAATTAAAATTTCGGAATTCATACTCGATTTTTTTTTATTTAACTACTATTTTTATTAGAAAACACGACATCTACACAAATTTCACACATTGGTTTTAAGAAGCCCAAAGGCTTAGATTTAAAATGACCTATCACACTCTGTACCGAAAATATCACCCTTTGTGCGTTTTTGCACTTTTTCTTAAGCATCTCCAGCGAAAATGGCTGAAAAAGGTCATTTCCAAAAGATAATTGCCTACTTTCTGGCACTTATTGAACTTTTTCAGCCATTTTCGCTGGAGATGCTTAAGAAAAAGTGCAAAAAACGCAGAAAGGGTTAAATTTTGGGTACAGAAGTAATTTTAAAGCTAAGCTTTTTAAACTCAATATAAAAAATTGATATTGATGACGTGTTTTTTGATAAAAATTATAGTTAAATAAAAAAAAAAACAATTAAAAATTCCGAAATTTTAACTTTTTTAAGCCGTAACTTCAAAACGCAGAGGAAGAGGGAAAAAATTGATAGATTATTGGAACGATTACCTATCCAGCAAAGTTTAAATCATCGTCATAGGATGTAACGTTTAGAAGTGACAGGGTGATCTATAAAGGCATACCGAAATATCTTAAAGTCTCGTTATCTCCGAAACCTTTAGGAGTCCCCTCTTCCCACCAATAAAATTTTTTGTTTGTCTAAACATGACCTATCTGTAGCCTTCGGGTGCCAGACCACATACGGGACACCCTGTATAAGACCACAGGAACGTGTAAATTTACATTGTTATACGTGAGTAATTAGTGGTACACTTACTATACTTTTGGGTATTGGCGAACTATAAGTTTAGTAATCAAATTTAGTGCGCTTATGTACCTCGAACATTTTTTTTAAATTTTTGTAAAATCCAACTATCCCAACTATCGTAATAAAATGTAAGTAGGTATGTAACAACAAATGCACCGACAAGTTTTCGCATAACATTTGTCCTTTGGAATTAAACACATACTGCTAAGTAGAAAGAGTTTACGAAACTCACTGGCGTCACTCATTCATTCCTTAAAGATGACAAAATTAAATTCATGACAATTTAAAGTTTAATGATAAAAACAAACAAAACATAAGGGTGGCTCAAAAAGTTACGTCGAAAAGTAAAATTTGGGTGCCTCATATTGAGGGGTATCCGAATCACTCCCATGTATGTTATACGATTTTACGTAGTTGTAGAGTTATGTTCTTTTTTAAATTGTAGAAGGTTTTTCAGGATTTTTTTTGTAACTTATTCTCTATGAATTTTACTTTCACGTATAAAGTAAGCAGCTTCATAACATTAATGGAAGTTTTGACCTAAAATGGAAAATTCACATTCGAGCGAGTCAGACTTGAATTTTCAACTTTGAATTAAAAATCCAAAACGGTAATTCCTTAGACACATACCAATGTACTCAATTCACGAAAAATACATGTCAGGATGTTTTGTATTGTAAAAATAAAAATTGTTTTGTTTATGTCAGAGAATTAGATCATTCTTAGAGTAGACGCCAGAGGGTGAACAACTTTTTATAAGTAAGGCTTTTTAATTATAAAAAAAAATACTTACTGGGGTGTATGTGACCCAAGTGCATGGCAATTGGTTTTCCGGCGACAAAAATGTCCCAAGAAAGTTTCCTGAATCCGGAAAAAAGTACACCACCCGATAGTACTCGGCGAGACCTTTAATTTGAAATGCAATGTGCCGTATTGGAACTACGAATTGTAGCTAGTAATGAGGTGAGGTGAATAGTGAAACCCGTTTTGCGATCGGACATAACCCTACCTAGTTAGAGTCGATTTAAGGTGCGAAAATGTAGTTCGAATAGATTACAGACTTACCACGTTTTGAACTGAACATTAGGTATGATGGCATACAGATATCTCAATAAAATTTTACATTTTTTGTACCTATTATGGTTAGGGAGTTATTAGCTCTTAATCTTTTTAGTTCACAGATGATTTGTTCCACTGAAATCTGAAAACACGTCATTTTATAAAATTATCGTCTAATTTTGGAATGACCTGCACAGGTTAAGAACTAATACCTCATTTACAGTTAGCATATAAGGTGCTTAAGTTTAAATTAAAGAGGAGACTCTGGGCTTTCGAAATCTTGTAAAAAGGTCTATGTTAGTCGGGGTATTTAGAAAAAAAAAGCGGAAAAAGGAAAAAAAACCGAAATTTTGAATTTGAAGTATCATATCTCTAAAGTTGGGTGGTGTACGGGGTGGTTGAGCATTCATTGGAAAAACACCAAGGTTGTGCATACAACGCCGTCTTAAAATAGATCGTAACCCTGTTGTACTTTTGAAGATGTTTAATGGAAAAGGGCATATTTTTCCAATCACCCTGTAAATCGACAGGGTGACTCCATGCGCCCCCCCCCCTTTCATATATTTTTATTTATCTGGACGAGAGGAATCATGAAGTTAAATGTAATAATACCAAAAATAATTAAAATAGATTAGAAGCTAAAATTAAATGTTTTTTAAAAAATATTTGTAAAATTCGACAATTGCACGAAAAACATTTAAAATTTCACTCACTTTTTAATTGAGAAAACCATTTTTCGCTAAGTGTTGATAAGTGCTGCACTAAAATTTAAAATTAATTATCACAAGTTTAATGAACAAGAACAAACCGATTGCTAAAAATTCAATTATTATTGCTCATTATTATTTTTACGAGTTGATGACAGTGAGTAGTTTATTATGGCTAGAGCTCGTAACAAGCTAAAAATTAGCAGTTTTCCCATTGGTGAAGTAAAACAGGAGGGTTAATTTTTTTTTAATCTTTTAAATTATTCATTTGCCATTTTTTTCCTAGAAGAAAAGTTTTTATACAATTAATCAAAGGTAAATTCATGAACACCAAAGCTATTCTCCACAATACTAATTGTGTTTGTTTTTAAATAATTGTTCTGCTAAGATCATCAGCATTTCTTCGCAGCTAATCTCTTAGTGGGTAAGCACTCTGACCCAAAAACTTACTACACCAGGGAATGGGCGAAAACCAGCTTCAAAATCCCGAAACAATTGAGAGTTTCGAAGTATTCTGGAATGATCTACACTATTGGCTAATTGGAATAAAAGCTCCAGTCTGATCCACAAAGAATCATTGCGTTAAATGCGCGTTTTTTTTGCCGGTTTATATAGTGCTTTTCATTCATTGTAGGGGTATCTATATTAAATTTCCATCGATGCATCCAGCTGCTTGATAGCTTCCAATATCAAGAAACTGTAGCGACAATTCTTGATTCGTTTCTGGCAAACGAATTGTTTCACCCATCATCACACTGATTATTGTATTTGTTACCCGATGAGCAAGCACACACACATGATTTATTGACATATTAGAAATTCTATGGTATTGGGCTCCATTTCCCAACCAATATGGAGTTGTCAGTAATTGTTGAAAGGGACTTAAAGAATTGTTCCGTCCACTACTATGTTGCATATTTCCTCCAATCTTTAGTGGAACGCATTCTATTTGCATAAGTGATAAACGAAAATTTTGCATTGCAATGTGGAGTTTATTCTGACTTTCTGTACACGATCTATAGACTCAGACTATTCCTCAAATAATCTTTCAAAATGAAATATTTCTTCACTATGTTAAATTTGTTATTATTATATTATAAAAGAAAGATACTACCGACACATTGAATGTCTATTTGAAAAGATAATTTTTTGTTATCATTATGTTACTATAACTATCAAACTCTCTATTGAAAAATAATGGGCGCAATAATTTGGTTCGACGAAAGTTGAGAAAAAGCTTATTATTTGCTAACCTTATCAATTTTCAATTCAACATTTATCACATGCTCATTTTCTGTTTAGTGCAACAGTAATTTGAAAAGCTGAGAACTTCTCACTTTTCAACACTGAAATGAGCTCTTTTCAAATTTCTACTTGGTGCAACAGAAATCAATCAGAAATTTTAAAAAGTTGCTAAGTGATAACCGATAAGCTGTTGGTGCAATTGGGCCCTGGATCACAAAACAACGCAATTTTTTTTAACATCGTGAAAAGAAGCAGCTTAGAAGAAATTATAACAAAACTTGCTGCAGTAGATGGAATATCCGTTAATTTTAAAATGACAATATTGTTAGTAACGAGGCTTTTCATTACAAAAACCAACTCTGGAGTAATGAATCATATCCATACCTTTAGATAGAAGAATGGGGATAAATTTTCTATAAATTCCAGTTAATGGTGATAATCGTTATATGACGTCAGGTTCCAAATATATACATCATAGGCACGTTTTCCGTATAGATGTGTTTTATTTAGATCTGCAAGCAGCAGGTAATCTTGATACATTTTTTTAGACATTTCTCGGCACTTTTAAAAAAAATCTATCTTCACAATTATATCCTGGATTCCAAAAATGGCGCAAAATTTGTTATTTAGTCCGTACTTGCATAAAATGACTAGCTATACGGAAAAACAGGGTGGAGTTTTTGATTCCTTTTTCTTTTATTTATTTCATATTATTTTTTTTTTTAATTCAACACTTAAAAACTAAAATAAAATAAATATACTTAGTGCAGATTCTCTTGGACGGGAATATTAGTTTATCAAAATTTTGAAACCTCCAACAAACAATTTTTTTCTTAATCACTACAAATTTGCAATCCGCTTTTTATAGTCAACTTAGAAGAAGTCTTCACATTTCTTTCGACTATAGACCTTCAGCCGAATATATTTTTGTATTTCATGTAATCGTCAATGAAGCCATCCAATTGAGGGTGTTTTATAAGCACGTTAAGCTAAGACCTCAACTTCATATCTTGTATCTACGTATCTGACTTTCATTTTAATATGCATATACAGGGTGTCCCACGTAACGTGTTCCCTGGGCATTTTATCGAAAATGTGCGGAGATATCGAAAAAGTCCTAATAATAAAGGTTAGGCATCTTTAGTCAAGGTATCCTCTGGAATAGCCAAAATCCTTGAAAAGGGACTTGGAAAAGGATATATTTAAAAAAAATTCCTTTTCGTCCTTATTAAGGATACATTTAGATTACATTTTTGAATTTCGTGAATAAACCTAATACGAAAGTGTTATATTAAAAATTCCAGTTTAACTCTTTATTATCGAGATATAAGGCCTCAAATTGTATTCTATGCACCGTGTTCCTTTGCCATTTTTCTCGAAAATGCACACAGATATCATCGAAGTGCTAGTACCAAAAGCTACCCATCATAAGCCTGGCTATCTTTTGGTATGGTCAACATTTAAAAACAAAAGCCAAACGAAAAAAGGATATCTTCGGTTTGGTCCTTTTCGTCCTTTCTGAGGATGCATTATGGCTGCATTGAATAACTGCGAATCAAATTAGAAAAAAAGTGGTATACCTATTGAAAATTCGTCAATGTAGCCAAAATGCATCCTCAGAAAGGACGAAAAGGACCACACCGAAGATATCCTTTTTTCGTGGGACGAAAAGGACATTTTTTTAATACATCCTTTCCAAAGTCCTTTTTTAAGGACTTTGGCTATGCCGGAGGATACCTTCACTAAAGATGCCTAACTTTTATTATTAGGACTTTTTCGATATCTCCGCACATTTTCGAGAAAAATGCCCAGGGAACACGTTACGTTGGACACCCTGCATATATAATGTTCTTCAATTTCATGGTCCTTATTCTTTTCACCTGTTCCTTCCATTTTTATCTTTTATGAAATATTCTATATGAGACTTTATTCTAGTTTTAAAAAGAATCTAGAGGCATCTGGAGGGATCTACCCATAAGGTCATGACAAAACTTAGCAATTTTAATTATGTCCTCAAAGCACAAAAAGCAAAATTATAATGTTAAAAATAAAAATAAAAATGTTTGTTTATACAACTATTCATGATATAACATTACAGGCGCCAACATTAAAAATGCGGCTAATTCGAAAACTTTAGAAAGTGTCAAAAGTGAAAAAGTCCAATCCTGGGTGACGAAAGTTACTTTAAATTTTTTTAAAAAAGAATACAATTCCTTATAGTTTCTTCCAAAACGTACAAAAATTGGGCTTGATTGAATCGGAACCAATGCACCTTTTGAAAAAAAAATGTTTTTATCTGTATTACATTGTAACTTGAACTACTCATTTTACATATTTTTAATGGAATAATAGGGTTCCATACAAAAAAAGGAAAACAAGGAAAAGCTGGAATTGGTGTAAAACCAATTCTTACGCCCCTAGATTAACGCTCGTATGTAATTTCGTATAGTCACCCATCTGTGCAACTTTGATTCTTGAAGTGATTTTTCGCTATGTTACTGGAACAGTTTGTTGGACAGTAAAAATGCTAATATTCAATTTCATCGGATTTCGAATTCTGAAGAACATTTCAGTACAATAAAAACGTCAAGGACTGATCTCTTTCACAGTTTTCACCGAGAAAAGTTTACCAGAATTAGCCCATTTTTAAAATGGTACTTACAATTTTCATGAGAGCATCGTGTAAAAAATTTCAGTACTCTACGTCGACGCGTTTTAAAGCAGTGCCCTAATATATAGTGAATACCGAAATTGAAATATATGTATGGCAACTCTACGGTGAACTTACCCGATTTACTCCAATTCGAACATAAATATACAATTTTTTATTAAGGTCGTATCCAAAATTTCAGCTCTCTAACTAAACACGTTCTGAAGTTATCGAGAGGACAGATGGACATAGTATATGGGACGAATTTACGGAGGGATAGGCGGATGGAAAAACGTAAATTTTGATATTATGCGTGGGTTTCCAGTCCATTTTGCTCTGGCAACATTATTTCTATGCGCAACAAAGTTATTCACAAATTTAATAAACCATACGATTTCATCATCTAGGCTAGGGTATAAAATTGGAATCCGTATATGATCGCTCGTACGTTCGTCCATCTATCTGTTAGAGAGCTTATTCTCAAAAACGACGTGATGTAGGAATTTGAAATTTGACAGAATGTTAGTTCTTCATATCGCGCAATTATTTCGACAGTCGAAAATTATTAAATATATTTTTTTGTTTTTTTTTTAACGGGGATGAGTTGGGCATCCTAAAACAAATTAATTTTGTTTTGTATAATGTGGGCTATCTTTTAAAAAGCTAGTTTCAAGGATTGGAAACAACATTTTTTTAAAATTTTTTTCGTGAATTGGTTATAAAGATATAACCCAAAATGGCTGAAAAATCCAGTCTCTCCGTCTTCCTGATCTTTTAGGTTTCTAAAGCCAACATTTTAATATTATCATTGAGTGATTGATAACAGGAAAACTGCCCCTTTTTCGTGAGTCCAGTGCCAAAGTTAAAAAAGATAAAATATTTTGTGTGTTAAGTAAGTTACAAGATCAGCTCTTACAAAATTACTCTTGAGTCCGTCTGTTTGAATATTATTCAGGTACCATAGCAAATTTAGATTGCATTTAAATATACTTAAATTTGGTGGATCTACTGTTCTTTGATGAATCTTCTTGATTGCACGAGCTCGGCTCGTTCTTAACCGAGTTTTATTCCATGTTGTATCAAATTTTATTAATGTTACTTTAAGTAAGCAAATAATATATAATTTCTTTAAGTATTATGTTTTTTTGCGCTTTTTAAATAAACACTCTGTTTTTGAATTCTAAAGGCCATTCGAAAATTCCTTTCTTCAGTTGAACGAACAGTTCAGTAATTATTATTTTGGTGAAAATAAATTAATCATTAGAACTTGCCGGAAATCAAATTTAAATTCGAACTATCAAATTCAGTTTCAAGCTTAGGATAGTTCTATTCCGTAGCTGGAATTTATGCAGCATTCACATAAAGAAACCCTTTGGCGTTGCACTATCCTCTTGATAAAAATTGTAAATGGTCAGTTTAAAATTATTGCAATAACATCAGTTAATAATATTATAAATACATATGTGCCGAACGTGATAACGCTAGAAAATTTTGTTTCACCCTGGTTTCCTCTACTATTTGAATCTGTTCTATCAAAGCTTATCTCTTTTTTACAATGCTTAAAAATATTCTTTGACTGCTTCAAAACCATACATACATGTTTGTGGTCAGCTATTTAAGAAGTTCTTTTTTTGTCGCAGCAGAAATGCATAAATAAATACTTCTTGATTTTAAGTACTGGCAGAGCATTCCTGCGCCAGTACTGGCGTCTGAGCTTCTGAGCACCCAACGCGCAAAAGTTACTTACATATATTTCTGTTTATATCCTTTGAATTTATTCGTTGCCAACTAAAGGGCAGCTGTTTAGAAGTTCCACATTCTGAGTTTCTACTTGCCCTTTTTACTTAACTGGTGGTAAAGATGGCACAACTGCTACTGCAACCTAAGTAAATCAATCGAATTTCCATTTATATTTCTGCTTAGGAAAAATGTGTATGTGCAAGTGTGTGTATGAAGAAAAAACGAAAACATCATGTAAATGACCTATCAATCATGATAACTGGCATGCAAATTTAAATGCAATTTTAACAATGTCCCGCTAAACATGACGGATGAGTCTGAAACAGATTGTCAATCGATGTAACAACGTACACGGGAAGTGCCTTTTTTGGTGGTGTCAAAATTTTAATTTTTCCAATTACTTACAACACTAATGCCTTCGCGCGAAATCTTAATATTTTTGGGGTACGCAAATGAGGGTCGAAGTCTGATATAGATGCAGATGCTATACACCGAAAACATTGTTAAATAGTTTTTACAAAAGGAGTTAAAGTTCAGAATCAGAATAAATTCGCGGCTGCATTTGACATCGCAATGATGGATCACAGTTGAGAAGCGTTTTTAATGGGGCACACCCCTTTTTTGCGTCCAAGTTCGTAACTACTTAACCCTTTTTGTATCTTAACAATGTTCTTCGATTATATGTAGGGGACTATGGTAAAATTTGAAACTCTGAGAGTTATTAAGATACGATTAACATAGAAAATGCATTTTGGTGCTAAATCAGGTAAAAAATGAAAATATTTTTTTTTATAGATAGGTAAGTGAATAAAATTCAAGAATAGTAAGAGAATTTAATATGTGAAAGTTGCTTTCAAGTATACAATGACGAACAAAAGAAAATCATCCTTACTGGCGAGACACATTTCCACCTCTGTAGACTCGCAAACAGGCAAAGAAATGAATCCTCGAAAAGTGATGGTTTTGGTATGGCTTGCGGTCTGAACGCTTAGTTGGCCCGTATTATTTTGAAATGATTTCGCTATTATAACAAACAAACAAAATGTATTGCACTAACTTGACGATTAATACAAATTTGGAACAAAGAAGTTCGTAACGTATATAAAACTTGTGAAATAAATGATCGGGAAACAAGGCAGCCAAAGGAACACAGAACTGAAATAACAATCTCTTTAAAATCGTTGACCGATGGTAAAACTGCTAAACTGTCAAATACAAAGTTCACTGAAATTTATTATTAGTGAAAATTTCACCTTCGCCTTCACAAAAGACTGGGTGAATTGTGAAAAATATTTTAATAAAATTCAAGAAAAAGTACCCTGTACTTTATAAAACAAAAGAAAGCATACTTTCCACTATATGGAAATTCATATACATGATTCTGCAATTTAGGCAACAGACTTTCAAAAAGTGGAGATAATTATAAAATATCCTCCTGATTAGATTCGCTGATTTCGTCAACGATCCGGACTATACTAATCCTGTCTCTTTGTTGGTCAACTGGTACTAAACCTTTAATGCGCATTTTAGAAGTTATACGTAACGCAGTCAATCAATTATTTAATTCAACTGATTCCACTGAGTTCCAGTTTAACTAAGTCTCTATAACTATGTAAATAATAATCATGGACTAGAGGAAGTGAAATTCGTTACCTCTTATATTATGAAGTCAATTAATAAATTTTCACAGCTAAAAAATACCAAGTAGTAAGCTTCAGTTAAGACATAACTTCTTTTCTCTCTCACCATACATAAATCTCGCAAGAGTGTATAGTGTCTTTTAGCAAGCTTTAATTCTACCTAATTAAAAGCACCTGATTATTGACTGAATTACCATTCCTATTACATTGCTGCATATTTTAGTTTTGATACTGTCTTGCTCCCACTTTGTTCTCTTAGTAGGTACTAGACCACAGTATATTTATACAGTAGCCCAGCTCTGTCAAAACTGTCAATTGAGTAGGATGCTTCTATATATGAATATAATTCCTCTTTCAACTGTTTTTAACTAAAACACTAATCAATTTTTAATACAAAGGTTCCTATGTAAATCGAAAGTGGAAGAAAGAGAACTGATGCCATTTTTAAACTAATACTAGAGACAAAATGACAAGCAAACCTGGAGAAGAAGAAACAAATGACAGCTCGACATATGTCAAAATAAAATGACAAAATGTTGAAAATTTTATGGAAGCAATTGTAAGGTGCAATGTTTAATTAAATATTAGCACCTTCTTATTGTATATAATATAAAAACTTTCTTTCTTCCGGTGTTTAATATTTTCATCTCAATAAAATAAGGTAAAAGTTCTGTCGTGTTCAGGGATACAGAATAAGTTTTGATTGGTGATTAAGTGAAAATCTAATGGTAGCTTATATAATATAAACAAAGTTGCCTTAGGTTTTTAATTACTTGCTAATCTGTATCATCGATCCATATAAAAAACATTGTGTAGTAATATATGCCAAGCAAATTTTAAGTTTTTAAATCTTTATATGTACTTATTGGCGTTTGTGGCATAACTGGAACTCTGTATTACCAGAGGATATTTTGTGATTTACTGCCCTTTATAATTTGGCGCAATTAATTGGATAAGTGCCAACGATACAAAAGGATATAAACAGTAAGATATTTTAAAATTTTATTATTATTGTTATAAATATTCTTTAGGCATAATCGAATAGTTCAACAAGGGTTGCATAAAAGTTGAGATCGCAATTACCAAAAGCCGGCCCTCAAATTGACTTTCGATATTTCACAATCTGCTTGCATGACTGGGAACAGTATACCACGATTCCTGAACTAAACGTTCATAAAAACTTTCCACTGGGAGATTTTCTCAGTCATTTTATCGCTGAGGTGATCTAAGATTCTTTCGATATCTTTTGCATTTTCTTGGTGTTCTCAAGTTTTCGGAAGGATGAGTTTAAAACTGCAGATTTACATAAGTCGTTCTTGTTGGCACTTCTTTGTTACTAAAAGCATTTCTTAGCTATTGCAATCCATTGAATGGTTGACTTTTAAGAATAGCAAACTGTTACTACACTTACATTAATGAAATTTGACTAGAATCTAGGGAATCATTTAAACTTTCGTTTTGATTCTCATTGCACGGCATCCCTTCAATACGTCACATTTAAATAAATCTTCTTTTTTTTTGTGACTTCAATCTAAAAAAAAAAACCATTAAAAGAATTTACATTAGCTGAATTACCACTTCGTGCCATTCGGCTTGATAGAACGGTAGAAGAACTGTCAAACTGCCACAAACATTATTATAGCCATTTTTTTTGCCTATTACACTGTCCATGGAACAAACACAATTTACAATCAAATAGCTGTTTAGTAATGGAACAATACATTTGTAAGTAGATTTGCCGAGATGTGTACTTACATAAAACTAATACTTCATCCCGTAGATTATGCAACTAGCTACTGTTCTCCCCATTTACTTCCATATCATACCCAATAGTTCCCTCATATTGGGACAAATTTTGAGGTTTTTTTTTAAATCCAATTTAAAAATAAAATTCACTTTTCAGTAGCATGTACTAAGCTGGTCTACTGTATAAATATACTGTGACTTAGACTATCTATTTCCTATACGTTTATCTAGGATGCTAATCTGGCAGCCACAAACAAATTTGGATTATGGTCTGTTTATAATGATTTAATTTTAATGTCTAATTTTAATTGCAATTAATATTGATAATTTTTCTTGAGGTAATGTATATACATTTTTAAGATTTTGAATGTTGTCCAATGAATTCTTTCATATGTATTTTTTATAACCCTGATGACGCGTTAAAATGCAACGGGAAATATTGACTAAAAGAAAAAATCTGGTTTTTATCCCCATACCAGCTATAGGAACAGTATTGTACCTCTTATCAAGAGAACTCGCCAGCCATAGGAGAGTGTAGATTGGCCCTCATTTCCACTAATAGTATTTAGTGCCGTTTATGTTAAACGGAATTAATGTATCGGCATGAGGTTCACAAGTTGAAGTAGTTCCAAATATATGAGTGATGAATTATAAAAAAAACTACTCTAGTCTAGTTCAGGTTAGAACAAAAACCAAGTGAAAATAATAAAATATTTTAAAAAAAATTTTAGAATAAGTAACTTTCTTAAATAGTAAAAGTAAGACTTAATTTTTCTCTTTCAGTGATATACACAAGAAAAAATAAAAGTAAAATAAGAAATGCTAGAACTCAGATTAAATTTTAAATTTTTGGGCTTGAGTTGCAGCTAGACAATTGTGGTTATAGATGCCCAAAATTTTAAGATTTAATCTGAGTTGTAGCATTTCTGATTTTAGAACGAAACTTTTCTTGTGTATATCACTAAGAAAGAAAAAAATATTTTTTACATTTAGTGTAATTTATTTATTTTAAAATATTTTTTAATATAGTTTATTTTCTACTTTTTAGCGAATCTTGACTCTCGAATAACCGACTCTCGAATATTGAACCTCGCATTTCGAATATCGACTCTCGAATAGTGACGCTCAAATTTCGAATATCTAATAATGACTCTCGAATCTAGACTATCGACTCTCGAATTTCAATGGCACAATCTCGACTGTCGAATCTCCGCTCATATCACACACGCCCCAAATTGGACAAGCCCTATCGTGGTGGTTACCACCCACACCCCAAAAGCACTCCAAAATCCCCAAACCCCCCATCGGAAAACTCCAACTTCAATCATTATAAATTAAAAAACACCATGAAAATCCATCCACGTTTACTACCCTAAAACATTTTAATCACGAAGGACACTCTGAGACGCTCAGACACAAAGTTTTTAGTCAGGGATTTGTAAGTTGATAAAACTTATTTAAAAAATTAGAAACGACAATTTGTTTTAAAAAAGCCATCGATTTAAGTTCGCTAAAAACACATTGGACAGGCAGACCCCGAATCGCTTATAGTACATTTGAACAGAAGGAGCATTTATATTAAGATCATAAAATTAAGTCACACGAAACGCATTTACAAACAAGATAAACAGTTAGAATTGGTATAAGACCGATTCCTACGACCCTAAATGAATATGTAATCTCGTATGGTCACCTTTCTGTGCAAGTTTGATTGTTGAAGTGGTTTTTGGCATATATTTCTAGAATTGCTCGTTGGACAGTAAAAATGATTATATTCAATTTCATAGGATTTCATATTCTGAAGAGCTTTTCAGTACAACAAAAAAAACGTCTAGGACCATTGCCGTCTTTATGTCCCAGGCCATGACGAAATTTTTGAAGGAGTTACCCGATTTATCCCATTTTCAAACTTTAATATAATTTTTTATTAAAAAGTTTGTGCACAATTATAGCTTTGTAAATAAACGCGTTTTGAGTTATCCTGCGAACAGACACAGGAACGGACAAACAGCCATGCTAAATCAAAATAACTTTTAATACCGTCGATTCTTCTAACTTTGGACCAAGTGTGAAACAATGGACCACTGGTAATATTTTGGCATCAGGGAAATTCAATTTAATAATAATAAACTGGTAAGTATATAAAAATGTATAATATCATATTCTTTTCTGATATCTTGGCTTTAGTTATAAATTGTGTCCATATTAGTATCGCTCTTAGTTTTCGAGATATTTTAAAAATTCCAACAAATGAGAAGTTTGTGCGCAACAATGAACGAAAATTGTAATAATGAAAATGCTTCAGAAAATGTGGGGCGTTCTGGAAATGGCCGAATATTGATGATATACTATAATAGCGAATAGCAAAATATCATCATTAATCGATATTTTCAAAATTCCTGAAATGGAAGATATTTGGGGCAAAAATAAAGTAAAAATAATATTTTTAATACAAAATAAATGAAAACATAATTTCATATTAAAATCTTCCATCTACATTTTATGTATAAGTTAAAAATTGAGACAGTAGGTACCTATTAAAAAATATTTAAATTTCCTTGTATTCGTCCCCTAGTTTTGAAATTTGGTGGGAAGTTTGTTATTGGTCCATAGTTGGCCAGCCAGAGGCCAACTATCTAAAAAAACCCATTGAAATATACTGCATAAAACACATTAATTAGATGGAAAATTTACTTAATTTCTTAGTGAACATACACAAGTTCCCCCGATTCCGAAAGTAAATGGCACAGTACTTTGGTTTTAAGAAATTTTAAACAAATATTCCTGAAAAGTGGTCTAAAAAATATGGGAAATTGCGCGGGTGTTCAGTCTATTTTTCTGTACCAGTATTATTTCTATGCATTACAAACGGAATTACGAACTTACTATTTCCTCCTATAGATTTCATCTAGGGCATAAAATTATGGTTGTTTAAATTTGATTACTTCATATTACTCTCTAGACTGGTTAGTAGAAGTCAAAAATGGTCATAGGATATCGTTTAAAAACTTTCATATTCCGAGGAACGGCCCAGAACATTTTAACGCGTTTGCAAAGGACCCTTTCCACAGTATACCTGTAATATATATCTGAATTTTTGTATATCTACCCTACAAAGGAGTTGCCCCATTTTTAAATTTATGAAAATAAATAGTCCAGTCATCACGTCGGAAAAAATGGCATATAAATGCAAGTGCACCGAGAAGTCTGATTTTTAGGTATTGTGTTGGGGGGGGGGGGGGGGGGGGGGGGGTTAGAAAAGCTAAACTTGAAATTGTCGATCAAGATTTCCTATATGCTTTCTCCGCCATCGCGAAAAAGGGGGTAAATTTTGTTTTTTTTTTGCGATAACTCGGCTGTCCGGTATGATATACGAAAACTGCGATTATATACTTTTTGTTGCTATTTTTACGTAGTACACTTTTGGTCATATGAATTTTTCACCTAGCGTTGGTCGTTGTTGAGATATCGGACGAAAAATTGATAATTGAAGAGATTAAAACTTGTTTTTTGTTGTTTTCTTCTTACTCGTGATACGTATCGAATAATTATTTGCTTATAAATATGTGATTCATAATTTTGTTGATTTTATTTATTTATATTGCCACTAACTTAGATTCCTTACAGTCTAGCAATTTTTTACTTTCTGACTCCTTCGCCTTGTAGCGCGCAAAAGTAGTAATTTTTGTCTATAAGAAACAAAATGGCATTGTAGGTATTAACATGTTCTACAAATTTGATAATTGACAATTTTCTATATGGATTACGAGAAAGAAGGAAGCAACAAAGAAATAGTTTCAATCCCTTCAATTTTTACTTTCTCGCTCGATATATAAACAATGACAGCGTAAAAAAGCAACAAAAAGTATATAATCGCAATTTTCGTATCATGTCGGAGAGCCGAGTTAAAAAAAACATAATTTACCCCTTTTTTCAAGATGGCGGAGAAAGCACATAAGAAATCGTGATCGACAATTTAAGCATAGCTTTTCTAATCCCCTCCTACACAATATCTAAAAATCAGCCTTCTCGGTTCATTTGCATTTTCAAATGCCTATAATGAAAAAAAATTTTGGATAAAAGTTATGCACAAAATTTCAGCTCTGTCTGTATTCTCAATCGTGATTTGAAAAACGAAGGCGATCCCAATTTTCGAATTTGAATCTAAAATTAGGTCTGTTAAACGTAGGGCACCGCAGGGCTACACTATCTTGTTTTTTCAAAAACCTAGGGCCACCCCGAACTTACACTAAAAATTTCTCTAGCAAAGAGTTTGACATTTGTCATTTGAGAACTGTCACTTGAAAATTCGTTCTTGATTGGAGCATATATTGGAGCATGTATAGGAGAAAGTCATGCATAAGGTTTCAGCTCCCGATATAATCGCTCTCGCCAGGACGAACAGAGAGAATTTTTTGTACCACCATTATTTCTATACTCTACAAACAGAATGAAAAATACTTAGGCTGCACTCACTCCGAACGTTATAATCAACCTTCAGTCTTGATTTAATCAGAACGCCACATAAATTTCTACGCAAATCCCTATTTGGATTCACACCGTTAAAGCAAAATAATTTAATCAGCAGCTCTGATAAATCATTAAAGCATGATTAAAACGTCCTCTATAATTTCATCTAAAGTAGGTCTAGGTTCTAACATCTATGAGCCGATTTGGAAAACCGTTGTAAAAACTACACCACGTTGAAAATATGGCTAAAAAATCTTCCAACTAATGTCCAAAGATAATAAAAAACCGTTCTCCCATCAAAGGAAAGCTCTATACACGACAGGTAGGTGAAATTACGAATGAATCAAATCAGTTTCAACTTTGAACACTGAAATTTCTTAAAATTAAAATTGATCTCCCTAAACTTTCTAAATCACTGCATTACCGCAGTCAAGTTTAAAATGCGCGTAAGCCGACGACGCACGTCGTACCCCTAACAAGTTTTGAGTCGTCCAAATCAAGCTCACCTTGTGGTCAGACATTACCCTCGCAGTAGACGCGTTGTCCAGAGAAAGCATTCACATCGCACAGAGCCTAGCCATGTAATTGCCTTCCATTACGCGCGCTATCACGTTTTTGTGCTGGTTAGACACGAGGAAATGTACACAAGTCGAGTAGGCAGGCCAGGAGAACCCCATCATAATAGACGTGGTGTACTGCAGTACCCAAAGCGTGAATTTCTTTTTATCACAGCAGCTGTGGCCTGTGGGGCACCACAATATCTGAGAATGTGTGTTCCCCTCTTATCAAGATGGTTACCGGCGCGACACCTCAAACAATGGATTGTTGTTGTTGTTTTTTTTGTCTCTCTATTTTTTGTCGGCGACTTCTTTCAGTTGCTCTCTTTTTTATTTGCTTTTATTCTTTTCTCCTGGCATGGCACCATCTAGTGAGGAAGCTAATAAGTTCTTGATCGAAATTATTTCCGACACAAACCAAATTAGATGATCAAATTTTATTGTGAAAAGTTTTGGTGGTTGTATTTGATCAGTTCAATTTACATATTTTTGTGATTTACGTTTGATCGTATGAAATTATTGAAATTTTGCTTATTAGTTAAGAATGAATTGAAATACGAAATAATTGAATGATTTTTTACTAAAATATTGAAGCAATTTAATATAATATGCTTAGTCAATATGATCGTATCAATAAATGATTTGAATACGGAACTCGTTTAGAATTAATATGCCCATCAGTTGATTGCTAATTACTGGTTTTATAAGTAATTAATTAATGTAATTAATATCTAATTTATATAATTTGTGAATTTTTGTTTGTTTTAAAATAACTGCGTGTTATTTCCACTAATGTAGAAGATCTAATTTTAATTTTTGGGATGTGGTTTTAAACAGATTCACTATTTCAGCGTTGAATTGAACAGAATTTTAGATAACGGCAGAACGAATAATTAAAATTGATACGTACTGCATTAAGGACTATGTCATTTAGTATGTTAATTAGGTAGTTATAATCGTTTAGTGAGGATATCGAGGTGATTTAAATAGAGTTTTAGTAATAACTTTTGCATTACGCATACATAAGTGTAGATTGCTTATAATTAATATACTATTTGGGGACAAGTGTGTCTATAGTTTTAGTTTTTTTATTTAAGCATAAGTAAAATACATAGCCCCTTCTAATGTTGTGCACGAAATAGAAAGCAAAAGTGTTCCAAGATTAAAGGTTTTTCTTTTAAGCTTTACTGTAAAACGTGCTCCACAGCACGTGTTAAACTAGGCTTACGAGATGGGATGGATCAAAGTCTGAATATTGGGAGCTATGTGATTTTTCTTTTATCGAAAGTTTAATTACAAAATTAATGCGACATAGAACAAAACAAAATTACAAATCTAATTAAATGAAAATTCGCACCTACCTTAAACAAATTTAGAGGAACCTTTTCTTACCAACCAGCCACAATATTTTGTATGAAAAAAAAATATACTGAGGTATAACTTGCCGACATCCCTATATCCCCATAAAGAAAAAAAGAAAAATATTCTCTGGTCCAAAGTCCCATCTAATCCAACTCGCTTTACTTAGCTTGCTTTTTTTTAAAATAATTATGTCCTTCTTTTCCTTTTAATTTTGAGTCTAAGCTTTAATCCAATAATAAAGACAGAAAGGTCCGTATCCGGGCAAAATAGTTTTGAGTACTATTTGATGCTTGTAGTAGTACTTCCGTTCCCAGCAATTAATTGCATTCGATTTTTTTTTTCAAGGATATATTTAACACTGCGTTCACACATTTTTCTTCTAACATTCTTTTCTGTCTTTCTTTTTTAAGATAATCAGACTGCACTTTTATTTAGGTAATATGGAACTCTTGCCCTATGATACATTTACAATCATTTTAGATTTACTTGTATAAAATGCAAAGTAAGTTAAATTATATATTTTTTGTTATAATTATGTCGTAATAGTGGTTCAATTCTGTCTTTATTCATTTGGTTTGTAAGTGATGTCTCAAATCACTGTGTTGACTTCACTATTTTTATTTTGTTTTGTTATTGCTATCGTTATTTTATTTCACAAGATTATTTTTTTGTTTGTATTTATTTTACTTTATATTAACTGTTTGTTTAGCTAACGTTTATTTTATTCTTATTTATTCTAATGAAATTATTCGATTATTTAATTATTTTGATTGATTTGAAATGAATTTAATTTATTTATCGTAACCTTGAATATGATCCTAATGATATTCCTACAATGTTTTCCATCTAAAGCATTTCACTGCTGATGATTACAAAAAAAATGTTTCTGATATTTTACATTTCCCCAAATATAATTTTTTTTTTAAATTTGCAAGACTTGGCTTTAAAACATCTTCTGTGACGACTTTGTGAAATTCCTCTGAAGTTTGGCGCATAACTGTCAATATATTCATTGAACCTATATCCCGTGATCTCGGTATGTTATGCTGTTATCGTTCACATTCCAAAGTACGAGAATTTTTTTCCATAAAAAAAGCCATTCGAAGTTTATATAAAACAGCAAAATCTTTACAGTATCGTTATCTCAGGGAAAGAACATTGAACATAGATCGAGACAATTTGGACACCTAGACAAAATAACAAGAGTAATTCAAATTCATGACAAACAGGTATTCAAGAAAATCATTTGAATACTGCTCAATAAGTAAAAATTCCAGATGTTTTAATTTTCGCAAAGAATTCCAATTATGAAAAAGCGAAAATTCTCATATTTGGTCAAATGAAGCTTTTGGCATTTTGATAAGTTTTATTTATATAAGTGTACCCTTCCTATAATATTTCCATAAATTTTATTATAAGTCTGGAATTAATTGTCTTAGTACAAGATTGGAAAAAATTCGAAATCCGTAGTTCAGCAACAAACTTATCGCTATAAATGTATTTTGTATTTAGTAACCTGGATACCACTGGAGAAATACCAGTATAATTGCGATTCCCTTCGGTTAAAACCACGGAAATCTGTGAATACATATATCGGAAACACGTCGATAAAAGGCAGATTTTAGATAAATGAAATTTCATAAGTGAAATTATTGTATACATTTCAAAAAGCTAATCTACACTACACAGTCAAACAGCCTGGAAAAAGATTTATGGTTCAGGTAAAATAATGTTGAAACGATTAAATTGTTACCGAAATTTTTTTTTCAGATAAACTGCTTAAAGTTTAACTGTGTACTTAAGAGGTAACTATCAGTGGCTGTGAAGCAATTTTGATTTTGTAAATTAAATTTAAATCTTCATTCGCTATGTTTAATCATAATATATTTTTTATCTTTTTTTAGCTTGCATTCAATTTTGTCTAGAAATTATTACATGGAGGCCAGAAATCTTCTAATGGCTACTTTCACAGTCGAGTTTAAACCAAGGTTTAGTTTAAACCATCCTCCAAGTTTAAACGCAGTTTATACCAAATCGGGTTTCACAGTGCATTCTTTTAGTAACGTTGGTAGTACTGATTAAATTGTGAATTAAATTAGTTATCGCCGCCATTGTGAAGGAATTTTTCTATCAATCAATCGGTCAATTGGAAAAAGTAAACAGATCATATATAAAAAATAAAAAATAAAAAATATTTAGTTATATTTGCTAATTTTAAATATGCCAACATTCAAAAAGGATGCAAATTTTAGCATAAGTGAAGTTGACCTTCCCTAGTGCGTAAAAAAAGATATTTAATAGAGGACAAGAAAACGGACAAGAATAGATTTGAAGACAAAGTGACAAAGTTCTTTACTTAAATGGAACCTTGCATAAAAATCAACGTCGTCCCACTCATTAAAATGATTTGACCGTCTCAGTCGTCGACAGAGTTGTAAATGTAACTCAAAAAAATCTTCTTCGTCGCTAGAAATGTCTAAATCTAAATACATTATGAAATTATTTTCTTCAACAAACAATGCTACGGTCAATTTAAATTAATTTGAGTTCAAACCGAGGGATGGCACGGTTTAAACTTTAGTTTAAACCAAACTGTGAAATTCATTCGTCGAGTTTAAACTAAATATTTTTTTTAAACTTAGACTGTGAAACTGGCCATCAGACGTATGGCAAAATATCAAAATGTGAACATTTTCTAAGGAGTTTTCAAAGTAGGCTTAAACTGATTTGATAGTTTTCAAATACATAAGAGACTATAAAAGTGAAAGAAAATACATTGTATCAACTCCATGAAATTAGCTAGCGTTTGTAGAGTATAAAATCAAAAAAATTAACGAACTTTCCTTTCTTTTGTAGAAAAAATAAAATTAAAATCACATTGGAGTAGCTGCTTTGGAGCACATACTCTTCAAAGTCTAAGGACACTGACATAATAAAAACAAATTAAGCATACGATGAATTTTCTATTAACAGAAATGTCGCAAATTCAAGAAAGAGTTTTGTTCTCCTCTATACAGCTAAAATTCTACACTAGATTTGCAGCTAAAATATGAACAGGGTTGTAAAATCATACGTAGGTATATGTAATTTGAATTATGTAGTTTAAATACATGAGATCAGCAATACTGATATGCAGTATTGCAGGGAAGAGGAATATTCATATAAATAATGTTTAAGGGTGTGAAATTTTAAGGTAAAAGGTAATTTCATCCGACTCCCATAGTGAGCGCCTCCAAAGGAAAAAGAAAAATATCCAAATCTGATGAAGCCGAAAGAACCCTTTTTCAAATCTTACATAGTCCAGGCATTGAAGACTTAAAAGGGAGCTTTTGGTACAAATGGTCAAGGAGAGTTAAAATTCGGTAGATTTGTACAGTTTGTTGTCATAATTAATATTTCGAGTTTGCGACCTTGAGCGTGCGAAAAACGGCACGGAAAACAGTCCCACCTGGGTTACAAATAGCTATTACAAAAATTATAAAGCATAAAATTTCTAGCAACTTTTGTAGGAAACATTTTTCAATCAAATGAATAGTTCACGAGCTACGGCAAAGTCAAGCTCAGTAAATGCTGCAATTCGCAAAATCACTGTTCTCGAGACGCTTGTGAAAATAGCGCAAATTTTTTTGTAAATTATAGTAAATATTTGCTTTGACTCCGCTGTAAGGGTACGTACACAATGAAGCGAGACGGGGCGAAGCTAGGCTAGGCTAGGCACTTGAGCGAGGCGAGGTGAAGATACACCTCGAGGTGTAGTGTTCACAACAAGGCATTCAGTTTCTTGGTAAATCGCGAAGTGAAAGCATATAAATAATGTCATCAGATTCTGAAGAAGAAATTTTGTGTTTGTCAAGTAGTGCAACTATATGCCACTTTTCACATAAGTGTACTTTCCGCAGTTTTGCTTGTGACCCGATAAATAACAAGCGATTAGAATTTGGAGAATTCGTCATTCACATATGTATATGAAGATTTAGAGACATTTATATATATTCTGCCAGTATATGAGAATGCGTTAAGAACCCTTGATTATATAAAAACAAAAAAAAAACCTAAACGAATATGCCAGTTATCAAAATTAGCGCACTGCACCCCGCAAGAGTATGAAAAATTTGATTCTCGAGCGAGATACCTCGAGGTGTCTGGCCATAGCGCTGTGAACACTGTCATAGTACAGTCATTTTATTTTTTCAACTCTTGATATAGCCTCGCCTCACCTCGCCCCGTTGTGCAAAATGTTTCCTATAAAAGTCGCAGGATATTTTATGCTCTATAAATTTTGTAATAGGTTTTCTTATCCTATGTGAAGCTAAAGGAAAAATATTCTCAAAAAACTGGTTTTGGATGATACGAGCGGCGATCGTTCAAGGTCACAAACTCAGAATATTAACTCCGAATTGTACAAATCTACCAAATTTCAACTCTTCATGTCCTTTTGTAAGTCAGAATCTACCTGCATGGACTAATATGCAATTAAAAATGTGGATAATAAGAAAGTGCAAGATCAATATTTTTCTATCACTTTTCAACAAGCCTAAAAAATTAGACATCAGCAATTACAATTTCAAAACTTCAAATGGAGATTTAGTACAGTCCTTTGTTGCTAAAAAAGGGGGTTACCTGGAAAGTTTGTCGGCGAGTTTTGAAAATTGGTATTTTTATAGTATTTTGTATATTAACGAAAAATATTTTATTACGCTTTGAAAAGCCGGTCTACTACTACTATACGAAATACGCAAGTTGAACTAAACGCTGAAACTCTTAATTTTACAAAAAAATAGGTAAATACAAAAATTAAAGGAAATTTTCTCTAGTTTAATTTCTTACATAACTATTTTCGTCGTGGAATGAATCGAAAAGGAGATATGTATTCCAAAAAATACTGTTTTTGTGCGTAATTTTTTTCATTATTGGGGTGGGGCGCGAGCAGCAAGAATACGAGGTGGCAAAGTGAAAATATGAAAAGAGCAAATCGAAATCTATAAAAGTGTCAATTTTCAAAACTCCCGGAAAATTTCCAGGTAGAACTACCAAATGACTGTACTATGACTTTAAAAAGTTCAATTTCAAAAATACAAACAACTATTTTTTAATAATTTTAATTCCACCAGTGAATATTTTTTAGTACATAGTTTTGAAATAATTATATTTAATTAAAATTGGCAGGCGGTAAGGCTCACGGAGCCGCTATTACTTTTAGATTTCAAGACTGAATTTATCCAATCAAGTTATTTTTCTTACGTAATATGTTTTATGCATACCTATATATCTAAAAAAATATAATAAAAAAATATCATAAAAAAATATAAAGGAATACATATTTCGTTTTTAAATACAAGACTTTTACTTAATCATTTTATATTGATTACCCAAAAATCATTCGGGTATGCACTACATCGCCATGGAAAGCTAGAGCCTGTCTCTGGTGTTACGATTATTCCGGCAAGATTAATTTTTATTTAATTTTTTGACACGCGTTAACATAATATAATTTAATTTATTTTGTATTTCGATCCTCTTCAGTAAAATACGGTTGTGCAAGTATTTCGAAGGTATTTTCGACAATCCGGGTTTGCTTTGATAATCTGAAAAATAAGAAAGTTTGTAGAATTAGAATTTTATGGGATAAATCAATCAATTATCCTACCGATAATTGAAAATCCATTGAATAGTAATTAATTTTTCACCAAGATATAAAGTTCAATTCCTTATCTGCAGCTATTATTTGTGGCAGTGGTGAACACCCAGGCTAGAAATCCAGATAGCAAAAAAAGGTATATCTGGTTTCGATTTCAAGAAGTCTGGAAGAAAAGTTAATTTATGTGAAGTTTTCTTTAGAAATTGGTACTTACCGTGCCTCTTTTCAGATTTTATTTTTTGTTTTATTAACAACAGGATGGTATCAAACTATGCTGTGCAAAATTCTCAATATAAGTAATTCATATAGTATCCATCGCCATTTTGATGTGAGTAATAGAAATAAAACACTGAGTCGACTGAGTCGACTGCCAAAGTTTCAGAGGAGCAGACTTTGAAAGTAGCTACTACATCGTTGTGGTCAAGAATTTCGGTATAACATTTGTATTTACAGATAAGTTCCGTAAAAATGCAGAGCAGCTACATTCACCCCGAATTGACTAAGTATACTTGTAATGAGATTAAAGGAGCTAGTTTGTGTGGGAGTGGAATATAGTATGATATACACGCAACGAAGTCAACAGGAATATTGAAAATAAAATCTAACAAGAAACCGTAAAAAAAGTGTTGCGCCAATATTTATGGAAATATATTTCGAACAAATATTCTTAGCTACAGAGAACGTTGTGGTTCGGTGCGAAAAATAAGGGTTACACAAAAGCGTAAAGAGGAAAAATAAGGGTAGCATTAACAGCTATTGAAGAAACAATCTATGGAAGATATTGCATAATTGATGGTAGGCTTTCGACAATTTAAGACCTCTGAAGGTGAATAACGTATTTTCTCAACATTGTAAACAGTTTGACTGATTTGTACGGTTAAAAAAACATTTGTAAGGACAGCGCTCAATACACATGAAGTAATATTCGAATACTAGAGAGAATCAAAATAGAAATGCTAGATAATATCTGGCCAATGGCAAAACTGAAGAAATAGACAATATGCCATCGCAGTTGCTGAAATTGGATCCACACATATCAGAAGTCGATGTTTAAGCTATTCATCCATGACATTAGCGGTCCTGAAAATAAGTAAGACTTCAGTCAATCAGCAACTTAGAAGATAACAGCTTTAGTTTAGAAAAGATCGTCACGATGTAGATTCAATAGATACTTTATGGACCATCGTGGTGAAGTCAAAAGTGTCCCGATATACTGTTTTTCATTATAAAATCACATTCGTATAAACAGAATGCTATACCAACTCAAATTTTCACCAAAGGTCAGAAAAAAGTTTCAAGATTCTACGTCTATTAGAATCTTTCATATGAATATTACAAGTCGTACTAAGCATTACGATGAATTGAACATTATGCTGAGCGGTTTAAAAGTATGTTTTGATATAATTGTACTTACTGAAACTTAATGTGACTGCTTACGTATACCAGGATTTGCAATGTTATACAAACCAAATCAAAATAGTAAATGTGACGCATTGGTAATTTATGTTAAAGAAGATCATAGCAATTTCTCTATTACCTGTGACAGCGCTGAGTGCAATTCGTTAGAATTACAATTATCCTTGTCTAATGGGCGCTCAATATGTGTGACTGCAGCATACAGATCACCCAATGCAGATCCTTTACCCTTTATAATTCTTTAGACTTACATCTTCAGGAAAAACGGGGACTAGAGAACTATATAGTTATTGGAGACATTAATATTAATATTTTGGAAGGTGGGATGACCCCAATTTCCCACGAATACTTAGATGCTTTAACTAACGCAGGTTTTTTAATGCATTTATTAGGCTGCACTAGAAAAGGCAATAACACTAGTTCATGTCTGGATCACATATGTATACTACAAGACAAACAATAATTTAAACATTTTTGTGCCTGCTATTTATCAAACATATATAACGGACCACTACAGTACATTATGTAAAATAAAGTTCGCTTCTATAACCAATAGGAACTTTTCAGGTATACCAAGAGAGCAGTTACTTCCACAATACAAAATAGATATAGTTAAACTTATAGATATAATTAAATTATTGAATTGAACAATGGTATTCTGTGAATGTAGTGCTAGTAAATGTTTTGAGAACTTCACTAGTATCTTAGATTTATAAGTGAGTCAACCATGGTGTTGACAGCCCGCCGTAGACATGTAACAAAAAATTGAAGCTATGGGTAACTATACGGATCTTAAGATCTATTAGACTTAGAGATAAGCTAGCTAGAAATATCAACCATTTAATGAATCATTAAAATCTCAGTATAAGAAATATAGGAATATTTTAAATGCAATTATCAAAATGGAGAAAATAAGTTATTATAGACGGGAATTTGAAAAGGTCTTAAATAATCCTAAAAAACTGTGGGGTAAAATTAATGACGTCTCGAATAAAAAAAAAATCAGACGCAAGTATATCCCAAATTAAATCAAGCAGCGATGATTTACTTACTGAGCCAAAAAAAGTGGCAACAGTATTAAATAAGTTTTTTACTTATATAACGATGAGTTTACATAACAACGATGAACCTTGCGATTTCGTAAATCATAGCATTGATGATCACCTAGAAGGAAATAATATTTTTAATTTTGCACCAATAGCTGTAGAAGAAATTGAAATGAACTTGAAAATGCTCGATGATAAAAAATCCTCAGGTCTGAATGGCTACTCGGCCAGAACAGTAAAGAGTATTGGAACTTATATATGTGAGCCTCTTTCATATATTTTCAACCTAGCAATCGCAGAAGGTACATAACCTGAAAAGCTGAAATGTGCTATGGTTGTACCAATACATAAAGGAGATTCCAAAATAGAGTCAACCAACTATAGGCCTATTTCCCTGCTCTCAAATTTTTCGAAAATCTTCGAAAAATATATTAAGGTTAGACTCATGGAATACCTTGGGACGTAATAGCGACTAATCAGTACGGCTTCAAGAACGATTGCAGTACTAGTGATGCGCTCTATGATGTAACGACTTTTATAAATTCCGCCTTAGATAAAAATGAAAAGCTAATTGCTGTCTTTTTAGATATAAGGAAGGCATCTGACACGGTGAATCATGAAATACTACTGAATAAACTTAATCGGATTGGAATTATGGGTACTACTCTCAATTTACTTAAATCATTCATAATGGGTAGAAGTCAAATAGTTAGTACAAGAGGCGTACTTAGTGAACCAATTTCCATTATATCTGGTGTTCCTCAAGGCTCAGTACTAGGACTTATTTTGTTTTTAATATACGTTAACGGCCTGTGAAAATTGGGTGTGGACATTATAGGTCACGTAGTTACCTTTGCTGATGATTCTGTCATCTTGTTCATCTGCCTCATCTGCAGTACTGGCAGCACATCAAGCTAATGAAGGTCTCCGTAAGATTTACAAATGGTTGAATTGTCACAAACTCTCTTTTAATATTGCAAAAACTAAACATATGCAGTTTGGTGATTATACTCCTAATAGCACAGCACTCTACGATGACAGTATGAATAAGATGCACCAGCTATCTCAAATCGCACAGATTAAATACTTAGGAGTAACTTTTGATAACAAACTGAAGGGTGGCAAACACATCACGCATATCTGCAGCCGATTGAAGAAGGTAGTTCATAAAATTCTTACGATAAGGAATATGATCCGGTTGCCAACTACGAGAATGATTTACTTTGCAATTCTCCAATCTATTATTCAGTATGGTATAATTGGCTGGGGTGCAGCTTACACTAAAATTATTAATCCGTTGCAAAATCTACAAAATAAAATAGTTAAGATTTCCCTGAAAAAATCAAAATATTACTCCACTACTCAGGCGTTCTTGGAGTTGAGTTTGATGAATGCAAGACAATTATGTACTTTTGTGGCTTTAAAATTCGTTTACAAGAACCTAAGAAAATTTCCACTTCATCGTACATGCTATGCTACTCGATATCAGTTATCAAACCCATTATATGAACTAAAATGTCATAAAACTTCTACTCAAAGACATGCTAGCATCTTAGGTCCGAAAATGTTTAATAAATTGCCTCTAGGATTTAAAAATGATCTTACAGTTAGTAATTATAAACTAAAACTAAAACTTTTTCTATCTGAAAATAGAAAATATTATTCAGAATCTCTTCCAGAGTAGGTTAAGAATAATATAAATAATTAGTATTAAAAATATAATAAACTGAAGTTTTCTCACAAACAATGAACTTATAAACTAAAGACCGCTACGGATTTCCACGCTCAAGCGAAGGCTTATGTGGAAGTCAGTGTGATATAAATATTTGTATCATATCAATTGTATCATATCATATATATATTGAATGGTTCTCTATACAATATTCAGGTTTAGTTTAAAATAATATATCTAGGAACTGTTGGAAACTATTGGCTAGGTATACATATATTTTAATATTGATTGATGATGATGATGATGAATAAACTTAAACTTAAACTTAAGCAGCTCTATTGATTGTATAGAAATGATTCACTTTTCTCACGGCAAAGAATTTAGAAAAGTTAGTTTTAAATTGCAATTGCAAAGTATTGTGTCAGTTTGTGTGTGATCGATTTCATTGTGAATTTTTGTAGACTTTCGATTTCATTTAGGTTATGTAGATATCTTGCATATATCTTGAATCTATGTATATTTCCCTTTAGAAGAGACCATATGTACATATGTATGTAGTGATATTAAATGTTCCTAGTAGTAAAAAAAAATTCTTAAGAACTGTATTCCGACTACGTCGATCCAAATTCTAAAAGATGAATGCTATTTTTAGTAGCATAATGATATTCTAAATAATGCACTCGTAAACAATCTACGCGGTTAAAGATGATTTATTGACTACTCTTCGCACCTATTTTAAGTTTGCTGATGATATGTTCATCCTGACCCATCAACACCATGAGCGTAATACAATTTAAGAAAATGTCCAGCAGAAAGGAGTCCAGCTGGTTTGAAAATCAATCCCGCAATTACAACAGAGATGTGGATTCATTAAAATTATACCTACTACTTTTATTATAATAAATAATCAAATTTCTTTTAAATATGGCAATAAGCTCCAATTCTCAACTATGTAACATATCTGTTAAAAAGATTCTTCGGCTTGTTGGGAAAAGTGGAAGGTCAGCCAATTTACATCATAGCATGATGGCTTCAAACATTTGATAAAAGATGGTTACGCGCCGGTTCGCACTTCGAGGTTATAACTTCAATCCCATCATAGGTAAAGACACACACTGGAACCTGGGAAGAGAACGTCTTACAGAGAAAATTAAAAGGACTTAAAAAATAAACTTGTAAATAGGAGCAGCATCAACTCCGAAATCATGGAGTGAGCTAAGTGCTGGGGCATGAAACAAGAACCGAATTTAAGTACATTTGACAGAATTAATTGTCTTGCAATCCTTATGAACTGTGCGCACACAAACAAAATTTTGTTTTAAAAATTAAAAAATTAAAAATTCAATTTTGACCAAGGTCAAATGCCTCTCGGGTTATAACCTTGATAAATGAACGACAGTAGAGAATAAATATTTTTCCTTGATTTTATGTTCACCTTGACTTTATGTGGATGCACTGAAAAAAGGCATAGATGGCAAAATAAATCAAATCTCAATTTTTAGGACTTCAAAGCCTTGCTGGATGATATTTTTTCGGCAAAAAGCAAAAATATATTTCTTGGGGTTCCATAAGACGTACCTACATATTTAGATTTTAAATAGAATTTGAATTTTTTACCCGGATCGCAAGTTCCACGCCATCTGCCCATATCGTGAGACCACAAGCGGTGATACAAAATTTATAGACCGCACGCCGTTTGACTTCGTGCGCGTTAAAAAGTTTCTTTTCAATATTTTTTTTTCTTGCATTTGTTTCCTAATTCTTACCTTCCTGCGAAATAGCTGCCAGAAGAAGAATTGTGGCACCTTCATAATGTGCCTATCCTTTTGCACATTGGTAAACCTCTGGAATTTTACTGCCCAGATCGTACCGGCTCGGCTATATACGACTACTAAAATTATGCATTGTCCACAGTATGTGAAGCAAACAAAGTCCATTCGAGATTCGACCTAGTGCCACGTTCTGTCCTGCACATGCTCCCATTCTCACCACTCTAGTCAACGGGACAACGACATCGCGATCTCCAGCAGCGGTCTTAAGTTGCGTGCGCCTTCCCTTTTTAATTGAGTTATCCGAAACGCCAATGGGGTTCGGTTGTGTTTTGACATTTATTAATATGTTTCTGACGTTTATTAAAATCTTTTGATTTATGATTCATGCGATTTGCCAAACCAGGCTTGGATTGGTGTGAAGTTTAACATTCGAATCAATTAAAATTATTTTCATAAAGGACTGGAAAGGGAGTGATAAATGGGAACGATAAGTTGATATTTCCTTCTTGGCGTGGGTTATATATCTTCAGGTGAGTTGATGATTTAAGATGAAGCAAAATATACAAAGAGTTTTCTTAATAAATTTTAATAGAATTTAGTATGTACTTCTCTATAATGAGATTAGTCATTTCGATTAACTGACATCAGGCGCGGATACAGAATTCATAAGACTGGTGGGGACACAAATCCGTTCCTAAAAAAGGCTTAAGCTGGAAATAGATCAATAGATCAAAATTTGAAGACACTTGCCACCACTTACCGCAAATGCCAAATGTACGAAATTGATCACTTGAACGATACGGCTCGAAAGGATAAGCAAGTGACTACCACTCTCAATGAAGAAAGTTACTCAATATTCCACTTTTGCCACTAGCGAAAGTAAAACGAGGTGATAATTTTATTTTATTTTTTTGGTTTGTATACGGTGGAACGTGGAAGTGTAAAAAGCATAAAAACTTCCAAATAATCCACTTTAGTTAGTAAAAATACGAAAATATATTTTTTTCAAATTCACGAATTCATCATAAAATGTAACTCTGAAAAATACAGAAATTAAGGTGCTACGTACATTATAGGTCTGTCTGGTAATTTTGGAGCAGAGCTGGGCAATACTTAAGTAAAAAAGACTTAATTACTACTTAAAGTATAATCTCGTTACTTAAGACTTATTACTCAATACTTTTGAAATGCCCCTACTTAGCACTTGAACATAAGTACTTGCTTCTATTTACTTGTACTTAAGACTTAGTTTTGTACTTAAGTACCAAGATTTTTACTTAAGAATTTCTGAGTCTATTAAGTACCTACAAATATCTACCTCTTCGTAGAGAAGTAAACATAATCTCTAGCACAACTTCTTTTTGGTTGAGTTTTAAAGCACGCAGAGAACTCTCAAAGGATGTGCCGCACTCACGCGTCAAGCAGAATCTTAGAGAAACTAATAACATACAAATAAGACTAAATAAATAAAAAGATTACTCTTTTGGACTTTTTACCGGGTTAAACTTAATTTTGTTCAAGAAAGGATTTTTTGGGATTCTCCGGTATATAGGAAAAGCTAAAATATGTTCTAATTTGTTATTTCATCACACAGCTCATTAATTTTTGGTTACAAGTTTCAAGTCTTGGTTTGACTCATCAACAGGTCCCAAATAGCGAAATTGGGTGATTTGAAAAACAAATGAAAAAATGAAAAAAATGAAAAAAAGAAGAAAGAAATGAAAAGTTTGAGAAAAATAGAAAAAACAATTTTTTTATTTATTAAAAAAATGTAAAATTTTTTTTAAAGAAGCAGATTCATTCGAAGCGAATCGAACCTCTATACGCCACGCAGTGGGCTGAAAAGTAAAGAAGAAAAAGGAAGAAGAAGAAGCGTTTCGTGTCAGCAGACCTGTTGATGAGTCAAACCAAGACTTGAAACTTGTCACCAAAAATTAATGAGTTGTGTGATGAAATAACAAATTAGAACATTTTTTAGCTTTTGCTATATACCGGAAAATCCCAAAAAATCCTTTCTTGAACAAAACAAATAAGACTGGGCATGTAGAACAAAAACGAGTAACGTCTCGCTCGAATATAAAATTGACGATGCCTCGACTTGATAACACAGAAATACACTGCAGAAAGTGGACTCATTTCTATATTGCTGACTCTTTCGGTGTAAGCACCAACTACCAACTGAGACAGATTTGAAAACAACAAATAAATTAGTGGATTCGTCGAAATACATGATTTTAAATTAATCATTTAGGGTTATTACTGATAAAAACTGTTTTACCAAAGACAATATATTCATTAGATACACAGAAGAAATTCTAAATGTTTTATTAAAATCACTTTCCGAGCTGCGTGCTCACTTTTTCAATTTCCCGCCAATGATTTTTTCAACGTTGGCACTGACGTAAGAACTCTTTTTGACACTAGCAATTGTGCTCACGTGAAATAGAAAAGTAAGCAGTCTATATAATATAGACGTTAGTGGACATAACCAAGGGTAAGCAAGCAATGCCTCGCTCCAATATAAAATCATCGATGCCTCGACCAAATGTAGGAAGGCCTCAATTTTTTCTTAGAAATTTACTGGAAATTTTTTCCTTACAATTGTTATGTATTATTGGAGGCGATAATGGATTAATGGCCGGATCTATAACAGTTTTGATGGTTGTAGCAATGCATCACCGAAAACTGGTTACTATACATATTATAGTTTTCAAAAAGTAATTTATTTATTAATATCTATTAACTGAATTCGATAAACTTCGTTATATTACTGCCAACGTAAAAAGATTCTAAAAAAGTACTTTAAAGGATACTTCAAAAAGTACTCAGTAGTTTTTATAGGAATCGTGCTTAGTTACAAGTACTTTTCATGCATGGAGTACTTGTGCTTACGCTGAAGTTCTCAGGCTTTCGGTACTTGTATTTAAGTACTTTTTTTTTTTGGTACTTGCCCAGCTCTGTTTGGGCTAAATATTCTAGTAAAATTGTTGCATATATCAAGAAAAGAAATAAAACAAAATAAATGTAATAACTCATTGCAACAATTCACAATGATTTGTTTGACGTTGTGGAGTTTCACTGAATTTTTCCAATTACTTACGAGTTATAATTGTTATAACTTAGATCAGTCGTCTTCAACCTGTGTTCCGCGGAACCCTGGGGTTCCGTAAACAAATTAAGGTTGCCGCGAGAATATTTTATGATTTTTTTTAAGAAAAACTTAAATTTCGCTTTGGCCAACGTGCTGAAAGGAGATGTAAAATGTCTGTCAAGAAAAATTTTGATTTTTCTCAAAATTACAGAGAACATCCTCCGTTCAAGTAACATAGGTTCACAGCATCAACTTTGTCCCAAACAATTTTTTCATAAAAGAGCAGAAAAATCGTCATTTCAAGAAATTCGTATAGTACACTATGACAATACAATTGATGATAATACAATATGAAAGCATCTATTTGGTCAGTTATCGTGTTGCTCAACAGGCTGAAGCATAATTTATTGCTGAAAAATTAGAGAAACAATGTGCCAAAGAAATAGTTTCTTCCTTGATAGGAGAAAAACTTGTTAAAATGGTTGATTATATGCCACTATCTGGTACTACTGTATCAAGGTGCTTTAAGGACGTGCAACTCATAAAACGTTTAAAAAATTATATCCATGGATTTTCTTTTTAGTGTGACGAATCTAAAGACGTATCTGGTTTAGAAATTTTACTGGATTTTATATGATACATTGATGAAATGGCTGCTGAAGAAGATATGCTTTTTGTAAAGTTCTAACCAGCAAAACAATTGGGGTGAAGAAATATTTAAAATAACTGATTCATATTTGAAACAGCATGATTTATGTCGGCATGTATGCACCGATGGTGCAAAAGCAATGCTTAACAATTTGAAAGGCGTAGTTTCACGTATAAAATAGAAAAATCCTTACGCTAGGAATAATATTTGCTGTCTTCATCGGCAGGCTGTTGCAAAAAGGATGAAAGAAGAACTGGAAGCTGCTTTAATGATAATTTAAAAATTGTAAGTTTTATTAAATCGAGGCCGTTGAATTCGATAACATGCACCTTATGTGAAGATAAGGGAAGTACATATACATAAATCATTATTACTTCACAGAGATAAGCTGCGAGTGTCTCGTGGTAAATTATTGACAAAATGTTTCACTTACGAGATGAAATCAGATTGATTTCTACTGAACATTCACATGAATTATCTCACCAATTATATGATACGAAATATATTCAACAAACAACTTATCTTTCAGATATTTCTTAATTTTTTTATTAAGTTAACCTTTCCCTTCAAGGCGCAAAAACGAACATTTTCAAAATTCAATATAAAAATAATAATGAAAATAAAATTTTGGGAGAAAATACTGAATGCCTTTTTAATTTACATGATTTTTTAGTCATCAATAATGCTGAACTTATGAAAATGTAAAAAGATATATATTGCAACATTTATCAGATTTACAAAATACTTTTATGAAATATTTTTTTTTTAGTTAAGTCTGACAGAAAACTTTTATATTTAAAAACTAAATTTTAATAATACTTTTAACTTTTATTTTTAAAAGTAAAAGTTAAAAGTAAATTGTTATTGTACGAAATAAAAGTTTTAAGTCTTTTCAGACCTTCATCTAACAAAAAAAACTATTTGAGAGTTTATGTTTTTGATTTAAAAATTTACAGTATATAGGGTCTGATGTAAAAAACAAGCCGCTTCCGCTGATTATAACATTTTAATCAATTTGATCCATATACAGAATATAATTCAATTATATTATATAAATTTAAGAAAAGTCCAGATTCTGTCTGTCTGTAATGCGTTCGAATCCTAATTAAAAGGAAATAAAATAAAAATAAAATAACAAAAAAATTAAATTAAATAAAAACAAGTAAAAAGGCTGGAATTAGTGTCAAAGATCAATAGTTATGATACCCTATATTATATGAAGATAAGTATGGATATGGATCAAATGGATTTAAATGTTATAAGCAGTCTTTTTATTTAAATCAGACCGTAAATACTGTAAATATTTAAATAGTAAACATAAAGAAACACCTTTAAGAAGACCTTCATAAAAGTCTCAAAAAATGTTAAAATAAAAGTCTCAAAAAAACTTTTATGAAATAAAAGTCTCAAAAAAACTTTTATGAAATAAAAGTCTCAAAAAGACTTTGTTGAAATAAAAGTCTCAAAAAGACTTTGATTAAATAAAAGTCTCAAAATATTAAGAATATATATTAATTATAATATATATATATAATAATAATATTATTAAACAAGTTTTTTTTTAATAACAGTTAACAATAACAATTAAAAATAATGGTTATTGCGGAAGTCTTAATAATAAAACACGAGCTTTTATTATTTTAGAACTCTTATTTCTTATAATTTTCTTTAATTCTTATTCCATAAGAAAGTTAATAATAACTCGTATTCTAGAGACATTTTTATAAAAATCATAAAAGTTGCAAGCTCCGATTATATGAATAACCAGACACAGAAGACATAATGGCATACTTTCAAGGAAATACTTTATAGCATTCAAAATTATCACAATAACATGTAGGGGTTGGTTTGACAAGAAGATATATGATATAAGATAAGGGTTCTAAAAAGCAGCGAAGAATAAGGGACACTTAAAGCCAAATAAACTAAACACTACACTACATCCTTCTATTAATTAGGTTTTCCCAAAACTTCCTTTCTTCAATCATGTAACTCGAATGGCAAAATTTTCTAAAGGATGCGAGAAGAATAAAAGATATAGAGCAACAGATCGATTTTTCAACTGACTGCAGATAAAAATAAAATTTGTTGAAGGAAAGATATTGAATTTTTGGTTTCAAATTTTTTCCCAATATCTTCCAAAAAGAGACATTGTGCATCCCACACCATTTGTTACCTCATATATGAGTGAAAGATCTTCCTCTCTATATATTTACACAAAAACCAAATATAGAAATAGATTAGACGCAGAAGATGAAAGAGGTTGAAAATTTCAAATATTACACCAAATTTGGCATAATTTGTAATAAAAAACAGGCTCAATGCAGTCATTGAGCATTTTTTATATTTCAAATTTTTATTTTTTAACCTTTTTATATTAAAAAATTGAATTTTGATATATAAATTTGTGTTTTTACTTGCTCGATAGTTTTCAAATTTAGGGTGTCACGAATAATATTATCAGCAGAAGGGTTCCGATGGCCGCGAAAGGTTGAAGACCGCTGCCCTAGATTATGAAATCATTGGGTATACATACTAAATTCGTTATTCCATTTGCAACGCACAGAAAAATGCTGGCAGAGCATCCATGCATTATATTAAAAGTTATTTTGATTTTATCATGTCCATCCGTCCTCGCGATAACTCGACAACGCTTATAATTAGAGAGCTGAAATATTACACACTGGCTTTAAAAGAAAAGGTAAATTTAAGTTCGAAAATGGGACCAATCGTGCAACTCCTTCATAGGGTTGCCATACAAAAATTTCATTTTTCACTATATATTTATGCGTTACCCAAGAGCGCGTTGAAGTAAATAGTTGAAATTTGCTACATGGTGTTTTCATAATAATCAGCACATTCCGCTCGAAACTGATCATCTTGGAACCCGACCATCTGGATGAATCTTTCACAGTTTGAAGGGAGTACCAAAATAGCTCACCCATATTTTTTGTATTTCCCTATCACCCGCCACACCCGCTACGAAGTTAGAAATTTCGTGATTTTACGATGAAGCGGCATTTTCAAAAAATCATATCTCGAGATGGAGCAACCGATTTTTCTGATTCAAATGACAAATTAAGCTTGATAAATAACTATAGCATCACTGAACGAAAGAATTTATTTGTTAATGAAAAAAAAAGTATTATTCACTAGGACTTCTAGCAGTTTTTTTTTCTATTTTCAGTTTGAAGCTAGAAATCATATCTATCTATGTACAAAAAATTGCGATGGCGATATGAATTTCGATGGTGTTTGGCTGAGATATAAAGTTTTAAATTCACCGTATATTAGTATTTGTGTTTCAGCAATTTCATTGATTTAGCTGTGTAGTTTTCTTACATAGCTAGTAGTTTTCTTACCTAGCTGTAAGTTATTTATACCTTCCTACCTTTGTGTGCATTGTTTTAACACATGTCATTTTGAGTTTGGATTGTTTTTCGATTAACTGATCAGAAGAGAATAAATTTCCTTAAATGTCTCCCTTAAAGGTTAATGTAATAATAAATTGTAATTTGTAAGATCAACTTTTAATTTCTGCAGATTTAAATGTACCTATAAGTCTGATACTTGGGATTTTGGGTTTGCTACAATGCACATTTTCATATTGAGTAATTTAACAATTCAATAGTTCACAGTTTTATGTTTTACCTGAACAAGTAAGGAGGAATTAATAAAAACAAATAAATAAATAAGTAAAGCGATTGAAATACCTAATTAGTAGCAATTTAGTTTATCGTTTATCTCATTTTCTAAAAAAAAAACTAAAGATCTACGCGTGTGGTTAAAAAAAAATATAGTGACAAAAGTAGTATATTGTATTGAAGAAAGCACAATGAGGTTAAAGTGTAGTGCTTCTCAACGATAAAAAAAAAGTAATTACATTTCGGATTGTTACAATTTAGTTAAATAGTAGGTAAAAAAGTGTGTTGTATTTGATACCTTCAAGTATGTAACCACAAATCAATCTATGGTGCCAGCCACTAGATTTTGACAAAGATTGACTGCAACATTTTTGTGGATTGGTATGCATCTGTGAATATGCACAACTCAAATAATAATATTTTCCTAATTATTAACCTTAGAAATAACACATATTTTCTAACAAGCATGCTATTTAGATATAAAAAAAATACATCTATGTATGTATTCCTAAACTTTATGTATTATTTAATTAGCGCTGTGGATATCACGGATGGTAATTATTATATGATCTACTGTAAAAATTGCACTTTAATAGCTAACTTTTTTCAATTACGCCAGAAATCGTAAATTAACACGATAAGATTGGTCCTATTCATTTCAAATTTAGATCATAATTCTGCTGCGATTTTCTTATTTGAAAAAGCTAAAATAATGGTAATCTTCGTTCCGGATGCATATGCTCTGCAAAACTAAATTTTGAATAGTGTAACAGAATTATTATTACTCCGAACACCTAATAAATTGAAATTCACATATTTCGTAAAATATTTGTACGTTTATGTTTTTGTGTGCTTTATTTAAAAGTAAAAACTAACTGTTGAAGTCCTTCAGATATTTCATAATATATTATATGAATAAAAGAGGTAGACTATTGGGTAGATAATTTTTTTTCAGTCTAGGTTAACTGCATGGCAGGTGTATCCTCAGAGTCCTAAGGGAAGCAGGATTGATCTAGGGCGGTTCAACATATTATCACATGAGGTGCAAGGGTACAATGGGCAGGCTAGTCGTCGATCGGCATCGCTTTTACCTAACCTAACCTAAATCCGTACCATAAAAAAGGCTTCTAAAGTGAAAAAAATAAAAAAAATTAATTTGCATTTTCTTGAGCCTAATGTAGACTTGAGACACTCTGATAGAGTTCTTTCATTCTTTCAAAAATTTAAATGCAAATAGGGTTGTATGGAGATAATACAGAGATAATGGAATGCCATGAACGTATCTAATGCCTGGTTTAGATTCGGAATATTGCTCTTATTTAAAAAGACAAATTAGGAGCAACGATATAATTTTCTACTTTAGTAATCAAATTCGAAGTGAAAATCCATAATTTATCAGTAGTTACAATTTTGCTGTTTTGATCCTCAGACTTACTCTTGGCCATTTTGACTATAATAGTAAAGTATAGCAGCATAGTTTTGAAAGGCGAGCAACAGATTGTAAACTAAGATTAATGAAGAATTTGTGCTTTTTTGCAAATCTAGATATTCAGCAAAGGTTAAGTTCAACTATCTTTCGATAAAACTCACTCAAATAGAAAAATTCATTTTCAACATTAAACTTCATAGAGAGGCTCGTTTTTCTTCCTTTCTATGTATATCTTGAATGATGTAGATTTATGTTAGATGAGAACATTTCGTAAATGAAATATGTAGATTGATATGATTACTGTAATCTTAAGGCATTTATATATTATTTTTCTACCCGCTTTACTGATTCTATAATAAATAAAATTCTTGTCATATGATATTCCTTTCAATTGGCCAAGGCAAATTATTAGAATTTGTTATTTTTAAAATTACCTAAATCAAAGAAATTCAACATTAAAAATTCAAATAAATTTGCATTCTTCAGCGAGTATATGCATAGCAGCTTTATTTTAGCAAATGTTTCTTGAGAAACGTTTTTTATATAGCGTTTTATGTCAATTCTGGTTTATCTCCAGTATTTCAATAACTTTTGGGACATATGTAAGCATACCTTTGTCTACATATGCCTATCATAGTTAATATAAGAAGAGGCCTTGACGCAAGAAAAATCAACAAATTGTAAACAGGAATGAATGATTATAGTAGAAATTTTATTAATATTTCTCTCTAAATGTGTCTAATATTTCAATCAAGTAAATTACCATTAGCTTAAGATAATGTAATTTACTTATCGGTACTCGAAATTAACATAAATGGGAATCTATCATACGGTAATAAGCATAATCAGTCTTGCTAAAATAAATAATACAAAAAAAAATAACCAAATATGTAGTTAATAAATTATAACGTATAACATAAAAATATAATGAATGTTAGACCGCCATTACATTTTCTTACGATACTCTGAGAAAATTCGAAAAAGTTCAGACTCTGAATAATTTCGAATTTTCTATAAAATATTAATTAAGTGTGGATTGAGGTGTAAGCGACAGGCATTCTTGGCGATTGGCATTGGATAAATTGGATAGGAATCAATTAATGATTTCATATGATGAAGGCATCTTGATATCTTAGTTAAATAATAATTAAGAAAAAACATAAAAAAAAAATCTAAATCTAATAAATATATTTGCTAAACTTTAGTAGAAAAGGACGACTGTGTTAGAGTTAACCTATGAGAAGCAACATTTTTTTATCGATTTCCAATCCGGCAATGAAATTTAAATTAAACAAAAGGGCGATTATTTATCTCTTTTATTTACTGTTATTAAGCAATTCATCCGATAGTAGACCGCAATTACTTACTACCGACGTAATTTGAAAAAATTTAAAACAACGACTAAAACTAAATTAAAACAAAGAGTAAAAAAGAAATTTAAGACTAGATAATTATAATAAAATAAAATAATATAACAAATGTTTTTTTTTGTTTTTCAAAATAATTCGTCAACGGTTGTTCCTAGGACAAAAACGTAAAAATATAAATTTTAAGAAGACTAAATTCTCTAAATTTTTTGTATAAACACTTTTTTTTGTTAGTTTGATGTGTAACAGGATGTTTCGTCCATATTGGACCATAGGACAGGAGGTGATAGTAATTGTCTAGTCAAACAAAAAATTGTAAGAAAAGCGCAGAATTCCCCGTATTTTAAGATGTACAGATTATACGATCACTTACAGAGCTCATTGTATGCAGAGCTTCATGGCCTTTCCAACGACTGCTCGACCAGCCCCGTACTCATCTCCCCTAAAGAGTTATGGTGGTGGGAGCATTTACGGAAATTTTTGATAGAATTTCAAGAGCATGAATTTTAATATTAAGCAACTTAAATAAAAATAAGTCGTCAAAATAAGGACGTGGTCATATACAGTCTATCCATATATAATTACACTGATCCAATTTGAAAAATATAAACCGAGTAAAACGTCTCTAAACGCCCTCAATTTTTTGTGCATATGTAGCGTAAAAAGGGTTCCATATATAAAGGGCGCATACTCTAAAATACTATTTATGCGGCTAACGTAAGGCCAATTGAATGATTGAATTTATTTAAAATACTTCATACAACGTTACCAAAAACCAGTCAAGAAACCATGTTGGTTATTAGATATCTATTATATATTAGTTTTTCAAATATAAGAGCCAAAGTATATGACACTGATATTCTAATTTTTATACAATTTAAAGACTGGGTAGACTTCAACTTAGTAGGGAAGATATTTTTTTCAATAGATTAATTGAATAATTTTGATATCGGAAACGCCAAGTTTAAGGAACATATTTTATAAATTATATTTGGTATCCCATCTGGACCAGCATTCTTTCTGATATCCAATGACGAAATAATTCGCTTCATATCCTCAATTGCAACTTGAGGAACGGCTATAGGTAAACGATTTATATAAGAGCTTCCAGAATTATGGTCAACATTATTTAAATAAATATCATCATAAGTCGATTTGAAAGGTGTAGCGAAAATATTACTTATGTCATTCGGGAAGTTGGCTTCATTCTCATCTAGGCTCATTGCAGTTTAATATGTGCTAGAGAGCTGCATACGTTTATTAAATGAAAAGGTTGGATTACAAACCATCCTCAGTATTAATAATGTATTAATCTTGACATCTTTTTTTCTTAGCTTTATTGCTTAAGCAAGACAATGTTTTATAATACTCAGAGTATCCCATCTGCTTAAACTTCCGCCCATATTTTTCCATTAGTTTAATAGTCTGAATCAAGTCATCTAAAAACCATTTAGGATAGGTCGAGGAAAGTGTAGAAATATTTGGAACATATCTGTCAATAAATCGGTGTAAAGTTAGCTTTAATCGAAATTTGTCTCATAAATTAACTACGGCTTTTTATTTCCATTGTCGGGATGCACCCCATCCCCTCCTCCATCCTACGAGAATCCTATAATAGAATATCGGTTTAAAATAGTAAGTTTTTCTGTAAACATTTTTAGACTCCTCGTTGTGCCTAAAGGACCCAAAATAAAATCAGATAATTGGTTTATACATAGTAAATACATTAACACATATACAACATATGTTTATATAATTTCTAAATATTTGAAAAGGAAAGTATCAGCACATAAATGCAACCTTAACTCCACAACAGATTATACCTCGTGTATGCGAATTGATCACGTCGAACAAAAAAAAAACAATTCTTCAATAGAATTTCAATTTAATCCTGTAAACGACTTTAATAGCGCAGGAAATAAGTGCAAAGCGCAGAAAATTGGGACTGTCTTGCTTGTCGGTCGCTATACATACATACATACAAAAATACATAGTCTACTGCATGGAAAAATTATTTATGCGAAATCGTGAGAGTACAGAATAACCACGAATAACCGTGTGACAGGTGGCGCCGACTTTGTCTGCCCCCGATCTCCCATGGAAAAACAGAAGGACTTGCATTGAATTTTTATACAAAAGCAATTCAAGATCATTGTGATCCGCAATATTCAAGAATTCAGTGCACCTTATGTTTTCCGCCCATGCGCACTCATATATAAGAATAGACTTAAAAATATTGAGAAAAAGTATTTTGCGCACGCCTTACTTGGCGGGACGTCTCACGACCTCCCGCAGTCTTCTTTGGAGCTCATAACCTGTCGCGTGATCTTCATGTGGAATGGTTTGTTTTTTTTCTGAAATGCATAGCAACATTTTTTTGAGAAATTCCAGTTGTTGAAAAAGTCGTTTTGCTGCCTTCCTTTCTTGAAAATAGAATGAAAGAAAGTTTTTTGTAGTGAGAATAAAATAACAACGAAAAAACTTGCCTTCAATTTTTTATAGCTTATTTGGCTTAAATTGAAAAACTATGATCGTGTGAAAATGGGGATAACAATTAATTGGTTTTTATCCTTCTCGTTTAACGAAATTTTTTTCTGATTGTGTAGATATAAAAGATTTTAGGGAAAGTCAAAATGAAATGGTTTTAATAAATTATGGAAAAATGCTTAAGGAAAATTCCTTTAAAGAAAAGATGAAAAGTATATAGTGGGTTATATTAATATAAAACTATGGACAGATTACAGGATGAACTTAAATCCAAAAATTAACTGTTTTTTACTTAAATCGCATTCGATGAAAATTCCACTACAACCATTATGATAGAGAAAAAGTATCTTATCCTGTCAGACTTTTATGATGGACATTCGAAAAATTAAATACATATGTTCTTGCATGGTTTGATGGAATGCAAACTAATAATAAGAAAGGACTCTAACAGAACGATAAATTAAATCGTCACTATCCTTTCGTATTTTGTGAAGATAACGAAGAAAAATCTACCTGAAAAAATTTCTAATGCACGGAACTATAGATACCAAAGGATTTACATGGAGAGAGCAACAATTCATCGCATGTTTCAAATTGGGAAAACACTCTTGAAATAAAAGTACACATAGAATCATATCTCACTATAGTTTCATAACAATGTATTATACAAACTATGTATGCTATATAATATAAATTTTTCATACCAAAACATCCAGGTCTAAAAAACACGTATGGCAAGTATGAGGCATATGCGAGATATTTCCTGGAAAATATTTAGAAGACTTCAGATTGATACACTCAGCACATGTAGTAAAGTCCTGAAAATCATGATTAAAAATAAAAGTTAAAGTTATAAAAGCTCTAGCTGAGAAACACAAAAGGTACAAGGACTGAGCTTTATCCAAGAATTTAACAGGTTATATAAAAATATGTAAACAGTGTAAAGATGTTGCTGGGAATAAATACGATTACATGCAAAATATACCACTTCCAATTATTCCCGGGTAAGAAGTTTTTTTTTTTACATGGAGGCACTCGTAGTTTTCTGCATTTGTAACTCATGACAAGAAAAGGTTATATTTATTGTTAACCTAAAGGTTATGGACATAAAAGTCCCACGGAGTTTGCACTTTTCATAATGATTACATCATGAACCTACTCTCAAAAATAATAAATAAAATCCTGGATGGAAACTGGATAAAATTGCACATATATAAATTGCACTTGTTAGAAAGGTATTTGTAAACTTTTGTAACTCCTAAGCATTTTATAAAAATGTTACATTATTTTTCAGTATATGACCATTATTTCCTCGTCCGTGCAATAGAGACTTGGGTGCAGTTAAAAAATTGGTAAAGAAATATGACCGAATTTATGCTTCGGAAAAATGACTACCAATAATGAGAACTTGTAGAAAAGTGCGACTTTCTATTATAATGACTATAATGCAGAAAGACATTTAAAGTTTTAAAAAACTGGTGGCCAATAACTTTATATAAAACTGCAAAAGCTTCATTAATCCGTTTTGTATGTTAAAAAAAAATAGTAGTGAAATGAAAAAAACTGAGTCAGCATTCCGAATAGTTAAATGTGTTAAGCCATAACTTCGAAATGGAGCAAACAGGAAGAAACCCGACTACATACCCATCCAATAAATTTTAAATTATCATCATATGGTTCACCCCTCAGAAATTATATAGGGTGATTCATAACCAAGCAGCACCATATAGCTTAAAGGTCATATAAACTTTCTATGTGCCATATGACGTCGGTATAACTGTATTACGTCAGAGTTGTTATAGAGTTAAGTCTTATATAATAGTTACAATTAATTAAATTTATAAACATCGTAAATAAGTCTGAAAGTAGTGGAAATTAATTCAGTTACAAGAATGAAACATATACGTTAACTAAACGACACTCCGTATTGCAGATGTATTGATGTCATAAAACATAATAACTCTTTTACAGTCGTAATACGACCGCAATAAGATAGATATACATATGTATAAAGGTCGGATATATCTGGGGTACTAGTTGGTTGTAGTGAAGTTTTAACGCGACTATTTTATGATTAATCGCTATTCGATTTAAATGTCAAAAAAGCTCAAACAAAATGCGTCAAAGTAACGATTTTGGCCAATATTGTGTAAAATTTATAATTTCTTAAATCACAAGGCAATAGTTGTTGCGTTTTATTACGGTTTATGCAAACAACCATCTGCTCAAGAAAGAAAAACAATAAAATAATTGAGATAATTTTTTTTCATAATTTGGTTAATGAACTGTGCATATATGGGAAAGCAAACTTGGCACTAATTGACTTTTTTGACACACCATTCAAATCATCTCGGATAAATATATACTCCAGCATGATACAAAAAGGCATATCAGAATACTTTAAAGAAAATAATGTTCAGTGTAAAACGATAAGGTTATTTTACAAAACGCAACAAATATTTATTCCTATAATCCACGTACCTAGTTAATTTCTAGTCAAATTTATATATATATATATATAAAAATACAACAACAGCTATGCACAAGGCTCTTGAGCTGAGCTGTATACATGTCGCTATACGGTCACAAATAAATTCGACATATAGTTATGGATAGAAAATGAAGAAAATTAAAAATATGAAAACTTTTCTCCATTTACTAACAATTTTAATTCCATTTACCGGTTAAATTCGAGTATATTTAATGTGCAAAATTTAGGGATCTGACTTACTTTGCTTAAAATACATTTTATAGTCAAAACTAAATTTATGAAAAATTCTATAAATGATTATGTAGACTGATATTGTAGTAAATAGAAGACGCGTAATATTTACGCATCTATTTTACAAAATTAAGTAATACAGTTTTATTCGAAGGGCATAAATAAAAAAGTATAATATTATTTATATTATAACTGTTATACTTACGATTGTTTTTGTGAAAGGATTTAATAGTTTCTAGATGGAGTTTAAGATTGCATCTTAATTATTACTTTCAGAAGAGCAAAAATTTCATGAAAGATATTTCAGGGTTTTACTATGGTATGCTATAGGGCAATTAATCAATCATGCGGAAGGCATAAAGCAGATGCAAAAAGGTCTTAAGCTTGTTAAATTGTCAAATTTACAACTGTCCTCTGATACTTGTTTGACTTTATTTATGTTGTGTCAGATTAGGGGTTACAACTTAGCTACAACAGCATCCTATAACTCATCATCCTCCCTATTTTAGTTATATGAACACGCATGTAAGTCATTATGACTATGGTCAGTCATAACAGAGTGGCACGACTTTCTTATGACTCGGTTGTGCTACTTGGGTAACATATAAGGAAAAAGTCATTAATCCTTCGCACCACCCAACCTGTTTGGACCCCAATTGATTCTCTGTTGTCTCATTTCGAAAATTCTGCTACTTTGAGAATCCTGATAACGAAATCTTTCAATTAGTATTTTCCAAGTAATGCTATAAAAATCACCTAAAGTGACTTAAGCGCATAAGTTGGTCATACAAGAATCTGAGCACCATGTGATCTTTATAGATATCACCGAACTTAATAATAGTCAATCTATAATTCGATAAAACTGGCTATTGATACGAATTACCCCCTCGTAATCAGATTCATAGTGCCAATTATACCTAGAGTGAATAATTGTTTGTTCAAGTGACGATTTCTTTCAAATGCTAGTATGACTTAAGAAGGGAGCTGCCTGCATTTTCCATTTGTAAGAATTCGTTTGGATTTCGTTTGCAGTTAGTGATGCCTTCGTTCAATTGTTGTGTTAAAGTATAGTGAGATGGTCTGTTTCGTCACAGTGAAGCCCGGTAAAATTTCGCGAATGCTGTAATTGAATTCATAGTTATGTATTTGGAGGCTCTATAACTGGTCAGGAAAAAATTATACAGATTACATAATATTCAAGATCAACCAATTCAATCACATATTCAAGGCCAACAAAGAAACAGACACAAGCATTTGGCAGGCCTGTTTCTTTGCGAGAGGATTATAATTCACGGTATGACTAACTGGACTTACATCTACGACTCCTCCGACCTAGGAGGAAGCTTAATTTAGCATAATTCTATTAGAAAGCTATAAGTGGATAGATAAGATTACAGCGAGGAACAGTATTTCAAAGAAAAGATATTAAAGAACTTAGCTCATACCTATCCATAAATTTTAACAGTAATATAGAACTCTAGCTCCTACTGCCAAATTTAAGGAGACTATTCCAGTTTGAGCAGAGTGAGGAGAGAAGCATATTCTATACCTCAGTCCATGATACAGATGACTTCAATTTCAAGGGTAACTCTAATTCAAAGAAATGGGGCTCCCGAAGCCGGCATGCTTATATGTAATATGAAAATCCATTTAAATCTTAGTTACTCGAGTTGTGACTTTTCATATGCACTGTGAATAGAGCTACTCTATATGGTTACGAGGCGTTTAAGCGCGACGACCGCAACTTTCTATTAATCGGTGTTTAGGTTAAAACCTTAAAATTTCTGAAATTAACAACACCACTACCCAAATCATGTTTGAAAATCTTCCGATCGAATTATAAAAGCGATATCCTTTGCTCGATAATATAATAATTTTCCTTCACGTAAAACGATGTGACGACTATCGTTTTTATTGTTGTGAGACCGCTATGCTATATACAAAGAAATTTTTAAAAACATCATCACGCTACACTGGCTACAATAGTGGCACAATTCAAAAATCAAATTATCTCGAAACATAATCTCCATAACAAATTTTGATAATTTAAGGGACTCCAACTAGATAAGATGAGTTAGGTTTTTTTTGTGAAGGTGATTGTTTAACTTTATTGATCAAAATTATAATGATATTGTATCCAAAATAGCACAACTGAGTCATAAGAATGCCCTATCATGACTGACCATATAACAAGTACAGTATGAACAAGTACGTTCATATAACTAAAATGGGAATCGCATTTCAGTTATATGTAAGATGCTGTTGAAGCTCATTTATAACGCCTAATCTGAATTTTTCACAACATTAATGAAGTCAATCAAATATCAAAGGACAGTTGTAAATTTGACAATTTAACAAGCTTAAGACTTTTTTGCATCTGCTTTACGTTTTCGGTATGATTGATTAATTGCATTAGAGCATACCATGGTAAAACACTGAAATATATTTCATGACAATTTTTGCTCTTCTGAAAGCCAAAATTAAGATGCTATATTAACTCCATCTAGAAGTTATAAAATCTTTTTACAAAAACAGTCCTAAGTATAACAGTTATAATATAAATAATATTATACTCTTTTTATTTATGTGATTGACTTGGATCTAGTCCTGCAAATGTTGAAGTGCCATTCGAAGAAAACTGTATTTTGCAATTTTGTAAAATAGATGCGTAAATATTACTCGCCTTCTACTTACTACAATATAAGTCTACATAATCATTTATTGAAATTTTCATAAATTTAATTTTGACTGTGAAATGTATTTTAAGCATCAGATCCCTAAATTTTGCACATTAAATATACTCGAATTTAACCGGTAAATGGCATTAAAATTCTCAGTAAAAGGAGAAAAGTTTTATATTTTTAATTCTCTTCATTTTCTATCCGTAACTATATGTCGAATTTATTTGTGACCGTATAGCGACATATATACCTACAGCTCAAGAGCCTTGTACATAGCTTTTGTTGTATTTGAGATAATTTCCATTCTTAAATTAAAAAATATGAATAATAAACAACTCTTACACGACTCCTATATTATGTTACTAACTGTGTCTTCTCTTCGACTATTAAGCGACTGATACAAGTTTGACAGATTACTTCCATACCTCGATTTTTGTTCTGTGAGATAAGAAAAATGAAAATGTTTAAAGTTATATCTACCGAAAACGCACGGAAAATAGTGCAATCTTTATGGGAAGAAGATAATATGGATAATGAAAAGTTTTTTAAAACTAGAATTTTGAAATATCCAAAAGCTATGTAGAGCTATTCTTGACCTCGATGTCATAAAGCTACGAAGCTCTTCAAAGAGAAATGTTCACTCTCGTTCGATAGGGTACAACTAATAATTTAATTCTTTACTTTTACATCAGAGAGGACTGTTACTTGATGTCGGATTTTTCTTTATATAAATCCGGATTTGTTTTAGTTTTAATTCTTAATCATGTCAGAAGAAAAAAAACAATGAATAAACAATGAATTAAAGAGGCCTATTTGTGATATTTAATCTAGATATCAACATTTCTTACATACCTATATAAATTTGACTAGAAATTAACTAGGTATGTGGATTATAGGAATAAATATTTGTTGCGTTTTGTAAAATAAGCTTATCGTTTTACAATGAACATTATTTTCTTTAAAGTATTCTGATATGCCTTTTTGTATCACGCTGGACCTGGAGTATATATTTATCCGCGATGATTTGTATGGTGTCTCAAAAAAGTCAATTAGTGCCCAGTTTGCTTTCATATATATGCACAGTTCATTAACCAAATTATGAATAAAAATAATCTTAATTATTTTATTGTTTTTCTTTCTTGAGCAGATGGTTGTTTGCATAAACCGTTATAAAACCCAACAACTATTGCCTTGTGATTTAAGAAATTATAAATTTTACACAATCTTGGCCAAAATCGTTAATTTGAAGCATTTTGTTTGAGTATTTTTTTACATTTAAGGCGAATAGTAACTTATTAGTGGTATACTAGTGAGAAATACGAGCGATTAGTTATAAAATAGTCGCATTAAAACTTCACTACAACAAACTATTACCCCACATATCTCCGGGCGTTATACATACGTATATCTGTCTTATTGCGGTCATATTACGAATGTAAAACAGTTATAATGATTGTTTTATGACATCAATACATCTGCAATACGGAGTGTCGTTTAGTTAACTTAAATGTTTCATTCTAGTAACTGAATTACTTTACACTACTTTCAGACTTATTTACGATGTTTATAAAACTAATTAATTGTGACTATAATATAAGATTCAACTCTATAACAATTCTGTCATAATAGGTACAGTTATACTGACGTCATATTACACACAAAAGTCTTATATGGCTTTTAGGTTATATGGTGCTACATGGGATGCGTTTTCACAATATTCATCAGATGGCGTAAAATTTTCCACCCTTTTTGAAATTTGCCATTATTGGATAAACGAAATGCAGTACTAGTTTTAATAAAAGTATTTCGAAAAAAAATGCATTTTTGAGACTTGTCCTGTTTACCGGATTTTAAGCAAACTAGTATTATGCTGTTTTCGTACGAGCATTAAATTCCAGTTAAGTTCAGGCATTAGCAATTATTCCTCGATTTTGAGTGGTGCTACTATTGCGGCTGGTGAGCGATCCGTTGTGCGAGAATTTAAATGTTTTGGTTTTGATAATTGCAATAAATAAATTTTTATTTATTGTAGAAAATGTCGTCGCGTCACTTCTAAGGTGATACGATACAACTAGGTACTGAAAGTAATAAGTTACATGACCGTTTGCAGAGACGATCTTTAACAGACACATCAAATCTTCCTTTTTATGTAATTGCTAATTCAAAACGATAAGAATCTAGTTTTTTAGTTTTCAAAAAAAGCGTTAAAATTACTATGAGAATATAAATCTCCCAGTAAGAAAAGGTGAGAGGTACATACATACGTAATTCCTAAAAAAATAAGAGTAGCGGCAACACTCAGATATTTACAGGAGGACGTTAGATGTGACTCGAAGGTAACGAATTTATAGCTTTGATGGATCATGTTTAACATATGATTCTCGAATTCGTCTCTATAACACAATTCACTACACCGTTAAATACATTATGTAATGAAAGATGTAACAGTTTGTGAACTTATCTACGATTTCCATTTCAGAAAAACTACACAACAGTAACTCATCCAAGCACAGCTCTATAGCTAAAGTGGTGTCATACTGTAATTATCGAGGATTCGATAAGATTTATTCGACATATCGAGTTACATGAAGGAAGAATGATACACCAACGATAACTTTCGTTCATTATCGAGTTATATGATTTGGACCCTGAACGAATCACTTTGGAAAGGACTACATGAAAACAGACTCTGAATAATTAAAAAAAAAAAAGTAAATAAATAAATAAAAAGAATGGAAGGTTCCCAGTGGCCAGTTTATATTATATCAATTGAGAAATCGCTTTACATATTTTGTTAGAATCACAGCGGCAGTTTCAGTCTAGTAAAGGATGCAGATTACATCATCAGATTACATTACGTCTGTGTGAATTTACAACAAAAGCTACGAAAAGAGTTGCTACATTTGTAAAATATTATCTCGAGCCTAGAAAATTGAAACACAATCGTAAACAGGTTTTCAAAACACAAATCGAAACTTATAAAAGGGTCGTACACTTGCCACAGGTCCTTACTACCACTAATCCTTCTCTATAATTAGCCAGGTGTCACTAACTAAATAAACCCTATAATTAATTGGATCATTTCAGTTGAGATTGTGTGATACAACATGTCGATTTGAAATTATATAAAAGGTTATCACTCACACTTACTTTCTATTTGAGTGCAAGACCGGTTTAAGCACTTCGGCTATCATCAGTACGCTAAAATTGTATGGCCAGTTTCACAATTCAGGCTTATGCCAGAGCTCAGCTAATCCACGGGTGTGCCTTAAGTTCCGAACTTAAGCTTACTCCGTTTCACAGTACTCAGTAAACTGAAGATTAGTTAAACCGCAGATGAAAAAGTTATCGGAACTACGATAATTGTGAATTTTTTAAAGAAATGTTGCTGTTGTCGTTTAAAACTAAGCGATAAGAAGAAGAAGAGGAGAGAAAAGGATTGTTTTTTTCTATTTACCAGTTTGTCGTGGTTTTTATGTGGGAGGAGATCAAAACCAAAATCATTGTTGCAGAATGTTTCGACAATCTAAACCGAGTATGAGAATCGATATCATCCCTTGCGCTGAAATGTTTTGAGCGCCGGTTTATAATTTATTCTCGCCTGACACTTTAAGATATTAAATTTTGCATTTCCTCGTCACTCGTGATGTCTTCTAGATCAGATAAATATTCCATTTTATGTCACTTTCCTCCTAAAATCTTGAAATTAAAAACAAAGTTTTCGCACTTGGCAGATGGCAACAATTGACAATTGTGTAATGTCAACAGCCGCTAACTATCTTAAACCTTGACTGTCAAATAATAGAAGAATTTAAGCCTTGGATTAAGCCTGGACTGTGAAATCAGCCATTACAGTGACAGGGATAGTCCTTGTCTAGTATAGCTCGAGCGATCTCTAATGATTCCACCGGATTTAATTTGTGACCTTTCTTACAAACGTACAAAATCTTTGTATTTACATCCGGAACATGGTGGCTGTCTAGCAAATGTGCTGCATAATTGGATTAATTGTAATGTTTCTGTAAGATCTACTCTTTCATTGTCCAATGTACATTCCTGGACATGCTGCACATTTTAAACTACATACCCCGTTCTTTTGTAAATCTAAATCTAGAATTCGAGTGACATATTTAATTTGCAAAATTATCCATGAATAAATCGACCAGAATCGAAGATATCGGGGAACCAATAGCTAAGTAATGGTTCTCTTCGTAAACTTGGTTGTTAAATTTAAAATAATTTTGGATAGGAACTGCGTCTAGGAAAATACAAAAATCATATTTATGAATCGCGTTTAAATCAGACCGATTAATAATATTTTTACTAATCTCTTTACACTCTACACAGTGAATATTTGTAAATAGGTTAGTAATATCAAATGAGATTAGTTTCGAATTATTTGAAATAGCTACGTCTATTAAATCTAGAGGATTTTTGTTGGTGTATCTGAAATTTGAGTGATGGTTTCAAAAATATTTTTTATTATATTATACTGCTGGGATTTAATGGGTATGTTAACTTTATGAATTTTTGGGTATCCTGAAAATTTAGGGGCAGAACGCTCATGGTCTTCAGTCGGAATATCCTGAAATTAGCGAACAAGTTTGTTTGTAATAAAGGCAAAAAGTTAAATCTACTGGAATCATTAGTAATCTCTCGAGCAATATTGGACAAGGTTTACACTTGCTTTAATGACCAAACAGAGCTCAATTACTCACCACACTATATGCCACTAGAAGAAATTTTTGTTAGTACCACAATTTTAATGTACTAATTATAGCCGAAGTGCTAAAGCTTATCTGCAATAAATCGCAAAGTAACTCTGATCGAATCTTTTATATAATCTCAAATAAAAAACCATTAATCACTTTTAACTGTCGTCAAATATGTAGCACACTTGGCGTCCGAACTTTAAAAGGGGTTGATTATTCTGGCATTCAGTTTTGAAGATTTAAAAAAAAAATTAGATAAACAAAATATTGAAGTGGGCATAGCAAATATCAAACGCACTATCATAGACTCGGACCATATTTTATTTATGCAGAAATTGCTTTAATAAAACACCCTCTACCAAAAAAAAATAAAATAAATGCGAAAAGTGTAGCTAAAGGTTTCTCATTTGACATTTACTTGATAGTAGAAAATAGTGAATGGGAAAATAACCAAAAATTTTTAAACTGAAGAGCAAATCGGGCCATAGTTATTCGAGATGACCTATTAGCTATTTTGTTGTAGTAAATGACCCGATAGCCCTACATTCTGAGACTTTCTGAAATCTTATTTAAATTTTATAATAAAGAATGAAGAACAACCGTTACATATACGTAATGATAGGAACAGTTATGAATCATTGTGGTTGGCTGATATCGCAAATTAGTTGGATTAGTTAGAGCTCAGACTAGTGCGGTTTCATAAAATCGTTCAATGGAAGCCTATATATTTACTGAATCATATTCTCTGTGGTTACAAACTACTTGGTACTTTTTTTTTGTATGATTAACCCAAGCTCTGGGAATACCCTTTGATACAAAACACTGCATTGCAGGAAGGAGATACGGACAGAATTAAGGGACATAAGAAGAGTGACCTAGATGCTGATGTATGTCACCCTTGAAACGTCACAAATTGTTAGACTTGAAAATGAATTAGAAAAATCAAGGAAGACCATAAAACGTTTGAGTGCACACAGAATTCATATCATAAACTGTTGATCATTTCAGGTGTTTTGCAATGATGCGATGATTTTATTAATTCTTGCCGAGATCCGCAAAAAATAATAATAGGGCTAGGTTTGGTGCGTTTAATGCTATGCTAAATGAGGTAAGTACCAGCACTGCCAGTTTTGTATTCTTGTAGCTTGCCTTCATATTCATATTAAATAATATATTTTTCGTTTCTAAAATCAGAATGTAGATTAGTGACTGGATGGTAGTAGCATATCCAAGTGCACTGTTTTACAGTTGTCTTTAGTACCCTCGACAGACGGAGTGCAAAACTAATGATCATTTTTCTGTAATTAGGATTTTCATATATCACTTTACCTTTGAACCAAAATTAAAATTATTAAAAATATGCTACCAAGTTACATATAAAAATTGATAGAAATTTTATTTTAATTTAAAAATCTTGGGTAGATAATTAGACTTTTCACAAGTTTAATGACGAATGAATGATCATTGATTTTGGCCGTCTGTCTAGGCTATCAACAACAGTTCTATAATTACCAATTTGAAAATACCAGTTTTATAACTGGTCTTAGAAGACGTTAAGTTTCTTTTTTTTTCTATTAATGAAACCTCAATACAGATTCCCTTGACTATCACAATTTATAAGAATAATTTTCTTTACGATAAAAACTCAAAAATAAATAAAATTTTGGAAAAAAGATCTGCTGCATAAGTAAACGACCCGGATGTTACTTTCTAAATATTCTTCTCAATAGTTACTGGTATTTATCAATGTTTATTTTTATAATACAATTGAAATGTTGTACATACAACAGAGTGTGCGCATTATTTTATAATTATTGTTTGCCATTGCAATGACTAAATACGCAATTTTTCGAATAATTGAAACAATGAGAAAAAAGAAACAGAAAAACAAAATCAGGAACCAAGTAGGACACCTACAAAAATGGAGTGAACAAAAATAAAACAAAAAACTTCATAATTTTCATCATTTCGTATAATTTAATTAATGCTATTTACTATAACTTTCATATTATTTTGTAATTAATAGAATTTGTGTGTGTGTGTGTTTTTTTATTATTCTTTTTTTATTAATTTGTCCGTATTTTTTCTTTCAATTATAATTTCTATCATCATACCTACATTGAAATTTATATTTTTGCGTGTACTGTTTGTTACACTTTTAGTCACCGTCATTTAAAAAAAAAACAATCAACCAAAAAAGTATAACACAACAGAAAAAACTAAAAAAAAAAATCTTGTTTTGGTTGTGATAAATTTATATCCAAGGTGATTTTTTTTTTTTACAATTTATTTTTATTTTATTTTTTTATTATTTTTTTGTGAATTTTCTATTTCCATTTAATGCTGATTATTTTCATATTTACAATTTTAATAAAAATAATGTCAATTTTAAAATTGGTATAGAGAAAAGTAGAGAGGTACAATGAAAATTGTAATTCTGTACCGAAAAATAATAAAAATTAAATATAGAATTATTTCACAAATTAACATACGACTTACTAAAAAATAAAATTAATTTTATTAATCAACAAAAATCTTACTTATAAACTAAACCACTTTAAGTACATCTTCATTTTTACTGAAACATATAACTCATACGTTTCGTGAATGCAAGGGAAAAGGTTAAATTGAATTTGACTAAACCAAAAAAAAAAAATAATAAAATTATTTTTATCATTATTACATAAATTTACAAGTTCTGTTAAATTTACCTCTTCCAAGAAACTCCAGAAAACGCATATTAAAAAATTACGTTTTTTTTCTATACTTCTTGATTTTTTTTTCTTTTTAATTATCACAGATTACAAATGCTTTACATAAGATACTATTTTACTGTTAATTTATGATGTTTTAAACATTATTTTTTGTTCTTTTTTTTTTCTTTTTTACATTTTTTACATCTAAATATTTTCTGTACACAAAAGATAGTTGCAGTTACTTTCTTAGTGTTTTTTTTCTTTTGTTGCTGTTTGTTTATATTGCAAATAGATGAAGATTTGGTTGTGTTGTTGTTGTTGTTTTATTCTCTTCTAAATTTGCAATGTAAAAATAAATTTATGCAAAAATTAGGAGTATGTTTGTATATATATGTATGTAGTATAAGGAAAACATAAAGAAAATACTTTTAAAATACTGTCAAAATTCTTCAGTATAATATCTTGAATGCATTTTCTTGTGTTTTTTTTTTAATTAAATAATATTGCAACGTAACTGGTGCGCTGATTTCCTTTGTTTATTTAATATTCTCTGAATGCTGCTGTTGCACATTGCCCGAAATCTCCTATTTGTATATCAGTAAGCTCGTAAGTCGTTCGATATAGATTTATTTTTGCTTGTTTTTTTTTTTATGTCAAAATTTCATACCCAATTGAGATTTTACAAATTTTTCTTTTGTTTTTTTTCTTTAATATTTAAAATAAATTCATATCGATTGAAAGATATTTTGTTTAAACAATTTATACATATAAAAAACAAAATAAAATTGTTGCTTTGATATTTACAGGGTCGTTTTTTTTTTAAATTTAAGTATTACGCTCTCTTAAAAATTTACTACTTTTGTAAATTAAAAATGTTTTTTTATAGTTATTTGATTCGTATACATTCCACTTTCTGGTTATTTCATTAGGAAAATTGTTTTGTATTCTTTGATGAATATCTCTGTGTTCGTTTCAGTTTTCTTTTTTTTTTGCTGAAGAAGTAATGATTTTTACATATAGCTAAAATACCAATTTTAATGGGGATATTCGCTAGTAAATTTTTACAGCATGATGACCTGAAATGCAAGAAAAGATTTTAATTAGTATATTGATATGAAAATAAACTCATATAAAGATTGATTTTAAATAAAATTATAAATAGTCAAAAGATGGTCAGATATTTATTAATTAATAGCTATTTTATGTAGTTTATTATAGCTGGGAATAAGGGACTAATCCTATCGATGTGTATTAGTACTGGCAATATGTTCCGATATTCATAAAATAAACAAGAAAATTGCGAAGTCTTTGTAACTCTCTATACTAACCATAAAAAGATAAATTAGCTATGTTTTTTTCATCTGATTTACGGTCTGATTTACCCCAAGTGTGCCTCTGGAATAAGTAACTACAGGACAGGCCTATCATTGAAAATTTTCTGGCTAAACCTAAAGTTGTGTAAGTATACATATATGCACACTATAAAAATGACCATCGTAGGCGTATGGAAAAAATGTTGCGAAAGATTTTGGTGCAGTTTCAGAAAGTATGGGGCAAAATAGTATACCAGCAGCAGGAGGTAATATAAAACAACCTTTTGAGGTAAATACGGGCAAAAAGTACTAACTCGTTACTTGACTAACGAGTATTAATTAGACAAATACCGAAGTAATGAATCGATACTCAGCAACGAAATCGGTTTTTTTCTTATTTCGTTACTTCGTTTTCATGTTGTGATTGTCTTTATTCATTTCACTGAATAACGACTTCTTGAATTTTTCCATTTCTGCTATTCTTTTCCTATTGAGTAAAAGATTAGAAGGATATTGACTTGGCCAAAGTTAAGACAACATTCTAAATTACAAAAAGAGAAGCGGGAAAATTTTGACCGAAAATTCTTACGACGAAAACTATTTTCAAATTAAGAATAATTTTCTCCTTTTGTATTTCTTGGAATACACCCAATTTTTCTTTTCATATTTAAAAAATATTATTTATTTTAAAAAATCGAAATCTGAAGCGCAAGATAACGGAATCATAGCAGAATTAGTAACGTATGTAAGTACCTATAGATAGGTACTACCAATTTCATATAAAGCTGCCAGCATGAAAAATACATAAAGCTGTAGAACTGAAATTATTATCGAAACTCTGAGAGCAGTACCGAAAGTAACGAAAGTATCGAGTATCGATATCAAAGTAACGAGTATATGCTTCCCATGTAACGAATCGTTACAGGTACCGAAAGGTAACGATTTTTCCCATCACTATTTTGAGGTAATAAGTTTAGATGCGTTATCGCGTATTTTAAGTAGCAAGTTCCTCAAAAGGCCTTTTACATCTTGGGTTGCTCAATAATTTGTCGTATAATTAAATTTTTGGTAAATTTATTTCAAGAAAATATATAAAAGGTATAGTTACTTTTGTCAAAGTTACAAATATTTACCAATATTTCACTTTCGAGTTTATTATTAAAACAGAAACAAATACAATATTACTAAATTTACATATAAAGGAATGTTGCTTCTTTTTTAACCCCTTTCAATTTTAGTTTCGCCGACGGTTTTTGTGCTAGGTAGGCATTTTTTTACCGAAAATAAACAAAAGTGTGTTAATAGAAATTGTTTTTTTTTTTATATATTATTAAGCCTAGCTCATGGAATATCCTATGATGCAAAGTCCAGCATGCCAGGAAGGAGATAGGGAAAGGATTAGGGGACATGATGCTACCATAAGTTTGAAAATTGGAAATCATAATGTTCGGTACGCAAAAATATATGGCATGCACGCGCAATATCCTCTTCGTTAGTTTGGATCGAATAGAACAAAAATCTCAATTTTTTTTACATTTCAATAGCAGGTGTGACAACTTTTCAAACCAAACGGATTATTGACTAACTTTGTTCTTTTCATATGCTGGTGACCCTAACTGTGAGCCAGATGAAAAAAACACAGCTTATATTTTCAAGAGTCCGATGCATCCCGAGCGTTGTAAAATGTGCGGGATTATAAACTCCAGGTATAAATACTCTCGCGCTCTCCGCCCGTGTAAAGCCACTGGCATTGCTTGATATTTAATTTCACACAATTTTATGTGTTCTAACATTTGTACCAATATTGAAAAGAAAACCATTGGTGGGAAGTTGAAAAAATGAGCGCGCAGCTCAAAAAATGATTTGAATAAAACCTTCCGAATTTCTGCCGCATATCTGATCAACCTATTGCCTTTGGTAGACCAACTACTTATCAGTAATAATGATTAATTTAAAAACACATGTTTTTACGAAACGACCTATTTATTTGTTGTTTAAAGTTTGTACTTGGTGTTTATACCGAAAGAGATTGCTATATAAAATTGAGCTCATTTTCTGCAGTTACTTCAATGAACGTAGTCAGTCAGTCATGATACAAGAAAAACCATTAAGAACATATACGAGTCATATGATAACCAACACATATACATTGACTAATAGGGCGCCATTTCAAACGAATTTGAACCTCATATATTATATATGTTACAGCAAAGGCGCACCGATAAAGTTTGCAGTCAAAATTCACAATAAAGTGGTTCCAAAATTTCTAATAACCAAAAATACGATTATGAATTGGCGGAATATTTTGAATATGAGGTTGCACGGTATCCGCTTTCACTCTTCAATGCACGTAATAAGGAATTCTGCTGATTATGAGACATTTCAAACTTTTGATGAAAATTTGCTGGGCTCGAATGAAATTCATATTATTGATGTTGGGTTTTTTTTGCATCGAGTAATATGCAGATAAATAAAACTGATGAAGACATTTGTGCAACGTATGTTTACACTACGTAAAAAACAAATTTGGGCAGAATTCGGTAATCGTATTTGATTCGTAGCCATGAGACTGGACTACCTACCTACTAAAAAAGACGCACAGCAACGACGATACCTGAACAGTCAATGTGCAGTAATGCGCTTTCATGTCTCTCAAAAAAAAAAAGTTGTGATATGATGAAAAAAAAAATCGATTAATTTCAATTTTGACGAAAATACTTCAAAATATCGGATTCCTTCTTAGAGAAGCTGTAAATGATGCAGTGTACGTAGGTAATCTATCAAATTGAGAAATTTTTTGGTTATGAAAAATATCCAGAATATTGGGGTTGAAAGAAAATTGGCAGGTCACCTGTGAAGATATTTCTTGTGCAAGCACCAGAATAAATACTGCAACTTATCTTCTCCATTAGAGTAGCATACAAACTAATAGATCTGCATATCCCAGTACCTTGAGCATGCTACAAGGATACTGGCCGCAGTCTCAAGCCTCTCCAGACTCGAAGGGAGCATCTTAACATCACTGTGGTCCCCTCTAGAACTGTCTATTTAGAGACGGTACCAATAAGAATAATAACGGATGGAACAACCAGTCCCATAAAATTAAGGATTCTGCGTGGAGAATCTACTGAGAGTGACCATGGCCTTATGACCATGGATTACAACGCCATACCAATTAGGTAGACTGTATGTCTAATTTGGTGTCACGCGATTGAGTGTTCGTGGAAAATCTAGTTTTTCCACTCCTACAAGGTTGGGTCCCTTGATGGCTGATGGTGGTCCATATCGCGGCTAGAAAGAGAGTCAATTCAAGGCTCAGATTTTGTACACGGCATACTACTTCTTCAAACGCATTAGGTCTGTTTTTTTCGCGTACTCATTTCTGAGCAAATGTGTTATAATGAATTTGCGCGAACTTACACATTTTCTCTTTCTTTACATTTTTGTCCAAAAAAATTACATGAATTTTGCATACGTCATAGCGTCTACTCTTGCATGAATAATCCAAGTTTTTAGCGACTGTAATATTTTCTCAAGGAAAAGTGACAGCTGTCATAAGAAAAGTTCTCTTAACTTTTGTAGTTTTGTATTTTCTTTGAAAGTTTTTATAAAAAAAATATATAAAAAAAAAACAAATAGTTTCATGATCTTAATCATAATTTTCAAAAATGAGATGGATTTTAACTTGGAATACGCTGCCAAATTTGTCGATTCACTGAATTATGTGCATAATGCCTCCGATGCAGTATTTGGAGTGAGTGATATATTGTTTTCCTGCCGTTTTATTTTGAAAAGCAGGGGGACGAGAATCCCAAGCACGGAGACCGCCAGGGTGGCCATTGTGCTAACCTTCTAGAAAAAACCTCTCACCAAAACCTTCCTCCCCTCTGAAGGAAGCACATCAGGCCTTGGTAAGATAAGTTTATTCCATTTCTATAGCCTCTTCACTAAAATCTATATCTGACCATCTGCCAAATCTCCCATTTCAGAAAAACTATTTATAAACTAATCCCAATTCTCAACGTCAGTTTTTAACGAAGTTGTTGTAAAACCGTTTGCGTACTTTTCTTTACTTTTTACATATTTCTCCCATCATATGAGTAAATTTGTGATCAGAAGGTTTTAGCATGAGACGAACCCGAGGAAATCTATTAAAGAAAGAAAACACTTAAATTTTAACTCGTAAGAGGAGAGTGGTTGAGCAGTCTTTAGAAAGGCCATGAAGTTCTGCATACAACTAGCTTTAGATGATGACTGTAGACCTTATTCTTTTTAAGGTACATGGTATTTTGTGAAAACCTATCATAATTTGTGTGGCTAGGTGAGTAACTATTATCACTTCCCGCCCTATGGCCCACGATGGAGGAAACACCCTGTAGATATATCATTATATCAAGATTACGGATCCGGCACAACCTTACGGTTCGGAACTATTCAGTTTCTTAAAATGTAGAATTTTTTGAGCGTATATGTCGAGCATCAATAACTTCGCAGTTCTAGTTTATTGTGTGATGCAAAGCAGGTGTTATGAGCTAACTTTAATGTAAAAATAATTTTCGTATTACTGCAAAATCAAAAAGAACAGGCAATTTTCAAAATGATTAGAAATAGTCAGGACTTCAAAAATTTGGTCTGTGTTGGCCCAAGCTAAAATAAGCGCCAAAAAGTCATAAATGAAGCGAAGATCAAGAATTTTCATCGTTTATGAAATTTTAAATTTGCTTTTTTTACAAAAATTAATAAAATTAAATAAAAATAGGTTTATGAACGTTAATCGGAGCAGTAATTTGCGCAAGTAAAATAACTTCGCTTCGTATTAACTCTGAAAAGGGTAGTTAGTACCAGGGTAATTTACCCTGTAGGTCAAATATGCAAATAATACAAAAACCTACTACCGATTGTGATGGAGATGCTGGGCTGCACTTCAACATTTTGCCTCCTGTTTCTTTTTCTTGTCGTTTTTTGATCCTGTGTAGCAGCCCCCTTTTTTTTTATCTTTTAACATCGCAATATTTTGAATGTTTATCTTTAAGTTAACATTTTGTGTGGGAAAATTAATCATATACAAAATTAGTGTTATGAAATATTTCAGTTAATCTACGTTCATAACCATACATTTGCACTGAAAAATGACGACAGTTGAATGCGTTTAAACAAAATTTGGCTTAAAGTGATTCTGACAAGGATTTCAAACATAAAGACATGACGCTTGAGCGAAAAAAATAGTGGGCTAACTCATGATACAAAGATCTACAAATATGGCCAATTTGAGAGGAACTTGTTGTGTTGCAACGTCATTAGGAGACAAAAGTCAGTTTTTCGTGTAATATTGACTAAAAGACCCGATTATTTTAGTTAGTTTCTAGTTGTAAATCACTTCGGGAGGAAATGTTATTATGTGCTGGTGGGAAAGCAAAGAAATTTCCAATTAGAAAATCTTTTTAAATTTGGAAAGAACAATTGGGACGAACGAATTTGTGACATTTGTCTCCAAATTACGTAAGCACCAAATTAACTGATGAATAGCTGATTGTTAATCTTTTTATCATGGGCCAACCCAAGGTATATAGAAGACAAGTTATTCCCATTAAAATGTTGACATATTGCAGCTGATAGCCTGTGACGTAATGTAACTAATGTATATACATTTTTATATGAAAGATAGAGAGAGGAGAGAGTATTGTGTTCTTTGTACCGTGCTTTCGTATACATTTTCACGATATTTCGTCAATAATGGCGGAACGTGGTTCGTAATGAAAATACCTTGGGCCAACCTATATGCCTCAAATGGTCCAACTTACAGACTATTGACATTTCGACAATTAGCCTTAATTTTTTTTTGCTTGTCTAAATTAGTTTGGAACTGCGTAAGGATTATAAAAGAGCACGTACAAAACAACAATATAGTGAATTGCACTTTTACCTTTGGATGGAAAATGCGCACTACACGAGCACTTCGAAAATAGACTGTGAAACTTTTTAGAGAAAAATTAAAATTAAAATTGAAAAAGGACTTTATTGCATAACCTTATGTCTAAGCTTATTACGCCGCTAGAGAAGAATTTTTGACTTCGTCTGACACAAATGTGAGCAGTGCGTACTAAAAAGTTTGGGGTATCAACATAAAAAACCTGAGAAAGCAAAGTTGGCCAACTTATAGACCTGCGCAACCAACGGACCTCTCCCCTAATATATGCGTATTATTTAGTATAATTGCAACAAATATTCCAATAAAATTGATTGCTAGTTTTCACATTTTGAAACAGTTTTTAAATGAAAATCTTGATATGTAGTAAAGAAATCGTAGCTGTTAAAAGTGCTTTCGGTGATGCAGAAACATATCGAACATGTGGAAATGAGAAGAGATTGCGGCGATCTTATATTGAATTAGTATTTTTCAGCATTCTGAGACTTATGGAGGATGTCGTGAAAGTGAAAGACAAATAAATAGAATATCACACTATGCGTATTCTGGTCATGACTGTAGTTAAAAAAATTCTTGTAATCGAAGTTTTATTCTTGAGATAAATATTTTACGAGAAAACCTCATAATAAACTAACCGCAAAATTTGTGTGCCTCGAGAAAAGTTTTGCAGGAAAATCCTGAGTCCTAAGAAAATATTTATGGTTTTTGTTTTTTTTTTGTAAATTTCCCAAAATTAATGCGTTTTAACAATCTAATCTTAAAAATTCGAAAAAAACATAATCTTAAATTTTTACAGAAGCTAGAGTATTTAGTTTTTAGTTATAGACCTGTTTTTCGAATGTTAACGTTATTTTCATTATAAATTTCATGCTGATCCTCTAACCATAGTAATGTCTATGGTTAACGTGTGAAAGGATCTTAATTGACAAAAATGAAGAAAAATTAATTTCCTCTTTTGCAATATAAATCTTTCGCAAAAAGAAAATTATACTGAATAAAATATCATTGAAGGTGTTTGATTCTAATAATGTCATTCTATAGGTGTCATTATTGATTTAGGCAAATATATATTTATTTCATTGTTGAAATAATGTTCAACAAATTAAAAATTGTTGCTTTGAACAAGAATATACCACTAGAAATTATCATCGTTGAAAATCAAAACGACAGAATCAAATTCTGAATCATGATCAAATCTAAACCTATCGCATAAAGTTCTAGATCTATTGAAATGATATGTTGGTTTGCTACTCAAACCGACTGAAGAACAAAATGGTGACAGCACCTCTTGAATTTAAGGACCCTTTTTTGTTGTCTTCTGTCGGATGTGTACCTAACTAATTACTATATTGAGATCCACCCAGAAGAAGTTTCATACCTAATATAAAAATCGTAGCAATGGCGGAACTTGTGGGAGATATAGGAGTTGTCTGCATTTATAAATGGATTTTTTTTTAGCACTTTTACACTCAGCTACCAAAGATAGCGAGTAGCTTCAAAAATAACAATTGCGCCACAGATTTAAAAATTATTCGTTTCTGAGCTTCATATGTATTCCATAGTTTGCTTACAGTCAATATATGGCTAGGCGATATTATGATTAGAAATTTTCGATTCTCTTGGCTTTACTATGGAATCTCTTTGGATCAACCATTTGATGAGTCATATTACGTAGCCTACATAAAAAACACGTAAGGCGATACTAGCAACACTCTCTAAAGATAGTGGTGGTATTATAATTCCTATAAAAATATCATCACAGCAAAAAAAATTCGACATAAAGATCGATTTCAAATTTCTTTTGTGTACATAAGTGCAAATATTATCTTCACAACTTATATTACCTACATACGAGTATATATACAGATATTTGTAGATATTTTAGAACCCATTTATATGAATGTGTATTGTTAATTAAAGGCAAAGTTAACAAAGGGTTCTGAAATTATAGTAAGGAGATTTTTCGGCCCAAATGTGTATTTTTCCATTGAAAAGGTGACATCAGTTCAAAAGTATACATTAAAATACCTTCAAAGTTCATATTCAAATTAGATTCGAAAAAAAAAATGCAGAAATATAATCCAATAATTAAATAGAATTCACCCAATATAATTTGCTTCATATCTTATTAAGGGGTAACTTGTGGCGACTTGATGACGTGTTGCGAACTACCTTGGGCGACCACACCACATTTTATAGGGTTTGCGCTATGTACAGCGAAAAGTCACTTTGCAATTAAATTAAAGAAAATGAGTCTTATGTTAGATGTATACCGAATAAGTTTGTTTTTATAACGTTTAGAACTCTTATGCCGCATTCACAATGCAGAGTGGAGCAGAGTGAGCTTTGAGTCCAGAGCGTAGCTGTTCACAATACAGCGCAGAATGAAATTCGAGCTTTGAAATTAAACGTAACAAATCGCCATAACAACGCCAAATCAACAACAAATTTTGAAATAAATATAACAAAATGCCATAGCAACGCCAAATCAACATGTTTGACGTTGTCAAAATAATAAATTCGAAAAAGGAGACACCTGTTCCACCATCAGATTGCTTCGAAACTAGATAAAAATTATAGTAATATTTTTGATTTTTAAATCATGAAAAATATTAAATCAGAAAATAATATGAAAACATGTTAGTTATGATAAGAAGAAGTATGGAGCTTTTTGCACGCCATCTACATGCTAGTAGTTCGAAACTCCAGTTTGTAAGCTTTCGGAAATGCCAGCGTGAAAATAGAATAGAACCAATTTCTATGGAGCTCCAGTCTGGGCTACTCTGAGCGAAACAGAGATGGCCATATGCACTACTGCGAGCGAAAAAAAAGATGGCAGTTGCCACTCTTCGCTATTCTACTCCACTCTGCATTGTGAATGCGGCGCTACCGATAAAGGAAATATCAATAAAGATATCAGGATTAAATCTTTCAGCAATTAGCGGTCCTGTTTCATTTCTTTTTAGGTGTGTCCTTTTAAGACAGCCCGACTCGGGTCATTTTACGACAACATCGCTGCTAATTTTTGGACGAGAAAACATATTTGTGAAGACAGTAACTCATCTCATCTGCATTAGATATGAACAGCTTCAACTAGTTCGGCCTCTAACTGACTATCCACAAAGATTGTAATACTGGTTCAACCAGCCTCAACGGTAGAACTAGTCAATGCGTCTTGACTAGTTTGACATAGGGGTCAGCTGGTCATTTACGCTACTAACTGGTATTACAGGCTCATCAACAGTGACTAGAAGTACTCAACAAGACGATTGATGACACTATCTTGCCTGAAGCAATATTGGTATTCGTCAAGAAACATTCGTGCACTAGGACAAACCGCACATAATTTTTCTTTTAAAAATTCATTACGTCATTTTCAGGCGCTGTAACATGCACTGGAGACACTAATTTCCAACATACTGGTGACACACCAAGGCATTCTCGGTTGTCTCTGGAATTCAAACATACCATTCAAACCGCCTAGGGACTCTCACAACCCTACCCCAATATAGGATCTCCTTGGTTGGCTGTTGTGCCTGTAACTATGCTGCGGTCCTCAGTCATATGAAAACGTCTGCATCAATACATCTAGTGTACCCAAACTACACTCCAAGCCACATTCGTTAGGACATTCGACATCACGACAGCTACAGTGTACTAAGAGCTGAGGATTCAAGACCTCAGTGCACACTTAGTTTACAATTAGACATTTAGTGAGGCCTTCAGGCGACAACACCTGAGCATCACCACCAAAAACTAACATTTGACGATCTTAAAATAATGCTTTCAAAATAAGCAGGTTGCCCGTGTTCCATAAGGTAAGGTTTTTTTTTTAAACTAGTATCAAAAGTAAAACAAAGTTTTTCTTGAAAAGATTTATACTCCATGATATCGGTCTTATTGCGAAAAGGCGTTTTGTTTTATACAATTGGCTTAAATGAATCGAAAATAAAAATGAATCCAAGGAACCTTATTATATTTTTTACAAATGAAGAAATTTATTTAGACTGAATTAAAAATTTCAAAGATCTTCAAATTGAAGATTTGGCTGGATACGCCGTTAAACGAAACAGATTAAAAGAGTTTTGGGAAAGTTTTAATGATAACAGATACCTCTGAGTTGTAACAACATTGAAGTCGAGATGACTTGCAACACTCCAACCTTAACCAAGTATTTTATTCATGTATTCGATCAATGATCTAATAATTCATCTTAAAATTATCTGAATCCACCGCAGAGACAAAAGAGTAAGAAAAATTAAAGTTTCTTATGCCTGAAAAGCTCTTAGTAAATGCTATAAATATAATAAGAATTAATAATACAGTCGGAGAGATAGAGCTGAATGACCTCCAATTTGAATATTGTGCAGATCTGAGATAAAGATCACACGAATATCTCGAGCCGTTCAAACTATGATAGTAAAGTAATAGTCAACTCAACAGTACATTCGTTATTTTGCAAGACTCTGTCAATAGATTTTGAGATATCCAAAACTGTGATCTTCGATTCGCCAAAATGTGTGGCAAAAGTCGCTTCATTATTCCGTTGGACTTGATTGGCTAAAATAAAAGCTATTTGGATGATCGCGATGATCAGGTGGTTAGGTTCGTGATATTTTGTTAATAAGTACATTTGCTAAATAATTTAATAGATTTTAATTGATTGGCCTGACCTATGCTTTGGAAGATAATTAGATACCTATTTTTTTGGGGCATAGGTACACAACAGTTATCTCCAGACAATAAAAGTATAACTATGCCTTCAACGTTGAAATATCGAATTTTGGGTACCACTCATTTGGCCGAAAGACATATGCCAAAATGAACTTTTTTCGAAAGCTATTTCGCAAAAAACGACGTTTTACAAAAAATCAGTTTTGCAAATAGTTTTTTGGCAAATCCAAATGTTTCAAGGAAAGGCACTTAGCAAGGACGTATTTGGCAAAGGGACATTTCGCAATGGAGAATTTAATGTTTTTGGGGGCACAGTTTTTTGGAACGCCGCGCGGATTTCCAAGAATCTATGCACAAATTTCCATTTTTCCGATTTATTTCAAATAAAGGTTACATGATGTTACAGCATCTAATAAATCAAGGGATACATATTCCATTTTTTTTATAATATTCTTTTGATTCCACGTATTTCTGTAAACAGTTTTTTCTTTTTACGGCTGGTAATTTATGTACGTACACCTACATGATCAGAGTCAATTATTTTATTTATTTTATGATGCCATGATTCAGTATAATTTCGGGTTCGTGGAATATTTTGCTCGTCTGCTTCAAAACAACTCCAGAAACTGAGTGGAAATAAGGGTGGTCTACTATTCTTTCTACAAATATAAAAATTTCTTTACACCAGTCAGCAACTTTTGTGCATGTTGATTGAAAGCCCGAAAGCCTTTTTCGAAAGAGTAGTTTTGCTTAGTGCACTTTTATACTACTTATACGACTATTTGGTGAAATCGTTCTTTTGCTTTTCCATTTTTTGAGAATGTTTTTAAGAAAAACGTTTTTTGATTAAGTTTCTTTTTGTTAAAGAATTTTTTGTATGCATCCAGCTCCGTCGAATTTTAGTAGATATAATAGAGGCCCTCAAAGTTTTTTTCACATACCATTTGCCTCCCAACGATATGTTGATAGAATTTTTTGTAGTTTTGTGATTTTAAGCGGGCTCGCCGATCCTCACGACTATTAGGACTTTCTAGGAATTATATTTGATTTCAATTCATAACTTAGCTCTCTTTTGGTTTCAGTATGCTTATCAAAAAGAAGCAGATTTAGTGGTCAGTATGGGTAGTAGAAGAGACAAATATATTAATTTCAAAATTTTCGAAAGTTATTTAAGTGTACAAAATCATCGATATTTCAATAATACATCGATCAGGAATCTTTATCAAATAAAGTATATAAATCGTCTCTAATCACCACAGGAAATTCTAAAGAGTGAATCATAGAAATAGCTTTCTAGTAAAGTACTACTAATTCCCACGATAATCATCATCATCACCACCATCATCATCATCATCATCATCGAATATCTTCTGATTTACCTTAATTACTTGTTGACTATCGCTTAACCATAAGATAATCAAAAGATTCAACGAGACGACAAATGTCACCGGAATCATCCAAACCCCCGAATTCAATAGCATAAACAACAAGAAAACCACAAGGTGATACCAAAAACTTAAAATTGATCGCCGATAATTATTTACCTTTCCACCAAAAGCAGTCTCTTTGGGGTCCATTTAAATAAATCAGGATTGGGATGGTTTTTGTGTTTTTTTCTTTCCTTGACTCCTTCCAAGATTTATAAGGGGATAGATGCCATTGAGAGATTTTTTATTTTGTAACAACGAGAGAATCTTAGGGGAAAAAATAAATTCAAATCTGAATTAGTCTAATAAAAAAGGCAAAAAATAGGAAGAAAAGAAACTCATCTTTAACACACTTCATTAAATTTCTCAGGTCGTTGGGGACGATTGATTTGTGTTCTATAGTTAGGTTAGGGTTGGTTCGTTTTCGTTACCTAGGTACGTATGCAAACGAGAACAAAGGCAAATCACCGATATCGAGACTAAAAACAAAGAGGCCAAGATATTTTTGTTTTTTGTTTTAAAGATGCCGCAATTCAAAATTTGTGAGACATTCACACTTCTTTCAAGATCTCATCGAATATTAAATTTTATTGGGTTTTCATTCTTCAGGTGTCTTTTATTTTAATCAAATCTTAATCGCAACAGGTCGGTCTAGTCTAGATGATTTTTGTTCCGCTAGCTAGCATCAGGCCATGTATAAATTAAATGGTGCAATGAAAATTCACCTCAAAGAAGACAATCAGACTGGCTAGCAAGCGGTTGAATGCATTCAAAATTGTTTCGGATTTATTTGCTTAATTTTATTACCTTCGAGAATGAGAGACTATGTCAACCGAGCCAATCAGATCGTTGTCTTAGAATTCTTAAACTCTTAAGGCTGCGCAATGGTTACGATTGAGCAGAACGACTAGTGCACAACAAAAACAAATAAAAAACATAAAAATACGCGACAAGTTTTCCTTGTTTTTATTATTCCTTTTATTGCCGTGTACTCGGATTTAGAGTGGACGCAAAGTGTAGTTCAAGAAATAAAATAAAAAACAAAAGCAGGTAAAAATAAAAATTTTTATCCATCACATTAAGCCCAAACCTGGAGATCATGTTACCTTCTTTGCTCTAATGATCGGTCAGTCCAGATCTCTGTTTCGAATATTCCTTTTCTTCCCTCACTTAAGAGGGCAAGAAGATCCACCGTCCGTCCGTCTGTCCATCCGCGATGGTTTGTTTCATGAATGAACTTTCGGTAAGTCTTCTCGTGGGCGTATTGAAATTTATATGCGACTGTTACCTGTGAGATGGGAGAAAACAAGACAAAAAGCATATTCGAAACGGTTGGTGTGGGGGTCGGCAGAGTCATTGATTGATCGTTTTCAACTTGTATTTTAATTCGAAGGAATGAAGGACTTGAGATGTCTTAACTTTTTTTTTCCATTTTAAATGAGATGCCATTGCCGAAACGGTTTAGAGAGATGTCCCTCCTTGATAACGATTTCCGGTCATCTGGATCGTCATTGTCACCTGACAACAATTCCCAGATAAAAATTGAATATGAAGCGGCGGAGTTTGTTTTTTGAAATTGATATGGTTTTGATGCAATTATCTTTCACTTTGATTTCATTCATTGAGGTTATTTGTGGTCGAATATTCTACAGAGATTTTCTGGATCTCTGGATTTGATCAGGTTATTGAAAGAGTTTGTCAAAGTTCAACTTATTGCTTATTTGATTTTGAAATTTGAGCTGAAATTTTGGGATGCTGCTTTGAGCCTGTCGGAAACAAAACTTTCATCTTTGTTTGGTCATAATTAGTTATGACATCACATGAAGACGTACATATTGCAGAATTAAGGATGATTACTAAATTCAGATTCCAGTTGGTTTATTGATACCAGAGAAATAATTACATTTTTCAGTACGTCATGTCATGGACAATATTTGTCTACGAAAAATGTTATAACTTTTTTTATGTTAATGACTATGCTCATCAGGGTTCACTTCTGGGTCCAATTTTATTTCTAGTGTTACATTTACATTTTATTATTATTATTTGGAAGTAGTGACAGACGGAATTTGCTTCTCATATGGTCACTGCAATCACTATGACCTGACAATAACTTCGACCTAAGACATTGACTCGATATTGAGGTCTTTGATAAAATCCACAGTGCTTTGGGGTGATCTTGAAGATGGGAACGTCATACCTAGATATTTTTAGCTTCAAACGAAGTGCACCATTGTTACAGTGATAATATTCGACTGTATTGTCATCATCCATTTAAAAGCGGCAGTTTTCATGATTTACTTTGCGCATTTTTGAAAATAGTGCTTCAAGTCAACCAATGTCCAGAGAATCAGCTAGATATGTTGCTTAATTTCAGCTAGTTATAAAAACAGTTCTTGTATTCTGTTCCGAGCTTGCAATAAGTTTCTTCGATATTATATTTAACAGTAAACTTGGGGCAATCATATAGATTCAGCAGTTTGTAAAATAGTCCTCGAGGTTTGGTCAGAGTGGGCTTTTAGTTGCCTTATCTCTTAGCTACAAGCTTGAACTTGTTGCATACTCGTCCCCAAAAATATATGGAAATGAGATCATTTCAAAATTTTACAATGCCCTTGAGCTACTGTCCTTAAAGCTATTAGTACTTACTTTGGACAGTTTGGTGAGGAACATGAAGAAGAATTGATATAATTTCGCTTCCAATTAATAGAATTTGTCACACCTCTTTACGAGTATCTTAAGAAGTGCCCATCACTTACTGTCCATAATATCGAAGGACAAATAAATAATAAAAGTCCACTGGATTCAGATTATTAGGTTTCCTCCCCAAACTGATTTTACAGGAATTAGAATAATTTTTTGGGACATAAAAAGCCCAATTTTGGAATTTTCAATTGAAGAGAAGATATACTGAAATGTGCTGTTTTCAGTTCAAATCGTCACTTATTCATATTTGCTTTATTCTAAAAGCTAACCACGGCACAATCCGCTATAGATCTAAATCAGTATAAGAGTTATATGCATTTTGATTTTTCTAATAATAAGGTCCACGATTGACTTATAAAGAGACACACTTGCGATTTCAATATTGTAATTTGCGCTAAACCGTCTGTCTCTATATACTGAGAAATAGCTCGGTATATGCTCAGTATACATTCGGTGCACTAAAAACAGTATGTAGTACATTGGATCTCAATATTGAAATTGCGAAAAATGTACGCAGTATAAGAGTTTTTTGCAATATGACCCTAGTTATAAACCATATTCATTTAAAACATGAAACTTTTAGAAGCGAATTTATACTGCAATGTTGGCTGCGCAACTTTTTCTGACATTTAATATTTGTCACTTGTCAAGTTGAAGTGTCTATTTTGTTCTTATTTTCCATATAGACAAGTAATTTCACAACATTTGCTCGAATTTTAGACGTGCGCGGAACTTTCTTAAAACAAATGATAAATCAAGTGATAAATCAAATGTAAGTTCTCTAATTAATTTCTCAGAATCGTAAACCGCGTGTGTCTCTGAAATTTTAGATTACAGTTGACATAATTGCAATATCAATATTGAAATTGCAAGTCTGTCTCCGGTATTATATAGATTTGTCTTGGGTATATTTGGGCTGCTTATAAACAGTGTCTCAATGGGAAAGTGAATTTTTAATATTCGCTCTGTCGAAGGTACAGCGCTAAATTTTATATTTATTATCAGAAGGCTACTGAAATGAATATCACGTAATTTATTTTGAAAACAAATCAAAATAATCGGGAAAATTGAATGGAAAATTATCACAAATTGCGTGATGTTATTGCCCTTTACGTGCCGTAATTCAAGCTTTAGAAAAGGAATTTTAGCAAATCAGTTCAATTTTATAGTGAGAGAAATTGTAGTCGAAAATTCAAGAACCCCGATTCGCCGCGTGGTTATCTCATTTGCAATTGTATAGATTCATTGTGCAGCAAATTTTGATGAAGGATATCATTTTAAATGTGTACAAAATTAATTTAGTTTACGCAAAAATTCCTGCCAACTTACAATATACAATGACGTGATTTCGGGGATTGTGTGTGTGTAGGAGCAACAAAAAATTGATAGCGAATATGCGAAGAAAATCATTTTTACTAATGAGGATCTTTTCTAACTAAAAAATTGTGTTAATAAAAAAAAACAAAAAAACTACCAAATTAGGAACTCGAAATATTTCCATGTGAGCCATATAGAATCGATACACCCTCCAAGAGTTACTTTTTGGGGTGGATTTTGAGCTACCTGGTCTAAAGTTTTTTCAAAACTATGCTGAAAACGTGGTGACAAGTCTATGGGCCTTGTGATCGTGACATGATAACAAACATCGATGTGGAATAAATGTTTTCTAACACTAATACGTTGTCATCTCTCGTCGTGGCGACCACAATTAAAAGTAATTAATTAATTACCGTGTTTGTGCATTTCTTTCCAATAAACCCCAAACAATTCTAATGCTGAAAACCAATATTCAAAGAGTCATTTATAAGAGAAAACTGCAATTATTATGACAAAATCTTATGCACGTAGTAGAAAATTTCTGTAGAAGTCTGTAAAATAAGTTGAGGTGAACATTTATCCGACATGTAGGTATTTGATAAAAGATCGCCAATAGTTGACTAAGCCTATAGAAAATAGTGCTGAGCTTATCCTTTTAGACAAACTCTATATACCTTTAGATTTAGTAGTCTTAAGTTGATAAACCGTATCTTGAAAGTTAGAGGTCGTGCGCTTAACTTCTACTAGTCCTATTAAGGCATATCATGTTGACTAAATTTTAGAAGCTAAAGAAGAAAGCTAGAAATTACCTTAAAATAATTTTTCTATATGAATGATATTTTGGGCAATAGGACGTTTTACCGTTTAATTAGATGTTGCTTTTCCATAAGAAGCAATAAGCATCATTTCAGAAGTTAAGACTAGCACGAACATATTTCTGTTGAATATCTCTCCGAGACTTTTGGCAATGCCCTTTTCTGTAGAAGTAATTATAAGGTGGTTTTGATAGAGAGTTGCATTGTTTTTTTTTTGTATATGGCGACATATAGCTATGAAAAAAGTTACAATAGTTTACATTTTTCTTAAGGATTGAGTGTAGGAACAAAGCATCTATCAAGTGATCTGTTAACAATTTCAAAATTTTCCATCCAAAACGCTCAAAGTTGTTATAAAAATAAAAGAACAGAAAAAAACAAAGTATACCAGCACATTATTAAAATGGTCAGATTAACATAACATTTATTAGAGGCGATTACAATATTTTATTATACCCAAAACAATTGGTCTCTAACGAGGCAGAGGTCCTTAAAAAAATAATATCGAATCTATAACCAATAAGAAGTATACTTATAATAATAAATATGGCGCCTTAGAATAAAATTTGAATATGAGGAGATATAATATAATAAAAAAACTAATACAATAAAACTTATACAAGAACAAGTTACTAACTGAATAGAAATATAGAAAGTTTCAATAACTTGCAATAGTACTTTTCTGTGAGAAGTGACTCTGACAAGACACGCAAGTAAATTACGGGCATCTGATTAAAAAAATGGACATCAATGAGGCTCTTAAAAGAATTGACAGTACATGCCCATACTGGATACTTGATGGGAGAGCATTCCAATAGCGCGCGATTTGGACAAGATAAGAGTCTTTCATGTATAGCCTTGTAAAACGAGGAAAAAAACACGTTCCTGTTTCGATGTGAATTAGTGAAATTAAACACTTCTCTGAGGTAATATGGTTCATTATTTTTGTCCAGCTTAAAGAAGAATATTAAGGCCTTTTTCTTGAGGTATGTAGTAAGTGGGCACCCCACCAGCTGATTATGGTAAGCCGGGAGATGGTCATATGTAGGAAGTTCGAAAATGAAGCGAAAGCAGTCGTTAAATGAAATCTCCATTCTATCAGGGGAAAATAAAACTTCTATAGGTGAAATAGGCAGGATTAAGGTCTTCAGCAAATTTAAGCGGGTTGCTCATAACAAAATACTGGCTGAGACCCAGAGTCTATGGAGCCCGAATTAAATACAAAAAATAGATAAATTCCAAAATCAACGTCGACTTAAAAGGGGAATTCGCATTTAGGCCCCTACATGAACATTCATGTAAGATGCCTTAAACGATGCATTGTGATACTCTGAACACATTTTATGAGCAATGTTTATTTTAATTATTTTAATTGAGGGGGTGTCCAAACCTTGATCTAGTACATTTTGGTGAATCTAGTATAGAATAGAATTTCTTAGGTCCGTCCTGGGAAGAAACTTGAGTACTATCACTCCTATACACGGACGTTCAAATAATGATCCCCTTAATAACTTTATTAGTATTTCCCTCCTTTTTATTCGAACTGAGGTACTAGATTTTTCAAACATTAGATCGGATCAAACTCAGTAGGTTTATGTTCGATCGGAAAACAGGTTTCACCGTTTGCCTCAGCTTATTACTAGCTACAATTCATAGAACAACATTTTTCTTTGGATACTTTTAGGGTAGGGGTAGGAACCTCCGATAGGGGGGAGTGGTTCCATTTGCATATCAAAGGAAACGTCTCGCCGAGTACATCGAGTGGTATAGTTTTTTCCCGATTCAGAAAACTCTCTCGGGATGTTCTTGCCGCCAGGAAGCCAATTTTCATGCGCTTGGATCACATACACCCCAGCTACTACATTGCGCATATATTTTTGCAGTTCTTTCTTCTATGCTCATTATTTGTGAACATTTTTCTAATAAGAAGTCATTTTCCACGACGGACGAATTCCGCGCAAGCACGAGAAGTAGAAAAACTCACTTTTTTACCAAAGAAAGCCGCTCAAGCTACATCAGATCACCAGCCAAACATCCCCCCCTGAATTTAAATAAACATTGTTAATAAAATATGTTCAGGGTATCATAATGTATCGTTTAAGATATCTCTCATGTATGTTCGGGCCTAAAGTTGTATGAAAAATGGGCATTCCCCTTTGGGTTATCAGAAACATTTGCCATTTTACCACAATGCCCATATCTCATGCAGGTTTTTATGCAGCCACTTGTTATTGAGCAAAACTATAACGTTTTATGACGCATTGCAGAAGAGCCATTAGAAATGGTGAAATATTGAGGTAACGAAGATCCAACTGTGTCTAACCGACTAACTGTCAAGTCGAATATCATATTTCATAATTTAGATTTAATCTGTGCAGCTTACCCGATCCTAAATTGTATAAAAGATTTGAAGTAAGGAGAGCTAAAGAAAACAACTTTTACTTTAAGTTTCATATACGAATGCAGTCAAAACTCTCTAAGTCGAAATTGCACTTGCCAGTGAAATCAATGGTGGGAGGAATTTCGAGTTAAGCAGTTATCATCAAGAATGTTCTAATTTTGTTAATGCTTTGTAATTTGTTTGTATGCGTTTTTCTTTTACATATTTTGAACTGAAGAAATGCGTAATTTTTTATTGTTTCTTCTGAGTATCATTTTTTATTTTATATTTGAGAAAACATTCAATGTTGTTCAAGGACACTTGGGCCTTATCTAGAACGCCTGTTGTTGTTTCGATTGCAGACTTGCAATATGTATGTATGTACATACAAAACTTCAGGATCGCAAGAAATCTACATATTTCTATATAGAAAAGAAAATGTATAAGGAAATAGCTAATTGAATATGAAGTAAAAAAAAAAATCAAGACATAGCAAAGGTTTATCTGAATTTATTCGAGTTAGAAGATTGCGAATGATAACAAGAAATGATAATTTTTTGAAAATTAATTCGACTTAGGGGGATTTCGAGATAAGGAATTTCAGGTTAAAAGAGGAGTTTTCTATGAAAAACTTGAAGGATTACCAAATTAAGTGCAACAAATTCGATTTCATGAAAAATTCGAGTAAGACGAAGGTCGGCTTAGAGAGATTTGACTGTATAATAAAATTTTCTAATGGAGAAAAAAGTAAAGTAAGGAAATAAGATCCGTCTTCGGAGTACTGAATCAAGTTACCGGAAATATCATTCTGCCACAACTGAAATCAGTAGTAATCATCACTTCCACCAACTTTTTGCGTATTTTCAACAACCTATCCTTAGATTTTAAATAAAATGCAAACCCAGCATACATTGAGATGATTGGAAGATATCTTCCAGATAAATCGAAAACAACTAATCAAGAAGTCTTGCATTCGGGGCACATTCCTACCCGAAGGACGTGACATCCTGCGCGAGTCATCCGCGTATCATATTGCATGCTGGAATAGAGCTCGAGTTAAGTGAGTTGATAATTTGTCACACCTGTATAGAAACAGTTTTGAGTTTGAAATTATCTATTTTGTAAAATATTTGTGAAACAATATGTGCAAATATTTACTTGTGCGATGTGCTTTTACAAAAAAAAAGCAAAAAATATTTCCTAATTCATGAGCCAAACCTGGATCCAATCATCTAATCTCCTTCTTAAATTTTTCATATAACTTGAGCAGTTAAATACAATATAATCAGATTTGTACGAAATTCATTCAATTATCTATTGACATCCTTTCGAAAAATGCGGATATTCGGCATTTCAGTTTACGACATTCACGTCCTTTATCCATGGTGTGTAGAGAAAATAGCTGGGGTTTATGTGAAATAGATAACTGCAAAGGCCGTGTCTAAACAGCTTGAAGACATGTAAATTTAAAACAACACCATTTTTTCAATAAGATTGCTGATCTTAAGATATTTTCTAGTTGTCCAGCTTATGTACATAGGGGTATCAGAAAAATAAATCATAATACTTTTGCGTTAAACTTATTTTCCTCACACGATAGGAAAAACTTCAAAAAATTTTAAACGATTGAAATTTCATGACTTAACTTAAATTATGATAATCGCAATGGCAACTTTAACGTTTTACATTGCCCTGAATCTCTCTACTGATACCATATCTCATACATGTACAAGTACCTAACGTCAAGATCGCTTTTCGCTCTAGATGGTATTAAAATCTTATCACAGTTATAACTATTGGATGTAATGATATCCATCTAGTCTAGCTACAAAAGTACATTTCATATTTATATGTCCATCAGGAAAAATACCGGGAGTTTTTAAGTTTCAGTTAAATGCTCGATTTAGCAGGACTGATGTGTATTTTTAAAATGAGTTTGTAAAAATTTCGAAATTACGATTTCTAGCAAAGTGAGTGCATATAAAAGCCTTTCAGTTAGACCTAACACCAGCCTCAGTAAGATTTTTTATGTTTGCGTAGTTTCGATGAACTGTTTTTTTTTTTATATTATTAAGCTAAGCCCTATGATGCAAAGCACAGCATGGCATGAAGGGATAAGGAGATATAAGGAAAGTGGCGGATTTATCGATGCATGTCACCCTTAAACTTCGGAAGACTGTATGCCGAAAGAAAGACAGAAGATGGTAGACTGTTCCACATTCGCACAGTTCGGGACAAAAAGCATCACGGAATTTTACTGTACGGCCGAAAGTAATTTGAAGGGTAAAAGAATGTGTGCAGTTTTCAGCAGGAGTATTGCCTGCAGGAATAATTCTACAAGGGATAAAACTACATATTTCATCAGCAAAAGGTATCTAGAATTGCGGTGGTGCCCGAGCGAGTCGGTATGACAAGTTATTGCCACATAGTCAGTGAGCTTGAAGTCTCTCTTCTGGACAATTTCTAATGAAGCTATGGTTATGCGACCAGCCCCAGCCCATATATGGGAATTGTATTCCATTCTAGGTCTAATGAACGACTTGTAGATGAGCGCTAGATTTTACAGGCTGAAATACTTCGTACACCTTAATTCCAACTTTAGATACAAAATTGTAACCACTGAGCAACTAAGATATTGGAAACTTTGTTTATATATCTCAGTTGATTCAATTTGTTTGTACATTTTTTTCTTAAAAAGGTATTAAAGTAAGTAAATCAATTTCGACTGAATAATTGTTGCGAAAATTTTATATTACAGCTAGGCATATATTTCCTATTAAACAGACTATTTTGGGGTATGTAAAAAGGAGTTGATTGATTTTAATGGAGATAGCAGTGATGACTATATTTATCGGGTAAGATAAGTTAAAAGAGTAGTTGATGAACCCCCCCCCCCAAGCTCTAGCAATTAGTTTGAGAAAAATTGATAGATAAAAATACCTTGTAATTTGGAATTTATTATAAAATTTAGTATTGAGTTAGAAATTTTTTTTCTCACTTAATTCTTTAAGAAATCAGAAACATGAAAGAGATAAATTTGGAAAAATTTTAATATGAAATATAAGATTCGAATTCCGAATAGCTTGTGAACCAACTTTTATAAAATTTTGCTAAATATAACTAACACAAATAACTAAATAAAATCACTAGAAGAAGCACACATTTTTTTCCACGTTCAATCGATTTTATTACTTTCAAACTTTTCTATTTTACGAAAGATTATTTCAACTAAGTAAGTACGGCACTAATAAAATATAAAATTCAACGCATATGTTTTTTAGCATGAAGTGAAAAAATATTTCAGCCTTTTCCAGTCATTTTATGAAATTTTATTATCCTACTAGAATTTTTTAAAAGACAAAAAGACACAAATTGTTTGAATTATGTAAAAAAAAAAAATTGGATGTTTTTTAGAGGACTCAAAAGATATTTTTTTTTATAAAAGCAAATTCTTCTAAATTTGCTTAAAGTAACAAAATCGTTATAACTTTCACTAAAAAATTACCTAAATTTTCTATAATCTAAAGTGCACTGTTATACAGGTGTTCACAAAAATCGGATGGTAGAGTTATTTGGAACCCCAGGCAAATATAATCAGTTCAGGTGAAGTCATTTAAGTATTATTTAAGTCTGGTAAATGAGACGTAAAACTATTCAAATCCTTACGTTCCTAAGGCAATAATAGTTAATGTGGAGTGAAGTGGATAATAAAATCATTGGATAAAGTTATATTTCCACTTATCATCTGCTCTTCCTCCATGTTATTTTTTAGAAGAGATTTTATGAAAGTGAAATATTTTTCTATGTAATTTCTTCTCAGAGTAACCCACAACATTTTTGTTGTATATAGAGAATAGTACGAGGTAGAACCTTAGAAGTCATTTATACCTTTGACATACAGCGAGTATAGGTACGATAGTTCGGACCATTGTATTGGCTCTACCATGCTAGGTGACACATCGCATTATGCAAAGTTTCATTTGACAGCTTTTAAAACTTAGAAGTTTTGCTTTTCAAGAAATCGTCGGAACTAACTTGGCGCATGTCATAAGTTGGTGAATATCCCCGAAAAGGCCTATTTGAACAAAAAGTTATAAGCTAGATAAATTTGGCACTACTTGTAAGCGGCGCTGAAATCACCGTACACCATGGAAAAAACCCAATTATTTATTCTACCCTCGTATTAGTTTGCTCAGCTTGTATTATGCTGGTATGCAACGACACACAGGTGGTTTATGCTCATACTATGATATCTGTACTAGCTGTGTGTCAAAGGTATTACATTAGTACAGGAATTTTTTCATCTTTATTCCGAGTAAAGGTAGGATATCAAGTTAAAGACTCGATTTCTTCAAGAATAAGTATTATTCCACTTTGGTTAAAGGCAAAAATCAGTACTTTTTATGTTATTTTGACCACAAGTCGAAAGGCACCATAAAATTTAGTATCCTGTCTGCCATAATATCAGTCTCTGACGATTAATCCATGTCGACATTCATGTTTTCAGAAAGTTGAAGTAGTAGTAAAAAATACGAAATTTTATTATTTGTTTCCAGATATAGCAATAGATGGAGGGAGGGGTCAAAAGTTACTATTGATTAAACGATTTTATTCAAGACTTGGATTTCCCTACAGCTAAAGCTAGTTTTTGATTCATTGTTAATAGTGTGTAAATATGTCAGATGTTTTACTCGAACATCGTTTAATCCTAAATTGATTTGTTGTTAAATTGGGCTGCAATATACTAAAAAGTAAAAAAAAAATTCACGAGAGCGAAAAAAGAAAATGTGGATTGTAAAATTCGTTCTGTTCTATAGTTTCTATAATAGAAAAATTTATGTCCCCATTGTAGGGTTTAAATTTTTGTTTGAAATTTGAAATGTTTTTCCCAAAGAATATATTTTCCGAAAAATTCCCTATGAGTTGGTCTATAAGGTGTAGGCTATCCCATGGGTCCTCCAATTAAAAAAGGTACGGTTGTTTTTTGGAACAAATTTGATGAAGGGCCTATTATAAATAATGATATCAGTCAAAACTTCGACCTTTACACTGAACAGATAGGCTTATGAAAGCAGCCCTACATGCATAGCAGTGTTACTAACATACGTTGTCGCCGTTGAAGCGGGTTTACGAATTTGTGAGCATTCCCTGACAATACGTTTCTTCCTGTCAAATACTTGATAAGATATTTACTAGTATACTTGAAGAACTTGGAATCAAAATAAAACATTTTACTTAACTTATAACCCCAACTTAGACTTACTTAGAAAAGGTTGGTGTTACGCATACTTATGGCACCATCTTTCTCAGTACGTTACCCAAATATTCATCAATTTTATTTCGAAAATTTTCTATAATAATTATATTTAAAAAAAAACTACATAAATAATTAATCGTTTTTATTATACGTCTGACTTGTAGTGAAATATAAAAATATTTTCCACTACCACGACTGTAATGCTGCCGTCCTAAGCATAAAACTCGCATCTGTAATTTTTCTAAAATTTATTTGATGATAGATTTCGCGTCAGAAATATATACGTTGTTGGGCAATTAAATAAGGTCAATAACTTTTCTTTTTCGGACTAAAAAAAAATTACAATTTCCCTATTTATTATGGATTATAACGAATAAATGAAGTAGTACCTACTCCTGAACAGACAACTTAATTTTTCAAAATTTCCAAATCCGACTTAGGACGGGAGAATGAGTCTCTATTGATTTAGGAGCACAGCCTATATCCTTTCCATCAAACAGGGAAAATTAATTAAACGCTTTCTATAAATTTTTAATAACTAAACATTTCTAGGACAATACATATGGTAGTGGCACGGGTACAGGAATTTATTATCGGCCCAATAAATCTTAATGTAAGTGTCCGTCTCATATCGAGTATGTCCCCTCGTAAAACAAAAGCCTATCACCATAATCACTTTTGATACTTAACGCATTAATATCGAACCGAATACGAGTGTACATATATATGCGCCTCTAATAAGCAAAAGGAGTCTTTTGAGGGTATACCTAATCACGCCCTTAAGGGTAAGATTAAAAGGCTTCGATAAATCGATGATTAAATGCCAGTTGTGCCCCTTTCCGTTCGTTTGCAATACTATCCATACAGGCTCACAAAAATAAACATCATAGAGCCGCGCTACCGATGTACTTATATTGGTATATTTCCCTATACCCTCATAAACAAGTCCCTAAAGTCAAAGTGAATCCCTGGATAGCATCAACCTGAGTAAAACATCCTTGGTAAGGGTGCTAAGAATGAAGGAGGGCAGCTTTAGGGTATAGCTAACACCCTCATCTATACTACTGTCGACGAAAATTCCACCGACCCGCGCGCAGCAGGGAAAAATCTAGCCGCAAGAGGCACCACGAGGAAGGGTGACTCGCGGAGATTCAAGTTAATCTTAATGGATTCTGATTGAGATTTAATTATTTTATTCAATTTTCTAGATGACTTCGTTAGAACGACCCGGGCACTTACATCTCAGCAGGGGTAAGGAGAAGGTTAATGAAGTGGGTAATTTTGTGGATGGGCTCGTTTGAACTTAAGGGGGAAAAGTACCATCGAAGAAGATGCTTTATGGAGAAGAAAATTTGTTTGCTACTGCCCTCTTTGGTCGTAGTAACAATACAGTGAAGGGTCAAATTGACAGCTTTCTTTTTAATGAGGAGAGAGAAAATTTCCACGTGTGATAATGGTTAAAATGTTTCTATAGACTTACCTAACTGCATCATCGAGCATTCCAACTATCATCAACATACAGCAGAGTTAGCGGCTTGGAGGTCGCTCAGACCGGTGACACAAACCCAGTTGGTATTTGTTGGCTGCAAAGACATCAGCAAAATGTCAGTAAACCAAAATAATTTCAGCCATTAAAAGATTTTGTTTTTTTTTTGTCACCTTTTAAAGAACGGCTTAAATGCAGCCACACTGTCCTGATGGGGACTATCCATCATTTGTTGGGAATAATCTTTTGTTGGTGAATGGTCCTGTATCCTAGTAAAATTTCCAACAAAACTTCCATTGCTGCTTGGTGATGACTCACTCGTATAACCACCGTTCATATTGTTATTCGCAGAACTTGTATTATTGTTATTGGCAGCGTTGTTGTTGTTGTTGTTATTGTTAGTGTTATAACAGGTACCGGTCGTAGGGGTTGTTGAACCTGTAATTAGAGCCCCCGCCACGCTCGGCAATTTCATATTCGGTGGGGTCTGAGGTGGGGTATCGGTTTGCACCTCTGGAAACCCCATCGTTTGTTGTTGTTGATTCGAAGGCTGTTGAATAGGATTTCCGCTCGTATTCGTTTGGTGAATAGTTGTAGTAGGGGTGGTAGGCGTATTTTGATGTACACCGGTCATATTGTTCGTATGATACATTTGACCCGAACCCCCTAGAAACCCCCCGTACCGGGAGTAGGCCGAATTTCCGAAAGTGTTCATCATATTCATTTGATGCTGTTGATGGGATTGTTGATGGTGTTGGGGATTGTGTTGCGCTTGCGTCTGTTGATTGTGCGCGGATTGCAGCTGCTGCTGAATGTGTTGTTGTTGTTGCTGCTGCTGCTGCTGCTGCTGTTGATTCATACCACCCATATTCATAGTTCCGACAATATTCATCATTTCGGTACCGACGCCACCATTCGGATGTGTTGTATTGAGCTGATTGTGCTGGAGTGGTTGTTGCTGTTGTTGCTGCTGCTGCTGCTGTTGTTGTTGTTGTTGTTGTTGGTGTTGATGGTGATGCTGTGATTGCTGGTGATGCTGATAGTTTCCCATCCAACCGTGCTGTGGCTGCTGCTGTTGGTGATGTTGGGATGATTGATGCTGCGACTGTGATTGCTGCTGCTGATGACCCAGAAGGTGATGATGTGCTGAAGGTGGTGGTGTTTTGCAAGCGGCTGTGTCTGCCAGACTCCAAATTTTCGGTTTTGTAGCTGGAATCGGAACCCCACAGTCGCTGCTTGTCTGGTTTTTTGGACCGCTAATTTCTTCTTTAATACCTGGATAACCTGTCAGCATAGTATGATGGTGGTGTTGATATGCCGGATGATGATGAGACATATGACCGTGTCCACCAACCATTCCCAAGTCTTCTGGTTTTCGGTCATCATCTGTTAAGTCGTCATCATCATCGTCTTTATCGTGCTCTGATTTCACATGATGCAGCGGATCTAAAATAGGATTTAACTCTTTAAGAATAAGACAAAGACAAATTTTCATTATTCAGCAAAGTCTATATGCACACAATGTGATATATTTATAGAGGAGGGTCATGCATATTGATCGATTGTTCTTCTCTGCCTTATGGCTTCACATTCGATAGAGCAAATTCCTGTATTCGTTCTTGGTGTGTGAAAATACGCACGTTCTATCTCCCAGTGGGGTAAATGGATAAATCGCTAGGAACCAACCAAGGACATAACATAGAACTGATAGGATGCTGCATGCCATCGGATTGCTATCTACATATGTAACCATATATGTATGTATGTATGTATGTATATACATACATACATACTTGTATAAGTACGTACAGAAATTCTACGGATAAATGCTATGTGTGTATAATTCAGAGGATTTGATGAATTCAGATTACACATTTACAGGCACGTTCTGAGATTTCAAATTCTCACCCCTTCTTCCTGAATGACGATGGTATGTATGCTGGATGGATATGTTTATCACATGAGGGGCTGAGGGTTTTTCTGAGTGTTTGTAAAGAACAGACCGACGGCTTAGTTTAATCAAAGTGTCTAGAAGGGTGTTAAAATAGAACATCCTGTTCCATGGTTATAGCGGTTTTGTTTCAGCTTAAAGTTTCATGCAAAATACCCAACATGGCTGCGGACTTTGTGGATAATATCCCCAAACTTCTAGTAAACATACATATATTAGTCCCAAAATTAAAACGTTGATACTAACAGAAGTTGAGTAAACAGACACAGAAAAAATTCGCATTGAATGCATATTTCTTTTAAAACTAAGTATAATTTTGTAATATAAAATGTAATACTTTTATGTATGTAGTACATAAGACAAACAATCTTTTAAGGCGTAATTGTGAAAGGAAAACACAAATTAACTGTGCTGCAACGCCCTGTTTTCATACCACTTGCAAGGGATGCAAATTTTGAATATTGGAGTCCTGCAAGTCATTGAAAATATTTAAGTTTGGATGGAATGAAAATATTGGATCGTTGCTAAATATTCTGAAGGCCTTGATTTGTTCGTTATTTAATACAACCAAAGACGTCATTCCGTAATGCCTTGGATGTGAAAATTATTTTCAATTATTTGTGCCACTTAAGCAATAATCATAATGGCAACATATTTAATGAAACTATGCAGGAAGACAAACATATGGGTGTAATAGTCTAGCTATTCCTCAAATTACTAGTATTAAGCAAACCAGACAAAATAAAAATCTTCTTAAAATCGTCAAATGATCCAATCATGAGCTCCACTTTGCTACAATCGTCATTCAATATAATATTGGAGGATACCTATTAGAAAATTGGGAATAGAATTGGAGCAAATACAGAACCTTGCGGTACTTGGTCACATTTTATGAATGAATTCAGACTAAGATTACATTTATTTATATTATATGAACAGAGGGCTTTCAAATCATGGCAGTGATACAAGATTTTTAATTTTTTTTTTAAATCGTAGATGCGTATTGAGATTGATCATACAGATTCTCCTGAATCGATTACAATCGAGGGGTTATGGGGTGGAATAGACTATATTTAAAAAAAAACTGTGTCTTTATCGAGTATCATATAAGTCTATATTTTACCTGAGGTCTTAGAAAATTACATTGCACTTTATACTATAGTTGGCGCAACCGAATAAAGAACTCTTTCAATGAGATTTATGAGAAATGCTTAAATGTCAAAACTATTCTGACGGCAGGATGGGTAAAAAGAAAGAGATTAAAATGTCTTTTACTTAAAACTAAGTTATTGAAATTGTGAAATGCCAGCATTAAGAGATGATTTAAGATTTAATACAAAAATAGAAAATCGACAACAAATTTTATTGAGACAAAATAAATTAACTTAACCGTTATATTTCTATTGCACAAAAATATTTTTCTCTGTCACTCTCACAATAATGATGCATTATTTAAAAATGAAGTAACTTATGCTATGCATTCTCTTCTATACCTACATTGTTTCCCGAATGTTAAGATGACCCTTCATATAGGGATTCTATATGCCTTTTGAGTTATTATTGTAGGCACTAATCTACAGTAGCTGTATTCTTTTGTGTCCGCAGAATAGGGCAGAACAAAAGATATACAAAAGAACGCCTCGTAATTTTCATAGAAGATTATAAATGAAGCAAACAGAACAAATAGGTCGCTTCAATCGACAGAACAATTTGTTCTCTACAGTATATGGCAGTTCTAGAACAAGGTACACAAAAGAACACAGCTAAAACAAGTTAATTCATTTGCAACTTTGGTGCAATCAGGGATTATACTACTGAGCTACTTAATCCACTCAGTTATAAGGGGTATACTAAATTTCGTAACACGAACTCTAATTGGCTTGTCAAAAGCATACAATTAAGGCTAGGTACCACAGTTACTACACTTTTGTGGCCCTTTCAAAAAAAGTGATGAGGATCTGTTTTATATAAAGTAATTCCAGAAGAAGAACCGTTTTGGATATCGTACAATTTTTCCCACTCCTAAATTATAACATCTTAAATTTTAAATCTTTAGCACTAGAAACTAAAATCAAACAACAGCGACCACACTCGAATTCAAGTGACGTACACTGGAGCAACTGGAGCTCATGAAAGCATTAGCTAGAACCACATCTATTTAGACAGTGATGTAAGGCACTTGTATATAGCAATATATTTGTAGAACTATTTCTGAGGTTTTCCACATGAAAGTTTCTGTCGCTTATGATTCATAGTTACTTTTTGAACAAATAGTACAGAATATCTGTCTCTGCTTACAATTCCACCTATACGTGAAAAACGGAAAGCTATTGGTTGTACGTGCGTTCAAATGGAAGGCTTTAGTTGGTACGTGTGGAACGGAAAGCTATCCTACTAGCTATTCAACTAGTGGTAATATGTGAGTAACTAGTTAGTACGTTGGCAACGGAAGGCTATCCTGGCATACCTCTAAGTTAGATTTAGTCATTCTAAAGCTTACTTTAAACATTTTATATTTATGTTAGGGACGTAACCAATAAATAAAGATATTGAACTCAAACCAGCTATTGTCGTTTAGACCTCTTACTTCACTGAAGCTACCCAGTGACATTTATGACGTTTTGCTGCCAACCGAGCCATGACGTCACAAGGACATAGATTGTTAACTAGGACAGCAATTGCCAACAATAGGCAGCGGTTGATAATATCGCACATAGTAATGCTTACCATAAACGCTTCTTTATATTTGATTGCTTAAATCGATATCTGTATCAGTGTAGCTTTACAGAAAACAACAAACAGCGATTTCGCAAACATCAAGTCTTGAAACAAAGGAACAAGAAAGCGTGTTCCTTTGTTATTAAACTGTTAAAAAAAGTAAGTTTAAAAATATTGTATTAAATATTACTATTTCGGATTTGTTAAAATATGCAATTCCCTATCTAAACTTGGAATGGATGGATGGATGGATGGAAGAAAAGGTTTAAGTCCCATGTGGAGTCCCTGGAACGTAGGCCATACCAACGCCCATTGTTCTGGGAGGTGAACGTATGAGTAATTACTCACAGGTCCCAACCGGACACTCTTACAAAGTTCAATATTAACCCCAACCCTCCTTATCGGCTTCATATAGTTCTTCCATGTGGTGTGAGCCAAGGAATCTGTAACGCATATAAACTTGGAACAGAAAGTATGCAAACGCAAGATATGTGCAATAAACTTTTTTTGTCTAAGCAATATTATTCGAATGTGATGTCACCACTTAAAAGTAGATTGATAGCTGCCTACGCCGATGCCATTATTATTACAGGATAAGATGTGAAAATTCTTGTATGCATATCCTTAAATCATAAGGCTAAGTATATAGTAAGCAAGGTATGACACACCATGAAATATCTTTCATCAATCATATTGAATGTAGCAACGAAAGTGTTAATCTTGTTTATATCGCCATAACTTTTACGTGTAATTTTCCAATTTTCTTTTTACTCTTAAAATACCTTGTCGTCCGCATACAATGTTGCAGCAAGAAAAACGTAATGTACTTAATTCAGAGTAATTAAATTCTAAATTTTCCTTAATGAAAGGAAGTTGGGCGCCATAAGGAAAAATTGCTGTCAGACTAAGTACTGGAAGAGATTCCTTAAATTTTCTACGAATGGATAATAATTTCTTACGTAAAAGAGAATAAACCTAAGAAGACAGGTTCCTCCTACAAGTGACAAATTAAAGGTAAAAGAGTATATTTTTCAAGGAGGACATTAGGAATAATCTTAAATTGGAACAAGTGTTAAATTAAATTTTTTTTTTCTAGAACATAGGAGTCGGTCACAAGAACCCAATAGGTTAAGGTACATATATATAAATGAGCCCTGGTACAAACCTGTGCAAAGGCAAGGAATTTTAATTTCTTTAAAAGAAGAATCTGGATAAAGAGACTAAATCAGTAACAACTGGGTAAAATACTATTTTGTTGTTGATCGGTTTGAAGGACTCTGAGTTTCGTTAGTTCACTCCCTCATCCTACTTCCCTCTCTGGTAAAGCAGCGCCTTACTTTGGCATTAGCATTAGAAAATAAATAAAAAATTAATAAAAAATTATATAAATTAAAATAAAGCATAGATAAAATCTATAAACTAAATATATTTTCAGCAAGTCGTCCTCTTTTATATCTCTTTCAATTTGACACTACTTGTAATTAACATTTAACAAAAAAAAATGAATTTTACTAAAATATGTAGAGCCAAATTGTGAGTCTAAAAAGTTAAACTTTTAATTTTGTACTATTTTTGTGAACAAAAAAATTTTAGTATTCATGAAAAATAGCACATTACATGGCAAAACTTTTGTTTGTGCAGCTATTATTTCATATGAGTGATAGGGGGAAAATTAAGCCAGAACGCAAAATTGCAGTTTTCTATCCATCATGAGATTTGAACCAAAAAAGATGAAATGTGACATAAAAAAATAAGAGCTTGAGATTTTCTCATTGCTTCAATAGTCCTGCCAAGGACTTACACAAGATCACGGAGAGTTTAAATTTGGTAGATTTGTACAGTTCGGTATCCAAATTAATATTGCGAGTTTGCGATTTTAAAAGACCGCCGGTCGCGACGCCATATTGGAGAAACCATAGGGAAAACTAGTTTTCGAGTATATCTTCTCTCCAGCCCGACATAGATTTCAAATAGCTATTACAAAAATTATAAAGCATAAAATTTCCTGCAACTTTCGTAGGAAACATTTTTCAATCAGATGAATAGATCACAAGTTTCAGCGGTCAGAAAATTCTACAATTCACAAAATCTCAGTGCAGTTTTCAGATACGTCTCCATGACAGCAATTTTGCGAATTGTACAATTTACTGAGCTTAACTCGTCGCTTAAGGTCATAAACTCGAAATACTTCAATGTCTGGACTACAAGACTACACTAGATTTTTGAATAAGTACTAAAGTTTCGTTTATAACGTCCGTTTGTCCTTCTGTCGCCATAATAGAGCTCATATTTTATACCCGCAATTTGTATTCGATTTATATAACTTCTAAGTTTGAAAATCTCTAACCTTTTCGTACGGTTGCCATATGAAAATTCAGATTTTCATTTATATTTTGATACTGGTTGAAAGCACGCTGACATAGAGAAATAACTTGAATTTGTTATAGTGAAGAATTCATATTTTAACCATCCGATGAATCGTTCTAAAGGGAGTTACAATTTTAACAACAATCTGACGAGCACATTTATAAACGAAATTAGTATTAAGCTACATTTACATGGCGACAGAAACTTACGTAAGTAAATGTTATGACATTCTTGCATACTTAAATTGATAAATTAGTTACGTAAGTAGGGATTAACAAAATGGATACAAATAAAATTAAGTCTTGCACTCTCAATCTTGTTATAAAGGAAATTGAGCTACAAAAGAAACCATAGAAAAATAAACAGAAGGCTATGGATGCCCTATTGGATTTTATGACGCTTTGACTTAGGAGCTTCTAATAGGTTTTTGAAAGAAAATTTGATATTGAGGATCCAGATACATACAGGAGTCATTTAACTCTTTATTACTACCTAAGGTCGAAAACGACCCCAAAAATAATTCATTTATGTTTTCTCTAAATAATATTGAAAAAGCGTAGTAAAGATAATTGAAATTCATTCAGCGCCAAATATAAAAGGGTTGGAGTCGCTTACGATCAAAAACTCGGTGCCTTTTTCTGAGAAATATAAAGGGGTTGGGGTCGCTTACGATCCGAGGGTAGGAATAGCGCAATTGGAAAATTCCAGAAATTTTTTCAGGGAAAAGTAACAAAACCCAATACGTAAAGTGAACGAAAAGTTTACAATATTTTTCGCAATTGTTACATATATGTAATATGTATTGGTATCTACACCAAATGTGGTGTTGACTTTTTTGACCAATCTGGTGATTAACATGCATTTTTTTAAAAAAATTGGCGTTATGTCTTCTAAGGCCATATTTAGATAAACGTGTTGAACGCAGAACTTTGCCTTCTTGGCTTAAGGAAGGATTGCCGGAATAATTGAAAAGGAAAGACATATTAAAGAGTTGGAAGTTCATCGTGGAAAGGATCAAAATATAGCAAAATAAACTCGCAGCTGCCAGCGATATATCTGCTGCATTATAAAAAAATGTACTTTTGTCTTCAGAAAGAAAATGAAATGCGTGATTATATTGCGCATATGAACAACAATATTATTCCTAAATTATTAAAACTTTCATACTTAAAAAAAAACTTTTGAATTTCATAGAAAATCATCTAATTTCACAGTAGGGTTTTTTCCGACCCCAGAATAGGAAATCAGGACTGAAACTATTGTTGAGAACTTGTGCACCCGTCATGATATGACAGTGAACCCAACAAAGACCAGCATGGTGCTCTTCTCTAGAAGACGCAAGTTTGAGTACTTTGTTAATCCAAAGCTTTTTGGACACACTCTGTAACTCCCTCCTCATGTCAAGCATCTTGGAGTCTTCCCCAACTCGAGCTGACATGGGGATTGCACGTAGAGGAAACAGTTAATGCAGCTACGAGGGTCTGCGCTCAGTGCAGGAGAACCTTTGGCTGCACATGGGGCATGAGACCGAGGGTCGTTCATTGGATGTACACCTCGATCAATATACCCCTGCTTACATATGCCTCTTGTGTATGGTGGCCGAGGACGCTTGTGGGGATTGCGATCCGGAAGCTGGCGGGCCTGCAAAGGCCTACCTGCTTAGGTATTACGAACTATTTGCGATGTACGGCTACTGCTGCTCTTGAGGTCTTACTTAACCTGCCACCCCTGGATCTAGTCATTCAGGCAGATGCCAAAAGGGCTGTGTGAAGGATGCGCTCATGGGGATGTTGGGAGGACGGCTGGACTGGCTCTACTCAATGCTCTCTCGCGTACGGGCTGGACTTGGAAAACCCTGTGGCCAGTATGCCACGTGATGCGATGGTACTTGAGCTTCGGTTTGGGCGTCGATTCTCTGTGCGCTTTTCTGGAAGGGAATCGGTTCTCTCACTAATGAGGAAGCTATGGCGGGTCTCTGTTTCCTGAGCCTCGTATTGGGATGGTGTACTTACTTGGAAGACATATCACTGTCTTCCAGGCTGAAGTCTTCGCCCGATGGCAGGGAAGTTAGCCCTTGATATGCAAATCAAGGGGAATGACATTGCTATCCTTTCGGATCAGGTAACCTTGATGGTGCTGAGTGGCCCTCGCATAACATCTAAGTTACTGGGGGATTGCAGGCAGTCTATGGATAAGTTGTGTATTCACAACAAGGTGTCCCTTTTGTGGGTTCCTGATCACATGGGGATCATGGGAAATTAAGGGGTTGAACTTTTAGCTAGGGCTGGCTCTGATTCTTTGTTCCTCGGACCGAAATCCGCCGTTGGCGTTGCCACCTCGAATATCCGGTCTCTCATTAAAGCGGATGGTCATAGAAAGCATCTGCAGATATGAGTGAACCTGTGTACTTGTAGGTGTACCCAATGGAAATATCTCCGAATTTCTCATGGAGCTCGGAAGGAAACAATGTAGAACTATGGTTGGCATCATCATAGGCCGCAGCTCACTTCACGCTCATCGAACAAGAATGGGAGTTGTTGACACCCCTGAGCGTATGTCCTGTCTGGAGGGAGAGTCCGAGACAACTGAACACTTTTTGTGATCGCGTCCGGCCTTCGCCCGGTGCAGGCTGGATACTCAAGGACAGCACAATGGGCCACTATAGCCTCCGTGCTTGAGATGGGATCTCCCGTCTCTCTGCCTTTACATAAAAAAAAATGGGTAGTAATAAAGGGTTAAGAATCGATCGTTGCCACTTTGTGTTCCTATTACAGAAAGTATACCCGCTCATAAAAAAACAGATACTAGTATGAGAGAAAAACACTGCTCCTTCCATTAAACTAGAGATTACTTTCAGATATCTTGCTACTCGATACAGTTTTGACACACTAGAATTACTGCACGGAGTTCTAAGCCAACAATGCCAAACTTTTATAAGAAATTAGTTTTTTACGTATGCGGTGAAAAGGATAATTCTTAGACGTTTTTATTGTACTGAAATGTTCTTCAGAATATGAAATTCTATGAAATTGGATATAATCAGTTTTACTGCCCAACGAACCATTCAAGCAATATGTATGTAGATGCGGAAACTTATTTCAAACAATAAAACTTGCACAGATGGGTGACTATACGAAATTAGATACGGACGTTCATCTAGGGTTTCGTAAGAATTGCTACTATACCAATTCCATCATTTTTCCTTGTTGTATATTGACATTTGTGTCATTTATTTGTAGAAAGGATTTTACTTTCAGTTTCAAATGAACTTTGCAGCATTAAATATTTCGACCGTCATGATATTTACTTACCACGGTGCAAAAAGCGAAAAGGTACTTATGTAAGTAGAAGATTTGTATGGAAACGTGAAAATGAAATTTTACGTAAGCTATAGACGCCAGCTATAACTTTTCTCCTAGTGTTTAATTAATTAATTAATTTAATTGACATTTAAGCGCGTTTTCCATCTTGCAGGCTATATTTAGGTTCTATTTGTGTATTTCATTATTTGCATTTAGAAGGTCAAACTCGATATTTTTTATGGACAACTTATTCAGTAGTGTTTTCGTTTTAAGTTAAAAGCTAACAGAAAGCTAGCTGAAAGCTGCAATTGTGATTTTGTCTTCATACTACATTGAAAAGGTCACAAGATCTCCTGTCCAATAAAGCATTATTATCACAAAATTGAATATTTCATAAGTTATACAGTTAATTCCCTCGATTATGTTTAAAATTGATAGGATATAATTCCTCCCCCCATTTCAAACCGACCACTTGTAGCAATTTTCGGCTTGCGTTACAACAAAACCGTTGAGATATACTTCCCAAACCCTCACTACTATATGAGAGCCCTAACTTAGTACTAACATTCTAAAATATTTACAGTTTTCTTCCGTAAAACTGACAAAAAAACTGACATACATAAAAGTTGTCTTCTGATAATCCTGCTGACTTTCTTATCTTTCCAATTGCAAGCAATTTTTTATATCTTTCCAAACAAAATTATTAGAAAAATTCATCTTAACCAAATGACTACAATTCACCGAACAAAAACTCTCAACTGAGTAATAATTGCAGATGTGAATGTGCCGTGATCCGATGAATTCGAATCAATCTGCCTACAAATTCGAACTACGACCACACACACACTATTGCAACTATTACTCAGCTTGACCGTAAATGGTAAGGTTACTTTTTAATAAAAATTATTTTATTATTTTGTTAAGTGACACCGAAGACAGACAATCAATTTCAATATCAATATATGGATATTGCAATTATGTCAATTGCAATATAAAATTTCAGAGACACACTTGCTATTTACGATGCTGAGAAATTAATTAGAGAATTATTACTTGAGATTTATCACACGATTTGTCATTTGACTTAAGATATTTCCACGCTCGTACAAAATGCTAGCAAATGTTGTGAAATTATTTCTCTATATACAAAATATAAACGAAATATACACTTCAATTTGAGACAAGTGTCAAATATTTAATGTCAGAAAAAGTTGCAGCCAACATTGTAGTATAAAATTCGGTTCTAAAAGGTTCATGTATTAAATGCACATGGTTGATAACTAGGATCGTATTGCAATAAACTCCCTATACCGCGAAATTTTGCGCAATTTACTATATTGAGTTCCAATGTACTACATACTGAGTGTACATCGAGCGTATACCAAGCTGTTTCTCAGTACATATAGACAGACTTGAGGTTTAGCGCAAATTGAAATATTTAAATTGCAAGTCTGTCTCCGGTATAAGGTATATACATAGCAAGTGTAGCCTTTGGGAAGGTAAAGAAGGAAGCTTAAAATTACTGGAAGACTATTTTCCTATCTGGATAGTAGGTTAGGCTTTATGGCATATATAAAATCAATGTCTAGTCACTTTTCCATAAGAATCAATATAAAACAGTTTAGATAATCGGACTACCACGCACACATATAGATTTATGTTTCATGTCTTGGGAAGTATTTCTCGAGGGTTCTGGTTACAGGAAACCTAGTCGTACCTACCGGGTGATAAACATTACATTTTAGAACAACTTTTATATCATCATGTGTTGACTATAGTTTATCTAAACAAAAGAAAGAGTTAACTCGTATCCTGCTGCCAATCTCAGATGGGTTTCACATTATTAACTATTACAATAGAATAGGAAGATGAAGTCTTGGATTGGCATAGGTCACAAAACCAATGAATTTCATTACAGCTGCTTTTAGCCATAAAGATAAAAAAAAAGTTTAAAATTTCTTTTAATCCTCCCCCTGAGCTGCTCGCTTCCTTATATGAGATTCACATTATCACAACAGAAATTTATCTCGCCATGGTCCATGGATGACGACAGTATAAAGTTTTCCCAAAAGAATAGCCAAGTTACATACAAACACAAAGGACTCCTCTGCATAGGCACATCCAAAAATTTTTTCGTCTCATAATGTTTTTTTTTTTTGTTTTTCAAACTGTGGAACGGAAGAAAATAAAAAGGAAGCAGCAGACAAAAACAGAAGGGCAACATCCACCATTTCATAGCATTACGGAATTCAAGGACTCTTTTGACTTCCTGCATCCCCTTTTGTAGTAGTGTGCGTATAGGTGATGAAGTTGATATAACTTCGCCTATTCTTCTTGTTATTCTTCGTCTTCGTCCTCGTCTTCTTCTTCGCCTACTAGGCATTATTAAGTGTCACTGACTTAACTTTCTCTTTTGAGTGATTGTGAATGCGTGTCAGTGTAAAATAAATAAAAGAGACGTCGACCAAGTTGACTCCATCATAGCACAATATTAGGGGCAGTGCTGAATCAAACTTTGTTTTTCCCTATACTATAGAGAAAGAGGGGAGCAATAGGGGAGCCTAGCCTACCCGCAGAGGGCGGACAAGCAGGGCGGAAACGAAGTGAAAAGTACCGAGGGAAAATTTCTGCCAAAATCATTTTTCCTGCTGCTATGAGGACTTCCTTGTCCGGAGTGATTTGAGTTAGAGAAAAACTTAACTGCCACAGTGTTGTCGCAAAGTACTTTTCACACGTCTCTTGTGAGGGTGAATTGAATTGACTTTCACTTTTGCGATGAGACATAACTGCGTTGGATAGCCGGAGTGGGTAGGAGGGTGAGGGGGTTGAGGGTAGTGGTGAATTGATGTGTATATTATAGGGTGATATAGAAGTTAATACAGCCGTTTCAAGAAGAAATACAAGGAACGTGTATACACGAGTCAATGATTGCCTGTATGAGTTTTGATTAGGATCATTTCACAGTCTCGTGCCTCTGTGCAAACAAAACATATTTTCCCTTCCACGGGGAATTTGTATCAGTAATGTGTGAAGGGAAGAGATATGGGGGGAGGTTTAGATAATGTCTTTATTGTTTGCTGATAACGTATCTAACATTCGTTTGGGCATAATATCTTACGATGTTTTAAGAACAGATTTATTAAATTGAGCCATAAACGTGTGATGCAGAGTTTTGTTTAGTATGGGCAAAGGTTTGGAAAATTTCGAATTTAATACGATTTTAGGTTATGCTTAATGGAATCAGGTCGATGGGGAGCCTAATCTCATGACTTTTATGTAATATTATTTACATGATGCTGTAATTAAGTAGATATGGGTATTATTTCATTATATCATGTAGGTACAAGGGGTAGAGTGACAAAGGAGTAATTGATCATCTAGATTAATATTTGCTTCTTTTTTTTCGAACTGTTGATAAGATTATCTTCCTAGAACGGGAGGAATATCTACTATGAGTACCTATATATGATTTCTTCCAACCGATATTAGAAACTGTGACATTTCTGGTAGACATAAGTGTAGATATAGCAAGTAATTCCGATGGAATGGAAAAGTTTTTACATTTATTTAATTAAATTGTCAAACACAAGAGTGAAAAGTAACCACCTTGCCCGTATTTTGAATTTGGGAACTTTCGCTTTCCAGGCGACTGCTCTTACCACTAATCTAATCAGACAAGTGCCTTTTCCTTGTATTTTTTAAAGTTTTTATACTGTTAAGTGAAAAAAACTAAGATCCTCAGTGCACCGTATAACAGGTCCTGTTCGAAAAAATCATACACCTACTTACGTCAAACAAGCGAAAAGAACAGTTCATTTAAAACCCGTTAATTGCACTGCTCAATGACTGGAAGTATTTTATGAATCTCAGAAAATGCTTGAATGTAAGCTGGTCTGGGACTGTCATACACTGAAGTAACAAACCGAATGCAATCAAGGTGATGCTGATTTGGGTGCAAGGACATGAAGGCATTAAGGCCACCGCCTTGAAAAGGAAGGAGCCAGATTTCTGTTTCTTGGTCCTGAGCATGTTTTTGGACACAAAAACAAAACAAACACTTCTCAGCACAGACCAGACTTCGGGAGGACAGAATTAAAATGGCGCACTGAGAAAATATCCAGGGGCTGAAACATGCCAAGAACTTCGTAAAGTACTCGCAACGGAGGAAAAAAGTATTCCTCATGCTCAGCAGAAAGGATTTAAGACACATAACAGGTCTATTTACTGGGCATTGCCTACTTAGATATCATCTTGAAAAGATGGGTAAGGTTGATAGCCTGTTGCATCTGTATGGAAGACGATGAAACTGTTGATCATGTCCTGTGTGATTGTGAAGCTCTATGCCGCATAGAGCTAAGAGATCTAGAAAAGTAAATCCCACTACCAGAAGATGCTGCAAATATGACCCTTCCGCTCCTAAGAATATCATAGGCTTTGTAAAAGACCTTAAGTTCGATTAAGCGCCCTAGGGCACTGATAAAATTAAAATTACAAATTAAAATTTGTTAGGCCGCGGCGACTAGATCAGAGGCAGGAGCTCTGTCTGCATACCACCACTAATAAATAAAATAATAATAAATAATCTCGGGAAACAAGGCTGTCTTTGCAGAAATCAAAGATGTTATTTGGAAAGGCTTTCAGAGCAAGTTAAGTTCATTAACGAGTAGACTAAGATTAGTTTTCTCTTAGCATCTATAGCTTAATTGGAAGATGTTTCAACACACATGTAGTAAGGGAAAATGCACATTTCTGCAATCAAAAAACCACTTCCCCTGAAAATTGTGGTTGAAGGAAAAGGATGCGGGAATCCACTCCAAAGGTTAACGCAACCCCAATGTACATACTATTTTAGAAATTCGTGGCTGTTTTCCCGTTCTTGACTGGTTCTTCTTATTTTCGATAACTGAAAAGCTTTCACGTTGTGAAATTCACCTTTTACAAAGAATAAAATAGAATTGCGTGCTGTTTTGGACGCCATTGTGAGTGATGGATTTCTAACCAAAAATTCGAATACTTTCAGATTAAGCGAAGTTTAATTAGTCCAAATATTCTAAAAAAAAAACTTTTATATACGCAGGTTGCAAGCAGAGAAGTAGGTAAAGAACCCCGCCAGCTGGGGGTCCGGGAAAATTAGGTTCCCCAAACTGGTGAGTAAAATTTGCAAAGAATTCCAGCATTTTACCAAAAATAATATAATATAAGGATATCGCATGAACTTGCTTGGGTTGTACCTACCAGAAAATTGCTTTCTGGGATTTGTTAGCAGAACCCGTAGGACCAGTCTTCATGCATTAACAACGCCACTGCACACATGGCTCCCAGTTTACAATTTCTCTGAGAATTTTATTTTATTTTCATTAAAATATTCTGAAATAAATAGACAAAAAACTTTGCTTTGACTACTTTGGATGGTTTTCATGGGTGATATAATATGTATGTAGTATATGTGATTTAAGTAGGTATTTTATATACATGCATGTATGTTTCAATTCCAATACAAAATTAACGATGCCTCGACCTGATGTAGAAAAGCCCTGAATTTTTTCTTAGAAACTTACTTGAAATTTTTTATTTAGAATTTTTAGGCATACTATTGGACACTGGCACAAAATCTGAAAATAAGTCCTACAGCCATCAAGAGTGAATAAAAATTCTGCAGAAACATTTTCTGTAAATTCATAATAATGAAGCCTTCTTACTTATGAGGTTACACCACCTTGAGATTTCCAAAAAAAAAATCAAATTAATCCCGAAGTTGTAGCAATTAGAAGTGAGCACGGCAGGGAGTAGTCATTTTTTCTTTTTGGATTTTTCCCGAAACTACGTTATCAAACTAGTTTACAAGTTATCTCAAAATCAGTTTAACCAATTTCAATAAAATTAAAACCACATATTCTTTAGATCTACCAGACATAAGAAAAAAATTTATAATAAATACCAAATTTTGCACCTTACCACCAGAGAAATTTTATAATTTATATATATTTTTGCTCTCAACTATGACTATAAAGTATAGCATCGACTATACCTGAGGAGTTACAAATTGTGGCTGCCAATTCTAAATGTATATTAAAAAAGGGCCCTTAAAAATCTCGCGGATGGGCCCTTAATTCTTATCTACTCCACTGGTCGCAAGTATCATTTTGTTATCTCCGCCATAGATGGAACTATAGCTAAGTAAAGCTTTACAATTTTATTAATTTTAGTCATTAATTTTAAAGTTATGGTCGTCAAGCGCGATAAGAACAACTGTTTTTTACTAAAACAGTAATTAAATGAAAAAAACAACAAAATTTATTAAATTATGATTTTAAGGTGCCACGAGGTTTCATAAGCTCGAACGAGCAAGGAGCGCGTTTTTATATGGTCAAAGAGCTCTATATGTAACGACAGGCTGTAAAAATTGATGTTTTAAGAATACCTGATATTTTGTAAAAAACAAAAAGCAAAACAATAATTATAAAAATCCCCATCATGTACGTATACCCTAAATTAAAAAGAAGAAAGGTTACTAATTTTTTGTAGATCGAAGTATAAAGGAAGGAGCTTCTTTGGCATTGGAGCTGTGGGCTAGACGCGCTTTAAGTCCATGAACTTGAACTTGTGTCCTTTTTTACTATTAATGGTGCTGCTGAAAGATACCTAAGATCCAAAACTTTTTATTTGCGTAAAAGGGTCTGTGAAAAGTACATATTTTATTTGTTTTAAATACCTGACCAACATGTTCCAGCTACCTTATTATATAACGACTCGTTTATTTAAGTTCTCACATTAATAACAGTTCACATTGAACAACAAAAAAAAACACATCTGAATCCAATCCTTTAAATAATTAATTGAGCAAAACATATCAATTGTTTCGTCATTGACATTATTTAAATCCGTACAGGATATATGTCTGTATATATAAAAGCCATACAGAATCCACCCCAATAACCCTGATGGTCTTCCTCACGCCCCAGCAGAGTATTAGTTAAAAGGTCCGCGTGCCATAATATCCATTTGATCCGATTATAGAAAAGTGAGAATACCACTTGTTCCAAATTTTTGAATGCACCACATCATATCACTCATTCATAGGGTTTATGTCGCCCTCTTAAAAGTATCCTATAAGTCTGAAGCCGGAATCTATGAGCACCCCTTGAAAAACCTCTCAAGAAAATCTCTGTTGCAGGAACAGTTCGACATCTCCCCTGTGATATAACTTTCATTTTTCTCAGGCGTTGAAGCGTGCAATCCCCTGACAAAAAGGCAACCACCACGCCAACACCAACATAGATACCTATATATAATAAAATATACATAGCTAACCTTAACGCGCGCATATGTTTCCCCATTCCAATGTCCTCGTCCGTTGTCGGTCGTCCTGCCGAGCGTACTAGTTAAATTGTGACGCAGAGCTCTATTAGAGAACTATATTTAGGGGGTTGAATGGTGCGAATGTCGTAATGAATTTCACTATAGAAAGAATTAAGATGCGACCTATTTGGTAACCCTTTAGGGTTAGATGCGCTGATAGAGGAGGGTACATTCAAGTTTTCCTGTTTTTGAGTATAGTAAAACCCAAGCACAGAGTCAGTTTCCCCCGGGCCTTTAAATATAGAAGGGAAAAGAAATTTTCATACCTCTATGCGCATATATGGTAGCATAGAGGAAGGAAGGGTTGGGGTAAAATTTGTCTTCATTGTTGACTTCAAGTTGAGTTATTCATTCTAAAAGCAAAGAAAGGGGTTCCAGTCCGCTCCGTTTCGGAGCACTCTTGCAGACTCTTCGAGGGGAGCATTTTGATGAAGGGCTGTTTTGGTTGCCGTCTCATTGTCTTTAGTTGTGTTTATATGCAAAGTGTTTTATGGCAGAACGGTTGGTAGGTTTTGGTAAAGTATGAAATGATATACACCGAGAGCTACTGTAAGAAGGGTTTACCGGCTAGAGAGAAAGGGGTTCTCTATTTAGAACGACTTAATTGAAACTGAAAGGATGAATAATAGCGGTTCAAATAATAAATTAAGCGCAGCATCTTTTATGATTTCGTTTTCCTATTTTATGCTGCTAACTTTTCGTATATAGTGAGAGAAAGTATTTAATTGAGAGATGGCGGTTTATTTTGTTTCTTAAAAGTTAGTAGGTAGTGCGAAAAATATTATACAATAATTCAGAAATTCATTGTGAAGTTAACTGAAAGTTAAGTTGCTTTAAGGCATAATAATAATTAATATATATATAGAGCTCTTAGCTCTTAGCTCTTAGAGTCCAAGAAGTGAGAAGCAGTCAGAGCTTTTTCTGAATTTTTACAAATATTTATGTACAATAAAAATAAAAACAGAATTTTTAAATTAAATAATTTTCCATTGTCAACGCTACCTACTTAATTCAACAATGACAGCGTGGAGGTTTACTAAACTGTATACAGATGGTTCGTAATCAAAACACAACTTTGCGAATATACGTTTTTCATTTACAGGTCGTCTAAAAGTTCAAATTATAAATAGAAAATGTGAGTTTGTGAGTTTGAAGGGATAGCAGATATCATGAGAAGATATTCGAGTTCTTTTAAAAATAGAAAAAACTCCTTCTGCGATAAATAATACTAAACTCATCGACAGGTGGTGAACCGGATTGCTGACAGACTCTGAAAATTCCTTATACAATTAAAAAATTGTCAACTAACTTGAGAGACTTATTGAGACCTAATAGATCAAGAAACATCTACCTAAATGTACGAAATAATACACTTTTCATCTTTTCCAAAGTTCTGTCTATTATTGTCCTTTATATTCAGTCTTTTTTATATTTTGAAGTGTTTTTGGGATAAAATTTTGAAAATTCAGCATTTTGCAAGAGGAGCATTATTAAAAATTGGATTTGCAAAACAAAAATGTGATATTATAGAAGAGTATTTTTAACAGGACATTTCGTCCGGCTATCATAAAGCGTTGTATGTGTTGTCTTTGATATTTGCATTTCAGAAAGTAGAACATGATCTCACAGCTGACATACTTAAGCCAATTATTGTAGCATTGATCATATCGTCGGCTTACTGCGAAGCAGAAATGAGATAACTCCATCTTTCTAGTTTTGAGAATATATAGATTGAAGTTTTCGGACCCAATTGGACTTAGCCTCTTTTTGATACATGCGAATTTAGCCCTTATATGCGCAGAACACATGTCTCATTTTGGCAGTAGTAGATAAAAAGATTTATTTGAAACACAGGCGACAGAAGCTCACATGACACAAAAATACAAAAAATGAAGATACCCTTTTTTTGCAGTAAGTTGACGATATGTATCTTTTTACAGAATTGAACATTCCATAAACTATAATTATAAAATGGATGACGTCATCATTTGATAGAGTTACTCTGAAGAGAAGTTAGTTTTCAGTACTCAGATTTTTTTGTCAGAATATAAATGGGGTACATTCTATGTTTCATCTACCTCAAAGGCATCGGCGATTTCTGTGTTGGAAAAAAAAACAAAATCTGGACATTCATGAAAAGCGATTTTTGTATTTGGAGATGGCCCTAATACGGAAACGCACTTCTCATTACAACTTGAAGCCCGACACCAACAGACATGAGAGATGTCCTAAACGATACATTATGGTACTCTGAACATTATTTATTAACAAACCGAATCTACCGAAATATGTGCAACTTCCTTCCTAACTTCGTATATCTTTGACGAATTCAGAATTCGATTTCTTAATCAGTTCACTGTGATAAACTCAGGTAGCTGTTGACAGTTGACATCTATTTGGACATGAGGGTTGTTAAGAATTTTTTAAAACAATTTTTCATCATACCAAAAACAGAGGTGAGAACATCAAATATTTTAATTGTACACAATACTATCTTATACTCTAATTTAGCTAACTCCTAAAGAAGGGTACTAAACAAGACCCGAAACGTTGAGTGAACAATAAAAAAGTTTAATCCAAATATCGGAGTTTCCTTACCCGATCAAAAGCATAACCAGCTGGAAAACTCCAAACAGCTGTAAACCATCTAGTCATTGCGTGCTTTGAGCAACATTCTGGAGCATATGACAACTCATGGCACTTTCTGCGGATATCGGATAGACGTGGATGTCGATCTATTAGAGTATTACGAGAGGACGAAATTTTCATATCCCTCTCCAAGAGGACTGGCAGTTATCGTATACGCTGTGGCTCCGATGGAAGCCAGTGTGGAAAAGGAATTTACGGCTCTGAAGTTCATTTTAATTGACCTCCGGTACAATCATTCTTAGGAAAATGTCAAGAACATTTTATTTATGAGGTTGAACATGGACTCACAATAAATTTAGTAACTACTAAGAGTTTTTATTTTCCATATTCCCTACTTTGCTTTTTATTGCAGATCTCCAAGGTTTAAAAACTTTTATCCAACGGCTTTAAATATAGAGGTCTTACAATATCTTTTATATTTAGCAGAAAAACAAAATTTACCAGTTTTCAACTGATAGAAAAAATAAACGACTAACTACTAGAAAAAAAATAAATAGTTGTTTTGGCAGGTTTCACCTAACTGGAAAAATGGTGAAATGAACCCCTGTTTTGTCAAAAATAAATAAATAGCCGTTTTAACAGTTTCCAACTAATTAACAAAAATAAAAATCTTAATGTACCTGTTATGTTTCGAAACATACCAAAATACCAGTTAACATATCACTTTTTAAGAAAAAATTAGGTTCAGTCCTTCTCTAAGCTTCCTAAATGGCACCATACCGGAGAAATACTAGAAGGAAGGATATTTTATAATTAAGACTTTGTTTGCGCCCATAAATAGTCAATGGTCGCGTAGCCATTTCCAAACTATACATCCAGTGCCTTACATTTTGGGTAATACCTATACCATGGACAGGTGCCATCATAGCTCTGAACAGGACGGGTATTATAACTAGAGTTAGAGACTAAACTTTGCTGTTTTCATATAATCTGAAGACTACAAAAGCCGGTAGAAGAGGATATAAACAACATCTATAAAAAATATATATTGTCGAGGCACACATATAAACCAGACTAATTGGAACACAGATTTTTTCAGCATAGGTACAGGTACTACTATTCCAACTGTATCACTAATATTATTGATGAAGGATATAGGTGAATAATATTGCTGGGAGAGCCAAGAAACACAATTTAAGCGAATTCAAACGATGTCCTACTTAACTTAGTGAGCAGTTTATGAAGGTCTATCTAGAACCTAGAAAATATGAATGCCTTTTTTTCGAATTATGCATGATAACAACGAAACCAAATGCGCTGATAACAATAGGATAATTTTAATTATAGGTACGAGCCAAACGCAGATGATCCCACTCGAACAGTTGTGTGTCAGAAAACTGTGCATTCAATGTATGCTTCACAATTTGATTGAAAATCGGATGGAATAAGCTTACGATACCTTAATTTGCTGCGTATCGTTTAGATTTTATACTATGAGTTGAAAAGAAAACAACAATCGTCACAATGGGACTTTCCAAGCCAAGAAAAGTCAACGATAGTAATTTACACTTTATTTTCGGTAAATCTAGCTAAGTCATCATAGTTAAGGCACTGCACATCAAAACTGAAAAATGTAAACCGAAAAGCTCAACTTATTCCACTTTAAAACAAGATTTTTGCCCCAATGATTAATAAAATCATGGGAAATTGGATAAACTAATAATTTTACTAATAAAATAGTAAGTATACTTATCTCAGATTTTTTAAGAAGAACACAACTTTTATCTTTTTTCGGTCGAAAAACGAAATCTTTGTTGCATCTGTCAATTTCTTTTGGGTTTCCACATGTGGAACATTTCGGGACGAAAAATATTTTCGGAAGTACTAAACCTCACTTTTGTGTTTACATTGAAAATTATACATTACATTTATAATATGGATGGGGATTTCGAAGTAAAATTAAAATACGCTTTTTCGTATGAGCTCTGATCATACAACTTTTTGATAATTAAATGTTACTTCTATTTAACCGAAAAAAAATTTCGGTTTTTGATGTGAAAGAAAAGCGAATTTGCGGTGTGGAACTTGTAGGTTTTCGGTTTCGATGTGAAAGTGCCTTTAGAACATATAATATCGGATAGTGTTGCAAAATTTGTTTATATATAAGTATTACCAATCTTAGCTAAAATTCGAGTAAAATGCCCCCGATAAATGCCGACGATATTTCGCGCTTCAAAATGACAATACCGATAACTAAGATTTTAACATTTCGTATCGTAATTATTCCAATCAGAAAGTGCACTTAGATTAACCTCTTTAAGCCCTAAAAGGACAGATATCGCAGCATTTGAAGACTTGATTACTGTAGTGGGTTCGACGGTGCAGCAATGTGCTTTCCTCGCAATTTTTATCGATTACCATCGATTAGAGCAGTTACTTGCACTTATACCGGGTATTTATACATCACTGCATTAAAATTGCGTAATTTTAAGTCGTTGCTCACTAATCATTAATTAATTTATTCATTACTTTATTTTAATAGTGCATTTCTTGTTTATTTAATTCTTATCGTTGTACTAGCCTAACTTAAAAAAAACACAAATTCGTTTGCGATTAAATCAAGAATAAATTACATAGTGTCGCAAAAATAGTTGAACTTTTAATTTAGATTATAGAACGTGTACCCCATCTATTGAACGTTAGCGTCATTAGAAAGATAAGTCTTTGTTCTTTCAAACGCAGTCAAGTTCATGCAAATCGGTTGACAGGTTTCTGAGCTAGACGAATTCTAATGACAGTATGTTTGATGCTGATGTCATAAAAACGTAATGGAACACAGAGCAAATACCAAATTTTGTGTGAAATTGGAGAAAAGTTGTAGTGAGACCTACGAACTGTTCCAAAAAGTTTATGTATGAGTCGTACACAACGTTATACGGGGCTGAAACGATTCAAAGATGCACGTGAAGATTTAAAGGATGATCCAAGACCTGGATTGTCCAGAAGCGGCAAATTGTCCTGAATTAGTTGAAAAAGTCCGTGAAATCATTCTTATCGATGGAAATTTTACTGTGAGAATGTTGACAAAAGAATTAAATACAAGTAACGACACTATTTGGAGAATTTTTAACTGAATATTTGAGAAAACAAAAGGACTTCGGTACGAATATCCAGGAGGACAACAGCTGTTTTTATTGCACGATAATGCATCACTACACAAGTCTTAAATATTTCGTGAATTTTTAAATAAAAAAGAAATTTGTGCATCGGCTGATCTATCACCGTGTGACAATTTTCTATTCTGTAAACTGAAAATTGCAATGAAAGGAGCATTTTAAAAAATTGTTCCATTCCTGCAAGCACCCGTGACACAGGTAGGTACTGTAGAACATTCCGGAAAATGACATAAAAACTTTATGTAGGTATGCATTGCTTAATCGTTGTATACGCTGTATTGAGTCAAACGGAACCTATTTTGAATAAATATAATATAATGTATGCTTTGTTTTATTTATAAAAAGTTCGGGTATTTTTGGGACACACTGTGTATGACTTCCCAAATCTTCTACCTGAATACTTACTACCTGGTCCTCTCAGGAGTTATTGTTGTCTAAACTAAAAACTTCGGTTTTTCTCCAAAAACGTGCTTAACATAACTTTTTTTAAAAAAATCTATAAACTGTGGACTGCTCTGCTGTTTAATTTGACCTATTACACCCTATATGCTATCTGTGGTCGTTACAGAGTTGTTAGCTCATAGCTTATTCTAAAACCTATTCTCAAACCCATTTTCGGTTCAACGTGAATAGGTTATGAGCTATTAATTCCACTGTCCACAGTTTACAGTTTTATAAAAAAAAAGTTAGGTTAATCACTTTTTTGCAAAAACAAAAAAAAAATTGAAGTCAAAAAAACTGTTTTAGTTTAGAGCATAATAAGTCCTAAGCGGAGTATGGGGTTGATTGAGCAGTTTTTAGAAAGGCCATGAAGTTCTGCATACAATGAGCTCTTAACATTGACCGATCAATGAACTGAACTTTTTGAGATACAAGGTGTTTTGTGAAAGGCTAGTACATTTTCGTAATCACCCTGTAACTCCCAAACGATTGATACGCTTCCCTCCCTTCCATACAATTTTTTGTTTACCTAGGTGAGTATTCTCACCTCCTATAGACCGCCTAGGTGGAAACACCCTGTATAAATAATCACCCACCCATTTTCTTGGTTATAAGCAATTATTCGCTATATCTTTTACTGTAACTGTGCTTGAAAACCTGGCGATCTTCTTCTACTGGAGAGGTAAGAGATAGAACTCTAAGCGGGTATGCCTAAACTAAGTTCAAGATCTCACTACTCAAGTCAACTCGAGTCAACCAGAGAGTAAATTTTCTTTATGATTTTTGGATGGAAGTTCATTTATTCGATTTATTTGAATCTAGCTCTAGTTATAACAACAAAAATTTGTATAACTAGCAAACGGATAATTGAGATAATTCTCTTAATATAAAATCAATTATATTCTCTCTCTGTTATAGAACCTTCCCCTGTTTACAGAGCATGAAATTCTAAGAAAATTTCGTGCGGAATTTTAAATCGTGGCCGAAATTTCAATATATTTCCTGGGCAGATTTGGATAGATGAAGCAGGTATAAAATTAGTACAGGAAATGCACTCTTTAGTTGACAGTTTTTTAAAATTACATTTTATGTTGTGTAATAAAACTACATGGATAGAAACCCTTACAAAAACTATTCAATAAAGTCGTAGAAATCAGTAGAATATGTTTTGTCCTATGTAAATTCCTATAAAAATATAACCGGAAAAACTTTCTTATATAAAAACCAAGAAATATTCTGAAAAAGGGAAACAATCCTGATTATCCTTTGGACAGACCTGAGTGAAATTGAAATTAATCTATTTTTATGCAAAAATCATAACATTTTTGCTTAAAAAAAAAAAAAAAACAAAACAAAAAAACAAAATCAACAAAATTTTGAAAAAACAAACTCACCTTTATGATCTCGTGCCTTTTCTGAATCCATTTCATCCTTTTCCTTCTCCTCATCAGATACCATAGCATCATCGTCATCATCCGTTTTATTCTTAGGTTCCCAAGTCATTTTATTCTCCTTTTTCAGTCTTCTCCTAGCATTTGCAAACCAGGTTGACACCTGCGTCAAGGTCATCTTAGTGATAATAGCTAGCATGATTTTTTCACCCTTGGTCGGATAAGGATTCTTCTTGTGCTCATTTAACCACGCCTTAAGGGTCGCCGTCGATTCTCTGGTAGCATTTTTCCGTCTTGCTGCCAAATCATAACCGGCGCCATATCTAAAAGAAGACAAGAAAAATTGTCGACATTAATTCTCTTACAAAGTGACTTACGACGATTAACATGTGGCTAGAATGGTTACTTCGGTAGGCTTATGAACAAATGTATATATATAAATACAAAAAAATATATATACATATATAAGTATGTAGAATACCCCGAATATTAGCCCTCTCTGTGGGAGGCTTGATATATTGGTTGCGTGGACAATGCTTGGCTAATGCTTAGCCCTCACTATCTTGACACCAATTTTTCTTTTACTTTTGATAAATTCGAAATTTCTTACGATTAATTTGTTCACTTCTTTCTTAGTGTTGTTATTTGTGTATGTTTGCATGCACACATTTATATATATATGTAGGTATGTTGTCTCCTTATATGGCTAAGAAGCTGAGCAGACGGGGTCGAAATTATTCTCTAGACTAGGTCATGTCGTGACTTGGGAATTTATAAAGTTGTTTAACTCGATAGAAAACTTTTTCCTCTAGGCAGACAGAGTATGTGACCAAGAAGACACATGGACTCCCTCTCCGGTTACAAAAGATTGCACGATAGTGGCAGATTGACTTTTATTGTACTTTTTTAGGTGTCATCTTCAAGCAATTTGTCTTTTACAAATGTCTGTGATATTTCTTCCGAACTTAAATTACCTGTTACGACAGAATTGTTTGACTACACGCAGCAGCGTCGAATGAGACTTTTATTTATAATAGTTGAAAATATACTTTCTAGTTTTAAAGTAAATCTCAGGGACTTACAAGTTTGGCAAATGGTAGGTATGTAATATGCACACCTGTCCTTGGTTTTATTTTTATTTCTGCAGACATATGTATGATCATTTCAGAGGCTTAAGCTGGAAATTTACACAAATAAAAGGTTAAGACTGGTAGGTATCTTATTAGACAAAGTCAAAATAAAAAGGCTTTTCAGCTTATTAGTGATGACATAATATGACAATATCAAATATCGACTACCTAGCGTATGGTTTTTTCTAGTACTTTCTTGTAAAATTCTTCTTACGCTCAAAAGCCTCAAACCAAGCTCATCACCATACTCTTTAAATTAAATTCACCGGAAACATGCAATTTTGTGAATCCCTTGCGTTTACTTATTGCAGATATGGAACAGTTTGTCATGCGTTTTTTTTCCTTTTAGTTATGAGAAACACCTGTTGTTTTTCCATTGACTTTTGTCCGATCATATTTTAGCTAATTAGGAACTCGCAGGAACCAAACTTTTATTTTCTGTAAAGTGAGCGAAATTCTTTTAAACCTACCTAGTTGAAATCATAAAATATAATTTCACGGATTCACGATTACGGGCGTTCTGCTTATCGGAGACAAAAAAACCAAACGGCATTTTAATCTGTGAAGTATAAACTAGCTTGTGAAGTAGGTTTGTTAAAAAATATTTAAAGTTATAACTTTTGAGTCGAAAGAACTCTTTTACAAACGAAAAATCTTTAAAAAAGAAATTTCTATGCAAAGCATGCGTTTCGTATCAGCAAAACATCGTATACTCATCAGTACGGACTAGTTTGAAGTGACGCGAGTCGCTTTAGTAGAAAATACATTTTATATGTTCGACCGCTGTATTGAGCTGATTACTAGGGACGCTTCCAAATTTTGAAATTCCTAAAATTATACTTTGTACAGCGTGAACAGGTAGTCTATATGTAGTAGAAGTAGGTATGAAAAGTTAAATGTAGAACAATGTTAGTTTTTAAGCCAGTCTTGTTACAAACTCCGTAAAGGAAACAACCGCAAATATCATTAACGAAAAAAAAAAAATTATTTCATCATAAAATCGCTGTTCTCACTGTTGAATTCAAGACGAGTCACAATAAGAGATTTCAGCCGGTGCTTGATATTGGACACCACAAGCAATATTTATTTACTATTTTAAATAACCTTTTCGCTAGCAAGATCTAGGTAAGGAACAAAGTAAGGCAGTCCTACTAGACTTTCCACGAATCACAGGGATCAGGTATACGATTCAGACCTTATCTATAGGAGATAAGTCTAGACGCTTAGAGCAAAGCTTCCTAGCACATTCATAACGGATCCAGAAGTCGATAGGCGCTGCACCCATAGCTTATAAAAACAAGACGTGCTTTCTTTACTCTCTGATCTGGTGAGCTCAGTCTGAAACTTTTAAACCTCAGATCTGCTGACGTACACGGCAGTCATAGACGATATCCACAAAAGGATACGCCTCACGTCATATGCCAAAGGTTGCTTCTTTCAATTACATATAGCAAGTAGTTATAATCAATATCTAAAGAGATAGTCATTATTACCACAGATTCCTGCCTGCCGTATCTGCCAAAGTGAACAGCTAAGCTGACTTCGCACTTAAAATATTTTTTACTTAGTATTTCACCTCGTATATAATTCATACTTAAAAATTATTTTAACTTCATATATGAGGTCTGCTGGTTGACTGTTCACTTTGGCGTATACAGCAGGCAGGAACTAAGCCGTACTGATGCGTATACAGATCATCCTGATACGAAACGCCTTGAATAGAAATTTTATTTTTTTTAAGATTTTTCGTTTGTAAAAGAGTTTTATCTACTTTGTTCCAATTCTCGAGCTGCGAATTTGGCAGCAAGCTCGGTCAATTTCGTATTGACTAAATTCGCTATGAATTTATTTCATAACAAAACTCTCTATAGTCAATTTTTGGCATCGCGTTAAACATTTTTTCGTGAATTTTGGTGTTTTTTTCACGACTTCTTCAACATGAAAAAATAACTGCTTGATGAATCAGAATTATCCTAGTCTACAAGATATCTACCTATACATGAGTACTAAATAAGTCAGTCAAATTTGAAAAGAATTTGTTGAATAGATTTTGATATATCGTGATTACCAGTTTGAAAAATAGAGTTTTGAGAAAAACGCGTTTAAACGTTCAAATACGATTATCACCAATAAAATTCGAACGCTTTGAAGTGCTCAGTCAAGACTACACTAACCGTTTTATTCAAAATAGGAAATATGTTTAGAGAATATAATGGTTTCTCTATTGTGCATTTAGACCCGCGTTTGGATTAAAAGGGCTCAGGTAAGAAACCGAAATGCAAGAGAAGGAATCCAATGCTAGAGAGCGCCCTGCAAACACCTGCCTGTACAATTCTATACCTTTCGAGCGACTCCGAATATGGGAACCAGTACGATTTGACCACTTTTAAGTCGAATTCCTCAAAAACCGTTAGGACGATTGAAATGTTGCCATACAATTATTTTTGTTTCTCGAGCTCACCTATCACCTCCATCAAGGATGAGGCCCTTATCAGAATGAAACTGTATATGCACCCAAAATTCCCATGTTTTTATGAAAGGATATCTAAATGAAGCTAACATATTTCTAATGCCAAATGAAGTTAAGTTAACTGTGCAGTGTTGAACCTTGGATTTATAGTTTTATGATTTATATTTATCGAAAAAGCCAAAAATTTTCAAAAAAAAAACCAGCTTTCTACTTCCAATTCACACTAAAGTCAAAAACCCAGTTCTAGATTTTTTTTGTCAAGTAGCTATACTAAAACCTGCAATTAGACACATTCTATGTTTTAGCTTTATCATCTTTTATGTCAGTTGAAGCATGATAGAAAGTGAAGCAAATCGATTAAATTCAACAATAAAAATGTTTAGTTTCCTTTCAAATACAGTCGGATAGAAAAACACTGTAGGACGACAAAACAATTTATTATTGGCAAGCATAAATTTATACTTATTCTACCATTCTCCGAGGACCATATTTTATCATTCTCTAATATCTCTCTCAATAGACACCACCCGCAGTGATTACATTATCATGATTATAAGAAAGGCGCAATTAATTTTCCAATTAGAGAATGAATTCTCGATTTATTCCTGTCATCTTATTCCCATTTCCAAATTTTCGTTTAAATTCAGGAATAGAACACAAAAATTGTTTCGCCTTAAAATTTGATTGATGACCAATTGATGCAAATGAGTCTCTGATGTCAGGCTATAAAAAACAATCCACCAATATAGTCGCGATTGTCTATTATTATTTGTTTGTTTGCTTGTCTGTCCGTTTGTTTGTTTGTGAAGTTCCATTTTCGAAAAGAGATTATCATGATTAAGTAGAGTTTTATGCAGAGTATCTTGTTCGATCTAATTATTCCGTTTTTTTTTTTAAATGGGACTCACTTCAGTTGGACCAAATTCAGTCAGAAAGGTGAAAATATTACAAGACTTTATGAAATGGACATTTATATGTAAATAATACACATGTTAACATTTCTTCTGACAAAAAAACTATGTTAATTATTAATTTATAATGGAGTGCAAGTCATTGTGTGTGTGCATGCATGAATTTTCAGCTACATATATGTATACAATTTTAGCATTTTCTAATGAAATTTTCTGATTCACTGACGTAAAATTCGTATTTAATTAAAACGCCTCAAGATACAAGCGAATATATTGAAAAGTATATTTGGTACTCTAAAACTAACTATCTGCCAACATTGCTAAGGTAATAAAATTCGTACTTCTCTCTCTATTTATTTTTTTTTTGTATATTTTTTTTAAACTTTCAATTGCATTGTTTCACCCACTAGCCAACAAAAACCTCTATAATTTCCCCATTTCCATTGGGAATCGAAGCTCATAAAACTCGCTGCACCCGGGGTACAGGTAAAACAGTTTAAAATTAACAATTGAAGGAAGTTCAAACAAAAAAGCCCATTTAAACCGAGAATAAAGTGAAAATGCTCTCGGTACCCGAGCGTACGATAATGTTTCTCAATTTTCTGGAAAATTTATGACTTTTTATTTTTTATTTTACTGTGGTCAATGGCGCAGTGTACCTGTATTCCACCAATCACACAGTTTGTAGTTGGTTGGAGCTTAAAATAAGTTCTCAGAAATTATGTTCGACTGCACACACGATTATATTGCATAAGATTTGCTGCATTTCCAGTTTGAGTTTTCATTTTGTTTTCGTAAAATGTGGGAATTTTATATGGAATTGCTTTGTTTGTTTTTATTTGATTTGAGTTTTTGCGGGCTGCATAAAGATTTGTGTGTATGTGTTAACTTATTATGCATATTTTGATATAGGTAAGTAGTTTTGGTGATTTCTGTTGGTTTTTTATGTCAGATTGATTCAAGGTTTTGCAGCCTAATAATGAGTCATTTCCAAAATCATGTGTTCGAATTTCACTTCAACTTGACTTCGATCTTACTTTAATTCCCAGTACTCTCCTTCTCTCTGGGGGATGGAGGACACGAAAACATATAAAAAAAATGCAAAAATTTAAATTGATGACTACAAATATATCAGTATCAATAACAAAAGCTTTTTCTATTAAACGACAGATGGCGCTATTATAATTAAGAGCTCTAGCAGTCTAAATGAACCCTATGAAGTCTAACTTTTTTTATTGGACAGAAGTAACGGCAGTGGCTGCGGTTCAATGTAACTAAGTTGGATAATGTCAAGACTATTAAGATTGTTAAGGCACAGTTAAGTTTCACAAAAGAATTTGTCTGGACCTGCTAAAGAAGTAGAAACAGAGGCTGGATGGTATTGACACTGTCATCAGTATCGTGTTAGGATATTTGCTATATATATTTGTCTTTTTTCCGAGGCCGATCGGGCCACTAAAAATAGACCCAAAAAGTTTCCTTACCTCTCTTAAATATTTGCATAGGCTTGTCATAGAAATATGAGCGCTTGCTTTCTAGAAATATTCAAGAAGCCGTAAGTTTTGTTCAAGACTATTGTGCTGTACATAAGTTATCAGTCATAACCCCAGCAAAACCATTATTATACCCTTTACTAGAAGAAAGATAATGAGGAATATAACTAGCCCTACTCCCTCTTGTAATGAGATTCCAAAAATCAAAGGGGCTAAATATCCTGGGATAACTCTCGATAATAAGCTCAAATGGAATAAACATATTGACAAAACAGTCCAGAAAAGTAACTAATGGTGTCGAACTGTAGAAAACTAGCTGGCCTACAATGGGTACTCAAGCAAAACATAATGATTTGGCAATACAAATTAGTAGTCAGACTCATGATCACCTATTCTGCATCGGCATGGTAGAACAAACGTACACAAAAGACAACCATTAGGATGATAAACAAGCTCCAAAGAATGTCCTGTCTAAGTGCCATGGAACAACATCTTCCAGCACTCTAGAAGCACTATTGAACCTACCGGCACTCAGCAGCGTTGTTGAAAATGAGGCTGGACTAATGGGAAACAGAGCTCGGACAGATGGGTGTAGTGAATTGGACTCCAAAAGTCTATGCACTTACGCACTATAATGTGACGAATAGAAGCAAATCCAATACTGCACATATCAGACAGGATGGTCATTAAACACAACCTACGTCTGCCTCTCAAAGTAAAGACACCAAATAGGGAGGAAAGAGATACAAATATAGGAAAGAAATGTAGTCAAGCATTAACAAACCTTGGCAGAATGAACCGCTTACGACTTCGATGGGTAACAGAAAAGGGCCGGAAACATTTTCGGTATTTCTTACAACACCGTAAAGCTTCCATTCAAAACTGAATCCAAAACCAAATCGACTAGAGATGGACTTCAAAGGGAGTCTTCAGACAGCCCAAAAGATTCATTACAGAGCCTTTACCAAAGAAGAGCCTGGATCTTTCAAGGCTATCTAGCAGGGACCGAACCAGTTATGACTTTTTACGAAAAAAGCCAACTTTACCTGTTATTCCTGACCGATAATAATTTGAAGCTAAGAAAACCAAGCTGGAAAGGCTTTTTATTTTATCTGGCAAAAACATAAAGCCAGCTTGGCTATTTATATTATCTGTCAAAAATATAAAGCCAGCTTGGCTTTCTATTTTTCTGGCAATAATAAAAAGCCAGCTGGGCTTTCTATTTTTTCTGCCACAAATAAAAAGCCAGCTTGGCTTTTTATTTTTTCAAGCTGGAAGTAACAGGTTTTGAAGCTGGTTGTTGTTTTGAGGAAGAATAAAAAGCCAAGCTGGTTTCTTACTTTTTCTATCCGAGTATTAAAAAAAATTTCATAACTGGTCCGGACCCTGCTTGGCTTTTTATACTTCCGGCTTCGAAACCTGTTACTTCCAGCTTGTGCCAGAAAAAATAGAAAGCCGAGTTGGCTTTTTGTTTTTACCAGAAAAAATAAAAAGCCCAGCTGGCTTTTTATTATTGCCAGAAAAAATAGAAAGCCCAGATGGCTTTTTATTATTGGCAGAAAAAATAGAAAGCCAAGCTGGCTTTATATTTTTGCCAGATAAAATAAAAAGCCCTTCCAGCTTGGTTTTTTTAGCTTTTTTTAATAAAAAGTTAAGTTTTCGAAAGCTTTGCAGGAATCGAAACGGGTTTCACGAGACATCTTTTGCTATATTCCAAAAAATTCCACGATCATGATTTATCCCAGCTTTGTTTGTTTAAAGTTTTCAAAATACCAGTTATTATCGGTCCCTGCTATCTAGGCATTAGTTCAGAATCATTACAGGAGTCCTAACCGGACACTGCAAACTAAACAAATGCATGCATCGGATAAGTATCACCCACTGATGTACATATGTAGGCTATCTCTAGAAGAGAATGAAATTTCGAAGCCCGTCTTATGCGACTGGGAAGCCATTGCATAATATGGATTCCACGCTTTGACTCTCATACTTCTTAAAGCCTGACGACTTTAAAGAAACTTCTTATAAAAAAAATAATGCTCTTCCTAGGAAGAGTGGGATTCTTGGGTGAAATCAGTGCAAAGGCCACACGCCACTTGTAAACGACCAAGGTTTTTTATTCAAGAAACGCTCCCAAGCTCTGAAGGGGGCATTTGCCAGAGCAACGACTCATTCATACTCTGGTCAAGATATAATTGATGAAACAGTGATTGGTAGATAAGCTGGATTTTTTGGGAAGGAATGCTAACCGTGGAATTCGATAGTCAATACTCAAACATTCTCCGCGCAGGATAGCGTCCTCTATATTCTACTTTTTTACATGCAGGTTAAATCCCTTATCACGTCTTTAAGAAAAGAGGAATTTGCATACTAAGGATATATATGCAACTGGAACTAAAAAGTAAAAAGAAGTAAAAAGCCAAAGCCAAATTTACGAAGCAGAGAAGGATGGTAAAATGTTAATGTGAATATGTACACGCCGGCAGTAGCGCACCCCGGGCTTGGCTTTGGGGGGACCATATGTGTCCAAAGTCCAAAAAAGGTCGGAAAAATATAACTCTAAAGTCGCGTCCTGAGCCCATCTGAGCACTTGAGAACTCTTTTTTTGAAGATATTGAATAGCAGGTTTTATTTGGTAAAATGTCGACATGGACGCGAAAGATTAGTACACACAAGTACATCCAAATACATTTGAAATTATTCTCTTTCTATTCTCTATACATATTCCCATTGTGTTAGTAGTAGGCAACTAGATACTTGAATTACGGCACCAATGCGGTGCCGTAGGAATCTGCGGCAAAAAGCGGACGCAATATGGACGTCATTGCACGCAATATAGACGTGCGGTGCCGCAACGTCGCCGGAGATACATAGGTCATTCCATATCAAATGGGCGACATTATTACAAACATCAATTTTTTTGAAATTTTACATACTTGGATGGTTTTCGAAAACAAAAATACTTATTAAAAATTTTCCCTATACATTGCATTGCGTATTTTGCATATTAAAATTTCGAAAAAATGATGTCCTGTGGCGACATGTTATAACTTCGCATCGAAAGCGATCATCGAAGCGAAGATTTCGATCTGGCAGTATGTTATAAGATTTTCGTTCGACAGGCGAGTTTTCTTGTTTCGAAACTATTTCCGAATTTTTTCCCCTAGCAAAAATGACATTTATAGATTCTTTTTCTAATTGTTGATAAATTTTAATAATAATAAAATTGGAATTTATGAATTTTTCAAGCCGCAGTGGCTTTAGTTGTGGAGGATAATGAAAATGACGAAGAAATAATTAATACCCGGGACAAAAGAAAACATTTAAGGCAGCGGTATTATGTTATGGATATGCCTAAACAAATGTTCTGCCTTATTGAGTTTTGAATTCTAGAAATATTCTTACAAGTTTTATAACTTCAGGTTTAAAGAATCTATATAGTTAATATTTAAATTCATTTGTATTGAATAAATTAAAAAAAAAATGGAACATATAAATCTAATTTCTTAAATTTACATACATTTTTTAATCTTCGCTTGTACTATCACTCTCAGCAAAACTCAGTGATATTCTATCGAAACTATCGCCTGTCGAAAGTGTTACAACATACCGACTATCGATAAATTGTCGAACGTCGAATCTTTCGAAGTTATATCATCTTGCGCCGGTTTGTCTATAAAAATTCATACAAACTTTGCTATTCAAGAAAGAATAAAAAAATATGGCTCGTTTGAAAGTTAGAATTTCAAGCTATCTAAGAAAGATGACATCTCAAAAATATATGCGAAGAGAGATATCAAGGATAGGCACATATTCGTAATCCTTGAATATCTTGGAAGACGTACTTTTAATTTTATTAATTTTTTTTTATTTTCTACCTTATATTATCCAATAAAACTTCAAAATTTCAATTCTTAGTTTCTTGAAAATTTCATGAGTAAGTAATTATCTGTGAAAGCGTTGCCAGTTAAAAAAAAAAACTTACCCTCTCCATGATGCGCATCTGCACGCCGGTAAATTATTTCGTTTAGCACGCGATGACCAGATAATGAAAAAAATTTGATGAACAACAACAACAGCAAAATTTCGAAACAGGCCTGCCACAATGCATCAAGCTATGACTGTCAAGATTTTCGCATATCCAGTTCTACGAGTTCTGAGATCAACAAAAATACCTGTCTACGTTCATAAGCTGCATTATCAGCAGCACGCCTGCAATGCTAGCTACGCACATACATAGCTATATACTAACAAGGATATCTTTATAAAAGTAGGTAGTTACATAGATAAATAAAACCAAGACTAAAACAAATATTATCCTTCGCTTAATACCAAAAGACCCTTGCAACCTGTTGTTCTGTTCCTTTCTTGTCCGCTATTGCAATCAACAAGTTGTCGACAACGAATAAATCTCGAAAATTTAGCCCCAAGCTCATAATGATAAAGGAATAAAATCAAAAAGGACGAGAAAAAAAAGAATTGCTTACCCCACCACTTACTCCCAACAGAATAATATTTCCAAAAAGCAGCATTATGTTCTCCTGCCTTTTCTTCTGGATCCCTTTTAATGTCGTCCACTTCACAAAATATCCTTGAAATGTGTAGTCGGATAGCCGCTTTTCTCTTCGCCTCATCTTTATAAGTACAAAGCAACAAGAGCAGCAAGCAGCAGCAGCTAGTTACAACAACTACAACAGGAGCGACGGTAATAAACGAATTGGGAAACAGTCCTTTTTCTTATTTTTTTCTTGTATTTTTTTATTAGAACACTTTTAGTCTATATCCCATAGCAGAATTCTCCCTCCTCCTCCTAATCCTGACCCCAAATGGCTGTGGTGGAAAAGGCAACAGGACCGACCAAACTGAGCGAAGTATTGCTCCATTTTTCTGCACTTTTCCTTCTTTTATTTCAGGCAGCGCGTTATCCCCCCATTGATTGAATAAGAACGATTTCGGGAAGTGGATGATATCGTCAGGATAAGGAATGGTCTGCGTACATTGGAGGGAGCATCAGCTCCACGTCATCAGAACTTTATACCATAAGCAGGCTGAGCTGCGCTGTGGGTGGGTTGATCGGGTGGTCTTCAGTGAATGGAGAAAAAAAAAATTCGCAAACAGCGTAAGGGCGGTCGGTCGGTCGGTCGACAGAGAAACTGCCAAAGCAATAAAACTGCTGCCGCAGAAAACGATTGAGTTAGCAGAAAATGAGAGAAAAATCGAGGGAAATGCGAACGAATTGTATCCTTTAAGGATATTACGTTCGTGAAGTAAACCTTCGTTCTACATACTTATAGCAGCTGGAAAAAGAACACCGCCGAGAAAAATGTACGCTTGGGTGTTAGCTAGCACTACTCTAACTCTATATAGCTTTATCCCCTAAAGCAGGGATCAGGATCCTGAAAACGGGTGTTGGACGAATATTTTTGTTGATTTTACTCGCGTTCTACTACTCGAGGGATGGTGGAAAGATGAATGAATCCTTGGTTATGTGGTCGATTTAAGTAGAACGGTGTTGTGGTGTAGAGAGTGTGGTAATGAAAAATTGCTTCTACGTTGAACGAAATTCAAGTTATCGTCTGAACACGGGCCGGGGAGGGGGGGGGGGCTGGAAGAGCAGAAAGCTGGGCCAGGACGTTGAAACACTCTTAAACTTTTGTATGGGTACCACTCTAAGTAGATGAATTTCACATTTCCGAATTCTCCTCTCATTTTTTTTCTTTTCGCCCCTATGAATATCCTTGTAATGGAATGTAGTCTAGTCGTCCTCTTGAACTGAGCTCACTGTGCTTCTGATGTGCTATATATGAGCAAGAGGAAATTGATGAAGATGTAGTAAATCGATTGGCTTACAATTTTACAGATATAGGCCTTTGTGGAGGGTTAGAGTGTTTAGTTTGTCGGTATATAAGTACTCGCACGGATGTATCTGAAATTTGTAAGTGAATTCGGGCTTTAGCTTATAAGGTTTTTGCTTACGAATTGATTGCCAGGAAATACAGGATATTTGGGAACCAATCCTTATGTTTAGATTGGAAGAAATGAAGATTGAATTGCATGCTTAACATATACATATATATGTATGTATGTATACTGTTTATATGGTGATGACCTTTGGGCTAAAGTTATCCTAATTAAAATTTAAGAATAATTTGATATGTTTGAGGCAACATTTTATTTATAGACTTTCATGAACTGTTTCTATTATTCTAGCGTGTTTCAATTATTTTCTACTAGGTTTGCTGAATTATTAATGCAACCCAATTAGATTATATCCATACCCTCCCTCTTTTTCCCCCTATACACTAACAATACCGATGAGGACAAGTTAAGTAAAATGTCAATTATCTCGGGTAATCAAAAATTTAAGTTCTTTTTCATTTTTCTGTTTTTGAATCTTAAGCACAATACAACGATTTCGACAAACCAGCTTTTACATCATTCTCTCTGTAGTGCCAATAATTTGAGATTAAGGAGGAATTCACACGATTAGAAGTTTGGAAATTAAAAAAAATTAAATATTGATTTTGAATTGTTTAATTTTATTTCGATTCATTGTTTTAATTTTTAATTTATTTTACTAATTATAGAAAAAAACTCCCAGATAGCTGCGTTTCAAGGGGCGTCTAGGAGACGATTGACGAAGATTCTTTTTTTACTATGTTACTATTTACTTACTTATGTTACTATTTAAAATTAACTTAATTGTTTTCTACCACAGGCTCTCTATTGTTTCCTGTATAAACTAGGACTTGAGATTAAGAAAGAATTGCAATTTCGGTTTTAATTCATTTAGAATAAAACCCGACCAGCTTCCAGATGATGTCTAGTCACGACTAGTCAACTTCCCGTCCATCGTTCGGTGGTCTACGTAGGCAAAGGCGGGGGCAATCCATTTTTTGTCATTGGGGCCCACAAAGGTTAGTTACGCCACTGATACTACTGCTACAATAGAATGAGAAAAGCATTAAAATGTACAAAGTGATTTTCCTTAGGCTGTAAATGCTAAGGAAGCGCTTATTATCTCAGCATTTCTACTTTACAACTCTGTTATACCACCACCCTCTAGAAGTTTGAGGTAAAAAGTGCAATTTTTATTTATCATACATACTCTGAGTAAACTAGAACGATACCACCAAAGTTGAACTACTGTCGAAATTCATTACCTCACTTCGTTTCTCTTGAAATATCTTGAAAGGATTACCGAAAGTTGCTGGTAGCATACATGCTGAATGAAGCATTTCAAACGCCATCTTCTAGTCACAGTCACCAAATAGGGATTAAAACGTATTGTGTATACCTCCAGAGATATTCCTGGATATTGAAAGGGGTTCTTCGCCTCAATTTCTTGTTGTAATCAGATCATCTGAAGTACACAATTATGCTATATATAGAGTACAGACTAATATGAAGAAGAAGAGACTGCGTGCTTCACGCGTATTAATTTAAAATGAGAGTCGCCAATAATCCGGCATGTCTATCCTTCCTGAAAGAAGTATATGTTTTAGGGCCATCCATTTGTCCAATTGTCTCTAATGGAAAAATGGAAATATTTTTTATTGCTATAAATATAACTAAAAATCATCTCTCACGAGGACCAACTGCGCTTTAAGAAAAGAGTAGAAAGCTTACAGTGAGTAAACGAAGTAGAAAAATACATTAGTCGGTATTGGCATACTTAGGATATTGCTTCCGCTATACATTAAAAAACATATTAAAAATATTACCATTTCCCAAAAGGATCAATCTAGATAACATTAGGGAACGAATAACCTAAATTTCTGTTTGAAAATCTTAACAGAAAGCGCATTTTAGTCAAAAATGGAAATGCTTTTCCCAAAAGTACGCTCAATAGTTATATTCAAAAAGGCCCTCTGGGGAATCTACTCTTATGCTAAACGTATAGACGATACAGCCTTAAACGACTATCAAAAATGCAGGAAGTATGGAAGAACTACAGATTTTTTTTTCAAATCATGGCAATAGATAGTGAATTTTCAATTCCATGACTGAATTAAATTAATTTATAGTATCAAAAAAAAAAAGACGCAGAGAAAATCAGGATCAGCATGATCATAATTATACGACGAAATAAGCCCAGCTCATTACATCTCTCAAGGGGCATAGCGTGAAAATTGCACCTCTGGATTGAACCCTATTTTCACTTACTATACTTTTGGATTAGTACACATCTCCCAGTCAAAATTATTAAAACGGCTCCGCTCCAATTAGTCCTGGATCTCATTGCAGGACGTCCTACTTGCTAATTCCAATCTTAGGCTTATCAGCGGGGCAGCGTAAAAATTAAACAAAACTTTTTAAATTTCCTTCCAAACTAAACGCTACCATAAATAAATTTTTGCAAAGAAAACCTCAGCTGCTTCACTTCACATTTCTACTCACAATAGGAATCAAGAAATCGCAAGTAATAAAGAGATTGCTCTCGTGTCAACAGTCAGTATAGGCACAGAATTAAAAAGACATTTGTAAAGCGCTAAGACAATTTCAAAAGAGGGCACTTGAGCTCACTTGAGTTTACTAGGAGAGGTAGAGAAGGTTTTCAAATTGCGTGACTACCAGTTTTTCCCACTTTCTTGGCGGCAGCAGCGAATATTCATTCCTAAAAAAATAAAAATAAAAAAAGTTTCCCTCTGCTGCCAAACGAAGTTGATACGCTTCGTCACATTCTGATGTTTAATTGTAAAAACACAATTGGAAAATGAAGGTAGAAAATGTGAAAATAATGTCGGAAAGTTTATTTTGTTCAGCAGCAGCAGTAGCAGGTGAGATAGGCAAGACCTGTGCAGGTACATAATAATCGGTAGCCCCCAATAAAGTGATTAAACAACGCGTTAACAACTTTATAATTTTATGCGACGATGTTAACATCATTCGCTTAATCTCTCCACTCTCCTCAATTATTGGATTGTAACGGAGCTTACAAATTAAGTTGCCACAGTCTCCTGCGGTATACGAGACCAATTATCTTAATTATGTTATGCCCATTGTTGGGAAATATTGTGAAATTAACCTGATTAGCATTATAAAAAGTAATAAATTCTGGTAAGCTATTTTCTGTTCTGTTTACCTTTTTGTTTTTTTTTTAGGGATGATAAAGTTCTGTTCTATTATGATTATATCAGGTGAGTGTTACAGGTGTTGATATTGTTGAAAGATTCATATGAAGTAATCAAAATTGAAAGATCTTGTTGCTTTAAGAAATAAAATAATCGAAGCATTGCTATGATCTGGTACGCTGATCAGGCGAAAATGTCGTTTTATATACAAAACCCATTTGGAAAAGGGAATATATGATAATATTGTCGCCCATCATTTCGGTTACGGATACGTATTCGGAAATGGCATACAAATAGGAACTACATAAATGTCTAACAAAGGCTGTGAATGGGGTTCTTAAAACATAGTGCACATGCAATTCCCTTAAGCAAGACAACAAAAATCTACAATGTCATCCATATCCAGAGCATCCAAAAATCTATGTTCGAGCCAAACCGTAACTTGAAATTAGATACATCGTTTGTTCTTAGAGGACTATTTGTTTTTTTTTAAAGTGGTATAGAACGGTGAAGAACGGTAACCTACGCTGGCGCAAAACGCGATCTGACTGGTCATAGACTAGGTTACGGATTTCGGATTGCTGTACATCAATCTATTATATCAGTAGGGACTCAATCCGTGGATAATTCTATGGATATACACTCGGTTATCTGACCCATGCTAACCTTCAGCTGTGGATTTCGCCAATCACCGTAAAATATGGGAAAAGGTTCAAAGACTGCTCGTTGTTAGTGTAAATGGCGTACTCAAATCACCTAGCACTCGGACATTCGTGGACATCCTCCCAGCAGAAATTTACATCAACAAGAAGCCGATAATTATAGCGCTGAGACTGCATCTCAATTAGAGTTGGATTCACTCTGGAACAAGAGTTCAACACAAATACACCTTTACCTTTGCATTTGTGCAGTGAATCCCATCTGACATGGTGCAGCGATCACCTCATCGAGATAAAGGCAACTTCAAAGAAAAAATTCCATATAGGGTAGCATGGGAATCACACTATGAGCTTCAGTCATTGACAAAATCTATTATCTACACAGATGGTTACAAATCGTAAGAAAACACCGGAGCAGGTGTTTTTCAGGGAGGACCGTCAGGTGGAAATGGCCATTTACCTTTAAAACCACGACACCTTTTCCAGATGGAAGTCAAGGCCATCTTTGAAGCAGGAAGGTATCTCCTCAACCCAGGCACACTCGGATACTCAGGCGGCTGTCAAAGCCTTGTCAAAGGCTGTTATAAAGGGCTGGTATGGGAGTGTTAAATCAGCCTAACTTCTTTCACTTGATATAAAGGTGTACTCAGCCTATCGGTATCAGGTCACAGTGATATTAGTAGAAAAGAAAATTTGATGCAGTCTCGGTGTCATAATCTTGATCGAACCAAAACACATTGACTCTAACATTTTGGCTTGGGCCTACTGTCAAAACAGACAACTTTCATTAGACAACGCTTCGGGTAGAACTTCAAAGGGCGTGTGGGGTATACTTAACCCAAACTCAACGAAAGACCTATTGGGACTTAACAAGACAACACTGAGAGCGCAAGTGCTAATTCTGACTCAGGAGTCATCTACGAATGATGGAAATTGTTGACAGTCCTATATGCAGAAAATGTGGAGAGGAATCTGAATCAGTGACTCCTTTCTTTATTCGGCTCTCTCCGGAAAGCGTTGCAGAGATTCCTTGGCTCACACCTCCTACAAGAACTGCATGAAGTGAGTAGAGAGTCTTGCGGCCAATATTAAACTTTGTAAGGGCGTTCGACTGAGGCTTATGAACAATTGCTCATAAGTGTCGACGGTGATTAATGGATCTTGTTGTAGCCTACATACTACCCTTGGGGTGTCAGCCTAATTTTTATCCAACCAAATTTGGGAATATTATATTTTGCAAAGTTCATGCTTATGTAGGTTATATGCCTGTTTGCATGACTCATTCTCGGACTTGGACATTTTCATTATATCTTCTCCATTTTCCTTAGTATACCCTAGATGAAATATGTATATAGGGTATACTTAGTCTGTCCGCCAGTCTGTCCTCACGATAACTGAAGAGCTCGTTCACTTAGAGTGCTGAAACTTTGTACACGGGCTTTCTAAAAAAAATTAAATTTAAGTTCGAAAATGGGACCAATCGGGAAACTCCTACATACCGTTGCCATACAAAAATGTCGTTTTTCACTATATATTTGGATACTGCCTAGTAGTGCGTCGACGTAGATAGCTGAAATTTTGTATACGGCGTTTTCATAAAAACAGTAAATAAAATCGTAAAAATAAATCGGGCAACCCTTTCTTGGTGTTGCCACACGTACATAAATTTGGCATTTCACTTTATTTAATTTGTGTTTTCATCTAGGGTTTAATTTTATTGGTCTTTTACCAATTATAAATGTTTCTCTTACTTTTTTTCATTTTGTTTTACTGATATCCCTGCCCAGTGCATACTTTACTCAATCGTATGGATAAAATGGCCTAAATAAATCATATCACATATCAATAAAAATTTAACCTCGAAAATAGACAGCATGAACATTTTCCTGTAATTTCTATATACAAAAAGTATTGCTTCTTCCCCTTTTTTCCCATTTAATTCACAATTCTCATCAGTTCTCTCACACATTTATGCCGAGTCCTTTAAAAATTCAACTCATTACGAAAGAACCAAAAAAGCATCTGTGCATCTAAGTATATAAAATGGTTTAAATCTGTATATAGAAATCGATTGATTCGACTGGAATGGAAATCGGCCACATTAATATATGTTTGTACATAATATACCATCGAGAAATATACTTCTCTCTCTATATTATGTATATCAGCAGATCCACAGCAATAGATACCAATTCCGCATGATGTTCGCATATCGAGGCTAAAAACCCTCGACATCAATCTACCTGATGGAAATGAAAATAGATGTTCATCTGTAACAATCTGGGGTTTTACGGATTGAGAGATGTCAATTAAATTGATTCAGAACGTGTGATTTATCTCTTTCACGCCGACATAAATCGGAACGTTGATTTACGGAAATTTTTTCACATACTTTTTGAATGCAAACACTCGCGCACACCTCTACATATATTGTAGCGGTAGACTCACAGAGCCAGACGTCTATGAAGAAATATGCATGAATACATACATTCCAACATATGTATATATATATGCATACGATTGCAAAAACAACAAATCGAAGGATGAATTACGTCGTCAAACCCTCAGTTTCTGGATGCATGTGGTCGTGCATATTTTCCCCATTTAGCTTTTACCCTGACTGCCGTTGGAGCCATCCGTTCTATTATACTCAATCACACGTCAAGCATATTTTTCAATCGACATGCGAGACTGCGTGACGTTTACGTATCAATCAGCGTTACCCGTCATTTTGACAAATTTAAATAGCGCCATCTATACTTTAGATCAAATGACAGAAACTGCGAAATAGAAATGATATAGGTGGTATACTACCTATACTAACCTGGAATATACTCCCGATATCCTCAACCCCCCCCCCCCCCCCGCAATACTGTTAAGTACCTTACCTTTTTTTTTGTTTTCTTATGAAAAAGGAAGAAATTTCCGACACCTTTACGAATGTTTGGCAAATAAAAAGGCGAACGGAATGTCTTCTTTTATGTTTATTGCCTCTCCCGATGTGTGTATGGTTTATTCCAATCACACAGTGCACTTCCTTCCCCCGATCCTTTTGTATAATAGTGTCGTTGTCAACGGTGTCGTATTATTTTGATTACGGGCGTTATCGACTATTGAACAGATTTTAGTGTCCCGTCAAGCATAAGTTATTTTTGTGGAGTAATTTGGGTTGCATTTACTGATTTATGCGTATTACTTAATGTCAGATTGGAGTATGCGTTTGACGTGTTCTGAAGTTAATGTCAACTTAAGATTGTGAGAATATGTTAAGTAGGTAATACGTGACGATGGTAACTAGCCTAGAAAGACACATTCTATTGATCTTGTTTTAACTATCGTGATTTTGATGTTATATGAAATATGTGATCCGCCCGTACAATGATTCTGAAATGTTTTCTGCTTTTAATGAATTTAACTGACTTTACTATTCTTATTTATCCATATCGATCAAATCATCAATCTTCCTTAATCCTGCCAGATATATAAAGGAAACAAAATTTCTCCACTGAACTTGATTTTATGTGGCAGATTCCTGATTAATGCGTGCTAATACAAATTTTGATTTGATTCTGAATTTGTCTGTGAACTTTATTGTAGCCTGAGGAGGATACTTCGTTGGTTGGGAGGAGAGTGGCAAAATGCACGGTGTGGACGGTAGGGGTTTTTTTTTGATTTTCGGTTCCTTTTATCCTAATACCATGTAACTTTCTTGTTATACACCCTATGGAGGTGATAGTAAACCCTCTACGGTTTCCAACAAATGTCCAACCACCTCTCTACCCCCTTTCCGTCGGCAGTTATAGGCCGTCAAAGTCAAAAAATTGGAAAATTTTGCAATTTCTTTTTTTTTCAATTTTAACGATTTTCCCGCCAAAATGCATGATAACTGTACAGTTTTATGAAAAGATTTAAAGACCCCGGAATGTTACCTATAATTTGACTATGCACATGTACCTACTTAAATGCGACCGTTATTGAGATGTTCCCGTTTTTATGGTGCATAATTTCATTAATTTTGCTAATTTGCGTGGAATTGCATAAAATTAGGCGCAATTTCTATTATTATTGTCACCTTCATAAGGTGAATAACAAGAAAGTTACATGGTATTAGGATAAAAGGAACCCAAAATCAAAAAACCCCCCCTACTGTCCACACCGTGCATTTTCCGGCTCTCCTCCCATACAATTTATTTCTCGAAATTGAGTGAGGAATCCGTGGTATAAAGGAAATGCGGTACGTATGGGACACCCTGTATACAAAGGTGTTCATTCGGTGTATTGTATTAATAATTGGTAATTAATTACGTCTGATATTCAATTCCCAAAATAAATATCCGCATCATGTTTGCAGGTTCGCCATTGGTTAGAGAATCCTTCGGGTGGAACTGCAGCCCAAACCTAACGAATAAGCATTTGGGACTCAACAAGTCAACCCTGAGAACCCAGGTGTCAATTCTTACTGCGCACTCTTTTCTCAGGGGTCACCTATACAAAACAGGATGAGACTTATTGATGATCCTTTATGCAGAGGTTGTGGAGAGAGATCCGAAACGGTGACTGATTTTCTTTGTCACTATCCAACTCTTTGAGGAAAACGTTACAGATTCCTTGGCTCACATCTTTTTCACGAACTGCATGACTTCGGCAAGGTGGGTTGGAGCCCAATACTGAACTTTTTATGAGCGTTCAGTCGGGACCTGTGAGCTATTGCTAATAAGTCTGGAGAGTGAACAATGGGTCTAGTTGTGGCCTACGGTCCAGGGACCCCTTGGGGTCTCAACGTCCTTTCAATTCCATCCAATATTTGTAGGCTCAATATTTCTGATAATTGAAGATGGAAGTTTACATATACTGAGTAAATTTTTATAATAAAACTTTTATGGTAATTTTTTGAATTCTGCTCCTATACGTCCAAAAGATTCATTTAAAATCCAGCGAGATTGATTACCTTTACAATTTGTCCTCAATAGGGTAATTATTTAAAGAACTGTTTCAAACCTCTATTAAGGCTGAATGGCCGAAAATAAAGCTCTGAACTCCGAGCTTCCAAAATTTTAATTATTCATATCACCATTCCGTATCATCATACAAAATTTAACTATATGTACTTTTTATTTATTTTTTCAAATGAGAAACGAGGAAAAAACGTTGAAAAAATCACGTTTCATGTATGGGGGCCCCTTTTAATTTTATTTTATTTTCATTATTTATTGTTATAGCAGCTATAGTTATTAAGCCTAGTATGGAGTTCGGGCAAAGTAAATATTAACGCGGTGTCCAAATATTTCACATTAAAATCGCTGGTAAAATTTTGACGTATATTAATTTCACAAAACAAACTGAGAGATAAAAATTTTATCGCTGAAAAACTTCAAATTGTTTATAAAGTTTAGATAACCGTTTTTACAATTTACAATTAAAAATGGACTTAATTAATCTGAGAATTGTTAAGAGAAGTTAAATCCTTAAATAAATTCAAAACAACAAACTGAAAATTGTCATAGAAACAGGAAATGTCATAATTTTACCAGCATTTTAATACTACGCGCATTAAAATGTTCAGTAAAATAAGTGGCGACATACATAGCGCCATCTATCTTAAAATAGAGAAATATTCACTTTTTACCAGTGAACTCCGTACTGCACTAGTAAAATCATCAGCAAAATTTTTGCTTGCAATTTTACCAGTGTTAAAATTTGTATGAAAATGTCACTTTTTAATCGAACTCAATACTAGTGAGTAACTCTGTAAAAATGTAAACTGTCTATTTATTACGGTTCATGAGATACAGCCCGGTGATAGACAGACGGATGGACATCAGAGGTTTAGTAATAGGGTTCCCATTTTTACCCTTTGGGTACGGAACCCTAAAAATTATATAAAGTAAATTATCAATATAGAAATACAAATTGATTTTTATAAAATATACTACTTACGGAATTTATTCTATTTTTGGGCTACTGAATAAAATTACCTCAATCTTCATTCTCCAGTTAAAATAAATGTGGAGCAGTAAATTTTATTCAAGTGACATTGGTCTCAATTTTAATGTTATGAAAGTAATTATAACATGAAAAAAAATTAACAACTTTGGAAACCTAGCTACAGGTAGCATTTACAAATATGTTTGGAAAATCCATCTACCAACAATAATAAATATCGGTGTTTACATGAAGAAGTTTTTACGACCGGGAAGAAAATAAGACGGGTTTTTGACGTTTTTGATTTAAAAAAAAGAAAAAAAAACAACAACAACACAACACCTTTTTCCAAAATCTAAGCACGGAGACAGCATTTGAACTAAAGAGTTTCTAATAGTTTACTAAAGGTCTCAAATCAATATAATATAAAATGTAAAAAACTGCTTGCAAGCATGTTTAACCAGCCTTAAACGCAAATAAAAACAAACAACAAAAATTTTTAAATCTCAACACACATTATAAAGGTGCTTTTTTTCTTTCTTATTTCTCCCTCATCAATCTCTAGTGTTGTTGAATGAAAGTGAAAAGATTTTCATCATTCAAATAAAATCGCAAGTCCCCCAACGCACAACGAAAACACGCATACAAATCCCAACTAAGTTCCTTGAAAAGCGAAGCTTCTAAAGTTTAATAATTTTGTTCAACGACATTCTGATTGTGCTACGTGAGATTATTCTCCCATAAAAAGTTCGTGGAAAATGAATTCTTGTTCCAACTCCGAACCCCGCAGAAACAAACCACTTTTGGACTTTTTGGCTTTCATAAAATACCCTCATCGTCCTCGTCGCCGCCACCGTGTTCGCCGTTATTATCGTCTCTCTAAAAGTTTTCACTGACTTTCATCGTAATCGTGTGCTGCGCATTGTTGTGTCGTCTTCCAAAACAATTCAAAATTATTTTAGGGTAGTGTGTAGCATCACAGGAAAGATGGACGTATTATATACAACCAACGAAATGAGAATTTAATTTCAAATGAGCATAAAAGTTTCCGTTTAAGATTAATTTTGATAAATAGCATCACCATCGCCATCTCTCTTTAAGATTTAATACAAAAAAAAAACGAAGCAAGGACATTTTGTGAGAATTGACTGGCTGGCTAAAAGTATGCCTTCCTTTATAAAGTCTGCAATGGCGTGGTCACATTTTAAGTCAAATTTAACAAGATATCGATTATTTGTACATCGACCTAAAGATACAATGCTTCAGGAATTCACTTACAGTCGCCATTTTGAGGTTAATACTTAACTAAAAACGTGTATGCCTTCCAGCAATGTAGGTAACACCGTGATACCATAGATATTACCACCTACATATACGAACAAATAAACATATGCATAGTACTAGGATATACTTAGTATGTTAGGATAGATAGATTTTATGTAAAATATACTTTAGCTGTGTATAAATTTATAGGCCTCTCTAGTACCAAAGAGATGAGATAAAGTATCACGTCTATGCTCTGCCTGCATGTGCTCGTACAGATGTTTGTATATAAGAGCAAAGCCGGATATAACGAGCGCTAGCTTTATACGATATTGAACTACAGTTGTAGACATGAAAATTGGGATTCCAGGAGCCCTCCACAAAAAAGATAGACAACGATAGCGCATGACTATGGTGGGTAAGGAGGTTCACGCTCCTCCGGCCATAACATGTATATACATAAATACTAACAGACAAAACTCTATTAGCATAGCATGGTAGTTTTAAACATCCACTTAGATGTCCTTAACATAATTTGTATCTTGCTCTCCAGATCCTTGCCATAACGCTCGAAAAATTACATACATATATATATGAAGAGAAGGAGAGATAGGGAGAGTGCGGATATAGGTGGTGTAAGAGCAAAAAAAAACTAATAACGACTTGGCGCCGAACCTTCTGGAGGACATTCATGCCACTAATAATGGGTTATTATGTCTGACCGTACATACATGAATATGACATGCCATCCACACTAAGCTTCGATACATATATAACTACAGTTCTCGAAATGTTGTTAACAAATGAATTTCATGTTCACACACAATAGTTTGATTTTAAACTTTACATTAAAAGTGAAACAGGACAGCAATTATGTAGTGGAGAAAAAAAACAGTATTCAGGCTCAACTTGTTATGGCGCAATTATTTGTTTTTCCAAGCTCATAATATTCGATGCGATATGGGAACACACAACTCACAACTTCTACACCACCTCTTCTACCCTACCCAAAGGGGGCGAAATGTGCATGACATTTATCTTGGTGCTTATACCCGAAGAGAAAGGGAAGGAAAAATGTGGTTTGTTCTAGCAACAAGCAGCTAACAACTAGAATTACAAAGTTATCACATTCAAATACTGCTACGAGGCAAAAAAGGTAATTTACTTAAATTATATAAAATCAGAAAACTTTTTTTCAAAACTGGTACACCGGACACAACAGTGTTGTTATTATTTTCGCAATCAGATACTTTGCGTGATGTGCTACTAGGTAGCTACCCAGTAATTTTCGGTTAGTTGTACATTGAAAAATGCTATTTCTTTATATGGGGGTTATACTGTATTTTTTCCTCATGAAATCAAATCAGCTACTAGCCCTTTCCGTTTAGTTTATTAATTTTGCGATAGCCTGTATTAAATGTAAACTTTTAGATAATAAAAATGAGGATATTTAGATATTCTTAGCCACTTAATAATAACACAGTGTTACAGCGAAAATATACTATTGACAGGACATAGTATAGGTTGTAGGTCTAGTGGAACTAAAAGTAGTGGCATACTAGTCTAATGAGCATTTCATAACTAAAATCGGTTAAAGTTTGATTGAGTTATCGAATTTTTGCTCATTAAGCAGCTACATTTCCATATAATATTGAACTACAAAGAAAGTTGAAGATGCACTGGGTTTTAACCTCAAAAAGTGTGAAACGTTTCGAATTAAGTTTCGTGACGCATACCCAAGCGTCTGATACATCAGTTTTAATGACAATTTTGTTTGGAATATAAAACGGCAATACCACGTATCCTCGTTACTCTTGTGATTGGAATAGTCGTGTGCGAAATAGAGGTATGAACAAACGAGTGGCCACCTCGAACATTGTTTCAAATTGGAAAGTAAACTGTTTTGAACATTCAATTGGTACGGCCGGAAGATGTCATCCTGCCGCCACGGTATTCGAAAATCGGCTACATGAAGCAGTTCGTGAAAAAATTGAACATCAACAACGAAGCATTTCGTCAACTCAGAACAAAGTTTCCTGGATCGAATCTAAAATCAAAGAAAGTGTACCTACCCTACATCTTCCTTTGTTGGCAATAAATACTTAAATATTTTAATAAATTTCGCCAAATTTCCAATAAAATTCGTTGTGTTACAATTTCAGAAAATTGTGCAGGACAACAAACAAAACAACTAAACTGAGCACTGTGGAAAGACGAGTCTGGAATAGTTTTGTTTGATTGTGCAATAATTTACTTAGCAACAAGAAAGTTCTGACTACGTAAACCATGTACACGAATTTTTGAGTGCCTACGGTGAAATAGGCTACAATATTCTCTTTTTGCACTGCACTCACACATAAATTTCTTTCAGGACTATCCCACAATACCTGGTATTGTCGTCTTATATTCCAAACAAAATTGCCATTAAAATTGTTGTATCAGACGCTTGGACATGCGTCATGAAACTAAATTCTACATTGGTATTGCTGACAACTGCTTATAAATTTGTTGTTGTTGTCATTGGTGTTATATTTGTGGCACTTATTGGTGTTTTAGTTGTTGTTATGTTGCTTTTTTCACGTTTTCACAGTTATCGTCGTTAAAACCCAGTGTTTCTTAAACTTTCTCTGTAGTCCAATATTATACGGAAATATAGCTGCTTAATGAACATTAATGCGATAACTCAGTAAAATTTTAACCAATGATATCAAAAGAAAAAAATAGTGTAGGGAAGCCATTTTGTAAATCATGGCAAATTTCGAAATGTTTTCGAAAGTAACTGTATAGTTAGAAAGGCCTATCTCTCTTCTTTCATATACCACAAAAAATTTGCCCTCTAATAAAAAATGGTGGAGTTATAAAATATCATATATATATATACATTGACCTACCCAATAACGGGTGTATGAGAAATTTGTATTATGCCACTACTTTTAATTCCAGTAGGCCTACAACCTACACCATGTCTCGTCAAAAGTATATCGAGTTTATCTTTTTTTGTAACAGAGTGTAATTCAATCTCTCTTAGTTGAATCTTAAAAAATATATATCGAAGCATGATAGTAAAATGGGAACAAACGACAATTTTTGGTAAATTGAGTCATACCATAGATGGCACAAGAACTAGATGTCGCATGCAGTAACAAAAAAAGTATACAGAATTTATATGGCTGGGTGGTCCATTCCGGAATGGACGACCACAACATTTGAAATTTTGTATACGTCGAGTGATTCATATTTTTTCGTATCTGAAATGTTGAGCAAGTCGATCAAATGTATATATACAAAACTGTTATTATAAAAAAATTTGCTGTCAGTACGGTCCAAAACATGTTATGGTCCATTCCAGAATGTACTACCCATTTCACAATCTGTATACTCTGCTCTAGTATGTCATGCACTGACATATAATAAGAATGGACTCAGCGTCCTTGCTTCAAAAATGGCACAAATATTGAACAAGCTGTGAAAACCCGTTATTTCGTACAATTGCGCACCGATTCATAATTTATTATTAATTTGTCGATTGAAACATATTATTGCATTAAATTAAAATTATTAAGGAAGTTAACTTGTTTTAATTAACTCAAAAATTAATTTTTAATATTACTGAAAAATGTGCTTCTCTGCAGATTTGTTATCAAATTACATAGAGCTTGTAAGAGATAGACGTATTAAAACAATATATTTGTCTGAACTTTTATGTCAATTCCAATGCATTCCAATTAATACAGCCGTACTGTTTCCAAAATTGGCTACAGTTCAGTGTACATTTTGAGCTTGAAAGAGATAAATAGATTTTAACCAAAATTTGTGCCATTTTTGACTATAGGAATTAGATAGGATGGCTCAGTCCATTCTTATTATATGTCAGTGATGCCATGCGACATATATGTAGTTCTTGTGGAATCTATGGTTATACGTAGTACCATTAAAATCGCACGATTTTTCTGCATCGAATGGGCTAGGATAAACATCCTATTTTGCATGACACTTTTGTGAAAACGTATGGCATTTAGAGCCTTTCTCCTATTTTGTATTCCCGGAATCGTTGTCGGTTATACTGTTTTCTCTAGCAGTAAAATTTTAAAAATATGACGTTTATCGCTTTTTACCAGCAAATGCAAAAACAAGTATGCGCTTAGACTGCGATCTGATTAAATTCAGGCAGGATTTTTTTTTAATTAAGCTGAAGCACTTATTGTGTTCGAATGATGAACGGGAACCCTGTTCCGGCCCGACTGAGGGGGTGTAGATCCAATACTGCATGTTGCATATCGAATTAAAGTTCTCGCCGAGTACTATTGGGTGGTGTATTTTTTTGCTGATTCAGGAAACTATCTTGGGACATTTTTGCTGCCCGAAATCCCATTTTCATGTGTTTTTGATGAATCTACGATTTCATGACAAACTGAACAGGAACATCCTTCGACTTCGACGTGTCGTCGCAAGCAATATTTAGACTATCTGGTCGAAGACGAAGCTTTTTTTTAGCAGGTATCTTTGGTGAAGACAGTGGTTCATATGTATGCTACGTAGGCTTCGAATATCTGAAATAATAATGATGATAATGAGGATTACACACCGATCAAGGCTTTACAAGAATCAATGGATAAAGGAGAAGCCGGTGTTAAAGTAAATCCGACGAATAAAATAATGGGGACAAAGAAATCCAATCCAAGCGAATGTAAGATATGCAGCAATGAATGTGGGTCAATTACAGGTGAGAGGAAAAAGTTCACATTCGAGCATTTTTGGAATCTTCTACTGAACGATGAAAGGACTGAGTTGTAAGTATATGCCAAAACAACTATAAAATGAAGGCAAGTAGGTGTGCCACAAAAGCGTCAGACTCCATATATAAAAAAAAAGTATGACGACCTTTATAAACTTTGCAAAATATCATAAGCTTTTCATCAAGAATTTGATAATTCCTAGTGCTACTAAGTTAGAGGACACACTTCTAGACACAAACGTACGGGATGATGATTCTGAACACGTTATTAATAATATTGATATTATATTAATTTGTCACAAAGGATCTTCTGGGTCGCGGTGACTAGATGAGAGATGGGAGTCCTGTCTGTATCCTCACTAATAATAAAATATTCATTTTTACAAAGTAATGTTACAAAAATCTGTAGACTGCTCCTTTTTTGTGAGATTTTTCAGTTTTAGCAAAGAACATATAACATTAAGTTATATCCTTGTGTATAAAATATGTAGTGATTGCGAAATAAAGTTTGACTTAGTTACTTGTTTTATTCTAGAGGCGCTCGCCTCGCTCTAATGTAAAAACAATGAAGCCTCAACTTGATGTAGGGAAGACCTCAATGTTTAGCAAAAGCGTTCCATTTTCCGAGACCCTTCCAAAGATGTGCTTTGATTGACCAAATTCTTCCTTAAACGGAAGTTATGGATAAAAGTAAAAATGGTGTCCAACCCTGACGACACTCCTAATTTAAATATTAAGTTGAAGAATTGATAATGTCAAAAAAGATATTCATTCCCAATACTTTTTTCACGTGGAGAGCCGTCTTGCAGGAAGAATTACGGGTAAATAGTACTGTATTGAAAATGAATATTTTCTAGAGTTTAATAAAAGCGGAAGATCAGATCGAAAGGCATAGGTACACCCCATGTTATTCCATCTTAGATTCATTCAAGTTCCCAATTAGTGATTCAATTTAAAACTTGATGATTAGTATAACTTCAAACGGTGAGTCTAAAATTAGACTTAATCAGTATGGTATCCCATATCATTATTATTATCTCTTCCACCTAAACTTCCTGAAAAGCCTTTATATGGTCTGGAGACTAAATGACTAATTTTAGTTCATTTATCCTGTGCTAAGCGCTGCTTTTCGCTTGACTTCTTCTAAGTGCATCTATACTGAATATTTGCCATAACCTCACACTATTAAAATAAAACTAGTTTGTTTCGAGTTCATTCACACCGCTACCTTATACCCTAGGCAGACGCACAAAATCAATGATCATTCGTTCGTAATTGATTTTTTCAAAAATCAAGTTACCCAAGGTTTTGTTGATTAAAACGAAAGTCCTGTCAATTTTTGTATGTAATTGACAGCACATTTTTAATAATTAAAATTCAATGGTTAATCGATTTTTCAAAAATTCAATTACGAACGAATGATCATTGATTTTGCCCGTCTGCCTAGGGTACAGGGCTCTGGAGGATGATTTTGACAATAGACACATTTGCATCTCCGGTATTCCTTGTAGTGGAGTGAAAGATTCTGATGAGTTTCGACTTTTCAGATAGTGCTCATCAGAATTTCCATTTTCAATATACAATTTTTAAGATCTACCACAGCTAATTCGCTCTTTGCAACAAACAAAGTATTTTCGAGTAAAAAATTTAAATAAAGCGGCTTTTCTGCTATAACCTTTCAAATACAAAGGTGGCGTTAATATCCACACTTAATCCTGGGAAAACTGTGATGTCCAGCATGAGTTGAAGATATACAGAAGCAACTCACCTATGGATAGAGAAACTTTATAGATTTACAATATATATGACAATAAGGGAACACCTAACTCGCATCTTCTACCACCTCTTTTACCTTACCCAATGGCGCGAAAATGTGCATGACATTTATCTTGAAGCTTATACCCGAAGAGAAAGAGAAGCAAAAATGTGGTTCGTTCTAGCAACAAGCAGCTAACAACTAGAATTACAAATTTATCACATTCAAATACTGCTACGAGGCAAAAAAGGTAATTTACTCAAATTATATAAAATCAGAAAACTTTTTCAAAACTGGTACACCGGACACAACAGTGTTATTATTATTTTTGCAATCAGATACTTTGCGTGATGTGCTAGTACCCAGTAATCTTCGGTTAGTCGCACATTGAATTACATGACTTCAAATTGGAGGAGCTATACATTTGAATATATGTACATACCTGTATAAACTCCTAGGATACCTATTTAGGTGCTTGAAATTGGAGAGAAAAAATCACTTATTACCTCGGATTGGATTGCATGAAACTTTTCCGTGTGACTTCTTAATTATGGGCTTTTAGTGACGATATCTGCGCTTAATAGGATTTCGATGGTTTTTACATGTTTTGTTTTGCTGGTCTTTTTTTAAGCATAATAATTAACATTGGTGCTAGAAGATAGGAAAGCATTAGCACACATATTCTATAGCGTGGACTGTTAATTGCATTATTATCGTTGAACATCAAAATAAATATATCTACATGTCCGAACACAATGGGAAATTGAATTTTCATTTTTTTTATGTAATTCTTTTTTTTTCTTGTTAAAATGTTCATTCAATTAAAGTTCAGAAGTGAATATTAAATTAACACATCACGCAAGTGCAATGTGCTTTATAAATGTATTTCCATTATTGTTTTATACATGCATATGAGCAGCTACAATATGATTCGAGTAGAAACAGGTCCAGTGAGCACCAAGTGAAATACCTTATACATACAAATAGTGAAGTCAATCTGCTTGTTATTAGAAAAACTAAAATTAAAAAAAAGTCTAAAAAGAATTCTCAAATAAGTGTAAGTACGCATAAAACATTTCAGTAATTTTTTTGGTATTTTGATAGTGTAATTTTTTGGGTCATTGCTGTTGATATTTTTTTTATAGGATTCTGCTTTCGCGATTATTTTTACGCATTTACAATTAGAAAGGGGCGGATTACTTATCCTGAATCAGAGTAATGGAGCAGAAATGTGTAATTTTCCACAGAAAGAAAAGGCGCGAGATGGGCACGTAAGCCACATACTATGATCTGCAAATTAAACTTTTAAACTTTTCGTATACCTAATACAAATATTAATAATTTTTGAATGCAAATCGATATTAAGTTAACTCTATCTACGCTACAAAGTACTATTAACGAGTCACATTTAAGAATAAAATGATATCCATGAAAAAACAAGTTTTATTGAATTAAGGATAACACAACCAATGTATAATTGTAATTTATTTTTGAAGAATTTAAGCATTATAATCCTGCTTTTCTATCATAAATTTATAGTGATGGAAACTTTTCTGATGGAAGCGACCCAAAGTTGGTGTTGTTAACTAAATAATAATAAAAACTGTTTCTTAAGAGTGACAAATGTTGAGAAGGAAGCGAGCGTTTATCTCACGCATTAGATCTGTTTAAAGTGCTAGAAGACTTTACTTACCGTTTCGCTGCAGCTAAGGGGCTCATCAGCAGTTTTCTTATAAATGGTGTTATTTATCATGAATATTAACATAATTAATAACGTTAAAAAAGATAATATCCTGCGATATATTTGAAAGGGCTCATGATCATTTAAGTGCCTACACTCCCATTACAAAAAGCTAAAATGTTTCAATCTATTGAGGGTAAGAGTGACTTGAGGGAAGGCAGTGCCAAGAACGAAAGTGTGCTATCAGAATCCTTCATTCAAGAATCTTATTGGCATCCTCCATTCTAATTATTTTCCAACCCTGTCTAGGTAATTTTTGGTAACAGAGCTAGTGGAGTTTGAAATCGTTTTCTTCTATACAGGGTGTTCCAGAAAAAATATGCAATACTGAAACCCTTAAAATGTGAGTTGATTTGCAATCGAAAATATTGTATTAATTTTTTTCCGATTAATGTTACTTTATAGGTGATTTTAAATTTTACCGCTGCAGAATCAGATCAATGGAACATTTCATAAATGAAGTCCATATCAGGCAAGTATTGGCATGAAAAATTTGAATACAATACTTCGCTTATGTCTGCCGACTTATTTACTTGATCAAAATTTGAGTAGAAACCCCTCAAAATTACTCACAAGTTTTACAAGTGAACAAATTTCGCCAGCTTGAATTCCTCCTACATAAAACTGTGGAGAATTCTTTACCTATGCTAGATTATTTCTTTAGGCGACGATAAGTGTAAAGTTTAGGAATGACAGACAAAAGCTATTTTATTCTGAGCCATGGTTGATTTCCGATTTCTGGTGCGATATCTGGACTTAAAAACGCTTTGTTTTGCCTTCAGTAAGATTTTCGTTTACCATATTTCAAGTTTTTATAGGAGAAGTTATTGACCAGTCACAGGTGATGCTTGACATTATTTTATTTAATAACCACCATGATTAAAATTAATTGTGCGAAATATGTTATTAACAGTCTTAAGAATAAATCATAAAATTATTAAGTAGGTTTCACTCGATTTTCTTGTTTAAGTTCCTAGTTTTCCCACCATTATTAAAACAATTGAATTTCGAAATAATTTCGCTCAAATCTGGACGAGATATGTGACAAGACAACTTTTCTTGTATCTCGGATAATACTGGAACTGGGCTAATAATGTTTGATTTATCTGAAAGGATACAGATTAGGGATATTTGGTAATATTGTTAATTTAGAAGATTTTTGCCCCTCAAAGAATATGTTGTAATTATAAATTTTTTACTTATCTATAGCAAGTTATTATAAATGAAAACCAGTAGTAATACGTATAAAGCAAAATCAAAATGTCAGTTCAGTAAACAAAACGAGATTAGTTACAGTCAAAAAAGCGTTTCAAGAACCACATCTTCGAAAAAATCTAAAATCCGCTATAATTTCGAAAATAATACAAATTCGAAAAAAAATTATTACTTATTATGACATTTTCACTTAATTTGCGCTGGCTTAAGCGCAAGATAGAGTCACAATAAAAACATAGTGCATCACTTACCAGGGCCTACAGTTGGTAATATTGTTCCTTAGTGGAATAATCATTGAATATTTTAGCAATACATATCTGCTAAAAAAGCCTGAGGATGCCTGCGTTAAGTAATTTAAGGTAATCCAAAGTTGCGTTTAGGACAAGCAGTAAAATCAACTTTGTTATGTTCAGGTAAAATCAAATCCAAATGAGTAATATATTGTTGGTATAAATCTGATCAAAGAAGCCAAGTCAAGGAAGTGACATTTATATCTCCTTTTTTTCAAAAATGCTCTATTTGAAAAATTGTTTATAATCAAAAAAAAAAATTATTTTTTTTTAGAGGTCAATCCAAAATATTTTGCAAGAAATTCCACTTTTTTAAAATTTTTCAAAAATTCTAAAATTAAGTTTTGAGAAGGGGTGATTTTAAATATTGAATCTAATGCTTAAGCTCGCACAAAAAATTGAGTTTTCCAGAAAATATTCGGAAAAGTTAAATCAAATACTTAGTAGACCTTTTAGAGAAGATTTTTGGAATATGGAATATTGTCAAAAGGTATTTAGAAGAAAAAGTATCCAACCCCTAGTTATTGGAAAAGCCATGAGCGTTCTCCAAAGCTTAGAACAAAACAATGAAAGAAGGGAGGCTAATATACCTCTACAACCTGGTCCAATAACTCCAACGTATATAACTATATTACTGGCATATTCGAAATTTAACTTAACTTTAATAATCGCGTTAAATAAAAAAAAACTTAATATAATTAGCTCAAAACTAACATAATTGCGTAACGAAAAACATTCAAATATATGTATTCCGTCGTACCTATATACAACAATAAAAATGAAAGTGATAATTTATTTGTAATTTTAAATTTAGCATTTAATTTTAATTTATTGTTAAACTTTTAATCCCATCCCACCATATACATATTTTCATAATAATTATCACAAAAATTTATGAAACTCGTGTTTTTTAAAAATTTGCATTTAAAAAAGTTGCCATCCTTCAAAATGTCTTCGATACTGCTGTCAAGTTATTCTAATGTTTTCAATACACTAGAAACTATAGAAAAACCTTAATGAATGTGGTCGATTCAAGCATAAATTAGGCAAAAACTAACTCCCTGCTTGACATGCCATCGAATAGCTATTAATCTATTTACATAAAACAAACAACAGTTTCTCCAAATTTGAATATTTTTTTTTTATTTTTTTTCTGGTTCTATTTTGCCTTCCGTGATTTTACATACATAACTAGATATTTATCTGTACCAATATTATATGTTGGGGAGGAGGGATATTTTCACAACAACGAATCCAATTCAGTAGTTCAACCAATTTTCGAAGTCTTCACAAAGGCGGTAACGGCATTGTTTATTGACAATTATATTCGGAAATGATATGATTATAGTTTACTTACAACAAAAACAACAAAATCGGATATGAAATAGGCTCTCCTCGTTCGACCCATTATACTATGGCGCACAGCATATCCACATATCACGAATCGATATAGGCGTTTTTATTGCCGCCATCGAAATTTCTCTATCTATGATCCACGCTCACAACATCATTTCACCAATAATATGATTTATGATTGAATCCCCGCAACTTGACTATAATCCATAAATCAAATTTATGTAGACCCGAACCCATTGACAAATACAGAGCTACGGGGGAGGGTAATAAGGAGACGAACATAGGCCTTCTATCGTCCGCTATATATGCCATATATAGGCAATTTATTTGTACCCTTGTTTACCTCTGTACAGAACTATAGAAACGACCCGACGACGTTATTATGATATTATTCAACTTTCCGGGCTTTCCCCTGATAATTATTTAATCGAGGTGATTTATGAATTTATTCGATGCCTACTCATTCTCCGGTAGTGTGAGCATATTTTACTCTATACGGCAAGGCAGGTTAGGCATAGGTACTATACAAACTATGCTTAAGCGAAAAGCCTGCATGAGTATGTGGCCGAACCACGTATTATTATGATGCCTACTTCCTTCCCCGATTCGAACCGGGGACACGGTTACTCAAGCAAAAACGATAAATGTACAGCAACAGCAGTAAAACAGAGGCGGTAGCTGTTCTACGTTTTGTCCTATTGATCCGCTAATAATGTTTGCGATTGTTTTTGCCATTTTAAATTGCCGCCACCGTTACCGCTGACCACTGCCCGCCCTCCACCGATGCGGTTCAATTGCTTTGCGAAGTGGTTGAATTAGCCGACTCTCGACTGCTGCTGCATTGTGGATGATTTGTTGCATTGAATTTGATTAAAATAGTTTTTAGCTGAAGCGAGGGTCTCTTGTGACGATAAAGTTGGGCTACTACAAATGTATTTAAGTATATAGATAGACTCACCCATATGCAGCTAACGTCGGATCGTATGGGTAGTAACCCGTAGTGGGTTGTAGTCCGGCTGATGTCCATGCACTCATATCCGTTGTTGGTCCACTTTCTTTTAGGGCATAAGGATTACTCTGAAATTATAAGAAGAAATGTTTTATTATGAGATTTGATGGAATATTTGACTCAGACAAAACAACAAAGTTCACGAAATACTTGGGGTAGTGTGAGAAATTTTAAAAAATTTATGAAATTATAGAAAACTAATGTTCCCAAATCTAATGTTCTTCAGCTACAAATCAATTCTTAAATACTGCCACCCCCTCGTTTCAACCACAGGAAATTCCAAAATTAAGTTTTGAAATTTTTAAGCAATAAAACAGAGCCAAATACTGTGAACCCACTATAGAAAATCAAAGCCTGATACTTCCTTAGAATCTTTTAAGACTTTATGAAATTATTTTTGGAAGACAAGATAGTTGTCAGTTATTGACTTTGAAGCCGAAAATCAAAATGTTATAAAGAAATTTTGAGATCATACTGTGCGTTTCGATCAGCAGTGCAAGACGAATAATTCAAACCCCACCCCCTCTTCTATTTAGTTAGATTGAGATGTCCAAGAATCATTTATTAAGAGTAAAATTTATTTTCCTTTAAATGATTCAGATTTAAATTCTTGAATAAATCTTTATATATCCGCCACCAACTTTTGAACATCTGAGTTCACTGTAGTGCAGACAGCAGACAGTACAGGGCTCCATTGTTATCCTGACGATTTCGCCCTGCACTGTTGATCGAAACACACAGTATGCTCTTAAAATTTCTTTATGAAATTTTGATTTTCGGCTAGAAAGACAATAACTGGCAAGTACCTCGATACTTGTCTTCTAAAAATTTCTCACAGCAGGCAGAAAATTGCTTATAGATTCATATATTATACGGGTCGCGAAATATTAACACCCCCGACCCCTCTTCATGAAATTATTTCTAAGCAATTAAGACCTCAAATTCAAAATGAAATAATTTCTACCATATTGCCATCAAATTGTAGTAGAAATTATTTCATTTTGTCCAAATTATAACATGTACAAAATTTGAGGAATGCATTAATTCCATTAGTTATAAAAATAAATAATAAAAAATTCTTGAAATTTTACAGACGGTTTGTAAAAACAACAATACAATTCAAAAAATTTTCCCTAGCGAGTTATGGCATTTTGAAAATTACGGTCTTCTTCAAAAATTCATAAATAATTTTCTGATCACGCTAGGATAGTGGAATATGGCAAATTTGAAAGATCGGACTTAAACCAAATAGTATTTAAAAAAAATAAGGGTTTTATCCTATATCCTAGAATATCCTGGATTTTTTACTCTATATAATCCACTAAAATCTTGGGATCTCAACGTATGTGGTCTTGTATCCGAAGGCTATGGATATGTTATACATAGCCAAGCAAAAAATTGTATGGGTGGTGGGGAAGGGGGACTTGACGGTTTCGAAATTACGCGTCTCTATGATGTTAGGGTATGTATTAATAGATCACCCTGTAACTTCTGCACGTTACACCCTAACATGAAGATTTAAAATTTGTTAGATTACTAATCGTTTAACATTACCAATGGCTGCATTGTGATCATTTCGCCAGGCCGGTTCAAAAATGAATGCGGTATGTGTGACTGTGCCATATATCTCTTAATTATAAGTTCGTTGACCACGCACGTTTTTATCCAGCCTTACGCTTCAACGCGAATAAAAAATCAAAAATCTGCATTATTCTCCCGAAACAAATTAGCGACTCCCGTTCCTTCTACTTTTATCATTTAAAAATTTCAAGTTTAAGTTGAGAAATCCGAAGTTTTCACCCAATAATCGGAATAGTGACTGCAAAAATTGTCAACCGTTTGTAACCCGTTGACAAATGACTGCTTACTCTCTCAAATTCATACATTTTTTAAGCAAATTAAATTAAGAAATTTTGTTTTATTTTATTTACGTTAAAATCTTCGGACAAGATCCATGTTAAAAGGAAAATTAGTAAAAATTCAATCGCTGAAACTCTTCAAAACTATGCTATTTTCCATTTACAAAAATAATGCAATATTACATATTATTCAAATTGTAAAATCCTCTTATCCGCTAAGTCTGCTTCTAAATGAAAGACCTGTATATGTCTGGTTATATACAAAACGCCTGAGTTGCATTAACTGATCTGATCAAACCCGTATTTCTATAGCGCTCATTGTCATATCTACAAACCCGTACTCCATTTATTTCCGTGTATTGTGTTGCAGAAAACTATGCTATATTACACTGTTAAAAACATTTCGCAGCAAACCAAAATCACTGGAGTCTGGATTAGACCCTGGATGTCTGGATCAATCATTGTTAGCATATCCTCAAATTTCTCCATGTCACATACGAATTTTATTATTTTCTCCTTCAAATCTAGTTGCATCAAGATAGAGATTTGAATGTTCGAAGGCTCAAACAACTAGAAGCTGCAGCTGTGAGATATACACATATATCGAATATGTTCGAGTATTCGAACATAAATTGCTTGGAGCCCTAAAAGCAATGCAAAACAACATAAAGGACCAGAAAACAATTTCGTCTTAAGGCCACCACACCAAATAATAAACGTTCATCAAGATTGTATTAATTGTAACCTGCTAAACCTTAACTGACGACATATTATAGTCACCATAACTGCAAATAACTTTTTTACATAAAATTTTATCGCTTTTCCTGAAATCCACTAATTTTATTCTCATTATTCCATTAAAAACACATCTCTGGACTAAAACAAATCAAAATCCCAACTTCTGCTGCCAGGATCTTATTCTTCAGAAATTACGCTATTTATGTGAGGTATACAAAAGTGCCCAACTCAAGATCTTTTAGGAGCGAAGAGCGGGATATAACAATATCAAAACCAAAATGAGCAATAAAAATTATTGAGCCATGACGGAAGCTGTTCCGCAGTTGAGACAAAACATTAAATTTAATGGCCAACAGCTTTGTATTAAATGGTGCTAAACTAAAATTTATTATTTTTTATACAGGGCCTTTTAGCCTCTCTGGCTTATAAACATATGCACTCAACTCTCCGACAGTAATAATTACACGTAAGTACATGAATATCGTAGTCATTCCTTAATAACTTTTTTTCGCGCTTTCTTAGGTACTGCTTGTCTGGACAATTTATAAGCATATAAAACACGCCTTACCGGAATTACTTATCTTGTAATAATTCCATCCCCCTCGGGGTATATGATGTATGTACGTATTACATACTCCTTTCAAGATGGATATTCATTCATTTTTTGTTTTATTGTGTTGTTTTGTTTCGTTCACCTTCTCTTCTTGGCTAGATATACGTGAAATTACTGTTCTTAAGTGTACCTTAATTATGTCTTAATTGTGGATAATTTCGTGATGTATAGGAGAGCGTATTGCTGTAAATATCGTTTTCATCATGGTAACAAAAATTAACTTTAACATTCGTTGAAGAAAATGTGATAATAAAAAGATACGATAATACGATGGTTCATGGGAAAATTTTCAAGGGAGTTTTCTGATGAAGAAGATTTAACAGATGTGGAGTAGTCATCAATGAATATTACGAAAGGAGTTTCATTGACGTTATAGTTGATAGTTATTTTGCACTGCTTTAAGATTAATTGTGTAATATTTTACATTAATGTAATACCAACCAATTGACTGCTTAATACAAACATTTGTTTGCTGGACAAAGTAGAACAAGAATGCCTCAAGAACGCATCAAGGGTTTGCAATAAACTTTTGATGTTTATTAGTTAATAATAATTGTTGAGAGAGCGTGAAAATATTAGAAAAAATTTATATGACGAATGAAGAAATTTTAAGAGTGGACACCTATAACTGAGTAGTTTCGATCAGCAGCACAGGGTGATCTCATCAGGACAACAATGAAACCCTGAACTGCCTTCTGTCTACACTACATCAGTGAGCTCAGATGCGCAAATAAGTGATGGTGGAACATATAAATATTTTTTCAAAATCTAAGTATGACTCATTTCGAGGTAAATGGGTTTTCTTCACAATATTTAGATTTTGAAAAAATATCTTTATATGTCCCACCAGGAATTATTTTGGAATCTGAGCACACTGTAGTGTAGAGAGTAAGCAGTGCAGGGTTTCATTGCAGTCCTAATGAGATTGGCCTATACTGCTGATCGAAGCACTCAGTTATACTCTCAAAATTTCTCACGTCAAATTTTGATTTACGGCTTTAAGCCAACAAACGGACTCGGTGTCGGTACTTGTTTTTTAATTCTCTGATAATTGCAGTAGGTTGAAATATTGCCTGTAGATTTCATATAACGGTCTCAAAAGAGTTAAAACTTCATCCCATTTCTATTTATATATGAGAAAGTTGATGTCTAATAACATTTTTGACACTGTAGTTATTTTCCACCCACTTTTGTGCGAACTTAAAACGATCAGCATGTGCCGTATGTGGTGTCACACCCGAAGGATATGGGATAATTCATGCTTAAACAACCAAAAAAATTGTATGGGTGATAGGCGGGGAGTCCTAACGCTTTCAGAGCTAACGGAGCTTAAAAATATTTGGTTATATTTTTATAGATCACCCTGTAACTTCCGCACTTTACACCCTCTGACAATGATTTAAAATTTGTTAGTTTGATAATCGTTGGACCTTTCCTTTCCGGTCTATAAATTTTTCCTCTCCTCTTCTCTGTTTTGAATTTATAGCTCAACAAGTTTAAAATTCCGGAATCTTAATTGTTTTTTATTTTTTATTTTACTATTAATCTTACCAAAACACCAAATCTGCTAGATATGCTTAAGAAAAGTGAAAAAACACAGAAAGGGTTACATTTTATGAACAGAAGTCATTTTAAAGAGAAGCTTTTGGGCTTCTTAAGTCCAATATAAAAAAATCGTACTGCTAACGTTTTGTTTTTTATAAAAATAGTAGTTAAATTGAAAAAGAACGAGTTAAAGTGATATTTTAAATTTATTGAGCTATAAATTCAAAGCAGAGAAGAGGACAGGAAAAATTTATAGACCATTAGAAAGTTCCAATTATCAATATAACAAATTTTAAATCCGCATCATTTATGTAACGCTCAGAAGTTTCAGGGTGATCTGTAAAACATACTCACATAACCCCCAAATTCCCACCCCTCCCCACCCAACACCAATACAATTTTTTGCTTGTCTAAACAGGAGCTCTCGATAGTTTTCGGGTGGAACACCATATACGGGACACCTTTCAGTACCTACATTTTCAAATACAAAATCGAACAATTTTGTTGTTAACCAGCTGTGAACGAGTGCGATTGAAAGTTTACTTGCAGCAGAAGAGTTAAGTGCGACGTAGTTATAATTTGGATGATTATGACTTATTTTCACAAATGACATTTTCGAAGGACCAGCAAACATACATTTCAAAACTTTGAATCAAAAATTATTAATTTTCTGTGATATGAGTACGTAAAAATATATTGAGAAATATATCAAAATCTACAATACCACCATATAAAAATAATGAATTTTAGGTTGAGATTGAATAGAAATAGGTGTAGTGGAAGAAAACATAAATAATACATAATTAGATACCAAAAAAATAGAATCGAAGGAAATACTATAGCACAAACAATTAGCCCAGCAGCTTTCGCATGCGCTGTCGGGGGGTGATCCTTTCATAAAGTGATCCTTGAACTTCACACGCGGAAATATAAAAATACCGACAAGAAGGCCTTTCAGCAGATTACTGCTAGGGTTTGTTTTAAAAGATAGTCTAGGAACTTAGCACAGGTGGCAATTTCTTTCTACCTAAAAGATCAATGATTCTGACATACATTTGTTTGGATTACGAAACCACTTGATTCGTCCATATGCGATATTCTGTATAGCAATTAAAGATAACAATCTAGAATAGTTTGCAGATTTCCGAAAAATGTCCACACGTTCTTTCTATTAAAGCTGCTCAATAATTCGAAGGATGACATTACTAGAGTAAATTTTCTTAGGCCACACTGATAATCTATATCGGTAATTGAAATATTGGCTCAGTGATGACTATACTCGACTACTTCATTGCTTTCTGCTTCTTCCTGGATAGCAATCTTTAGCCACGTTTATAATGATGCTCTCGATACTTCATACAAACTTGCTGGCTCTTTGATAGTCATTTTAACGAAAATTCATCGCCCGCAAAACTTTCTCCGTCTGATTTTTGTCAATATGTGATTTTTGCTATTATGCAGACCATTTCACTATGTGTGAGAAAACTGATTGTAATTTTGCGATATTGCCGCTCGGACGTCGATTTCAATTTTTACCAAACAACAAATTAATAAATTTGTTAAAATTTAATATGCAAAGCAACAAAACAGATTAATAAAAAAGGAAAATTTCAATGGAATGGAAAAATTACTCTCAACACTTACGCAATTTTTCAACTGACAACAGAACTTTGCTTATTACCAAACTCCATTGAAAATATTGTCATAAAAATTAAACTTTGCAATAGAAATGGCGAGTTTCCGCACAATCTACAATTTTTAATAACAGGACCAACCATGGGCTCCCCAACTTGGGAAACCATTTGAAGGATGGGTGGGGGGGGGGGGGGCTGTAGCCACCCTATAATGACAACAAATAAAAGATGAGAACTGCCTACACTACAGTCCACTACAGCTCTACTTCCTAGGCCTGGAGTGGTGCATTTATTTGAAATAGGTTTCCTTTCAAGTAATGTAATCAATACACGCGACTTTGTTGCCGTTAAGTAGACAATTTCAATAGGAATGGATTGAACTAGCGCAAGCGTTGAAATTGGCCAAAAATGCTGAGGATGACTGAAATCTACTTAACGATTTGGCTTCCCTAAATATTTATAGATAAATGAAATTGATACCTACCTGAGAGGAAAGCCTCTCTTCCATAAGGTAGTCTTTTGAGTTCAAAATTGCAATGGTTTCTTCCAATGTGAGATAACTAACTTTAAATGCTTGTCATGTGAAATTCCGATAACACCAGATAAACGGCAAAAAAAATCTTATATGAATATTCTCTACTTCCTTCCAGTTACTCAAAGTGGACAAGGAGCTTTCTCGTACTCTCCAAAAACTTGCATTTAATTAAAAAGACTTCCCTTGCATTTGAGAATTAGACGTTATTCTGCGGCGACTGTTGTCGTTTGTTACAGCCGACCTAGAATCCCGGTTGGTCGGATACGCTTAGCACGTCAGCATTTGCCCAAAAAATATGTAAGTTTCAAAATTAAATTAAATTTCGAAAATACTCCAAGTTTTCTCGAGGTATTTTTTGGTAGGGTTTGACTTAGGTTTTAATCGAAAAATATTTTAGTAATACTTAATTAGTTTTATTCAGAGCTTGCAACGAGATTGTGCCACATATTTGTTTTTAGCAATTATGTACAAGTCAATGAATGAATTTTTCATCATCCGTCCATACTATTTCCAGATTATATGTGTACGTCCGTTAAACCTTCGCGGTTAAGTGTATTATAATTTTCACTTTTCTGTTTACTAAGATAAAGTGTTAAGTTAAGTGTTAACCGTTTATTAAGAAGCGTTTGAATAGATAAGTTTTGATTTGCGATATCTCCTCTTTACAGTCTAGTTGCCATTGTTCCTGCGACCATCCTCTACCCGCTGCGATTAAATATCATTCTTTTGGACTTTGAAAGATTTACTGTTAGATTTCCAAGTTTTCAGTAACATTGAGGATTATACTTATCATTGTATCCAGATTACTTAAAGTACTACTACGCCGTCTGTTTACATTAACAATCTGTTCGTATGATTTGTATCGAAACGAGAATGCCCACTTTTCATACAACTTTAGGTCCCACACCTCCAGACATGACAGATATCTGAATCGATGCATTATGATACTCTGAACATATTTTATTAACAACGTTTATTTCAATTAAGCGTGGCAAACCTTTGGCGATCGGATTAACCGACTGAGCTTGAGCGACTTTCTTGGGTGAAAAAGTGGACTTTTCTACTTCTCGTGATTGCGTAGAATTGGTGAGTCGTGGACAATGACTTCATATGAGAAAAATTTTCAGAACAGATTACTTATGGCCATGGCAGAAAGAACTGCAAAAATACATATATACGAAATATTGTAGCTGGGGTGTACGTGACCCAAGTGCATGAAAATTGGTTTTCTTGCGGCAAAATTGTCCAAAGAAAGTTTTCTGAATTTGGAGAAAAGAACAACTTCCGATAGTACTGGACGAGAGCTTTAATTTGATATGCAACATGCGGTATTGGAACCACCCCCACCCACCCTTCACCCTAAAAGTATGCAGAGAAAAAATGTCTCTACGAATTGTGGGTGGTAATGAACTTCGGTTAGTGCCGATCTAAGGTGAGAAAATCCAGTACCTCAGTTCGAATAAAACAAAGTGAAATATACTAAAAAAGTAAGTATGTGAATGGCTAGAAATAGCTACTTAGTGTTTCGAGTATAGGAGTGTGGGTACTTAATAAGTTCAGAGTATCATAATGCATGGACCTAAAATAAACATTCTCCTATTAGTTTTAATAATTTATAAAAAATGTATGCGGCATCTAATAAAAAAAAAACGTAGTTTCCAAAAAAAAACACAAAAGAAAAAATAACTACTCCCTGCCGCGCTCACTTCTAATTGCTGTAACTTCGGAAATAATTTGAATTTTGAAATGCTGAAAAAGAATAGTACAATAGTAAAATATTCTTCTGTCTTTAAGAATAAGCGGGTATCCTTCTTTATACTATTAGTCGTTTCGAAGAAGTCTAAGATATTTTCACCGTTCCCGACCATCAACTTTGTTTAGATATAATATCTGCTCTTATGTAAACTGCTGATAGCTTCTTTAATTTAATGAATTTTTTAATTAATCTTTCGTATTGCCATTCTTTACCAATTTTTCTAAAACCCCCTCCATAAAAAAGTCCTACCTTCTATGTGTTCACCCATATACTAGGACTAGTTAAGGTCTAAGTTTACTATGGTATCTCTACATTATTTATGTTGTATTTATGTAGTACCTATATCACTCTAATTCTATGATGTACATAATATAGTGAAGCAAATTAATGGAAACTAAATAATCAAGAAAAAAGCACAAAAATAGGAAGCATTTGTTCATAATTTTGTCTAGGGGCTCCTAGAGCTAAGAATTTTGTAACAGAGCGGAATAGATATATTTTATTAAATAAAAATAACTAAGAAGTATACATGGTCAGTGAAATTTACTTCAACCTAGTTACCTAACTATGAGCACATTTAATTAACGCACTCACGTGCAAAACTTATGTGGGGTCTTATAAAATTATATAAATAAAATTATACAATGACGGGTAATTATTCTTATATTTGTTTAAGTAAGCTACTTATTGGGTCTCTGGTGTGAAAGCAATTTTATGTTTATATTTATATTTTATGCAATTTAATATTTTGTGCCGCAGTGCTTCAAGTCTTAGTTTGATTCATTAACAGGCGCCAAACAACTAAATTGAGAAACTCGAAAACCAAATAAAATAGTAAAATAGAAAAAATAGAATAAAGATTAATTCAACGAATTCAGTCCGCATAAGCCCAAAATAGGCTGGAAAAACACCGAAATGGTCTCGAATTGGCAGAAAATCAATATTCTTCCGTATACGTCTGAGTTTCTGCCTGTCAAACCAAAATTTGAAACTTAACCACCCAAAATGTAAAATTGTCTGATAAAAATATAATTTGCTAAAATTCTAGATAAGTCATTTTATTTTTTACAGTTTTAATAGAATACATTTGAGCGATTTCTTTTATATTTCATGCAATTAGAAACGCAATTCTTTATATTCGACAAGACGACAAATGGACATTATCAAGTCCCTTTCATTTCTTCTCATTTTATATCTCTTAATTATGAAAATGAATGCTGAATTCATGCGCAGATATCAAGCCGAGAGTATAATATCACCGAAACTACATATAGTCGATATATTAAATGAATCTTTCCCAAATTTTTCCCTCTGACTAAAATAAGCAATATAATCTTAGGAAAGTTCGAACACATGCTGAGAATTCAATCAAAAATGTTTTCTAAAATCTAAGAAAAAAACGCGGCACAAAAAGACAAAACACAGGGAATGCAATATTTTACAATAATTACTTTCTACGTTGGACAGGTGAATGCGGCCTAATCACAAAGTTTACACACAACAGCTCGTTAAATTGAAATACTTCTTAATTTGTTGCTGGACGCTGTTACTTATTAGACCGTAATCAACCCGAGAGAGTAACTTCCAAATCGTCACCCACCTCTCTAACGACATGTTATTAATGTTATCGGAAACCTACAAAAAGCATATATTAACATAAAAATGTGATTCTGTGCGTTGTTGGTGAATCGAGAATGCCGCGATGCGTTGTTGTGGTAAGATTTAGGTTTCGGCGGCGAGGTCTCTCGAAGCATGTAGCGTAGATGCAATAAGACTTTTATAGGGTTCGCTCTGCGTATATACGCACGCACACTGGGCCTAATTTATGTCTTTGATTAGTTAATTTGAAGAATTTCGTTTAAGATTCATTAGAATTTTCAGAGCCAATAAACTATTTTGGTGTATTAGTTAGAGAGAATAGTGCAAGCGAAATATTGCCGTCGAAATTAAAGGGATCGTAATTATCCTACAGTCTTTAGAAAAAAAACGCACTTTTAAGTGGCCGTGATTGATGATGGTGGGCTTGGTGCTTTTGATTTTTAATGTGGCGAAAGGTTATTTCGGGTTTATAAAACATTTGTATAAAATCAAAATAAAATTTAATTAAATTCAAACGAGTGGTCCATATTCAATGAAATGCGCACTTTGATATAATTCCCGCGCTAAATCTACACATGTTTTTTTGTATTTTCTTGTTCTGTCTTTACTACGAATAATGATGAGACGTTTAATTCGTATTATATGTTAAGACCATGGTGACAAGATAGATTCTATAGATTCTGGTATAAGCACCCAAAATGCATGTCACTATTAGAAACAACAGGAATAAGTTTGTGGAAACTAATGTTTGTTTTTAGTGCATTTAGATTTCATTGACAGCGACATGGCGATATATTGTGAGTCTGGGAAAAAAATGGGAATCTATGGTGGCAGACAAAAGCTATATTTTTTGTATAATGGGTGGTTGTGTTTGCTAGAATTATATTCAGCTCTAATTTTACATGATATGGTTTTCCTATTTTTATATTATGAAAATTAACCGATGAGTTACTCTGAGAATTTTGAATGTTTGTATTAAAAGTGATGCAAGAACCATTTTCATTCCCTTACTTGAACTAGTTGAAAACTGGTCGAAAAACACCAACAAAATTTTCTCGGTAAAGAGAAAGAGATTTTAATTTCATGTATCACATAGTAGATTTGAATATCTCAGAATGTTAACTTTCATTTGATTCTACACATAAGCCGTCCTATAGACATGCGACCCTTAAAAATAAACCTGTCCTTATGATGAATAATTTCATTAATTTTGTTACTGACAATATAAATTACGCCTAATTTTATGCAATTCCACGAAGAATTAGCAAAATGATGGAAGGTAATGAAATTATACATCATAAAAACAGGTCTGTCTCAAAAACGGTTGCATGTGGGTAGTTACATAGAGGATCAAATAAAAGGTAATATTCTGATATTTACAAATCTTGCAAGAAAGTGGTGTACCAGTTATCAGGCATTTTGGAATTTTCTTCCAATTTTTTTTACCTTAACGTCCTATAACTAGCGACTTGAGTAGACTAACTACTCTCTTAACTCCGTTGATAACTTTTTCGGAAGTCTGCCTGGCTTTCAGTGGACGAGGGCTCTACACGACGGCCGCGAAGGTAAAGTTATGTGATTTCTTACAGGTTGATTTTTGGTGCAGCAGCGGAGAATTATGATTAATGATCAATGGTAAAAATTGCAGACAATTTGGTTGGTAGGATAGTGGTGACAGACGGCACAAAGATGTCGCAAATGTGTATAACTTCATGTCATTCTAACTTTGGTTCCTCATTGTATATTTGAACACTGCCTAAAACCTAACGTACAGCACTGAAATTTTACATACAGCTTTCTCACAAAAAAAAATGAATAAAATTCAAAAGTCAAATAAATCGGGCAAACCCTTCTTGGTGTTGCCATATAAAACCAAGAAAGGGTTGTCAAATTGGTGGTCTGTTTTTGCACTTGTATTTGCAATTTTTATGAAAACGCCGTGTGAAAAATTTCAGCGCTGCACGCGAACGCGTTCTTAGGTAGTGTCCTAATTAATATATAGTTTATGGAAACCCTACGAAACAGTTACCCGATTGGTCCCATTTACGAAAATAAATTTACCATCTTCTAAAACAGCCCGTGTGCAATATTTCAGTAATCTATATGAAAGCGTTCTCGAGTTATCGTGGTATGACGTAAGTTATACCCATTTTTCGGCGTCTTTGTTGCAGTCTGCCACCACTTTTTCACGAAACAAATTGTGTAGAATTTTTACCATTGATCATAAATCATAATTCTTTGCTGCTGCACCAAAAATTAATCTTTATGAAATCACATAACTTAACCGGTTTTATTTTAGGCCTTCGAGGTAATCCAGCAGCGTCCAACACCACCGCAACCCAGGCAGACTTCCGAATAAGTTATCAACGATGTTAAGAGAGTGAAAAAATACCATATTTTCTTTATCGCCCTGTAACTTCGAAGAGTTTGGGATTGCCTCCCACCATTCAGTTTTTTGTTCCTTGCACATCAACCTATCTCCTGTTTCATGTATGACCAGGAATTCATAATCAATTTTATGATTTAACATAAAAAATAACTATTGAATTTATTTTTGAATTCCTAACGGATTTTCTTTTAATGATTTTATGGATACCCCTTGTAACATTGGAACTATATATACTTTAGGATATAATTAAGGACCTGTACAACAAAGGGCATTCTATGCTTTCATAGGGGTGCTTAATCACGCCTCTAACCCCCCTTGTTGTAACATTATATTCATTTAAATTTAAAAACCTCTTAGGTAACGGTTTTGCTGATATAGATGGTAAAAAATAGCGTTATTTTCAAAACATAATTGGGAAAGAAAATGGTGCTGTTTTATTTATATGGTTATACATAAATTTATAACGATGAGGGAGTTAAGGCTGTAAGTGTATAATTCCCAGGTGTTATCTATAAAAACGTACAAAACAGGCTTAAGTCTTGTTTTCATGGAAATCATTAGAAATTCGAAAAATGTTTGATATAAAACTTAATTATTTTCTTATGTAGAATTATAACATGCAATAAAAAATAAGGATAGGTACCAAAGTTTAAAAGTCCCCCGCCCGCTCTATATATACAAGGGGCAGGAATTGAATGGCCCATTCGAAAATATTTGACTTTATGTACGTGGAAAATGTTTTTCTACCAAGCGTATTTCTCAAAGATAGGCCAGTTCGTAGTTTAAAATGGGACACCCTGTGTATTGAGGGCGTATTATACGTTTTAACAAGCAGCCAGTTTAATTTTTCTATTAGAGGTATCAAGCCAAAATTGAGTACTGCGGCAAAGCAAAGTGGGTTAGTACCGTCATGGTATCAAAGAATATACGCATAGCAGCTGTGATTGGATTTCAGACAAAGAGGTGTAGTCTCCGCACGGACAGAGCGTTGGGACACCTGCAGTTCAAAAATAGCCTATCTTATGTAATTTTAGAAAAATATGTCCGGCTGTTAACTAAACCAAGATATATTGCACAGTTCAAACAATTCAGTAGATACTTGAAAGGTGGTTCTTCTTCGTTAATTTTGAATATACCCGAAATCTAAAGATTACACTGTCCATGTTTTGTTTATCTACCTCATACGAGGCAAAACAGGCAAAACAGGCAAACTGGAACAAAGTTGGGTACCTCAATTTGCCCAAAAATAATTTATAGAAACCTCAAATTTCGCCCTCATGTTTTTTTCTCTTTTTGTTTAATTTTTATTTTAAGTTCAAATCGACTTTTTACAGTTATTTTCTGATCTGTTGATTTGAAAATAGAAATATGTTCATTTTTGTCGTATCCGATGTTTCTATTAATATTTCATGCCTTTTCAATAAATAATCTAAATTGCATTTTTTTGGTTTCCTTAAAAGTACCCTACATTACATACCTACCCGAATACTTTGCCCGATAGACTGGGCAAAGTGGGTTACACGACCCTCACACTATTTTCAATTTTCAACCTGATCTAGTGTAGAGAGTCTATGATTAAGACACATGTTACATACTAATAAAAGTTAAGTACCTCATTTGGCTTCGGTCTCCTCTACATCTATTCAGTAACTGTACTAAATATCACTTGGAAGTTGGAACTACCAAAACAAAACAGTTCATACCTTTCGTAAGGTGTCGAGTTTCTGTATAGTATAGGGTGATGCAGAATGGCACTAGTAAATTGCATGTGTATGAATGTGATGTAAATAGATACTTACACTATATTACAAATTACTGCAACTGTAAGTATATTACAGGCTCAAAAAAATCAGATCAGACAACTATTAAGAAAGCTCAGACAACTTTAAAAAGTGCTTTTCTCTATTTCATAACGAAAATTCAATGGCAGCCTACATTTACATATATTTTTTAATGTTGCTTAAAAACTTTCTAGCTCACAATTTCAATTTAATAAATTCAGGACGAAAATAAAATGTGAATAAAGTGAGTGCACTGAAACAAGTAGGTGGAAAAATGAGAGAGTGGGGGTGGGAAAAACAGAAGAGAAATGGAAAAATACGACAATATATCCTGAATAAAATGGTTTGCTGCGCGAAAATTATCGATTTTTCATTCAATCTGATACTTTTAGTTCGAGAATGACTCAAAGCACACAAACTAATTTTTTTTTCAACGGTTTGCAATTTGCTGCAAAGTTTCGTGAATTTGTCGCTTCCATTTAAATTCTGAAAATGTTTTTCATATTTATTTATTTTTTACCCAGAATGATATAAATATTTTTTATCTCGTCTAGAATATAGTGGAAAATGTCTCAAAGTGATACTGCAAAAAAATCTTAGATGCAGAAAGTAAACTTTTTGATTAACATTTCAAACTCAGACCTAATGAAGATTAATATGAAATGACACGAAATGTGGCATTTGTTTATAAATTTTGCATGTTTGTGGAAAGTACCGTCATTTTTTTGTTTTTGTAAATCATATTCAGATGAAAATATGAAATTGTTTGAAATAATGGACTGAGATTGTAGAGTAACTTATACAAGTGTATACCATAAAATTTTACTTTAGGTTGAAATGATTCGTAGTTTACAAAATATTTGCAAAGTGCGAATTTTTTGTGGATTTATAATTATATAAATCGTTTTCAATAACACGATTTCTAGGAGTTTTGAAATTAAAATTGATTAAATCTAGGAATGATAAAAGTGAGAAATCTCGAACGGTCTTGATTTTGAAAATTTTATATAAAAATGCCCCAAAAGATCACAATCCTGAATATTCAAAATGCTGACTACCATATTTTAAATAAGAAAAAAATAATACCAGTAATAGTTAGTAGGAGTCGAACCGGATATCAGAAAATAATTGAGTGAGTGAATTCAGAGAAAAAGCTATGAAAAAATAAAGTCAACTTAGCACCACATCCAGTTTCTTTTAGAAAAGAGGCCACGACAAATTTATGGTTTTTACGAAAAATTAACGACAAATAAACGACAAATTTCAAGATATAAAATTTTCCAATTCAATAAGGCTTGGCTTAGTTCTATTGAGTTGCGATGCTTACTTAACTTCAATTTAGCACCACATCCAGTTTCATTCAGAAAAAAGTACACGACAAATTTATGGTTATCATGACAATTTAACGACTAATAAACGACAGATTCCAAGATGTAAAATTTTCCGATATGATTAAGTGTGGCCGAGTTCTATTGAGATGCGGTGCTCGGTTAACGTCAACATAGCACCGCATCCAGTTTCCTCTTAAAAAAAGGACACGAAAAATTTATGCTTTTCGCGAAAAATTAACAGCAAATAAACGACAACTTTCATGATACTAAAATTTCCAAGTAGATCAGGTTTGATCGAATTCCAGAGAGTTGCAGTGTTATCTTGAAGTCAATTTAGCACCACATTCAGTTTCCTTCAGAAAAAAAGCCCACGACAAATTTATGATTTTCACGACAAATTAACGATAAATAAACGACAAATTCAGTGATGTAAAATTGTCCAATCCGATAAATTTGGACCGATTTATATTGAGTTGTGGTGCTAACTTCACATTAACTTAACACCACATTCAGTTTTCTTTAGAAAAAAGGATCCAACAAATTATGAGATAATTTTGAGCTAAACCAAGTTGGGGTGCCAACATTACGAAAGTCCGGTACGTGGCAAGTGAAGAAACTCCCCACGCACTTTCACCAAAAGATGCGCAAATTAATTGAATTTAGTAGACATCCACATTAACAAATTATTTTAAATTTGGCCAACCCAAATTGGAGAAAAAATTTAGAAATTTCCAAAATCCGGAAAGCGGAGACGCTTTGTGTACAAAAAAGATTTTTCGATCATCTTCCCACCAAGCAAGAAACCACCTTTATGTGAAAATCCCAGTGTTTAGGTTTATAAACACGAATATATCGCCCAATGTTGAAAAGAAATCCTTCATATTTCATTGTCTGCGTCCATTAGCAATCGCTTATCGTCATTAAATACTAGCCGAACCTATGCCTACATAAAAGTATAAATACAAAGTTATCCAAACTCATAAAAATTAAGTCAACGAAACTTTTAACAAAATGTTACATTTTAGGACTAAAAGTGTTAAATTAAAAATTCTAATTTCCTACCTACAAAAGGTTCGCATCTCGGATATACCCAAAGAGGTGCGTATTAAAATATGTCACTGGTTGTTCAAACGGGGCGAGGCAAGGTGAGGTTTTATAATTATTAATATTCATGGCCAAAACCCACGAACAAGTGTATATTGAGTGCATAAATTAATTACTATGTTTTAAGGTGTATTTTTTTTTCTCTTTTGTATGCCTTTGCAAAATTTTTTTTTTTCAATTTGTACTCGCAGGTGAAACCAGCGATAGAAAGCTCAACTCAACATAATTTTTCCTGAGAATCTCACCGCCCGCCACCACATTTGTATTATAGTGCATGCGTTAGAAAATTGGCTCGCGATTTTATGAAAATGCGTTGCGTGGTTAAAAGCGTGATAAATTTATAAGGTCTGATGGCAAAAAAAAAATAAATAAAAGAAAAAAAAACGCTTTTTAATCTATTTTTTTTAAGCGTAACTTGATCGTTTTCCTTCATAGTAACTTTCACTTAGTGACTCTCTCCCCCGATGTTATATACTAGAATTTTGTAGAAGTGTTTGGGTGCACAGTAAACTGCAAATCTGCACAAAACTGAATTAAATTAAGACACAAAAGCGGGAATTTTTTGCCGACGCCGCCACCGCGACGCAGCATGCGTGAGACACAAAAGAGAATCACACATTTGTTTACAAACATGAAAATTCATTATTGTTCAAATGAACTCGGTTTAATAAGCCTGGAATTTATGTGGTTTGCTTACACCTGATCTGAACGTGTTAATTATTTCCCATCATTGAGTGAGTGACTGACTGACTACCACTATCAGGTAGGTAGACAGGTAGGTAGGTGGGTAATGAAAAATTGAAATAAACTAATTAAAAGAGTTAATTGTTCGGGGTAATTGCATTTTTTTTTCAATTAATTAAAAACGCCGAAGCACACAAAAATGATTCTAGAATGCATGCAGGCTTGAGGGATTGTGCAGTGTACGGTAAAGCAACAGATTAGATTTAGATGCGTAAAAGATACAGCTGGAAAATGCTGCATGTACTCGTAATAGTCATTCGCCCGCATACTCATCAGAAACGCCAAGACTTGCTGTGTATAATTGTAGAGAGCACACCTAACGCAGTCTAGTCAGACTCTTAATTTCCTTGAAGTTTTCAATAATGCTGGAAAAATACTAATAAAAGGGCCCAAGTATAGCACCAGTTTCATTACCCAGCCGGTAGAGATTAGGGGAGCGTGATGTGACCGGTTTTTGTTTTTCGTCTTTTTTTTTACTAAATTGCGGGTGAAACCAGTCTAATTTGCCAGTGTATGGGGAAGTTATAATAATTTGCAATATGTGCGCATTGTTTACGCAACGTAGTTAGCGAGACAAACGCATTTATATTATAATGTGGAGAGGAAATTGCCGAAACAGATGGCAATGGTATCACAGCGCTTGCAATTTTATAGTGTTTTTGTTGTTGTTGTTGGTATGTAGCTATGCAGAAAATAACGAAACATAAAAAAACGCCTTGAATGTGCATTTTCATATTTTAAGAGTGCTAACATGCAAGGGGTACTTAATTTTGCATGCATGCCATGCAATGCCATGCAGGAGGATATAGGGGCTTAATTGGTATATTAAAGTATGTAAACTATGGAATAAGGAATTTAAAGGACATTTTTATAGAAGTATTGAGGAAAGCTATTTAGAGTAGAATGTAACTTCACTCTCTGTGATCTGTTTAAGAATCTAGGAATTTTTTTTATAGTTTTGTCGTTATGGCAGTATATGTGTGGTGGCAGTATTATTTCATTGTTAGTACTTTATGTTCTGATCTGCAGTATTCGATAAGTCATTTCATTGAACTTTTAATTTATTCGTTAACACTAGGTCTGTTAACGTACCTGGATGAATTTGTTCTTGGATTTTTTTTTGTTAAAAATGTTACTCTCAAATTTCAAAAGTATATCAACAGCTTTGTGTGTTCTTGGACAGAGGGCGAAAGTGACAAGTAAAAACTGTCAAGGTAACAAAATTATAGGTAGGTACTTTACATAAAAATAAAAATAAACATGTTTTATCAAGTTTTAAATGAAAATTAGATAAATTACACTTTTTTCTAATTTTATTTTATCTATGAAAATGGGGCCACAAATTGGTGGTTTAAAATTGGTGCTTAAAATTTGGGGCGAAAATTTGGTGCCAATTATCACTTCAATTCTCAAATTTAAATTTATATTTGTGTGACAGTTGTTACACAAGCTCCCCTGAGTTTTTCCATGAATGGATTTGGACTAAAACTTTATAAAAGCGGGGCTTAAACTATCATGGGTAAGCAGTGCCATCTTTAATATCTCGTTTAATGAAAGGATAATAAAAGAAAAGCGTATATTTAAAGAATGGGCTTGGCCTGGGCTGATATTCACCACATAACCATCCGCTGTCAGGCATTAGGTAAGAGCACGCATGTCACAGTGCTATTTATTTGTGAAAAAATAAGAAAAAAAATCGTTCTGACATTTTAGTTTCTTGCTGAATGCGCTCATTATCTTTAAGGGAAGTAAGTACTTTTATATTGTTATTTCGTTAGTGAGCACTCTGATACTACTTACAACTACAAAATTGGTTGTTGTTATTTTGTTCTATCTAAAAACATGTTCTTGTACCGTTCTCGGGTAAAAAGTGCCTCCGTGCATCAGGTATAAGGCAGGTAAAAAAGACTAAAGATTATAGCAATTTAAATATTACTAATATAAATATATATCGATAACAACGTTATAGATTCCGCTTTTTTATTCGCTCTGACCAGGTTTTAACAGGTGCAACTTTTTACCCGCAAGAGGAGTAAAAAGTACCGAAAGACTTGCTCATTTAAAATCAATTAATTACGTAAAATAATTAAATTTTTACATATATATATTTTTTTTTATTGATACATGAAGCCCTAGAGATGGTATATTTAAATTATCATATAATTTGACCTAAAAGTTTATAATATATTGATGACAATCCAGAAAATAGCACTTGAAGCCCCGCTCTACCCTACACCAGCATATTTTCTCCTATTTTCTGAGTACATAAACAAGTTTTGGGTGCCTTTGAGTGAAAATGTTCTAATGCGTTCACCAAAATCTGAGTACCTGAACCTTAGAATATAGAGAGTACAGGAAGTGTGATAAGCCAAATTTAGTGTAGTCAAATTCTGGTTGGGTTACTATCTGTTGCCGTTGCAGTGAAAGCTCAGTACAGGCATGCAGTAGAATCAATATACAGACCGGGTCAACAAGATATATGGTTGGAAATACTGCAGTTGCTCCCACCGAAAATGATCTTAGTCGTGCTCTTAGTCGCTGCCACTGTGCCAAAATACCCAGGGAGTTTTCAGATGTCACAAACGTAAACAAATCTTCGATATTTTGTCGGTTTTGTTATTAATTTCAATTTAATTTAATATAAAAATGTGTATAAAGTACACAGCATAATATTTTATAACTATACTTGCCTAAAAAATTATTTCCCACGTTTATTTTGCCCAGATTCAAATTCTTTCAAATTAGGAAACTTCGTGTGACAGCTGAAAATATATTTGTCTCTTTCTCTAACATAATTCTGAACTACGTCACGATACCCGGAAAAAATTCACGCTCATGCACACGAAATTTACAGGTATCAACACTTCATGTTGTCTCTATATTCTAAGACCTGAATAGACCTACGTTACGTTTACGAAGGATAGTTTTAGGCAGGCTTTTACCCTAAGCAGACGGACAAAATCAATGATCCTTCATTCGTTATTGATTTTCTCAAATATCAAGTTATCCAAGGTTTTGTGAATTAAAACGAAAGTCCTATCAATTTTTGTATGTAAACGACAGCATATTTTTAATAATTAAAATTCAAATTCAAAGGTAAATCGATTTTTGTAAAATTCAATTACGAACGAATGATCATTGATTTTGTCCGGCTGCCTAGGGTATTTGATTTTGTGTAAAATTAAAATTGTGTTAGGAACTAATTTTTAATGAGTCCAATTTTTGATTGTGATAATAAAGAACTGTCGGTAACTTTGAACCAGTTTGAGCCAGGTGCCAAACAGTGGACTACCCATTCTATCTTGGCTTTATGGAAATGCACTTTCATGCACTCGTCCGACAGTCTCCTGGTGCTTATTGTTGCCACTTATTTGCGAACAACGTTCGTAGTGATTTCGATTCTACAGTGAGTAGTTCTTGTAATCGAACTTGAAGTGCTATTTTTGAAAAAAAATTATTATAATTATAGAAAGGTTAAAGATAGAAATTTAAAACTTAATTTCATATTAAAATCTTACATAAATATCCACAGCGTATAAAAAAAATTTAAGAAAATTTAAAATTTTCCTGTTTTCGTCTACCAATTTCGAAATTTGCCGCAAAAATTGTTAATGGTCTGAGCCCAACTTTATACTATCACCTTTTGTTAATTCTCATAAAACATTTTGAGTATAGAAAATTGTATGTACCTACTTCGATTTTTAAGTGAAGATACACATGTCCTCAGTACCAAAAGTAAATGCCACAGCCTAACCAAATATTTCTGAAAACTGGGCCAAAGTTAGAGGAAACGACAATAAAATAACTACAAATTTAATTTTGCAAAAATCATCGGGGTCCGGAGTATACGTAAAAAGACATTTTCTTATAACTTCTATCAAAACATGCCAAAATTCCTGCAAACTTAAAGCAATGTTTACTCTGATATTTTCCACACTCATTGCGCCCCCTGCAATATAATTTTTTATTGCAAAATAGTGCTTTCATTAGTGATAAATATCACAAAACTTACAAAACACCTGTACCAATTTGCAACCATTTATGTTGCCCACAACATATTATTGGGTTCCAAATGTTCAAATCACTGTTGGTCATAATCTGCTAAGTTAGCAACCAACCTCAGACAAGGTCCACAAACTAAAGAAAAAATAAGCAAAAATTATCAAATTTTGCATATTGTGGAAAATATCAGAGTAAACATTGCTTTAAGTGAGTGTTCAGGACTTTTGGACCTGCGGACCTCGGTCATGCTTGCAAAATTAACTTTATTGTTATTTTACCTCACTCAACAAAAAATTTAACAACATTCGGAATTAATGTGAAATTTTCGAATTTAAATGTCTCTATGGACTGACCTATGACCTATGGCTTGTCAAATATTTTATTCAAAATAACAAAATAAATTCCACATATTGAATTTCGAAACGGCCGGCCGCGATCCACTGTTGCCATGCAACAAATGCAATTAATGTGGCCATTTTGGTTTAGACGTGACGGAGAGCAGATGACATTTAATTTCTTCAACTTTTTTGTTATTTAAAAGAGCGGTGCAGCGTTGATATTATTTATTTTATACTTTGATAAATTTTCGCGTCAATCTAATTTTGTTAATTATTGTAAAGTCAAATTTATTTGTTTTATACGATTCGTCGAATGAATAGGATAGAAAAAGGTATAAGCTTGAGTGTGTCCGTCTACAGGCTTGCGTAGCTACAATGGACTGTAAAAAAAAAACTTATTGATTCCAACCCACTGGATTTATTAGAGTTTATATTTGAGTACAAACTGTAAGGAGGGTTACCTGATATAGTTGAGGGGCTTAAAAGGAGATGGATACAAATAAAATTTTGTTAAAAGTTCAGATAAGCGTATGCATGCAAACTAGATAGACTGAAACAGTTAGTGGCAAAGGGATACAACTATATTCCTGTCACATGCTGTTTTATATCAGCCATTATTTTAAGGACTTATAAGTAGGCATTTCTCTTTAGAGACACTCCTTACAGGGAAAGGGATATCGGTGATTGCAGGGGGTTAATTTACTACCTTTTTACTAAACCAAAAATCACCTAATCTTATTTTAACCATACCAAAAAATTATTAAGATATTTGACTTATTTTTAGTATACTTACATAAAATTAAGACTTTACACAAAATTTAGAATATCCAACCAACTTTAAAGTATTTTATCTCTAAAGTGTGAAAAAGGTACTAACACCAGTTTCCTTCTCAGTTATAATGTTGAGAATATTCCCCGCAGCTGCCATAAGTCATGACAGTTGTGAGAGGAGCTTTGTAAATTGAAACTGATTAAAAATTATGTAAGATCTACAATTTTCACGTTGTGCAATCGAACAAGAGGAACAAATTAACATTGTCGAATGCATTAAATAGTTCGCGTTGCAAAAATACGCGGAATGAAATTTTAATTTAAGAAAGACGTTTTATTTTGAATCCATTTGAAATAGTGACAGATTACCACTTTGACTTACTTACTTGTGTTCTCGAACTGCTGGTGGCCACCAACTGATACTATTGGCCCCCTGCTGTTGATTGCAATTGATCGTCCAGAAACCAGGATCAACCGACAATATAGGCCCCCTGCTTGTTATAAGATCCCCCATACTTGTCAACAAAAAGCTATTATGGTTATGTTACGGTTAGCTGTCAGTAGTACAAGTGTAGGATACTGCGTCATGCAGCACGCTGCGACCATAACAGAGCAGGGTTATATGTTCCACCTGTAGACCAGACGGCGCTGAGAAATAGTCGACTGAGCTCGCCGGTCTTACAGCACTGGCCTCAGCATTATGTGCGCCCATTATGAGGCTCGACCCCCAGCCACTCGTTCTATGATCAAAATGCTGCTAATAATTCATTTGATGCTGGATGCTGTGCTAGCTCTACGAAAGTCACGAAAGCTTAACAGACTCTCTCTGCATGTGACAAAACACGAGGCACATCACAAAAATCATGCCAACCCTTAGTCACAGATCGGTATCTGTCTCGATATCGAAATTCAGAGATATACTCAGAGGCCATAAACCTAAAGAGCTGGTCCCCTCTGCCTTGACATACCGAGATGAGTCGTAGAAGCGTCTATGATCAGTAACCTAAATAACTGATTTCAAATGTTCTTCCGCTCCTGACTCCACCGCAGACTGACACTCATTTCAGGATGTCTATCCAAGTCCTCACATACAGATAGAGTCTCTAAAATGTTAAATCAGACTACAAGGGTGCTAACAAAGCAATTAAGTACCCCTTTAGAGCGGATGTGGGTGCTGCCGTTGGCTCTCTTATGAGTTCATCCACCGGCAAACCTATCTACAAAGTCCTGAACACCTTACAGGCCTTCGCTGGATCTCGCCCCGAATACTTTGGTGTGTCTCCAGTAAAGGATTCGCGGTCAGTACCCCCTTTAATGGTTTAAGAAACTGGTTGTAACCTCTTAACCCTCAAGAAAGCTGTTCAACAGGAGACGTCTACCAGACAACAAGAAACTGGTTACACACTCCTAATAACTTCCAGAAACCTGTTCAACAAGAGGCTAGCAGGAATTAAGAAACTGGCAGTAGCCCCTAAAGCTTCATTAATATCATTCGTTAGGAAGCTAAACTGAGATTCATCTAGAGGAATATTCTTCGTACAAGTTAACAGCGAGGCTGCTAGCGCGGATTAAGCAGAAATGATTCTATTCCGTAGTAAACGATATTCTTCGTGAAAAACTGATAACCTGTTACGTTTCCATCTATCATATAACAAGATTTCCAGCTACAGTTAGATTTCGAAAGTGAAAACCAAAAAAAAATCAATTATCTAACAATTCTTTCTGGCAGACCCTGTAGGTACATTCACAAATATATGACAATCCGATAGAACATATCTATGTATTACATTTCACAGGTTCAATAAAAAAAAACAAAGTTTCGCTATCCTTCATTTCACATTTTTCAAGTGTAATTCCAACGCATACCAACCCTATAATAATGGAAACCATTCTTTATAAGCTTAACATTTCCCCTACAGCCAAATACTTCTACTTACATACCAATAATTATACGAATGCGCTCAATTCAACCATGTAACAAATTGGTAACCAAATACTTATGCAAAGAGGTAAGTAGGTACACAGGTATAACTAAGGCGATTATGTCGTCTCGAAAGCTTTGGTGTAATACTCAAATACTTTGATCAGGGTATGTAAATCAAGTGTACGAAAGAAATTACCTAATACTTCTAGAGAGGTTACCTGTGCAGATTTCGAGAACATGGCTTTCGCGCTGATATATAGCTAGGAATATTTGAATAAAAACTTAAGAGTTGCGATGTTATCAATAAAACTCATTATGAAATTGCAATCAAAAGAAAAAAATAAAAGACGCAAAACCAACGATAAGTATTTCCGATGTTCTTCGAGTTGGTAATTGCAGTTGACACATTATGCTCGAATGGTCATACTAATCCGATTAAAAGCGTATAATTCCCTTAGCAGAGTTTTGTTTATTTTTTGTTTGTTTACTTAAACAAGATTTAATGTGCTTAGGTGCAGTAATGCATACATACATAATATGTGTACTTAACGTTAGTAAAAATGAGAAAAAAAATGGGAAAAGAAATACAAAGCCAACCACCACCTTAAATGCAGCCATGCCAAAGGCTTATGTAACGAACTCATTCACTATTCAAAAGTATAAAATATCATGTAAAGCAATAAACATGCTTATGTTCTTGGTGGTGTTTACATGAAACTGTATCATAACTATTTTACAGGTGTTAAACGTAGGTATACCTAATATTGAAATCACCTCGGATTGTTATTGTTGTGATTTTTACTATCAACAGCAACAACAACAACAACATCATTTTGCAATGGATTACGTCGAATTTACACAGGGCGCCTATCCAGCTGCAATCTCTTGTTCATTCTGGAATTGCTATATAGAATCCAGTTAGCAAATTTTTATAGCAAAGTAAAGATAGCGCGATTACCTTACTTAACAAATTAAAAGTTCGCCAGCATAAAAACTTTATGGCACATAAAACAGATATGAGAACAACATAAGCCATGAGAAGTAAGTAGGTACGGAGAGAATTCATGTCTCATAATAATTAAAATGGCATTTAACAGCAATCGTACAATTGCACATTCCATGCACTTTAGAGCTATAAAAATTACTGTAAATACAAGTGCTATGGTTCAAAGTAGTTGAGGGATTTATGCAAATAACTATTTCATTCGCAGCTTGAAATAAAACAGGATTTCTGCTCTGTTCTTTTAGATATGTATGTATACGAACGCTTAAAGGAGTATACAGGAGGTGAAAAAAAATTTGTTTTTATGGCAGTTGCATATCATTAAGCAGTGTGCAGAGCATAGGGTAAATATTAGGACCTTCTAGGAGACATGTGCAATTAAAGATTTTTTAATTGTTTTTTTTTTACCATAACAATTATAGCACGTTTACATTACCGTAATCACTATTGACTACCCGTATACCTACAGGATAAAATTGAATATTAAAAGTGAAGAAAGTGTAAATGGAGATAGATAGCAGTGGTGCACTAAAAGTTTTTTCATGGAGGGTGGTTATCTGTTAACAATATTTTTTCCTATAATTGCGTGTAATGCGTGAAAAGTTGTGTTCACCACAGGTTTTTATTATACAGGGTGCTTGGTATCGAAAAAATATAAGACGGCAAATGAAAAAAAAATGTATTATACAAGGGGGTGGCTAGATGGAGAGGGAGGTTTAATGATATGCAGCAAAATTTTATCAACTATAACTTCTTTTATCCGCCCAGTTGACGTTTCCCCTGCTATAACTCTTCGTAAGTTCGGCAGTAAGCATTTTTCTAATTAGAAGCTATGAAGATAATAAAAGCTTAACTTTGTAAGCTCTACCTTTCGTCTCAGCCATCCTACTTTTAATTGTTATCTTGATACTAATTCTAGATAGAAAATGGATGTCGTCGAATTAGGATGAAGTTGCTATAAATTGGTTCACTGATGACAGATATCGAAGTATTACGGAAATTACATTTTTATCAAAACAAAGTTAACTAATCTTATTACGACAAATACAACAATTTGTCCATATTGGAGAGGAGTGCCGCCAAAAGACTACCTTGCATCACTTATACTCCCAGTGAGTTCATTGTACCCCTTGACTTCATGGGATAACCTTTAAGCCCTAGATCCATCCTACTATCCTTAGAAATCATATATATTCATCAGGGCGGGTCACTCGCAAAGTATGCGCATTGGACGGATTCGATTTCTTCCGAGTCCTTGCACTACCTGCAGAAATCGTTCGCCGCTATTCCTAGTCTTCTACCATAGTCTTCTATGGCCAAGCGACCTGTCATGGCCCCTACTAAATTCCTGGCATTTGTGTATTTCAATTAAGCAAATCCTTTGTCATCTTCCTGCCATATGCAGGCCACAATTTCCTCGCAATGCACTAAAAAAAAAAATTTGAGTTTTGCTAAAAAACGAACATTCCTTATGTCATAAGCCTCCGAGCGATAACGAACAGCAACTTCTGATTCCAACTCCTTATACCCAATACTAATCATAACTTCGAAATACTGGAATGAAAATCACATTCCTGTAATCATACTATTGATATGAATTATGTGAACGTAATAAGCTCAATTTTCTCTAGACCCCAATGAAATAGGGCTTATTGGAGGTATGACATACTTAGATCTACATATTGCTAAAAGGCTGTTTGAAAGTTTTCTTCAACTGCACTTTATAGAAAGAGTTAAAGATTTTGCAAAATGTATTGATTTTTAATATCATTTAATATAATAATTTGATAACTATTATACTTGTACACTTTAACACGAATGAATCGAAACATGCGAAGACATACTTCCTATAAAGAACGGGTTATATCCCACTCAGGAGATATTCCCAACGATATTTCATGGACTTTAAATTGAGATCAAGGTAATTTTGGAGATGGGTATTGGAATTTCGGAGCTGTCCAATTCCTAATGCAATTCTTTTATCACATTTGAATTAATAAAGCAGTATAATATAAACCGGTCTAAATACTATCGGTTCCTATCGACTGAGTAAGGATGACTCCACGCGTTGAACAGAAAAAAACGATGAGCCAGCCTAAGCAAAATTTTACGAAAAAGCCTTTGATGTCAGGTTGTCGTAAGAATCCCTATGGCAATTATTAGGCGAAAATAATTGTACATCAGCAATAAACTATTTAAGATGAGACTTACCGATAATGGAAGAGTTTAGGAAAGAATTCTGAGAAATGATTACACATTAAAATTATTATAATGACAAACCAACCACCGCTCATAACACAAGGAGAGTGTCGAGGATCTTATTCTTCCAACCTATTCAATTCGTCCGTCCATCCAGTATATTGGGATTTTTTAATGTATTTTCTTTTCTTCAACATTATAAAGCAGTGGAACACTATGAGCTTGAAATTGTATTGACTTCTATCAGGATGACACATTTGAAAACAGATGGCAATAATCTTTATCTATTTCCTGATAATGGTACAAATTACGGTAATCTTCTCAGCATTAACTTCGACCAAAGTTTCACGCTATTTCTTCAACTTCAGAGAACTTAGAGCATCACAGGAAGTTTTCCAATTCCATATTGGTCCATCGAAAGATTGAACAGGGGGCATCTTTTTTCATAGACTTGTTTGCTTATCACTGAGTAATGCTGACCACAATGGTCAATATATTATATGAATGGTATACTAAAACCAAGTAATATTGCATTGTCCTTATGAAATAGAGGTTAAGGCAAGACCAAGACCGGGCCATCCATGGGGGCTACCTAGCCGCCTCGATAATAGAGGAACCGATAACCAGTTAACCAACCAGTAAAACAAGCTAAAAGTTAGTTTAGCTGTTAGAATTTGAATCAGGGACCGTAATTCTTGAAAGACCTATGATAAAAAGTACACTTTAATGCCGCATTCAAAATGTAGAGTGGAGTAGATTGGTGTAGAGTGACAACTAGCATCCTTTTTTTTTGCACGCAGTAAGTAGTGCATGTGGCCATCTCTGTATTGCTTATAGTATAGCAGAGTGGAGCTGCATGCAAATAAGTTCTATTCTATTTCCATGCTGCTATTTCCGAAAGCTTACAAACTGGAATTTCAAACTACTAGCATGTAGATGGCGTGGAAAAAGCTCCATACGTCTATTTATAATAACTAAAATGTTTTAATATTTTTTGCAAACTTCATGATTTAAAAACAAACAAAAAAAGCACGTTAACTTTTAGCTAGTTTCGCAACAATCTGATTGTGCAACAGGTCTCCTTTTTCAAATTTATTATTTTGACAAAGACTGCTGTTTGTACATTTGGCGTTGTTATGGCGAGTTCGAATTTCACCCTGCGTTGTATTGTGAACACCTTCGTTCTGGAATCAAAGCTCATTCTGCTCCACTCTGTTCTTACTCTGTTCCACTCTGCATTGTGAATGCGGTATACAGTTATCTTTCGATATATATATATTTTTTTTTACCTTTCCCTATTATTTTCAATATCTCCTTCTTGGTTATGAAATAAAAATTATCGATAAATATTCTCAATAAATAAAACTTAATTCTCGATTTTTTTTTATTGGTTATGGGATATCCATTATTTCTCATCTTGAATTTGAATACCGGATTTGTTATTAATATGCAAAAATTTATAAGAATCGCCTATTAAATGTGACAGAAACCATGTTGACTAGTATAATTCTTGTGGATTAACGGAAAAAAATAAATTCAAATTAACGGAATGGTTAACTAATAAAATAAAAATCGAAAAATAACTCTTATTATTAACAAAAATTATAAAACTTGATTCATGACTTTAATTGTCTAAACAGAATAAATACATTGTGAAAAATTGTTATTGAGAAGAATTAAAAATTTATCGATAACTCTAATTTCATAAATAAAATCAAGAAATTGTGAAATAATGGTTATCCGATTAATGGACCATGGGATTAATTCGAAATTGTATACAAAGTAAGATAAAAAAAAACATTAAATTCATTGTATAGTGTCAGTGCTATCACAGCTCTAGTATTTTTTAAATTTCCAGCATTTTTCCATTGTCTATTTTCAGTAGCCAAACTCTATTTGGATGAAAACTTTTATACTATTGGTTCATGGTTTCTTGAACTTTACATTACTATTCCTGTTGATAATCCAAAGTAGTTAAGAAAATAATTTCTACTAGACGGCCATGCCAACAGTTTACTTTAAGTTGCTTTAATTGACATAAACACCCGCCGCCATAAATCATGCACACAATCGAATCTTTCAACTTCAGAAATTAATTGTTAATAACAAAATTCTGTGCAATAAAAACTCTAATTCTCACGCGAGTCCTCCTCACCTGCATTACACCATTCATTTTCTGGTGCATTCATTCCTTACTAGTTACTATGTATTTTAAGCCAGCCATTGCCGAGCAGAAGATGTTGATTGTGACGGCAGGTAATAAACCGTAAGCAACAAATTTAATGAACATTTAAATGGCAATTTGAAATTAATACGGGCATAAAATTATAAATTACTTCAATTACAAAGCACGTTATCTTATTTGCTGTCAACGCTAACATATGTCAACGCTTACAGTTGGTAGTATACCACCAAGTACGGTGTGTGTGTGTGTATGCGTGTGTATTTTAACAGCCGTAAAATTAATTTCATTCTGGTGAACAGGTTCTTTGGCAGGTACCTATATGATTCTCATAGAATATTGCCCTGAACGAGATGTTTTATCCGTGTATACCATGACATTTCAGATAAGGTTCCAATAATGTTTTGAATGCAGCGTCAAGTCATATAATTTTTAAGACAAAGTTGGAGAGATTACGTGGATAACCTAATCTGAGAAGTCTTTTTCTTGTTTTTTATTATTGTTTTTTAATGTTGTCCAATTTCTACGTTGTTGCTGGAAGATTTCGATTTTAGTTAACACAAGTTAAAGTGATACCAGCTCCTACCTGGTGTAAGATAGATTAAAGTCAAACTTATATCAATCGAAGATGTTTCTTGAGAGATCAATAACTATATAAGTAGTAGCGAATTCATAGTATTACTTACAGTAGTATCTATACAAATAGTGGATCAATTCGAAACAGAAATGCTTTTTTATTTGCTTCGTCTAGCCCAAAAACGAGAATGTTTCAAGTGACTTCATTAAATCATCAGCACTAATTTTTATGAGTATTTGATTTGTCAAAACGTTGACATACCGAGAAAATTTTAAAACAAAATTTATAAAAAAAGGTATGACTATATAATTTAAGATATAATTCCAAATTGTTGATATGCCGAATTTGTTGACAATTTCTTATAATGGTATTCTTGAACATAACGAAAAAATATTCGATTTTTGGCGCCATCTAGGGACTCAAAAAGACACTTTCAGATTTTTCAAAGATTGAAATATTTTCAATTCTCCAAAAATGTATGCTAAAGCTATGTATGTATTTTAGTTTAATTGATCCGCCATTGGGTGGACCATCCACATAATTAGTGAACAAATATGGTACAAAGACTTGCACTGGAGCAGTGAAAATAACAAATTTTTGTCCTTTTGTCACAATTTTATCAATTTTGTTATTTTTATATTTTACAAACTTAAGGCAAGTTTTTGCAAGTTTTTGTTGCATACAGTAATAAGGTAGAGTGGGTCACATTCGTGATGATCAATTTTGCTATTAAAACTATGCAAACTAAAAAAAAAACATGGTTGTGAATATCCTACACGTGCCATTTCTCCCAGATGCGTTGCGAGAAACCTTTTTTCTGTAAGTTTTGGTTCAAATGTGTTGTTTGTTTCTCGAGAGATTTTTAACTTAAATGTAAAAATTTTTGTGACAATTATATAATCAATTAGTGCTTAAAGTTTTAAAAACTCCTGAATGATATTATCAATGTGTTTTTTAAAAACAGTAAAAAAATAATGTGAAGTGCTGCCAAATTAAAAAGAGAACAGTTGGACATATGTATGTAGAGTAGTTGTTGATATTTCAGTGATACTGAGAATTCACAGACATCCTGGGCACATCTGCCTCTACTAAATACTGCTGTGATATTGACTGAATATTTGTGAATTATTTTTATTATAGTTTTTTTTTTTAATAAATAAACTATATAACTTTTCAGTATTTAGTCTTTCGTTAACACTTCCAAAATTGACTGCAACTTCTTTTGACGAATCTGCCCTCTCAATACACGAATCTTTCCCCTTAAGAGGCACTTTCGGCAATTTGTGGTCATTTTTTAAATTTAAAAATATACGTATAGCCCAAATATAATGTGCTAAAAGTACCCTACTCTACCATTATATGGAAAAGTGTGAAAAAGATAATATTTAAGTTATTAAAAAATATATAAAGTCTCACTTGAAATAGGTAGGTATATGGGGATACTTTCTTTCCTGACTGTACAACCGATAATTCCCAAAAACCGCTGTAATCGTTGTAAACAAATACCAGCAAAATAATTTGGAATCCTTTGCTGATTGCAAACATTGAATAAATAACTAATAGAGAAGCGGAATATCGTGCAAATACAGTGTACATGAATAAGCCGCTCTGTCACGTTCGGATCTCACTCAATAAGGGCCAGCTTAACGCCAACAACTCGTCATAAGATTTCTTTTTTTATTTCAGTCACTGAAGGTGTTCGAATACCATCAGACTGATAAGGTAACAATAACAAGTGATTGGACCGCTACCAGGAACGATATGTGAATCCGCTCTCGGATTGACTCTCAGAACTCCGCTCCTTGAATCAGGTAACCAGAAAGAAAACATCAAACAGATTCGTTCTTCAAGCATTCAGTTTCCTACATTAAAAATTCTTCTAGCCCAGGAGAATATTTCCACCACTGTGTTGAGAGTCATCAATCAGGAAAAAAATAGCGAAGTCACTAAAACCCCTAAAGGTATATATTTTGACTTAACGTTAACTGTTTTATAAATAATTTCGTACTTTCTTCTTTTGTTTTAATTTCCAGTGTCTTTTGATAACCGTCCAAATACTTCTACAAGCACCAGAAGTTTCCGTGTTTTAAGACCTATTTATTTCAAATATGCGTGCTTTTCTCAGGATCCAAAAATTTTCGATGTGGTTTACTTTTTTCGAAACATATCCAAATTTCTCAAATTTAACATTTGTACGCATTTCGATCCCAATGTTTAGTATTTTTGTTATTGGGAAATATTTTCAATGTGCAATTTTTAGAATTTGTATCTATTTATTGGATCTTTTAAAATTGTCTTCGTTTTTAGTAAAGTATTCTTAGGTACCCAGAAAAATACCATTGAAATTATTTAAAACTCATAAATTAGAAAGAAAACTATCACTGATTCAACACGCATAAACAGGGAACTATCCCAACGAGAAATGTGACAAGCGCCTTCAAAATAAGTAAAAACGTAAAAAAAAGCATACAGAAAAACTTGAGAACCTAACTGGAAGTAATTTTTCATATATGTTCTTTTTTTTTTTTTTTTAAGTGACCTTTACCATGTGTCCGCATTAAAATTAAATAATAGCAATTGTAATAGCAACCATCTTCTATATGTGATGCCGCCCCATTCCCTTTTAGATGAAAGTGAAATATTTTCAGGTTTTACGATATTAAGCTCTTCACTGTAAACAAAAGTTGATAGAAGAAGTTGTTATTCGACGTAAATTCTGGTGAAGAAGGAAAGTATTACAAAATGTTGTTTCTGATGTAAATTTGCATAATAAGCAAATGTACGGAATAGTAATAGATAGTAATAAATTTAAATGAAAATTTGTAAATTTTCAAAAAATACAACTGAGTTCAGGGAAAATGCATTCCCAAACCCTTTTCACAAAAAAATGGGGCACAATACAACAAAATTTTCTCCATTTATTATAGAGATCAAATTAAACAAATTTGATTTACAATCGAGGATACCGTAAACTTCCAGAACTCAAAGCCAGGAAATATGTGTTGCTTTCATATATTGTAGTCGAACATTGGCTCTCCTTACGAGGTACCTACTAAAATTTTATTCTAAGCAAGTCACAGAGCCTGAACTACAGCTTCAACAGAAAAATTAAATTCTAAGTTTTCCTTTCTAATGATTTCAAGTAGAACAAATTTATGAAAATTATTGAAACAAAACCAATTTTTTTCCTCGGCTAACTACTGCTGGATTTTGATATAAAAGTAGCCTTGATTTCTTTGAAACGCCATAGTTTCCTCAAATTTGTTCAACCCGCTATTTTTCAACATGAATTAGAAAGAAAAAAGATTCAATATTTCTTCGTTTTTTTGTGGGAGCAATGGTTTAGGCAGTTGTATCTGTTTAATACGAAATTATAATTCTTCTCCAATAAATCCAAGAATGTAAGACGTGAAATCAGTTCACAAGTCTATTTAAATGTATTATTGAGAATTCTTACTTCATATTGTTTGCATTGTATTGGTTGCTATAAAATCTGCTCAATTTATATAGCTCCACAATATTGTTCGGATTAAAAAGATCTCAGGTGGTTTCGTAATTTCTGAATTTTTCTGAATTTTTCTTGAAATATTTTCTATTCCAGCAAATATATGCAGACGATTTAAATGTAGAAATCATATTTCGTTAACAAATACTCGCCAGGCTATAAGTACAAATAAATAAATAGCAGAGATGTCCCTTACAACTAGAGCCTAGTCCTAGAATACATATATAGAGTACAGGAAGGGTTGCCGCTGTTGTGATAGTTCAGTGCAGGCGTGTTGTAGAATCAACATAGAGAGCGGGGCAACAAGATATAGGATTGAAAATACTGCACTTGCTTAGTCGAGCTCTTAGTCACTGTCACTGTGCCAAGGTACCCAGGGAGTTTCTAAGCTGTTTCCAATGTAGGCAGCTGAACATACATTTTGCTAATTTGCGCTTTACAAAGACCCCAAAGAAAAGCCAAGATCATGCTCGAATTTTATAGGTATCAACACTTCCTGTTCTCTCTATATTCTAAGAGCCTACCCTAGTTAAGAGGAGTTTTTGTGTTATCAATTTTCGAAATTTATTTTCATTTGTTTGTGTTAGTAGTCAATTGCTAGAGCCAATAGCAAAGTTCTTAAACGGGAATAGCTGCAAATATTTGTATTATAACTGAACTGTAGCCGGAACTTGTATCCTGGATTAGTATGGTAAAAATATACAGATGAAAATTAATTACCAACAATTAGGCATAACACTATTGTTGTTGTTCGATTTCATTATGCCTTTGCTGATCTACAGTCTATAAGTTTCTGCAGATCTGAATAGCTCTTTCGTTCGTTCTATCAGTCTACTTCTCTTCCTGCTATAAGACCGATTACATTTATCAATGGGTAGATACTCTCAGGTGCGATACAAAAGAAATGAAGGCGACAAATAGTCAAATTATTTTTTATTACTTATTTATGTACTATCTGTAGAAACCAAAAATCAAATTCGAATATGGATAAGTACTGAAATCCACACCATCCTCAAAAATTGCCTGAAACGAAGTTTATGAATTTTGAGTGAGGAAGGATTGTGGATGTTAAGTATTATCACTTTCTATCAATAACATAAATAATAAAATAAATACAATTTTGAAAAATATTTTGGATTTGGTCTGTACAACCTTTCCGAAATGGCATACCTAGTTGGTCGTGAATTTGTATTGATAAAGCACCACAACTAAAAATAATTTCGAAATAATTTTTCTTTTAGGGTTCGACGCACAGCAAAAATACGAATCAATTCTATCGTCATCTTTTCTACAGGATCCTCTTAGTTATACAACCATCACCTATTAATTCCTAATAGGTCCAAAATTATAATAATAAAAAATCTGGGTTTTAGTTTGAATATAATTAAGTTGGCAGGTAGGTATACAAATTATATGAAATAATATTGAATAAAAAATGAATTAACACATTTTATTATATTTCACGAATTTTTAAGGAAACATTTTCGACATTTATTTCTTACAAATTCGCACTGTAGAATTCAATTAGTGAGCGCCTCGCCCATTCGGACCGTTAACTGTAATTTGTGGACAGACTGGAACATAAAACAGTCCCAAGCAAATACATAAATTTTTCAGTTAACAGCGATGAAATTCGAATTTCACGCTTCTTAAATTTCCAAACCGCGGCGGTATTAGTAAAAAGCTGTCGTCGTTCTCTATTAAATCCAACGATAACAAATTGATTTTATTTCAAAAGCAAACAAATTTTCTCTTCGTTCAGGCTTTTTTTTTTTTTTTGACGCTGTCCTTTTATTATGCCGCCTTCTGTATTCTCTTTAATATTTTTCCGCCCCGTTAAGACATTTGTATAGAGGATATGAAGATTTGTTCTTCTTTCTATTAGCTAGCTTTAAAAAGAAATCAGTGACCTATGAAATATGCTGTAAAAGGGTTCTACCAGTTAATTTTATGTAATGGAGTGATACAAACAGTTTTATTGAAGAGTCCTAAATACTAATGATGAGTCATAGTAGTATGTTTCGGAAAAATTAAATTAAGACATATCAACCTTTTCCGATTATGAAGATCCATACCTGATAGATATAAACTCTCCGGCACTATTAAAGGCAGATATCGAAAGAGTAGTCGAAGGTGAAGATTATACATTTGTCCGTGTTTCCTGGTTAATCTGAATTTATTTCTGAACCCATCCAGGAGAAGACCAACTAGAGTTAGCGCCAACTGACTTAGAAATTGGTGTTAGATCATATATTCTTTGTTAAATGATGTACTTATGCTCCTGATATAGCAAGTGTAATATTAATTTGTCAGTAATTAATAATAATTCAGCGCATTAGTTAGTAGTGAGAACCTGCGCACAACTCCTGAAAAATTTCGTTAGTGTTGGGTGAAGCAATGTGTAACATGGCTGAGGCATCTTAAGAGGATAAACAGGCTGAATATTTCAAACCTTACCTTAGAAACTACATAATTACCCTTCTGCATAGATAGCAATACCAAAAATGATATTTGATTGATAAGGTTTTAAGGATAACATGCCTGGATACCACTGGAATGTTCACATGGGTGTCCTCAACGAGCACTTGAAACCATTCTTGGCTAACAGTCACTCTACCTCTTTATCCAGATTGAATCAGCAGCTAGAATGCTTCGAAGAAAAAGATCAGACAATCACACTCCTTTCGGTGTAAGACATTTTAACATGCTTGAGCAAATCAACATTAAATGCTTTGAGGCTGCTAGGAATGTTCTGGCTAAAAGATTTTCCTTCGAAAGAGGTTACCAGGTAACCATTGACGAAAGAAGCCAAATATTAGACAGAGGGCTCCAGTTCCCGTAAAGGAGCCTATATCTGGTATACTGACGAATCCATGAAAACAGGCACAGAGGTGGTCGGCCCAGAAGTGAAACTCTCCATTCCGCTTGGTACGTGAACCTTCCATATTTCAGATGACGGTCTATATCTATACTATAGAGGTTGCAGTTCAGGCAAGCTTAAACAGGGGATGCAAGAACATCAACATCTACATTTGCTCAGACAGTCCTGCTGCGTTCCTAGTTCTATTCTCTGAAAACATTGAGTCAAAATTAGTCTGGAACTGCCACGCAAAACTCCAGCTGTTGTCTAGGGACAACAAACTAACGTTTCTTTTGGATCGAAAAAACACAATGGAGTTGACGGTAATGAAAAAGCGGGACGATCTGACTAAAACCGGAGCCGCAGTCAATATACTGATCTCTAACCAACATTTGGAATACCAAAAACCACTTCTAGGGCGTAGTGCGCCCGATATGTTGTAGGCAAAGGATTGCTTCAGCCCCTCTCCTTTCCACTTTTTTTAAGAAGACAGTTAAATCCAACAGTGAACTGCGTCGACTGTGCAAAGAGGAAGATGAAATCTAGATGCACATTATATGTAAGTGTCCCGCGCTTACAGCATTAAGGTTGCAGTTGCAACACACTGGAGAAGCATTTACCTATCTGACCAACCAAGGCTTGCAATCTAACCCCGAGGGCAATAAACATGATTGTTGAAAGACAAGATTTTGCTTAACCAGTTTAGGGGAGAATTCAATAATTCAACTCTGGCTTAGTCGCCCATACTCTTAACTCAACCTAATCTAACCAAACCAATTTTCAGGAAGACAGGAAATAATCAAGTAGCTATAGTGAGTGGACCCAGTAGAGTAATCTATTCCTCAACTTAGCTGGACTTCTATGAGTGATTAAGCAATCACAAATAATTTATGATGTGAAGGAGTCTATTTTGTGGTATGGCTCTATTCCTAGGTCTGTTCAATCAGCTAAATGCACTTGCCTTGTCCCAATTAAATTCTTGAATACTTGAGTAAAATTTTGCCATTCAGCCTCTATATCAAAATAATTGTATACCGAAAATCATTTAATCTTAAAATATAACTCTTTGGCCTTATTACTAAGAAGGTACATACGTAAAAATGATCCTTTTTCGAACTTGGTATTCAACAAAGCTTAGTCGGGTTAGCATTAGAAGTCGGTCAAAGATTGTCGAAAAATAAGGTCTATCGATTTCGGAAACAAAGTTTTTCATATTTGACTATTGCGAGGGAATATTGAGGGATAGGATGTAAGTAAAAGTGAAGGGTATCAATTTTTCATACTTATACACTTTATAATAATACATAAGGAATGGACTGATTAAAATGTTCATGGATAGGTACACTGTCCATCCAACCTTAGTGTAGAAAATGGGTGTTAAAATTTACGAAATAGTAAAAGCTCTTTCAATTGCAGAGAAAAAGAGATAGAGATATAAACAAAGAAACTGATTTCCTGGATCGAAATGCAGTCGAATTAATTTAAAATGCCATAAACTAACACAGATGCTAACAAGATGTGAAATTAATCGAACATAATAGAAAAATAACAAATAGGCGTAAGTTTAGCTACGCTCATATTACCTAACTAAATAAATGTGTTTTCTACTGTATATGGAAATATTCCTTAATTTTCCATTGTAAGACCAACGTCGTCTTCTGAATCACCACTTACGGAAGTTCATGTAAATATTAAGTGATTTCGACTTAATCAAAACTAGTCACCGCCTTAAAGAACGTCGAATATAGACGGAATCTCAACCGAAACAAAAATACGTGAAATTTTTAACGAATTTATTCTTCAAAAATTTAATTATGTGTCTCCGTTCAAATCTTTCCTACTTGGCTTGAATCGTATATTAAACGCAGAGTTGAGGATTTATGAAGGATGTGGTATACCAGTTAACGTCATTGAAAATAAGATAGGCCCATTTCACTGACCATTACATAAAATCTTCTTATTGAGAGAAATAAATTCAGCGCTCTCTTTGAACGCATCCTTTTAGCTGGCTCCTGAACTGCCTTTTTTATACAGTTGAGTGATGTTTAATATCATCACAGAACTTCATCCTTTTTACAACACTTATATCGGACAGATCTAAATTCTGGTGTGCAACAATGGATTCTCTTGAATTCTGTTATAGTCTCATTTTAGAAATTTCTTATTTTTTTATTACATATATAACTTAAAATCTTTAAGTTTAATACACAGAAGTAGCTGTTCCCTCACTTACAATAACAATAAAGGAAATCATTTTCTTGTTTTAAAACACACTGCGACAATCATGTCAGCATTTTACAAAACACTTTCACAAGACTTCAATAAATTAACGTGAAGTGCACATAATTAATCCAACGAACATTGAAAAATTTGCTCGGAAGACACCCGCATGTCGTGCTGGCTGCAGTAAATATCTCATTATATGACCGTCTTTAAAATTTATGAAAAGATTCATCGACGAAAGGAATAAAAATTGCAAATTTATTAAAACAAACTTCAACACTTCTGGCTTTGGACAATGGCGAGCAGAAATACCAAAGAGTTTAGATACAAAAACAAAAAAAAACACCCGCAAAGATCGGAATAATGCAGATTTCTACAAATTTCATTCATAAATAACCTGGCAAAGGTGAGGGCCGAAAATATGTAATGCGCGTTGCAGAGAAAACAGATAAAATCCAAGACAAAATCGTCATCGTCATCATCATCGTCGTCGTCGTCGGTGGTGAAGAATTCTTTTCCATATTGAAATTGGGAAAAATATTTTATTATTTAAAAAACAACAAAAACAATCAGTTTTTTCTCTTTGTTTTTGTTGGACAAGTTCTTGACAGTGGACTTTTTCTTTACTACCCGGCCGTTTTTAATTTGGTGCTAAGGAAGAAAAGATGCAATAATATAAATGATAATATTTCATTAGACCCGTTCTATATGCAAATGTGACTTCTTTTCATGGATATTTGTAAATAAAAGTTAAAACGAATAAATGAAGATATATTGAGACTGCAGATTTGAGCTTAGTTATTCTTCTGCTTAGGTAAATATTATGTATAGTCTGACGGGAAACAACATTTTAAGAAGAGTTCATGAAATTGTTATTATTGTTTTTTAGTTGTTTTATTTTTTGCTTATTTTTTATTATTTTTAATCATTTATATTTATAATGTATACCGAGAGATATGGTAACCATACCAAATTAACAAAATGCAGATATTATTAGCTCCGATGTGATGTTATAGCTCAAGTTTAATTTAACCAGATTCTAGATTGTCTAGTAATTAAGGCGCGGGTAAAATTAGAAATTCACTGTATTAATATTCCAATGTATGTAAGCCAACTATAAGAAATCTACTAAAAATAATACTAGTATTCCAATAGAAAGAGTTTTATCCCACAGGAAAGTAATTTTAAAGGAGTGTGCTACCTTGAGTGACTCTATTTGAGCAATTCTACTTAGAACTTTAAAATTAATCAAAATTTATTCAAAAAATAGTTTTCTAAATTGAAAATCCTCTAGAACCTATACTAAACTATAATTCTGGTGGACGTGAAAAACTTGTAAAACGTGATTGAAAGTGATTGGCTGAACTGGCAAGTGGGAGGCGATAAGGAAGCCTTTTATGGTATATAGTTATGCATCAAATTATTATAATCACTTTCCGCAATCATACAATTTTGAAATGATTCATAAAAATAACAATCTAAATTTTATTACACACCGGTGATATGATTTTCAATGCCTTGAAAGAACTTTTAACTTTTAAAAAGAGATATAGTAAGACTGGTAAATTGCATTACTATGAAGTTAGTTGCATATTAGCCTTTGAGGTCATCGCTTTTCTCTTATATATATATATACATACATATTTGTGTTTCTATTTTGAATGAGTCAACCATTGAATATTACCTAACAGATTTTTTTTTGCGCTGTGGTTAAGAAATAGTAATTTTTGGATCCTTTTTTATTAAAATTGTTAGGAAGTATTACGTTAAAATAATATACCCGTTACAGTTCGCAAATGTTTTGATTGCTATTAGGAATAGTCTATCAAAGGAAAATTGCAGCTACATGCAAAATAACGTGGTGGATATGGTGGTAGAAAATTTATTACAACGACCAGAGATGAGCATAAAAATAATAATAATAATAGCGTACAAAACAGAAAATAAAAGTAAAACAAAAGAGCTAACGATTGTAATACATGACGCGATAATTCAAATTTCAACTCTGACACTTCGGTGGCGCTTAAAGACGAAAATTTTAATTGCTTTCGTCCAGAAAAAAACTCTGTTAACAGCAACAATACAAAATAAACTGATTCAGTGGACCAATCACCATATGAATGTGGAAGATTGGAGGAAGGTTATTACCTAATACTTTCCAACTTTTAAAATATTTAACTCGTATTCTCTCAAAAATTTCATTTTTAATTCATTTTTAGGTATGTTTCTCTGACGTGGTCCAAAGTACATATTCTTGGCTTTGTATTAAAAGTGAAATATCATCTAAGAATTATGGTATGGTCTCTGAGATAAATGGGCAAGGTCTAGTACTATATATATATATATATAGTACTATATATTGTCGAAGGAACATTGGACCAGAACCAGTGTTGAGCAACATGTAATCTGATTAACGATTAACAATTACAATTACACTGTAATCTGTAATCAGATTACTTTGTAACAGACTGCTAATATAATCCATAAATATATAATGTAATCGATTAACATGTAGTGTGATTACAAGTTATTTTGATTACACATTAATCGATTACATGTTAATTCCATTACATGTTGATCTAATTAATGTGATTACATTTAAGATATTTGTATTCTAATTCTTCATAAAACTCCCTATAACTATTTTCGTATGAGAACAATACTATTTTCTTTCAATTTATTTTATTATATTAATAATTACTTTTAAGTAATCTACAAATTAATCTGTTACAATGTAATTAGATTACAAAATAATCGATTTATATTGTAATTAGATTACAAAATAATCTAGTTATATTGTAACAGATTACACATTTGATAGATTACATATTCTCTCATAAGTAATCTGATTGAAATGTAATCAAATAAAATTTAATTAGATTACTTGGTAATTTGACTAAACTGTAATGGAATTATTAATTAAATTACATTGGAATCAGATTACGCCCAACACTGACCAGGAAATACATCCAAGTATTGGAAATATTGGATACAAGCCTTTTGCTCCAACTCACAGAATGGTTTCCAAATCGTGACTATAATTTTATCTAAGACTCTGCATATTACCGTAAGTCCAGAAAGGTCATTAAATGGTTAGATGACCAATATATTAACGTTTTGCCATTACCTTGAAATTCTTCCCATCTCAATTTCGTAGAAAAACTATGGGATTTAATGAAACGGGGGTATTTCTAGAGAAAGGGTTACTTGTAAGCAGCAATTGATTGAGATGCTCATACCAGCATGGAATAAAAACTCTGGGATTCAAAAAAATTGCAGAAAGTGCATATACAACAAGCCAAGAAGAATGCAGGCAGTCATTGCTGCAATAGGTGGTATTAGCAAATATTAACAAATGATCGTTCAAATATTTTAAAATTTAAAATATCTTAATGCACATCATCAGCTAAGTAGAGATAGAAAATAATTACCTTCAAGTAATTACTTTATAATATGATCAATGATTCTCAAATAGTAACAATTATGATTATAATAATATGATCACCTACTGTAGCTATGAAAGGGAGGCGAAGAATTTCAAATACCCTATATAGGTAGATATAAGAAAAAAACGTCATTGATATTAATTACCCTCGACTGTGGGGTCTAGGTGACCCATGCTACCGTTTTAGAGTCAGATAATGTTTACTAACTGATTTTAGAAATACAGAAATGGTTGAAAAAGGCAAAAAAACATAACTAATTCATTGCACAATACTTGGACCCCTGATATTTTTAATTTACATAAACGACCTATCACCATGTCTAATTTCACCCAACTGTTAAACATTTCCAGTTGATACTAACTACATATGTCTCCCTGCTAAAAGACTTATTGCGAATGGAAAAATGGTATTACGATTATTGCATTGAAATTTTATCCTATACATGATAGCTATTGGCCTTGATTACCAAATTCATAATATAATCTATCCCCAGAGGTAAATGAGATCAAAGATTTGGGAGTAATACTCAATCGCAATATTCGTTTTCCTTTATATCACTTCCAAGTTCCTCCGTCTAGTTGGGTTTCATCGTTCGCAATTGTCAGTCATTCAAGTCATCATCCTCCCCCTATATTACTCTTTACAAATCTCTAGTAAGAGCTATGCTTGAGTATTCTACTCAAATCTGGAATCCACTTTACTCTTCTTGTAGTTCACAAATAGAGACTATTCAGTGTAGATTTATTAGGATATTAAAATTCCGCTATTGAATTTCATGACAGACTATCGAAATTTAATATGATATCACTGGTTAAAGTGCATCATATTTTTATATAAGTATAATAATTTTTCATAAAGCACTGAATGATATAAAATTGTAACTCATTGCTTTCTAGTATAATGCATACATAGACTTTGATATTCGTCCTCGCAATTCAAAATACCAACAGCTTTTCAGACTTCCAATTTGCAAGAATTTAATTTTAATAATATTAATATTCTTGGTATTAGTTTACTGACATTTAGCTTATCCTGCTTGAGATCAGTCATTTATAATTATAACTTATCTATCCTGTCATTTTTTATCTAATCGCTTTTATTAATGCGTTTTTTTGTTTGTTTTGCTTTGAGATTGTGAGTAATCCTGTTTCACTCAGTTGTCTTCTTCTTTTTTGTATTTTTTTGTTTTTTTTTTTCATGCTTAATTAATACTTGTTCCATTGTGGCTAATATTATTATTATGATTATTTAATTTTTTATTCTTATATTTAACGTTTTTGTTTTTTTTTTTTTTTTTGTATGTAATTACTAATCATATTATAATTTTGTAATTTTTTTCCTTTTCATTCATATCATTTTTATTTCGAAAAACCCACAGAAAAATGTCTTTTTTTTTATCAACGATTTAACAAGGGTTTTCAAACGTTGCTACGAGGTGTTTTTAGGATTGCAGTAATTTCTGTTTATAGGCTATATTTTATATGGATATATAAACAATTCAGTATTTTGCACTACCATGATATATTGTTTTTATTCTTTTAAAATAAATTCGGAAATGAAAACTAATATACAAAAAATCACTTTTAAAGTAGAGTCAGTGAGCAAAATTATTACTTTTGAAAATTTTCCAATTTTTTTACTAATAGCTGCAGCTCATTGCCGTTCAAGATTTCTCAAATAAGTTATTTTCTGGAAAAAAATGTGACAGTTCTCCAGTAGCTATATGAAAATTTATGAATGTATGAATTGCCGGACAAATTGTCAGACTTTTACTCGATTTTTCTTTGTGAAGTGACAATAAATTTGTAAAAAGATGGAAAATTAAAATGCAGCCATTGGTTTACATTGAAATCTGTTACTTTAAATAAATTCCCGCTGTACCTTTTCTTCAGAATTAAATTTAATGTTTTATACATATTTTCACAGTATTGCAGAAACTAATTTGGTCTTTTAAGATTTTGTGCAGATAAAAGCATCAGCAAATAAGCTCTAGGCTGCACCAAATAACTTAAATAAGCTCTGATCATAAATATCGAACGCAGCCCAGGATGAAAGCTTAGCTTAACTAAAAAAAGTAGCCAAATATTCGAAAAGATAGTAGCATTGTTTTTATACCTTAGATGAAATCGAAAGGGTATACTAAGTTTGCCATTCGATTTATAATGCATAAAAATAATGATCGCAGAGCAAAATTGATTGGACACCTACGCATAATATTAAAAGTTATTTTGATTTATGCATATATGTACGTCCGTCCGTCTGTCCATCTGTCCTCACGATAACTCGAGAGAGCACGCACTTAGAGAGCAGAAATTTTGCACACGGGCTTGTAAAAAAAAGTAAAATTAAGCTCGAAAGTGGGACCAATCGGGTAACTCCTCCATGGGACTGCCAAATAAAAGTTTTGTTTTTCACTATATGTATATTTGGACACTGCCTGAGAGCGCGTCGACATAGTGTGCTGAAATTTGGTACATGGCATTTTATAGAAAAAGCAAATACTTATAAAAGCAAAGATGGGTTATATCGAGTATACCTTTCCAGGTGATACCATATGAAAATTTAGGATTTTTACGTATACTGTGAAAATGATCAGTTCTAGCCGTTTTTAATGTACTGAAAAGTTCTTCAGAATGTGAAATCCTATAAAATTGGTTATAACCATTTTTTCTGTCCGACGAACCGATCTAGAAATATATGCGAAAAACCACTACAAAAATCACAATTTCTCAAATGGGTGACCATACGAAATTTCATACGGGCATTCATCTAAGGTGTGATAAAAATCGGTCTTAAACCAATTCTACTTGTTTTGTTACGATATTGGGTCATATGAGTAAGTGAAGGCCATTGAATTTTTATGTGCTTACAAAAAATTTGAAAACAAAATAGTGGAAGGCAGAACTACCTACCTTCGTTCACGAGAAAATTTTTCGATTCTAGTTCGGATACTGTTTTCATAAAAGATGCTTCAATTCTATTGTAGAAGGGAATGGCGGGGGGGGGGGGGGTATTATTTCGGCAGTCAGAGTCGTTACTGGTGTTTGATTTTAGGTAGGTACATTTTTCATAAACACCGTATAAAATTTTGAACATATTTTAGACCTCAAATTAAATTGAAATTTCACATTTTTATATTTTGAAGTCATTCAAACTGTTTAAACTAGCAAAATATGCACTTGTAACATTTGCACCCCATTTTATGTTCAAGGCAATCAGTTAAAGCTAAGAGAATTGTATTTGTAATATTATTCACCTATAAAGAAGAAAATTAGCTACCATCTGACTCGATCCCGCGATTCCGAAACCTAGGGGTCCATTCTGTGTCTGTATGTGTTTGTGTGTTTTTGTACGTTCGTGAATGCAGCCCTCTAAGCCGACGCGTTCTCAGGCATTACCCAAATATATAGTAAAAAACGAAATTTTTGTATGGCAACCCTACGAAAGATTTGCTCGATTGATCTCATTTTCGAACTTAAATTTCCCTTTTTATGAAAGAGGCCCATGTACAAGATTTCAGCTACCTCGACCGTGTACAAAATATGAACTCTCTACATCGATGCCTTCTGAGGTAGCTTCCAAGTATATAGTGAAAAAGCGAAGTTTTGTACGGCAACACTAAGAAGGGGTAACTCAATGTAGTCCATTTTTGAAATTTTATTTACAATTGTTATGAAAACACTATGTACCAAATATATACGTCGACGCGTTCTCAGGCAGTTCCCAAATATATAGATAAAAACGAAATTTTTATGGCAACACCAACCCTAAAAACCTTGTTCTTGTTCGGAATAATTAAAAAAAAAATTGCCAAATCGGTCAAGCCGTTCTCAAGTGATGCGATTACCAACGAACACAATTCATTTTGATTGATATAGATAACCTCTATTGAATATATTTAATTTTGATTTGCATATTGTTATTACAGGAGCAATACAAATATGGCGGTTTTGATGGTTGACCTGCCGAACTCGGAATCTCGATACAATGAAATTTATCCCAACGAATTGCTTGGATAATTTCCATTAAATTTTTTTCTTGGGATAGGAGTATCACATTAGGTCTGAAAATTCTTTGAAAATTATGCAAGACATTAACAAAACTACCTGCTCCAATATTTAAATAACTTACAGTGGATGGTAGCTCAGAAAAACAGACACAAATAAATAAATTTATATAGATTATAGATAGACTACTGACTAAGCATTCCTATAGCCATGGTCAATATCCGGATAAATAAATTGAAAAGAATTTTGGCTTAGGTCACTTGAACTTAACTCAACTCCAATTGTTGAATGGCATTTACAAACTTTTGTTAATACGTATTTGCGCCGTACCCAAAAAATTTGTAGGGAGGCCTATGGAGGCCTATGAAAGGGCCTAAAAGATGATTATTGAACAAGTAAGCCGACAATTATTTGGAGGAAAACCACTTACATGCGCACTTCTAGAGTATAAGAGATAATAGTTTTGATAAAAAAAATACATTTTCCCTGAGTATCAATGAAAAAATCCACCCTTATTCGACCACCCTCCATAAATCATAAGGGTACACCAATAAAATCCAAAATTACATATAGGAAAATTTTTCCTGTGGGGCATTTTATCAAATCCCAATCGCATATTTAGATACTTTATCAATTTCCAATAACATTATAAGTGTAGCGATAAAATATTGAGTAGATTTTAATTTGAGTCGATAACGCACCGCACAAATACACTTTTCAGTACACTTTCAATGAAAGCACAAACCTTCGTATTCCTACTCTTGAAAGGATATAAACCAAAAAAACAAAAAAAAAAGTATCCTAACTCAAGTGACCATCTAATCATGTATTCATTTAGCGTCTGGACAGGATTGGTGTCATCTTTCAATTTCTGGTTCAGTCATTTCCTTCCTTCCTAGTACGGAATGTCTTCGTGTGGCTTTTTTATTCGGATCATTTGTCTTCCAGTTTTAGCACTTCATCTAGGGCTTATGAAAGGCATTTCTTTTGCCCTTAACAGTTTCTTCGTTTTTCTGTTTTTTTTTTTTTGCATTACACTCCCTCTCTAACTGAACGTAGATATTTTTCACCTTTTTTTTTCATAGATATTCACTTCAGCCCGCAATTTTTCCCTACTCTAGCGCTGCTATCACTTAGTGACCATTATTCATTGAGCTACAGTTTCACGTTCTGGCACTATGGGCATAGGCCTCTATAAGGTCGACCGTCATCACTTATTCACCGCACATTTCACAGTGTCAAGGGAAAAAATTTACGCGCTTTTTTCCCTTTGCTCCCCTTTTCATTTTATTTTTCACTTATTTTTTTATTTTTTTATGCTTTTTCTTTTATAGTTATGTTTTGTCCACCAGAAAACTTGGACATTTGTGAAGCTGTTACTCGAGTCAGTCCATCCTTCTCGTCCACCCCCAACATTGTGGTGACGGTTTTTGCTAGCCACTTTGTGCTTTCGGGAAATAAAGTGTCGCTGGGATTTTTTTTTTGTATTCTTTTACTTCGTTTCTTATAGGTATGTTCATCAAAATAACCAACAACAAAAGGACTCAAGTATATACTATATATAATGTTACCACACTACCACTTTTATAGCGCTTTTTATCATAGGCTCAATCTGGATGTAGTATGGTTAAGTGTAGCTACTATAGAGCAGCTTTTTTTCCCCCACCCTAAGTATAGAACTAATTGGTTTGAACCTTTCTAAGTGGCAGGAAATTAGAGAGATTTGGTTCACACAACCGCAACAAATTATATAAAGTTTTTAAGGACTATTTGTAATAGAAAAAAAAGCAAAAAAAAAACAATTTTGTACTTACAAGAGGTGAATAAAATGCTGAGCTGTCAACTCCGATACTTGGATATGGATTCTGATCCGTTGATGGATATGGAGTTCCATATACTCCAACTCCACCTGTGGGTATCCTTGAGTAACTTGATAGTGCTAACCTAGCTGAATCATACTGACACGAACAGACCGTCTGCCCTGATACAGGATCGGTCATAATGGGTCGGCCATTCTCACAGCAACTTCCAGCTCCAGGAGCATTAGAAGTTTGTGATATGGCTCCTGGACTTAGTGCTCCAGTTGGTGCACCAGTCGCTGAACCACCAGAAGGGCTTAATGAGGGTGCATTAGCGCCTGATAATGGTGATTGCGCACTTGCTGCTGTTGTTGTTTGTCCGCCGACAAGTAGCTGGAAATAAACAAAGAATAAAAATTAATTTTAGTTGAACAGTTTTTTTTTTTTTTTTTGTATAGGTAGGTACCTAAAGCAATTTTATAAAAGGTTATCTGGTATATGTATTCCTTTTAAATATTATCTATTATTTCTACTTCATTAGGTCCTCAACGTGAGGTCAGCATCTCTGTCACAACAAAGGCCCCTTGTCAAGGTTTTATCATTGGTCCACCCATTACTGTCGCATTTTATTAGCCGACAAAATGAAGCTCCTGCTCGAGCACGAGTTCTTCGAGTTCTTATAATACATACGTCGCCGACTACAGATAATCCCAATATACTGTGGAACTCTGATTTCAGAACCCGATCAGATTTGTTTTTTTTTATTATACTTATTCCGAAATTTTTCCTGTCCTTGTGTCCAGATTTTTTCCTTTATTTTTATTTTATATATTTTTTATTTTTTTCTTATACCCCCCGCGTGTCTACAAGAATGCTGCCAAGCGATTTCCCAACCAATGATGATCGGTCAGTTGTAAAAGCCAACGAGAAATAGCCGCATATCAAATTACTTAATGATGGTCATTAAGCATACGATTATAACTATAACAGAGCTCTCTACATAGTATAAGCTGCAGTTCTGATGTAGAGTAGAGTAGGTGGTACCTACTCGAAATTTAACTTGCGGAGCAGCGTTCTTTTTTTTTTCCTTCGACGAGATTGTGGCTTAGATACTCTCGTTGATTTATAGCTGCTGCTGTCAAATGACAATTTCATTATAGAAATACGAAAGTAAGTATATATCGCCCAATATGTCTGCTTTGGTTGGTAACATGCTTCACGCTATCTCTGTAATGCGATTTGGATGTCATTATTAAGACGGAATTTCTTTTAAGTAAGTATGTAAAAATATAATTATAGGTAGTTAAAAAATAAGTATATGTATATAGATATATACTTGTACATATGTTTTGGGGATTCGTCAAGGTCAGGAAGTTCATAATTGCTATGCAGGTACCTGAAAATATCCAGCAGTAGATTTAAAGATTACAAATTGAATTCGTGTGTTTACCCAGCTGTATAATTTCAACTACCCATCACTTGTAGAATATTGGACCGAATTTAGGGAATTTTCAATTACGTTATAATTGTTTAAAATGGACCAATTACTTTGGAACGATGTCATGTTTTGTGAACATTGTCTTAAAAATGTGATTACTAATAAGAAAAAAGAAACAAATCCCCTAAAAAATGTTTGTGCAACTTCTTCTGAATGTTCTTATATATCAAGATATAAATTTAGATGTTTATAAAATATTATTAACGAAGGATAATGCCACGTAGTAGCAGGTAGAATTATATTCCTAAGAAGTTACAAAAACTATACAAATTCCTAGCCATTTAAAATGTAATTCAAATCTACGCAGTCACTTTAGGTTAAGAACCATTGGAATTCCACTTATGATATATTCGGTAGACACTTTTGAAGAAATCTGGCGCCGTTGATTGAGCAACTTTTGACAGTTTTTAACCCAGTTAAGGATTGCATATGGCTACTTCAACGATTGGTGGTTTTATAAATTGTGTATGGAGCCAAAACTAAGCCAAAGTATCTTATACCGGTTTGAGTGAAAAACCTTCGTAAAGAATGATCACACAAACGACATACCTAGCATCATTTTTTATCACTTTATTATTACATATACTACGTTCGGGGAGAATAGAAATAAATCAAAAGTAAAGTTGAACCACAAAATCCTAAATTAGGTTTACACCATATTATAAAGAAACTGAGGGCTACGCAGTAAATAAAACATAGGTGGATGACTGGAGACATACCTTATAAATGTTGACTTTAGAACAAAAATCTCCTCAATATCATCCACAAGGGATCAAGGGCTACATCCCGAATAATTTCGGCACTCAATGATAGAAGAAATATCCGATGGATCTAGTGTGCGAAGTTTACTTTGAGTTAGATAAGAGTGGTGCCGCAAGACAACTAGCCTGCATCATTTAGACCTCTCATGAGTCCATTTGTGCCCCTAAGCCCCATGGGATAACATTTTCAACCCGCCCCAGATCCGTGCTACTTCCCTTAGCAAACTCAAGATATCTCCAAAACTCTTTACCTAGATCCATCCTGCTTCTCTCAGAAAACTTACGGTATATCTAATTTCTTTGTTTTGCAGCTCCCCAGACTTGAAATGAATTAGCTACCCAATAGTCTACTTCTTTTATTCATCAGAGCGGGGGATTCGAAAAGCACGTATTGGACGGATTCGGTTTCTCCTTACAGCTCATGCAGAAATCGTTCGCTGGTATCCCCAGTCTTCTAGGATGGTTACATATGGCCCAGTGACCCGTACAAGCCCCTACTAAATTCCTGGTGTTTGTTCTGCTGCCATTAAGCAGCTCCCTTGTCCTTTTCCTGTCATATGCAGGCCACAATTGCCTCGCAATAAGGGATCAAGGGTTACATACTGGTCATGGTGTCCCGAGTAATGTCGATACTCAATGATGGAAGCAATATGCGGTGGATCTAGTGCGAAAAAACTTGATAAAGCAGTAATCCAAGCTGGAAACAATCTTGAGTATGGGATTAATAGCACTGCTTTAGTGTGTAGTAATTAGCACGACAGCTCCCTTTTGAGCGTAATTAGAGCGAAGGATACCGTAAAAAATTGATAAGATCATACACCAAAGAACGCCATCGGGTTTTGGAATCCACGAACTCTGATTAACGTCATAGAAATAAATCAAAACAAAATTTCTACGATAATGATGAAAAGCTTTATAAGACTTTACAAATTAAAGTTCACTGGTAAGATTGCATCTATAAAAAGGTGTTCACCTATAAAATTGGAAGCCATTAAGTGCAAAGTTCTCGTGCAGTGAAAATCGAAATCAGCCAAGTAGAACGTCGCAAATTAATTCTTTTCACACATCTGAAAATCCGAATATGTCTCAAAGAGGCTTAGCTAAAAAGTTGAAAATTCCGGAAACGGCTATCCTAAATCTAATCACTAGATTTCGAGAATCTTGTACTGTCCAGAGAAAGTTTAGGTCAGGCAGGAAATCAGGTTCGGTAGACCAAAAACTGGCTAAAGAAATGGCAGATAACTTTAAATGAAATTTCAACATGGCGTTGAGAAATATGGCTGAGAAGGCTGGAATGTTATATTCTACGGTCCAAATGGGGTCCATCGAATTAAAAGAAGAGAAGGCCTACGAAGTTTCCACATTCAGAAAACACCGAAGAAGAGAACACCAGAAAAGAACCAAGATGCAAAATCCATTCCTAACGAAATTCGACTGGTGCTTAATGGATGATGAAACTTATAAAGGCGTACTTCAACGAGCTTCCAAGACTGGAATTTTATGTAGGAGTGCCGCAGTTCCCAAGTTTAAGAATCATAGGTGCACCAAATTTCCCGGTAAATACTTAATTTGACAACCAATATGTAGGTACGTGTTGCCCAAAATTATCACCTTCCGTGCCAACAGTCATAATCAAAATGGATGTATACGTTTAGGAGTATCATCAGAAGCATATTTCTCCATTTATTAAAAAGCATGATGCATCAACTTTCTTTTAATCGGATTTAGAAACTTGCCACTACGGCAGAAATGAAACAGATTTTGGCAAGTCTTCTTTATAATATTCTGTTATGAGTTCTTTTTTTATTTTTCGCTCCCATTTACAAAAAAATAGACAAAAAATTAATCGGCAATAAAATTTGAGAACACCCCTTCAGTTGTAAAACTTCTATCAAAACTTTCCCTGTACATACCAAAACGAAGGAAGGATGTCGGTCTTATAAGAAATTCTCTTTCTATTTTGAAAATTTTCCAAAATACTTTCCAATCGCGATAAACCGTTCCAAAAATATATAAGTAGTATAAAAACCAATTTTATTAATGCACATACGCATATATTAGCTTCTGAAAATTGTTTTTGTATATTTTATTTCAGCCAAAAGTTTTCGGAAGCTGTGTAATTTTGATAATAATAGTAAAAACAATTGTTTTTTTTCAACTGGCACTCTCCTCGAGTTTATATTTGATGTTTTTATCGTCGGGGAGGGGATATGAAGTTCAAGCCACAAAATTTTTTTAAAATTGTACTAGACTATGAGTGAAACTACTGAAGCCATTAAAACCATTGTAAACAAATTCCGGACCCGAATCGAATTAATTTAGAACAGTTTGATGACACACACAAATTTTTCGGAAGGTGTGCCAAATAAAATTTTGTTAAAAAGGTCTTTATTGACAACATTCGATTAGGGGAAGCGAAAATTAAACTATAATGAATTTTACATATAAAAAAAACTAGATCTTTAGAAAATTCCTTAAGAAGTTTAATTAAAATTTTGAAAAGCATTCCCAATTTAAACTTAAGCCAAAGATATAATATGTAGCTTAAACTCAGTTTAACTCTTTCAGCAGTTTCATAATACGAGATTAAGCTCAACTTAAGCCACTAAAATCGGTGGCTTAAGCTTAGTTTATTTCTAAATGTCATATTTAGTTTTGACAGCTGTTGAAATAATATCGAAAAACAATTTTTACTTTAAATATTATTAATTAACTCGAAGATAAAGAATTTTCAATAATATTGATAACATCAAGATGACAAACAACAACCAGGAATTGACCATATCTGAGTAAATGTCAAAATGTCTCTCCACTTACTGACTATTAAACGCTTCCTGTATTTCTGTGCACCTATTAATTTTTCGGCTTCCTGGCTGTTTACTAAACCAAAATATAAACAAAATTTTATTAGATAATTGATTCTCAGTGGTATAAGCTCACAATTGAATAGTGCTGCCATATTTAAAAGTTCGGTCAAGACCTGCCTATGATAACGCAAAAGTGACTGAATTGTTCTACATTACTCTAGTAAATACGTTAGAAACCAAGAATATCAGGGGAGGGACCATATCTTTACAACCTTCAAAATAAAAAAATAAAAATTTTGAATCCTTGAAAGAAGCCCTTACAAATGATATCCCACACGACCCAAAAAAAACAATTGTATGGGCGGTACGGAACCCTAAAAAACCATTCAAGAGAGAAGCACTGGAAAACTCATACCATATGTTTTCTTTTTACGCGGACAATCAAAATTGGATCATTTGTGAACCGTCATAGTTCACGACGATAATAAAGATACCTTGAAGGAGGGGGAGGGAGGGGGGGGGAGTTAGATATGCATAATATCTAAGCCATTATCTGGAATCCGCACCCTAGGGTCTCACTCTGTAGCTGTGTGTATGTGTGTGTGGAGCGTGTATGACTGCCGTGCATACATTCATATATGTGGGAGAGTGTAGCTCTCTACGTCGACGCGCTCTCAGGCAGTGCCCAAATATAAAGTAAAACATGAAATTTTTGAACTGTATTTGCAGTTTTTATGAAAACTCACAAAAAATGAGCTCTCCACCTCGACCCCTTCTCAGACAGTTACCAAGTATATAGTGAAAAGCAAAACTTTTGTATGGCAACATCAAGAAGGGGTAACCCGATTTAGTGCATTTTTGAAATAATATTTACCATTGCTATGAAAACACCACGTACCAAATCTTTTGTATGGCAACCCTACGAAGGAGTTGCTGGATTGGTCCAATTTTTGAATATAAGTTACATTTTATTTTTAAAGGCCCGTGTACAAAACTTCAGCTCTCTACGTCGACGAGTGCGGCAGTGTCCAAATATATAGTGAAACCCTAAAGTTTTGTATGGCAACAACAAAAAGGGGTAGAACGATTTGGTCCATTTTCAAACTTCTATCTGCCATTTTCAAGAGAACGCCGTGTACAAAATTTGAATGCTCCACGTAGACGCGTTCTCGGACAGTTTCAAAATTTATAGTGAAAGCCAAAATTTTGTATGGCAACACCTAAAGGGTTTGCCCGATTTAGTCCATTTTTAAAATTTTATTATTATTTTAGCTCCCTACGTGTACTCGATGTGAGTCAGTATACAAAAAAAATATTTGTATGGAAACCAATCGAAGGAGTTGACCAGAAGTCCAAAACTGATATATTCCTAGAAGAACAAGGAGCTTGATCTTACATTGTTTTTTTTTATTACAGTTACGGGGTCATTTAGACCCGGTTTTGGTCGTATAAAGATCCTAAAAAGAGAGTTTAGTTTATGCGAAGTAAACTCGAACTGTGAAACCGGCCCTAAAAGGAGTTGAAACTTTGTGGAGCAATGAAGTTTTTGCATGGAAAATAAAGTAAGTACCCATGAGAGCTTTATCCGGCGAATAAAATAAAATATTTCCAAACCAAATTTTACATTGGGACGGCATGAATAGATTTAGTTTTGAACTTAAAGGCACAATGATCACACCATATCAATCGCAACGTCCCAGAATGAACTAAATAACAATGCAAAACATATTTTGATGACGAATTAATTACGGTTGACATAATTTCAAATCTATATTTCGAGACAAGTACTATAGCAATGCTCTTTTAAGCTTTCTAAAAATTAAAGTAACCCCATAGCTATACGGCCACAAGCCTTTTTCTCTATACAATCTACCCACTACTTTCAACTCTATTGCACGATTATTTATAGTAGTTAAGAATTTTTCAATTATCAATTACACCTTCAAAATTTACTTCAAAGTTAAGACACCGCATATTCCACCAAACCTCCCCTACTTGATGTACAACAGATACGGCGAAGTATGCTTGTGAACGACTTATTTGCATGACCAGCTTTACTTTTTTGCGTCTGCTTTTCAGCATTTTAACTAATCAAACTGTAAAACATAATATTAAGTACAAAAAAAAGCAATGTTTGCATAATACATAATGTATGTATAAAAGTAAAGACAAAAACAAATTTCTGAATTATATTCTCAAAATTTATGACTTCCTTTCGACATTGTTCAAAAATTTGTCAACTCGTCTTGATGGATTTATGAACCTTTTTTACATGAACTTCGTCACATTGCAAATGGACAATGAATGCATATATAAAATTGCCATCCTTTCCTTTTGCATCATCAAAGTCCTCCAAATGTTGTGAGGTGTACACTTGTACCAGAGGTTTGTCATATTTAAGTCAAGACATACGGAAGGACGGAAAGTAAGACAGAAGGAACGGATGAAAACAATTTAAATTTTAAAGTGATTGACATATGAATGACAGATAGAAGCCAAATATGGAATGAAAGGTAACTCTTTAAACGGGGAAGATGATGAATATTATCAAGATGTACAGTTATTGTCGATTTCAAATAATATTTCACAAAATATAAAATTTATTATTTTTCTGACAGTTTTCAGAAAATATCGTGCATCATTTCTAACCATTTCCAGATTATTAAAATTCATTGCAAACATAGTCACACAGAGAATCTCATTAGAATTGCATGTAGTATGACTGTCATTTTTCCAGACAGCCTATAACAATATATCCACAAAAATTACAATTCCTAAAAGACCAGGTAAACATTTACTGTTACCTGTCAAACGATCAAAGTGGTATTTAATTAGCCGTTTCAAATTATACAATCGCTAAAAAAAGTCCTGTCAACATTCATGTGTCATTACTATATACAAAACTACCCATAAGTAGTAAACAGACAGGCAGGCATACCAATCGAACCAACCGCAAATAAAAACAAAACACAGAGCCAGAGTAAATCTGATGAAGCCACAGATACAGACGAGACACAAAAGCAATAGAAATCTGAAAGGGCGAGCAGCTATTTAAGCTGACAGACAGACAGACAGACAGACACAATAATGTCAATAATTGTCATCTATAATCGTGTTTGTGTGCGCCTGTTTTGGGTAAACACATTTTATCATAATCACTCGTTCATTTAGCGCAATTATTTACACACAAGAGCACATTCCTATCCTATAGTAGCCCCCTTATAAACGGAGGGGCTGTCTATAGAAACCAACGAGAGGGACAGCGGCGGGGAGGCCCGAGACACTCGAGTTTTGTTTAAATAGTGTAAAAGGCTTGTAGAAGCGAGAGCTGAAAAGTTTATATCTCGTCGACTAGCTATAGCTAGATTCCATAGAGAAACCATGCATTTGGTTACGGATTTTATGCATTCCGTATTCATATAAGTTGGCAATTTTATGCTGATTATGTTTTGCTCGCGAACGACCATTGTATACGCCGTACTTAGCACATGAATGGGATCAGTTGGCGGCGTTAAAATTTTACTCGACTACGAATAGCAGGTTCGTTTAAATGGCGTACGTATAACAAAACAATTGAAAAAAAAATGTTTACTTTTTGATGTATCTGGAAATACTTGCTTGCTACAACAAGAAATACTACCTATACTTAGTATCCCAGCACCTTTGTGCCCACGATAAGGCAAGGTATATTGTTTGAATTTGGGACATACTTACATATATGTCACCCATACATACCACCAGCAGTACCGCCCGAGTTTGCAACATCCTACAAGGTGCGTACGAACAATTGACAGGTATCTATTAGAAATACATGTTCTCATTAAATGTATTGAAATCGAAAGAAAATAAATTTTTCTTGCAACAAAGTCCACCTATTTAGTATTGTTTCTCAAGACTCGCACGAGATTATCTTAAATCGCTTTCAAATCGCTTTTTCTAGTTACGTGTGTAATTTAAAAGTGGTTTAATTATGGTGAGTGCACTATTTATGTGCATATAAGGAATAAATTTTGTCTGGCAAGTGTTTTGTTTTCATACAACATAGTAAATCATTAAGGCATTAGGTTGTGTTCACAGAAAATTGTATGTTTTCACTTACATATTAGTGATTTACTGATTTGCTATGATTAATTAAAAAAAATATAATATCAGAATAATTTCGATTTAATTTGACACTTTTATATAAGTGTTTACAGCGAATTTTATTTTATTATAAATGGTAGTTTTATGGAAAAGAGTTCATGGTTATGATAACCAAAATAAATCGATCTCAACAGCTATTTATCAAGTACAATTTGCTCTTAATAGCTAACAATGGATAAGTTGTCATTGAAAGTTTTCAACATACATAATCCATTATTATCCAACTAGTTGTCGGTAGTGTAATTCGTAACAATTAAATTATAAATCTATCGATCTGGGGTTCGAGTCCCGCCTGCAACAAACAATAGTTGAGGCATTCTTCTGCCAACAGAATGTTTCCTATTGTTCCAGCTTGAACTCCCACAACGAAGCTTTCCAAATTTCTGCGAAATTAACTTGTAGTAGGACTTTTTTAGATGTATATTCCGTGTATGTACGCTGAAAAGGGAAAAAACGAAACCAAAAAGAATCATGTTTTTTTTTAACTAATAGACAGAGCAGCCAACAGCAGATTGCGAAAAGGACCACATTTCAAGCTCTGGACAAGATCTACATAATTTAATTATTTTAAATCGAAAATAAAAATGTGTTTTTTTACATTCAAACTTTTTAATATGTAAAAACCAATTAGGAATGGCCACTTATGTAAGTACAATACATCGTCGCTTAGTATCATGATCAATTCTGTAGGCCATTGATGTTGCTAGGGCGAACTACTGTTGCTATGGTGAACTTTTGTTACTATGGTCAACTTCTGTTGCTATAGAAAACGGTGCTACTTTTGCCAAGGTCAAATTGTTACTATACTTGTTCTCTTTTTTCATCAAGCATTTATTGAGTGCACATCGGGAATCGACTTGCTTATTACTATCAAAATTACTTTATTGTCGGTATCGACTAGAATAAATATTACTAACTAAACTTCGCTTTTAGTGTCTCGACTAAAATAAAGTATCCTGTTCCGGGGTACGACTAGAACATGATGTAACTCCTTTCCATCGCCATAAAGTCAAGTCCATAATTTAGATTGCTGACTAGCTTATAGTGAGATCATTTATTATTTATATTTATAATATATTTTGTTGCAATTTCTAAAATGTCAATTGATTTATAAAAATTTGGATTGACTTAACTGATCGCATTTCTTAACTTTGTAGAATAAGTGAGTGAAATTTTATTTTAGCAATTGTATATTTAAATTATTATTTATCTCCACATTGCATATTTGTATTTAGTCATTAGTTGAAGTAGTTTAGTCAAGTGACGCGAAATAAAAATCAATTGAATTTTACTTTAATCGGGGTGTTATTAGTTTTCAGTCCTCTTCTTCATAATTTTTGAATGTTCTTCATACGAGCATAACACCTATACTCAAGAATACCTGTGTTGGCTACAAAATCCTGATTTAAAAATCTCGGATATCAACCCCCCCCCCCCCTCCCACCCGGTAAAAAGTGACCACATTTCCGACGTCCTCACATTTTCCAAGCTATACTACAAACATATTCACATATTCCACGGAATTGCAATATTTATCAAAAAAAAAATTCCAACGCAAAACCGTGTTTTTCTTATGGCTAAAGTTTTATACTACCTATTTGCCCCATCTAGCGATTTTCCATAGAAATATTCTAAGACATAAGAATTGACATAACAGCGGACAATTTCGTACAGCATTCATAATTCAATATTCTTTGATTTGTCGATTATTTTTCTCAAGAATTGCGTAATATGAAAACATATGGAGAAAGTTGGGATATATTCCAGAAAAAAATAAAAAATAAAAATCTTTACTTTATCAAAAGAAATCTCGATACTCTTTCCCTTTTGGAAAAACAGCGCGGACAACTACCGGACAAATCATTGGTAAAATTGTTGTTTTTGTTAAGTTACCAACTTTTGTTGGAAAAAGTTTAGCTCTTGCACACGAACGGCTTTCTCGTCGGCGAAACGATCGACCGACAGGACAAACCTCAAACGTGAAACACCTCTCACGGAAACGAATCTGTCACACGTACCGGCGACCGTTAGCTAAACCGTCGACCGTTAGCTAAACTGGCGACCGTTAGCTAAACCGGCTGCCGGCTACACTAATTTTTCTGTGATCGACAAACGGCTGTCGAACGGCGGAACAGTCGGGTTTTTTGCTTAAGAATTATTTTTTTAGGGATTTAATTGGTTTAGGGATTTTCTCTTTAAAAATTCCAATGTTTTATTTTTTCTTGGAAGAAGTAAAGGCCAATGGTGGAACTTCAGATATTCTTTGAACTGCGTATTATCCAGGCTTTTGTTTTGAAATAACGGTGTTATTGCTGATGTGAAATCAGACGCATAAAATATTGTGTTCTTGGGACATGAGTATATTTAGCGGGGCTAAAATTTTTCAAAAGAATATTATATTGATAAAAACTAATGTATAACAACACCAAAACGAATGTTCACATGAAACATCAGCAGTATTGGGCGAACCTGAGCACTTGCAGATGTACAAAACTTTTTCTTGGTGGGCCTAATAAGAATTTCTCTGACTTTTTCTCGGAAGAAAACAATGCAGAACTGTGGTTGCCATCATCACTGGCCACAGCTCGCTTCAAGGATGGGAGTTGTTGATAGCCCTGAAGGTCTGTCCTATCTGGAAGGAGAGCCTGAAAAAATCGAACACGTTTTGTTTGCTTGTCGGGCTTTTGCCCAGACTAGGCTGGATACGCTTGTGTCTGCCCGCATATCTGTGGATGAGCTGAAAAGCTTACCTCACCTAGACCTGATGCCCTTCATTAAAAGAACAGGAAGGTTTTGGTGAGAAGATGTTTAGCAGGGTAATACAATTGGCCACCTTGGCGTCCTTGATGGGATCGTTCGTTCCCCTGCCTTTAAAAACAAATAAAAAATGCGTATGACAATTATTTATTATTTCTTTGTGTATGTACATAATTGCAATATATAATGATAAAATTTAATATTGTGCCTTGGTAGTTTTATTTATTATTTCTTTATTATTTTGTAGAAAGTAAAAACAGTAAACACACCTTTTTCTGTTTTATATATAATACAGGGTGTCGCAAGAAGTAGTGTCAAGTTGAATTCCAGAGTTAGAGAACCCAGGGGTACCCGAATCACCCCCGTGTATGTTATGCTATTTTGCGCAGTTTTCGAGTTGTGATTTTTCACCAAACTACTAATTCCAATACATTTTTGGTCATAGTGACTTGAATAACTGAGATAAATTGCTGCTTTATTTCAATTTCGCTGAGTGTTAGGCCCATCTAATGTACAAAGATTTGATTCGATAACTCATACCATTGCGCAAAAAAAAATTGTTACTTCCATTAAGTTCAAAATAATAAAATGTGCCAAAACCTTTGAGAGCTACTTAAAAAAAAAAGTCACATAATTTTTTCACCCAAACCTATTTTAAAGGCATTCTCATTTCATTGGCTATTTATCCGTGGAAATTTTATTGAGATATCTCTACGGTATTATACCTAAAATTCCATTTCAAATGTACTAAGTCTTCAATATATTCGAACTAGGGAACTAGATTTTTCGCACCTTCGATCGGCTCTAACTCGGTAGGGTTATATGCGATCAGCCCTCAAAGATTTTGGTACATTTTATTATTTTGAGCTTAATGGAATTTAAAAATTTTCTTTTGGAGCAATGGTATGAGCAATGGAATGAAGTCGTTTGGCATTGGATGGGCTTAACGTTCAGCTAAATTTAAAGTAAGGCACTATAATGGGTCAAAATGTATACTTCAAAATTTTATTGCAGCTGTCAGATTTGCATTTCCTGAAATATTATATTTATAATAGTTCATATTATATACACAGCGATCGCACAATCACAGCAATATTTTTCAATTACTCAAGAGCAGAACACATTTCGAATTAGTAGTTCAGTGAAAAATCACGAAAAAAAAAAACTTAACTCGAAAGCTACGTAAAATCGCATAACATATATATTTATAATATTTGTGTAACTTAAATGAGTTGTAATTAAAATTTTCACTTTGTTCAAAGAAAGGTCTATTGTAATGTTCAACCAAATCAATATAAAAGCATCAATGCTCATAACAAACATGTGAATTCCATTGACCAGAAAAATTGAAATAAGGAATTAAACCTATAGAGCAAAACAAAATAATGGAATCAAACCAAAAAGCTAGCGAGTCAAATGACTCAATCATCATTTTGTACAATGAAATAATTTATGTCAAATAAGCAAACTGTATCAAAAATTGTAAAGGGTCATTCTACAAGCAAATTATCCCGAAATCATTCAAATTTCTAAATTAGGAATTAATTTTGAAATTATAAATTTCTGCTTGTGGAATGATTTTCCCTTTGAAGTAATATATAGGTATGTATTAAAATTGTATAAAAAGGGCAATACTTGAATGAATAAATCAAAATTGTTTCTTGCATTCAGGTGTTATAAACTTTCTCGTTGAAACACGCATTTAGTCTGTCCTATAGATTTCTAAAAATAAAGACATTATTAAGCCCTCAGACGTTAAAGCGGAAATTAGCCTTGTCTAAGGTTATAGTCCGGGTTTTCTTTCTTTTTTTACTCAATATTTATAACTAATAACAATGAAATCTCTTTATAAGGTTCATCATTTTTGGCGCCTGGTAGATGAATAGCTGGACTAGAGCTTTTTTTTTTTTAAATAGCAATAGTAGTAGATCGGAAGATAGTTTTGTAATTTCTGATCAGTTAAATACTCATAAATATAATTTTAAGTCTTACAGGGAATAGATGGCACAGATATTATTTAGAAAATCACTCCGCAGACTTAGATTTCGTAAGAAAACAAGTGAATAGAAGAATAAAAGAATAAAGTAAGATATAAATTTAGTTATTTTCTTACATTTAAAACTACTCACAGGAAAACTGGAGGAAAAAATTGTAGGTTTTTTTTCTTTCTTTATTAATTGAATTGAATTGCTTTGTAAAGTTTTTAAATGAATTCCTTAAAAATTATAAATTTAAAATTTTTATTTAATGGAGAATTTTAAAGAAAAATTTTACTGAAAAATTTTAAAGGAATTTTTAACAAAATCCCTAGATAGATTTTTGATAATCACCACTACCAGGTAAACGATTTTTGTATCAAAATAATATTTTACCGTTAAATACAATCGAATAGAGGATCTTCCACTTTCAATGAAAAGTAGTTATCGATTTCTTTTGATTGACACATAAAAAAATTTTAATTTCATTAATTTTGCTAGTAAAAAACATTTTTTAAAAAATTTGTATTTGAACCAATCGTAGGCGCAATAATTCTGTCGAATATCCGAAAATAATCTCCACAGTATATCCGGGGAAAATATCCGTTAAATTTCCGAAGACATTGTTAATATGATTTCTGAAAAAAATCTTTGAAATAATAACGACATACTTTCCTCGAACAGCGTAGCATTTCATATTCTTGGGAATATTCCATGGAATACATTCTTCGGACAGGAAAATTTCATAAGAATATCTATTGAAAGTCTGACCGATTTAGTTACTAGGGTTATAATTACAAACTACCGGAACACCTTTTTGTAACTTTGTGCAATCATGTGTAGAATAGGGGACCTTATTGGTATAAAAACAGCAACATTACGATGCTGGCTCTTTGTGGAGTTGTCAAACACAAATTTAAAGTTTGATATGTTTTTTTGTTTCAAGGAAAATCATAATCGATGTCGTTAACTCAAAATTTAGCAATCTGGTTATAACGTTAATATGTCAGAAAAATCATATTGTTAAAAATTATTAGAAATTGTATCAGCTTAAGAATAATATATATATGTAAGTATTTAGTTTAATATTCTTCTATTATTAAATACCTACATTTATTGAGAAGACAAAAGTATATTAAATTTTTCTATATCAACCTTAGCATTATTATTTCTGAATGAAATATTAATTATCCCCTGGTGATATAATATTTTTAGTGTGAACATGCAAAACAAATCATACAAAACTTAACTGTGGCCCCTGGTCAATATAATTTTTCTAAAAACCATTTTATATCTCTCAGAGATATAACGTAACTTCATCCAATACAATAAGTATTTAGCTATCCGGTTACTTATAAAATATACCCTGATTTACACATCGAATAGAGCAAGGAAATTAGTTTTAAAAAATTGCCATTCAATACGCAAATTGCCAGATTTATAACGAAAATTATAGTCGCTTAACTGCCTTCCCCAGATCCTTGTCTGCTAATTTCCCCAATTAGCAAAAGAAGTAGCTACCAAGCGTATTCTTCCTACGCTTGGCAGAGTTGGAGCATTTACACAGCAGATCTCAAACGCTCTCAACCTTTTCCTCATCCATAAAGCTTCTTCAGAAGTCTTTGTGTGGAATTTGCAAGCGCTCTGCACTTTGCGATTCTTAGCAGAGTTTCTGCCAACTTAAGCCTAGTACTAAGGTTCGCGCTAAACTAAATTTTGTATGAAAATTTAAGCAGCCAAAAAAATTTAGCAAGCCAAAGATATTTGCGAAAATTTATCCTGAATTTTAGCGCGAGCGGTACTAACGTCAACGCGCTAAATTTGGCTTTTGGATTTTGATTAGAGATGGCACCACCAGTAAATCTCCAAAATATTTAGCTTGAATTTATCCACCCGAGCCATTCTTTAGTGCGCTAAAAATATTTATTGTCAGCGTTCTGATAAATTTGATAAATTTATTGATTAGATTTTTGTAGTTAACGCAGTTTTGTACGTCTTTGCTGTAAGTACGGATGAATTGAATATCTATATGTGTCCGTATTTTCAATATCATTGTTAATTTTTTTTTTATTATATACATTATGCATATTATTTCATATTTTTAATATTTCCAAATAATTTGCAAAATTGCAAAATTCCTCTTCTTCTTGTTTTTAATACATTTTTCTCTGAGTATCCGCTGTCATATTTTGGCTGCTAAAGACCGGCCCGATATTGGAAACCCGCTAAAATTTAGTTTTGCGCCGACCTTAGAACTAGGCTTTAGAATATATCGTTGGCTATAGCTGTCTTGAAATCGCACATGTAGTTAGTTCTCTCAATCTGTGTGATTAGCCAGCTTAGAGGTCTGTAGCTCTAGAATCCTTAGAATCCTTTTCGATTGTTTAAGACCCGATAATTCAAATTGAGGAAGCGAAATAATTATAAAAGGTTGCCGCTCGACACAAAAGTCAGTGCACGAATGAACCTTTCTATCTCATTTCACGATTATATTGAATGTCGTCGCTTCCTAAGCTTGTAATATACATAAAATTTACTGAATTTACTGTATAAATGTGCACAGCATCTCAAAGTGTTGACAAAATTACGTTATTTATATTTAATGTAAACGTAATTATATTACTTCAAATTATTTCGATTTAAGATTCCCTGATCTCTTTAATATTACAAGCATTTTATTAGTAATTTACTCCAGGGTAATGTAGAATTAAAGAAAAAAGTGTAAAGTTTCTACTATTTAAAAGTAGTAAATTTCAATTTATTTTTCTCAGTCTAGTTGACAAATAGAAGATTTCAGAACGTAAATGAAAATTAGCTTTAACTGATATTTACAGCTCACACCACTTTAAAACAAAAGTAGTCCAGTTCTGTAGAAAAATTAATTACAATCCCGGTAGGAACTCGTTTCCCTCCTTACCTGGTAATTGATGGTTTCGCCACTGAAAATAATCCGATTTGTAAGTGTTTACCAAAGTAAGGTTTGGTAAGTGAATTGGTAATAGCTCACATGTTCCAGGTTCAATTGTTCCAGAAAAAACATTGAAAAATGTAACAAATTACAAAAGAAATTTTCAGTAAGTGAATGGGTAATAGCTGACGTGTACAGAGCTTAAGCCTTTTCGTAGAAGGACATGTCGAGTCATGATAGTGAGGAAATTTTGTTTTACTATTGCTACTTGACACCATAAGAACACGTGCATTAAAAATAAGGCAGCGAAGCAAAGTACTTCCAAGGATTAATAACATTTATATTTACATTAATTACAAAAATATTTGGTTCAGTAAAGGACAAGACGAGAACTAAATCTACTTTTTTTATTTCAAAAGCAGGACTATGTAATTTTTCTTCCTCTCCTTTTATTTAAGCTGATCATAATTAATTTGTAAAGATTGGGCTTGATTTACAATTGTTACAAAATGTTTATGTATTCAACCAATATGATCAAAGACTTCAAAGCTTCAATTATACTAGGTGCTTAATATTATTATACATTAATTTCACAGGGTGATAGGTCTCCGTGAGAGGGGCAAAACACTATATGGGATGGGAGTGATTTTGTGTAATTTTGGGTAGATTTTCTCCTAACACCCTGTAATTTTCCCTGTAAAATTAATGTATAATAATACCAAAAAACCTTGTATAATTGAAGCTTTGAAGTCACCAGAGTAAGAGCTTACTGGTAAATGGTTGATTCAAACATTACTTGTAATGAATAAAATAAAGTATTACTTGTAATGAAGGAAATAAGATGTTTCCGACAACTGCTTAACTTAGGTATTACTTGTAATGTGCAAAGTAGCACGGTACCGGTATGGAGACGAGTAAGCACTTACCCTGCTATGACATCAAAATGAAAAAGTAATTAATTCGGTAGTTTGGATAGTAAGTGGTAGACCTTACAAATTGTCATTACAGAATCGATATGGTAAACGTTACATTTCCTACTGGGATAGGTTTCCACATCCCTATATCGCCAAACCGGTGTGTTGAGTATTGGCATACATACATACAATCAAATAGCAAGCACAAATAAAGCTATAGTTACGCTATACACAAGCTAAACAGCCTTCCTTTTGGATAAACAACAAATTTTCTACTGATCCTTAAAACCTCACTAATAAAATTAAAACTCAGGATAAGAATTTGTGAAACATACAAAATTGGACCAATGGAGGGTTCAAATGAATGTCTACGATGCGCACAAATATTACATTTTTACCATGACATTTTTTGTGGTAATATATAGTACCAAGGATATACTCTTCCTCAATATTTGACCACTATTATAACTAAAAAAATATTGAAGAATACTTTTATGCTCAGATCATATCTCTTATCAACTTCCATCTTCATACATAGAGCTCTAAGGCACACTTGTCTTGAATAATATGTCTCCGCCGGTATACGCCTCAATTTCAGCTTAATGCAAATCACACCGTTGTTGATGTTTAACACACCCATTCATAACAACCGTGTAACAAAATGTTTTTAACACTTCCACTAAATCGTCCTGAAGACATGAATTATGGATTCTAACTGATATGCCTGAACATCCCTAAACACTTCCTACTGTTGATACTTAGCAACCGCGAAAAATTCCAGTCATTATCCGCACGCAAACCAGCAGTTGGCCACAACAGGATTCTTAAGTATGAGAATTTCCCACCGGAACCCGGTCATCCAAACTTAAAATTTCACAAGAAAATAATTCAAGATAATGAAGCGAAAGGGGGAAGTGCACCCTGGTGCATTTTATTAGTTAGGTCACAATCTAGACCAATATAGCTCACACCTACTATATTTTATGGAGGGAGTACCTACTTTAGTTTAGCAAAGCATATTTATCGAAATTTTTATGAAATGATCGCATCATTCTAAACGAACGGTTGTTATGTTCAAGGCTATAGTTTTAGGGTGGAATATTTTTTTTTATTTTTTATTTTCATTTTCATTTTTTTTTTATACTTTTCGTTTATATGCGGCGTCTGTTTTCGAGACTGAATCAATGGATGCAGAAGCTATAGAATATCGCTTGCGGATATGATTTACCAGAGATGCCGTCATGATGATTATGATTTGGTGGTGATGCATTTAGTAGGGGTCCAACCAAATGGTGGATACCCGATAATTAGCATAATTTTGAGACGATTTTTAACAGCATGATGAAATTTTGTCCGGATAGTGAACCGATGGAACGTGATGGAACTTCAGCAGTATCTTAATATTGCTAACGAAAAAGAAATCGATCTTTTTCGTATATATGTACATAATAGTCATCGTCATTTTATAAATATTTTCTGCTACCCTTTTACAAGCCTTAAGCAGATATATAGATTGTTTCAATAAAAATTTGTTTTCTGCCCTTTACGCTGATGTTGGATACATAATTAACATAATTACCGAAGATTATCATCGATAATTACCCGTACCTTCATATGGTAAGACGTGAACGCGCCTGTTTAAATATTTCATGCATCGCCTAAAAGTCGAGGTTGTTAATGTGGAGCTGTTGGCAGTCAACTATATAAATATACGTACATACCAACATGCCTAAGCCTATAATTGTATATATGTAAACATCGACAAGATTCACCCAAGACCAGACAATTTTAATCTCGTTCACATAGCTCTTAAGTCTGCGTTTATTCAAATTCGAATAAATTTCCGAAAAACCGATATGATAATTAGGCGTAATTAGTACCGAACCCAGTTCCAGTCAAGTGGAAGGGAACCCCCAACATCCTGTTTTCAGGATGAGGTTAATTTGCTGCTCCGTTAATTGCTGCGACAATTAAAGCTCATCGTAAGACCTTGCGAGTCTTTATATAAGTAATTATGTAGTAGATAGGTATATATATGCATAGTAAATGGTCCAGAGTGGAAGTTCTTCATTTTCTGGTTAATTTCTAATACTTAACTGGTGGCCTATTGATAAAGTGGAACGAATCAAAATTCGCAGCAGACAATTGAAGATTGTGATAATGGTGATGGTGTTGCCCATGCCATCAATATCATCATTACACCATCACCACACAGCCCAACCCAGCCATCCGATAATGATGAAGAAATCTTCAGATCCTTAATTAATTTCATTTAAATCGACTAATTGCACCATCACGCAAAATAATTTGCATATAATTAAAAGAGAAGTTGAAGGAGGAGGAGGTGGAGGTGAAAGAAGGATAACTGCGAATCCGGGAGGTTTATGGAATAGGGACATTCCAAACTGATACGATGCCGGTTGAGAAATTAATGCAACAGCAGCCGAAGCGGTGGCGGCGCGGTATCCTCCATCCGGATGGACTGAATGGACTCTATATGCCTAGCTATAGTCAAGCCAGACACGCTCTGTTTATTTGTTGCCCCCGCTTTGGAATGGGCTCTTATTCCTACACAAGGGTTACTTTCGGCTTCGACTTTTTTGCGGTCGATCTCTCGTCCCATCTTGCATCTGAGGAGCCAGCAGCAGCAGCAGCACCACCACCATCAGAGTTCGGGTCGGGCACTTATTTGCCTTCTCTCCTGGTAGAATTTATTTGACTTTGGATTGGGGCGAACAAAAAAAATACAAGAAGAAAAACAAAACACAAGAGCTGTGCCGGTCTTATCGATCGTAAACAGCACGTTTCAATACGAGTCATCAAGTTTTAAGGCATTTTTCTTTTCGCTTATAGCTTTAATGTCGCAGGATTTTTTTTTTGATTAATTTTATGAATTTGATTGTTGACGCTTTAAAATTTACTCTTAAGTCATAATTTACTGTAGAGGCAAAACATTAATTTTTTATTCATTATTAAATTCAGTTACGACAAATTAGAGTCCACAACTAAGGCTCCAATAATATGTAAAAACCAAAGGACTGTTGATAGAAAGTTTCTTCGCTGAATGTAACTGTACACGGGAGACTTGCCTAATTTCAGGCTCTTGGAGAAAGTTGTCCATGTCCAAGTCATTCAATTGAGGAGATTTGCAGCCAAGCCCTTTTGCTTGATAGACTTGATGACATTAAGCTCTCCCAAGCCTATCCTTTGCTCCTGCATGTTCGAGAAGATACTGAGCATAGATTATGCAAATAATCATTCAAGGACGTCGTAGATGTATTTGGGTATTTGGAGACATCTACTAAAGATGGGCCACTATGCATTGTGTAGAATTTTTATATGTACAAGTAAACGCACTTCTGATTTGGATTTTTTTTTTCTATTTTGTTAGGATTTGTCTTCAATAACACTTCCTTTTAGGTATAGGAGTATCGATAATTTCTACAAACATCTTTTATATTATTGGGATTAACACATAATTTCATCATAAATCCATCGATTACCAGCAAGTGATAGTTATTATTGTGTGCAGTACAAGACTTTTCAGAAGCGTATCTAGTTAGAGAGCAGGGGCCATTGCTCCCTTGGATCACATTATTAAAATATGGCACCTTGTAAACAAGGCGATATGAATGTAAGCATAAAATCCATGATTTCCGTATGAAGCAGTTTATATCCAATATTTAAGTGCCTGTAACCCTAAAAGCAACATCTATATTTCATCATAATCGGAACAGTGTTTGCCCCAGAAACGCGTGCATCTGATACTGATTTTTATATCGAAGTGACTAGACATTGACCTTAAATATGCTATAGAGCCTAAGCTATTTATTGTCCATACAGGAAAATAGTCTTCCAGTAATTTTAAGCTTGGCTCCTTAACTTTCTAAAGGATATACTTATTATATGAAAAATATATATATAAACTAGTTTTAGTTAAGAAGAAGGACTTTAAAGGTTTGAACGCCAGCATGATAAATATGGGATATATGTCATACATGATATAGATATAATCAACTCTTCGGTATCAAGTGGTTAATTTTCGGAGTCCCTTATCGTATCTATACAAAGAGTGAAAAACTCTAATTTATGCGAGATTATAATCCTGGTAAATATGCTTTCTTTACCTGAAAATATTTTGAAAAGTAGTTCAACTATAACTGATTAAATATATGGAAGAGCATAGTATTATTTTTAAATATCAGTCTGGCTATAGAAAGCAGTATTCTTATGGAACAGCTCTCAACGTGCTAATTATGGAATGGAAGCGAGCTGTTAATAAAAGGAAATCGTTTTTTCCTAGACATGAAGAGGGCTTTAATAACGGTAGATAAAAATATCAGTAGGGATAAATAAGATTAGTACAAAGAAGGTTGGCGAATTGGTTTCTATCGTTTCTAACAAACAGACCGCAGAGGACTAAAGTAAACGAATTTTATGTCAGGAGCAATACGATGTGCCTTAGGAGTACCCCAAGGTTCTATCATTGGAGCATTGCTGTTTCTGATTTATATTAATTGTGTGGGTAGCATTCTGGACCACTGTAAATTAAGACTCTGGGCACATTATTTTATATTATAGGTGTGATAAGGTGAATTTTATTCAGTGTAGGAGTCTAGACTAGAATCATGGTTAAAAACGATTAAGTTAAAGCTTAGTGCATAAACAAAAATTATGGTTATTAGCTGTAATGAAAGATTTATTGATAGTATCGCTATTGAATTGGTTAAAAAAATCAAGACTTTGTATACGATACTACTGTAAGTCTGTAAGTAGTAATAATGAATTGTTACTATCGTCACGTTGTAAAGGTTGACGTTACTTCTGAATGCCACGTAGCATATTCAACATAGTAAAAACACAACTCTTCAAGGATCGCCATTCTTGCTTATGCACTGAGAGGGACGTCGGAGTCAGCCTCAAGGCTAAAAGGAGGAAGCTATGACAGCAGAACTACTTGAGAATGGTTATGAGGTGCCGCTTCAAGCAGACACTAAGTGATAACACTGAAGTTCTCTTAAACAATTCCATTGTTGGTTTATTTGCCAGCTTATTTATATAAAAAGCTTACATTATAATTATGTACAAAATTTCTTACTGCTAATTTACCTAATTGCACTTATTTGCTTGACATTGTTTGTTGTGATGCAACTGGCTTGACCCATTTTATATATGTCATTTAACCTGTAAACAAATACAGTCACTTCACTTAGGGTTGACGTAATAATTTAAGTGTAACTAGCATTTGTATGAACACAATGTTTTGCTTAGAATGGTCATTATGTCACAGTTATTGTGATTGCTTTTTCGAAAATGTTTTTGTGGGTCAATTGGTTGAAATTATATTTTTACCAATTGTGTATTCTTGCATTTTCAAACATTTATTAATTGTATTTCGGCTTTGTCTAATTACATCATAACACACTAAATTCCAAAGATCATTGCAATTATTTCTCTAATAAAATTTCTAAAACAATATTCTATTTGAGAAGAGTCAGAGATAATCTTTGGATATTAGGTGCACCAAAACTGTTCAATGGGTCAACTATGATATGTCGCCTTTAAAATTGTCGGCTATAAAACTGTCGCCAATGAAAATATTCGTAAACAAAATATTGACTTAAGAAAAATTCCGACTGGTTAAGAATCGCAGAAATATATGACCTCTGCTCAAAACGCCGGCAGTAATTCACGGAATGGTTGTTGTCTGCATTTATTTAACTGTTTTCGATGTGAATAATGAAATTTTCTTATTCTATAAATGTAATCAAATGGTTTGAGAAGAATTATATTTGCGGATCATCCAGAAAAATATCGCACCATTTACTATTATATTCACCCGTGTTTTTTGATCAATATCCGATAAACTTGCTTGAAATTTGCCCAAGACACAAAATAACGTGGAAGCTTGGCATCGCAGATTTCAAATTATTGTTGGAAAACCTCAAATTGGATTGTATAAATTAATAGAATATTTATATGACTACTTAATAGTAAAAGCAAAAGTTGAAAAAGTGCAAGAGGAAGAAGTTGTAAAAAAAAACAGGAGAAATATTTAGAAAAAGAAAAAAGAATAAAAGTTGTTTTGGGTAAGTAGGTTGAAAATTCGAAAATTAAAATTTTTTCATTAATATTATAAATTAAATTCTAATTTTCCTTTAAAAATCTAGTAAAATATTCAATTTGAAAAATTAGACGAGTTTTAATTGTTTAATCTAGCCCTAAAGATTGGGGACATTTTAAATGAAGGTAGGGGATTTTGTGGTCGATACTTCCTATTTGCGAATTAATAATTTTCGATTAAAAATTTGGTGAGACTTTGTTTAGCGTCAAAAGACGACATATTATGTTTGGCGACATTTTTTTTTCCAACATTATTAGGGTTCCCGTGTACAATAATATGCTAAATCCGCATTTCAAATATTGTCCGTCAGTTGTACCCTGCATGGGTATACGGGAATATTTAACGAGACTTCAGAGATAGAAAATAAAGTAATATGGATTATTCTATACTTTGCGACAGAAGGACATCAGGAAAATTAATGCTAGGCACGCTATGCTCATGTAAAATAACGAACTGCGTTTAATTAATATTTTTTAACTAAAGCATTACTTGTTTCCCAGATATGTAAATCTAATTAGTGATATGCAACTACGAAATAATATGGATTTCACACTTTTTATACAACTTCCAGAACTCAGAATATTATTATGTACAAAAGCATTTCATTAGGCAGAAATTGACGGTAGATTTGATTTTGCTACTACCACATACAAAACATCTTGAAGCACGTAGGGCTACTTTTTTATTATAAAATCATTTGCATGTTTTTTTTTTTTTAAATGTTTATTGAAATAAAATTTATTTTTATGCAGTGACGTCTTTTTTAATATGCTCGCTCCTCAAATGTTTATACCTAGACCCGCCGCTGCCTTTATTCCTTTATTATTTCGTTTAATGAAGCAAAATCTGTTTTGTACGTAATATGCCGTTTGATATCAAAATGTGAGAAAAAATTCCTTTTGAATTTTGATTTCAAAGTAGGATATCCACAAATTTTCAGGTTTGAATATTATAACCCATTCTTGTTCTAAAAATTGTATTAAAATGTTGCGACCAAAACGATGTATATCCCAAATATTTTCAGTACTTATGTAGGTACATATATTATATAAGTATCTAGAAGAATTTCCTTTCAAAATTCATTTGCTTGACGTTTAGTGCCTCTACTATTTAGCGTTGCATAGCTTTATATTCACATTACAATAGGGGCAAAAATACCTCATCCTAAAACTAAAACTATGCCATACTTACTTATACAAAGACCTTGAAGACCTTGAAGACCTTTCTTCAAAAATATTTTTAAATACAATTTTAATAAAATCGGGTGTTAATATCCGGTGACTGATGTTTGTTCAGAATGCCTTCAATTGGGGGTGCCCTTATCAAAATCACTGCTGGGACCGAAGATATTGATTGCATGGCAAAAAAACGAATCCATAAACTGTATAATTTTTTTATGAGATGCTTAAAAGATATGAAGGAAAAATAGCTGTCCTTTAATTACCAAAAAATTCTTGTCTTGCCTCTTGCACAAGATCAATCTACTTACTGGTCATTAGTTGTACCAATAAAACTGTATCGTTTTTTTAAAAACGTTATAGGACTCCTCAAACTAACGAAATCGTGACAATATCAAAATGGTCGGAAAATGTAAAGATAAAAAGGCAACCAACCAAATCTATTCAGTTTTTTATTGTCAAATCTTTCTAACCTACATTTGTCAAACAAAACAAGAAAATATCTGTATTACTTACTAGGCTGTTCGCCAATATTGTTAAAACTATAGGCACTAATTCAACCGTAATTGTATATGCACGTTTTCAACTTACATGATATATTGTTAAAATTACGGGAGATGAAAAGCTATCGTTTTCGATTCGGAATCTGGTAGGTAGTTGTAGAAGTAATGATTTAACTCCTAATAAAAAGCTAACAATAAGGCAACGACATAGCTGATGAGTTGGCCAAAAAGGACTCTAATATGGATAGCTTCACAACGATAGCTTATGTGAAGATCCCGATCGCAGCTTTAAAATAGGAGATCATCACGGGCGCACCTATCAAAAGGCAAGCCTACGTTGGATCAACGTATTGCGAAACAATTGTAGAAGCGTCAAGAGAACTCATTAATACCAGTACAACAAATACATAGAATCTAGTAGGGGTCATTACAAATCACTAGGCCATAGGAGGCCGCCATAGGAGACCATGCTAGAAGAAGAAATCGACTCCGTCCAACAGGTGATTTGCGAGTACCCCGCTCTGATGATATTAGGTAGGTACTTATTTTCTAGTCTGGGGGAGCTGCAAAGTAAAAGGTTCAGATGGATCCTGAGGTTCCTAAGGGAAGCTGGATGGGTCTAGGCAGTTTCAAAGGTTATTCCATGAGAACAAGTTGCATAATGAACCCACTGGAGGTGTAAGTGCATTAGGCTAGTTACTTCTAGCACTCTTACTTAACCTAACCTAACCTGGGTGAAGTTAACTACAAAGTATGTAGGTCGTTCAGTTTATAAGTATAATAAAAAAAGTATATAAGTATAATAAAAAAAAAACTAATACCAATAAAACCGTGAATTTTGAGAAAAAAAATACTTTGATGGATAATATTGGATTGGCGAAATATATACACCCTATGCACCTATGTATGTATCTTGAAGATTTCATGATACATATAAGAACCCGTTTTTTTATTTATTTTTATTATACAAGAGTTTTGTTACCTTAATTTAAACTTATCTCAGACCATTATCCTTTCCACTTGCGTTACTTTTAAAAAACATTTGTTTGGTTGCACTTTCTTATTTTTTCAGTTTACTCTCATTTTTATATATTTTATTATATTTCGATTACATTTTTTTTCATTTCTTGCATTTACTTTTTATTCAGAGAGCAGAAATTCAGTTTTACTGTCACCAAAACGCCCTGGGCTTTGTCATTAATATTTTTTTTCTTTACCGCTAACTGAAATGAACGGAAATCAACAAGTGATAAACAACAACAGACTTTAATATAGATAAATAATAAAACAACATAAAACACCAAACACTGCATCCGACTAACGATACTATCCAATGAGTGTTTCAGACCTTCGAAGCTAACCGTTATTTAATTTATTTATTTTTATCATAACTCAGAAAATATTTTTCACTTTAATTCAAAACTGAAACTCATGGCTAACTCATATCGAAAATATTAAAAGCTAAATATTACTGGAAGTTTAGAGTTGTTCGAATAAACTAGAATTGTAGTTTAGACCAAATGTGATTTCAGGACTGCAAACAAAATGTCTGCAGTACTTTTCGACAGTTTAGTGTAATTTAATAATAAAAAAAAAATCTTGCAGAATATTGCAGTCATTTCATATCTGCGTAAACTCCTCAATTCAATGAACTTCTTTAAATCCTCCAGATGAGTATGATTTAAGATACGAATAGGAAAATTAAGCTTCAATTCTATACTTAGAAATTAAATCCTTAGGCACTTATTTAAGTGTAAATATAGCAATCAGAGTTGCAAATACAAAACACAATCTGGGTGTTTGATGGAAATCTAAATAATATACTATTTTTTTTTTCTACAAAATGAAAATGAGGTCCATGAATTACGACTGTAACCATTTGAAATGAAAAATTTTCTTCAATTTTCATAAACATTTCTTTAATTCATCAAAATGTTTGTTGTCCACAGAAAATCTAGTTCAAGCTACATAGTTTCCGTTGACCTACTAAACTTTTACTTTATATTGGTATCAAGGACAAAATCTCGTAATTACTTATTGGAGATAGGTTTAAAATCAAAAGCTAAGACAACATTTTGAAAAGTTCATTTTGATCTACGAAACCGATAACGAAAAATAAACTTTCAAATAAATGCCTTGGACAGATACTGATCGGTTAATATCGGAACTTAATAGATTCGTTAACACGGTAAAGACATGATTAGTCAATTTCGTGCGATCAAAATAAACTGCGAACACAGTTTCACACGATCAAATAAATCACACACTTTCACATTTTCTATATATTTTTTTTTTTTGCAAGATTTTAAGATAGAAAATTGTTACGTGAATTGCTTAATATAAACACTTTGAGAAAAATTAGTTCAATTTATTAGGTTTTAGATACATTGTGGTACTTTCACCTAGCCCTTCATGTAAATAGAGTAATTAATTGGAACAGATCTATTCAGGTTATTGGAGGTCATTATATTATCAGGTCATTGGAATATTAGCACATTCATTTCAACACGTAGTTATTGAAAATAGTAATACAACATACTGACCGAAATTTCGAATACCTTTAAGTTTAAGAAAATGTCACCCATTATAAACTTGATAATTTTGTCACTATGATTACTAAAAGGTGCCTGCTATAATAAAAAAAAAACAAACAAAAACAATTTTGCTCTGTATACAAGAAACAGCTGATTGTCCAGATCAGATCATCCAAGGTCACCTTATAATTTGTTCCCCAGTCTGATTATGGGTTCCGTTTTCTTAGCTCTAATAGTTCCCGAGAAAAATCCACCGAACGCTACCAGAAAATCACCATTTAAAAAGGAAATGATGTTTGCGAATTCTTGTAGTAATATCAGCATTAAAGTAACTATGTGGGAAATATGCAGATGTTGGAAACCTCTCTACACCTATAAAATCAATAGATTGACCTAAAAATGTAACCACGACTAGGCACATCTTCGTCAAGAGGAACTTATACAGGATAGGATTGACTCGTCGTATGCAGTGGATGCCAAGAAAAGACCGAAACGGTGACTTATTTTTTTTAACACTGTCTGAATCTTTTCGCCAAAGCCATTGGCGGATCTAGTTTTGAAATTAGGGGGGGGGCATTAGGTCATCTTACAATATAAACAATAAATTGAGCAAAAACAAAAAATCCTGCGCCGTAATTTGCTTAGTTTATGCACCGCAGTACTGTAGTAAGTTAATAGGAATGTTTCCGCATTAAGCGTTATGATAGTGAGGAAGTCTGTTTCATGGCTTGGGAAGTGTTTCTCGAGGGTTTTGAATCAACCAAAGTTGGGGTTCTGAGAAAAACCTATACACATACATCACATGCATATAATAATATTCATTGAAATAAATTTTTGTTGAATTATATAAATAAAAAAAATATATTTTTTTCAAATAACTCAATAAATTAAATATTTTTTACTTTAATTTTTAGGGCCCCCCTCCCATGAACCGCTACTGACCAAAGCACGCAGATCTCTTGGCCTGCATAATAGAAATAAATTGTATGAAATAGGCCGATACGGGTTGCAGCCAATTCTAAATTTATTCCAAGAGTCTGGCTATGATTTATGAGCGAAGTTTTATAAATTCTCGGGATGGACAAAATACCTAGTAATCGCTCTAGGGCTCCTTAGGTGGCTCCATCTCTCTTCAAATCTATCCATTCATTTAATCATTGATGTCTTCAGTGTGTAAATAACTAAATCTTATTTAAATATTTCAGATGTATTTTTCATGGATTCTCATTTTAATATTCCTAGCTAACGTATTTAGTAAAGTCGCTATACGTTTACAAATATGTCACTGTACTATTCACAATTTTTAAGAGTGTATTGTTGTATACCAATTTTCAGTTGCTCGCTAAAATATAAGCAGTTCTCAACGAGTTTTAACTGAGCGTATATGTTGCTAGCTTAATACAACTCCTAGATGTCAGTATCTAGCTGCAAGCTAGTTTGGATGAATAATAGTATCTTAGATATTTACGACAGGTGTCTGGATCAAATTCAATGTACCTTTAGCCCCAAAAAACCCAATGCACCTTCAATGAAGAATTCTCTCATCTTTTATTAAAAATTTCTCTCTTCGTGCGGTTGCAGCGAGCAAACTTTTGTCTCAGAAGCTTACTTTGATATCTATCAACTTTCTTGGAAAAATTCATATTTAGACAAATACTTTAGTATATGGAAGAGTGTAAAATTTACTCATTAGATATGCTGTGATCACGTAAATCTTCCCACGGTGATACTTCTATTCTTTTCCAATGCGTTTGGTTTTGTCAAATGTTTGTAGTATCCTTGTATAAAGCCTTTCCATCTGTAGTTAATTATTATATTTTTTTTTCAGCATAATACAAACATAAGTTGATATAAAGCAGTACTAATAGCTAACTTACAAATATAATTTAATTAAAGTGTAATCGTCGTGCTAGCTAACTATGTACCAATACAATTATATAACACGAGAGAATATCTTCTCTGTGAGAGAAGAATACAGATTATATTGATCATTAATATACAACACTAATGAAGAAAGGTTTCCACTAAACCCTTTATACAATCTGCAAGGTGTTCCTCAGGGTTCAATTTTAGATCGTTTATTGTTTAGTTTATTCACTAAAGAAAAGTAGACCGCCACATACCTTGATACATTCAGCCCATATACAATTGGTTGCAACTGAACACTGGCAGGTCACAGCGCATCAGATTTTATCAAAATCCACATTGAGTTCTGCGATATTATATATATAAAACTCAGTAGAATCTATGAAGACTTGAATTGCGTAGAATGGGACTGTCAGCGAATATTTTATTCATAAGGAAGTTTTGGAACTTTAGTGGTTCCTAATCAGAATAAAGTAATTGTAAAGGTATTGGAGAGCAAAATCACCCTAAATTCTCTGTCGGTGTAACGGGATACTCGTCCTATGGCTACCAGGTCACAGTGATAATACAGCAAATGACAAGGCGACCTCGGAGGCATCGCCCACCAAAATTACGATCGCAAAAAAAAATTTTCCTCAACATTTTGGGTTGGGCCGAGTTCCAACACAGTCTTCTTTCTTTGATTAGACGACTCCTTGGGGAGAACTACTGAGGAATTGTGGGGTATACCTAACCGAAATTAAACGACAAAGCTACCGCGACTTCACAAGCCAACCTTGAGAACCCTAGGGTCAATTTTAGTGGATAGGTACTCACTTTTCAAGGGTTGACAAAACTTGTTGACAATACTGTATGCAGAAACTGCGGAGAAGAGTCGGGAATGGTGACTCACTTTCTTTGTCATTGTCCGGCTCTCCCAAAAAGCGTTACAGATTACTTGGCTCACTTTTCTTAGATTAACAGAATTAAGTGGGTAGGGGAGGATGGGGGTACAATATTAAACTTTGCAAGAGGGTCTGACAGCGACTTATGAGCAATTGCGCATAAGTTTGAAAGGTGAACAATGGGCCTTGTTGTAGGGCCTACGTTCTAGAAACTACCTGGAGTTTCAACCTCCTATCAATCCATTCATCCAAGGTGTGTGTACTTCGACGTCATTTTGTTTTCTGTGGCTAAATATAGGCTAAAATCTTTCTTTTTTCTAGAACATGTGAGCAGAATAACGAAATACCTTTGAAACAAAACAAAAAAAACTCCGAATCACCCACAAAAATCTTATGTGGTAGAAAATAATCGCAACCCAAATATGCAAGATTCCTGTGCTCCATCCATATAACCTTTTCTACATGAATAAAATTCCTTTCCTAAATAATACATTTAGAGAAAAAGAAATACAAAAAAAACAAAAATACACAAAAACCAGTCCCATTCGTCTTTCACAGTTTATCAAACAATACAAACGGCCACAACAGCCGGCAATGTCGTAAATCATAAAAATCATAACCGTAACTTGACAGTACCGGCCAAACTAAGTTCCAGTGCGTCACACAAAAACCTCCAGCCGGCGCTTCACAATCATCCGTTGGCATCGATATCACCATTAAGATCACCTTAACTTGCCCGCTGAAGCTGATCGAATCACCTCTCTATACCTACATATGTACATATGTGCAAAGACCTTCTTTTTCAATTTATCTCACATTCAATCCAAATCCAAAGAAATATTAATGCGCGCGCATTCAATTCCTTCTCTTTGCCGCGTTTTTACTGTGTCTAGCTGCTAGCGGTCCAGCTCCATAGTCTCCTTCATATAGTCGGGGCCCATCTCAGGCAGGACTCTCCAATATTATTATTATTATCATCGAGCCTCGATCAAGCAATTTTTCGTCAGCACAAAAACTCATTCAAGATGATGAAATAACTTAACGAGATCCTGACTTAGGCTATGAATTATTAATTCGACAAATACAGGTGAATCGCTAACTAAGTATCTCGACTCGACGAGCAATTGTTCGATTGATCGGCAGTGTAGAGTTTTTCGCCGCGATATACCTATGTAGTACCTGGTATATACCTGTGGTACGTAACACGACGCATATCAGACTTTGACGCATTCTATTCACACAGAACCGATTCGCTGAGCCGATTATCAGTTTGCGCATGAGCAATACAAATTTTTTGATGAAAAAAAAAACAAACAAACAGCGTAATCGCCTCTCCGTACACGGTTGGAACTGTATCAGGTTGTCATCATTTTGCCAGAGTTTTGACAAGTTTGAAAATGAGTCTTTGACTGAAGTAGGTATTGTAGATTAAGGTAGGTAGGCCAGTATAGGTAGGCAGTCGAATACTTTATGCGGCATATGGGCACTGGAGGATTGATTCTGTGTACATGATGGGAATACTCGATGAAAACTTGGCAAATTCCCATCGGCATCCAGTGCCAATGCAGCAATGGCTTATCTTACTTTTTGTTTTTTTTTAGCAAAGTAGATTGGCTACTAGGTAGTTAGCTGTTCTCTACTTGGCATTGGAATCATGCAGTTGTCATTGCTAAGTACTGCCGGAACGGGGCAAAAGATGATTGCTATGCCATAAATGCTGTAAGTGCTGGAGGTGGAATTGCTCTACTAAAAAGGAGCTAAAAATGCCTGGAACACTACCAGAATTAGTCACCTTAATGCGTGTGACAGACAAGACAATGGTGTCCATTGACAGATCTCAATGCGCACAAAACTGACATTCCCCCCTGCTGCGCTACCTTATCACATGAATATTTATAAAATTGACGAGAATTTGAGTTTTTGTTTTTCGTGATAAATTAATTAACAGCTGTTTGTCGTTTCTTTTTTTTTTCTTTTTTTAGGGCCTGATTAAGAAGAAAATTACGGAAAGTTTAAAGGAAATCAAAGGGATATTTTCCATTTCCTATTAACTATGATGGCATTATGGGAATCAAAGAATTGAAAGACTCTTGTTAATTATTGTGTTAAGTAGTAGTTATAAGACCATGTTGAGTTGTAATAGCATTTAGAGAAATAAAAAAAATAAAAAAAAACAGGAAATTGATTATCTTATATGAATTTAATGAAGACTTTTATTATATGATGAGACAGTAGCTAACAGAGATTGCCATTTGAGAAATGACTCATTGAGTGGTATTTCTTTATTTGGTTCATGTCAGTTGGTTTAGCGTTAAGAAGTTCCCACGAAAATTAAAAGTTTTTATTTCGGGGTATCTAGATATAATTCACAGATGAAAATAATTGTACAGATTAAGTATCCTATTAAAACTAGGTATATAATTCAGCAAAAATTACAGCTAACCAAGATTTTCAAGATAGATGAGCCCTTTCACACTTGCTTTGTATTTTATCTGAAGTCAGCGATAGCTGTTTTCGATTATATGTTTTGTTTATGTTTATGCAAATGATCTTACTGTAAACATAAAAGTTAAGCAAGAAAACTTAAAGTTAAAACCTTTCGACATTATACGATTTTGGAGTTTGCAAAGAAATAATGGTTACAATCCACGTTTTCCATCAGCAATGAAAAATAGAGTAGGTACTCCTAAGACTGCAATCAATGGCACTGCTCTAGATAAACTTTTCTCATATCAGGATAGCATTAATTAGTTTTCTTATCCTATAACTTAAAAGAACGTTGGTATTATCCTAATCTAACAACTATGGTTACAGTTAACGCCATATAAGGATAAAAAAATCTACACTATACCTAAAACCTTAACTATAAGCAAAAAAGGACATAAATATATTTTTCATATCTAATTACAGCACAAGTGATTGCCATAAAGATATAAAGCTAATAATTCTGGCGTAATCATGATAAATGAATTGCAAACAAATTAATTTCATCTGTTTCGTGAATGTGATGCAAACACCTGCCAAGCGGTTTGAGAGAGCACATATAACTCTGAATGGCATGAGAAATTATTCAAAATTAATTCTAGCTTAAGGGGGTATTCTAGTCTAGAGGCCCGAATTTTAGGAGATCTTTGAAGTGCCGTAAAAAAAAGGCAATCGACATTTTTCTATCAATTTTTTTATGAGTTATTTATTAACATTGCAATAATACAGAAAAAATTAAAAAATTAAAAAAGTTAAAAATTCAAAAAATTAGCTGCTGATGAAGTGGGGGGCCTCAAAAAATTGGCGCGAGATCATGCCTACGATTCCAACCGGCCTAGCAATCCGAAAAAAAAATAAAAAAGATTATTAGTCTAGAGTAATGTCGCTATGTCCGGAACTAGGGAAAAGTTGAAAAAAATTTTTTCACAAAATGGCCGCTGCCTTTGAAAAAAGCAATTTTTGTACCACTTTTTTGACATTTTCGAATTTTTTAAAAATAGTAAAAATTGAAATTTTGGGATACTGCTAGTTTCGGACATAGACAAGTCTATAAAAAAGACTCTCAAAAAAATTTCAAGTAAATCGGTCCAGTAGAACTTGAGAAATCGTGGGCATCGTCTTGAAAAAGGCAGTTTCGAGAAAAACGCGTTTAAGGTGTAACACCACTGTAAATTTTTTGAAAAATCGTTTTTTTTATTGGCTTAAAAAATAGAATAAGAAAAAAAAGGTCCCGTGCTACAAATTTTTTTTTTCCTTTGAAAATGGAGATCGCCACCAAGCGCGTCAAACTTGCTCCGAAACATGTCCCGGGAAGATGACTGTGGAGCCGCCATTTTGTTTTTTTTTCGCTGTCATAAATGTATCAACAAAGTTCAATGTATGTCCGATAATACCCTTAAAAGGTTTTTTTCAAATACCTTTAATTTTGCGAGAAAAAAATTCGTGAAAAAACCTTTTTTTTAGCCGTTACAGAGGCGTTACCCCTTAAAGTCCATCCGTCCACGTAGTTTGGAAGTTAGAATTCAACTGTTAGCAGCTGGATGCAAGTGAACACTAAATATAAAAGATACAAATTTGAAAAATCCTCTTGTAGGCCTATTCTTGAATAGTTAAACTTTGAAAATATGAAAACAAAAAAAAAATCGATTTTTTCGAATTTCTAGACTAGAATACCCCCTTAAAGCTACCAAACTGTTTAGAAATCATCTTAAAACACATACTCAATAGGCTTGTTGTATACAAATATATTCGAAAAAAATCCTCTGTGTGCATGCTTCTTCACAGAAATTATATCTATCCTTATGAAATAGTGACCTAACTATAGTCTAAGATTACGTACCCCACGATTTGAGGCAAGAGTTAAGAAATAAAATGATTGCACTCTATATTATCAGACTGCCACGCTGTGGCAGCGTCTGAGGTATCTGCATCTAGCCTCGCTAAACTCTTTGCGTCGCCTCAACCCGATGTGCACGGAATATTCGGAGATTGTTAATCAAAACCAGAACGGAACTAGAACCCGAAATACTGTCCTGGGTAGGATGTATAAAAGCATCATTAAAAAGACAAAAATTACATCATAGAAAGACTACTACATCCATAGAGAGCATTGTGATTCCCAGAGACTGAGAAAGGTTCTATCGAACGTGAATTTAGACCAGCTACGAAATCTCTGAACTGTTAATGAATTCCCACTTTCCCAGTCATTCTGGTTCTAATTACTTCGACTATCAGAGTTTAGACTCTATACGGAATATTGTAATAGAAATGAAGGTCAAATGGGTTATCCAATATTTTACATTAAATAAATCCCTAGGAATCGAGATGAGTTAGACTACTTTCAACAGAGATTAAGTGACTCCGATTTTAGAACTACTTGAGTTGGGTGCAGTCACACTGCAATGTTAAAAGTAAAGCAAAATAATGAGGAATTATATTGGACTCACAAACTAGATTTGTGGATAAGCATAGGTGATCGTATCCAAAAAGCATCAATAATCGTTTTCTATGCCGACATGACAATTTTTGTTGAGAGATATAGGATAGGCCCCCCGTCTCATGTATACTTCTATTATAAAAGACATATCCTCACATAAGGATATTGGTATACGATAGTGTTGCTAGTTTTCAGAATACCCAACTAACATTTTGTGCCTCAATGTTTCTAAATTTATATTTTACACCAAATGACGTCGCTATAACATCGATGATTCGAAAATGTGTTGTGGCATTTCCCATATTATGGTAACATGCCTCAATGGACACAGCACAAGTTATGAAAACGTAAATGTGCCTCTAATAGTTCTTATATAGTAATGAAGGGCTACTTCATTGTTACTTCCCATTTTGGAATAGTTACCTAAATGTTTCCTTGTGGTGTTCTTTTAAGGGCACTTGTAGGTCATGGAAACTTCAATGTGCCCAGAAGAGTTTCCCAATAAGAAATGTGTCTCTAAAGGTATTAATATCTGCATAGTTACAATTTTTATTTTTTACATGTGCGTATTCTGGACTGTCATTCGCAAACTATAAAGAAGAGCTGCGACTTTGGGCTTAAAACAAACAAAAATCACGCTGTGCCTTGAAAAATCTTTTAAAAGTATTTTGTGGAAACGAATTCGATTATTTACCGAAAGATAGTAGACCTATTAAGTACTCCCAAGGACATTTCAAATATCATAAATATAGGAAATGGAAGTTACTGGCATAATGGACTGGAAAAGAGTATAACAAATATTTTATCACAAATTCAATGCCTCCAAAGTGTTTCTTTAATTATTAACATCGATGGTTTGCCCATTGCAACTAGCTCAAAGAACTAATTTTGACCGATTTTTGTGCCATTTATAAAGAACCTACAAAGGTTACCAATTTTTGTTGTTCGAATTTATTGCAGGAAAACATCATAAATGATTATCGTAATCCATTTGTGGAAGAAATGTCTTCAATATTGAAAGAGAGTTCGTTTGAAAATTAAATGCTTTGTTTCCAAGAGCATTTGTTAACGGTTTGTGTGTATGTTAGACGCACGTGATGACATCCAAATATATATTTTGTGGGTACATTTGACGGCACACATTAGGAACAGGTCCTTAATCGACCCATTTATAGGCGTTGACTAGGAATTCTCACTTTATGGGCACATCTGACAGCACCCAGTGAAAAGAGTTCCCTACTAGGAATTCGGACTTTGTTGGCCCATCTGCCGACACGAAGTTGTACGAGTTCCTATTATATAGGAACATATATAGACACCAAATAGAAAAATTACCTGGCGGGTATAACGTTCAGATATAAATTGGAACCAATGCCCATGGGTTAGCTCTAATAAGCATAAATTATATAAGTTGCCTTGTTGGTTACATTTGATCTATAAAATTTAACTAAATGGAGATATAAGATTTTGAAAAATTTCTTAAGTGTTTTAAGAAAACCTCTTTATGTCTTTAAAAGTTCATACCACTTTAATCTACAACTATTTCGAAATTAATTATTGGTAATTTTTTCTAAAAAATTCTTCACTGAATTTTGAAATTTTTTTATAAAATATTATAGATTTATTTTCGAGGCCCTTCAGTTATTTCGAAGTTTCGTAACTGATTTAACAGAAAACTTATTTGTAATATTTCACCCAGTTGGAACAAAATCCGAATTTTATTATATTTTAAAAGAATTTCAAAGATGTTTGCATATATAGAGAGTTCGTAATCTAATTTTACAAATATATATGAATAAAACAAATACCCATATTTATCATTATCTCAAATGTATATATCGTGTACATATATTAACGTAAAAGTGCACATATTGTATAAGTATATGTCAAACGGCACAGCTTCGACACGGTTACGTCACTGCGACCAAGCTCTTACGTTTTTGTTTAGACATGAAATCTCTCAATGTTACTATAAATATATAGTAAGACTTTAAACATTATGCCCATATAATTTCCCCACTGCGTTGCCCCATTTCCGTAACATATATAACTTCGCAACGTCGTCCGCTGTTTCGTAATGTGAGTTTCTTTATGCGACCATGCTAAACAGAAAAATGTAACCACGATCATTGTGCGTAAGAGGGTGTTAGTTGGGTATGCATCGAATTTTAGAATTTTTGAGCCTGATTTTTTTCGAAATACTTTCAATTAAAATCAATGCATTTTTTTAATGTGGTGGAATCAGTCCTTAAAGCACTGTGTTCATTTAAACAGATCTTATAAAAGATATTTTGTCCTTGAATTCATTCCAACGCAGTCGGGCAAACAAATGGTACGACAATCTTCAAATGGAACCATGTATATGTTACTGTGGCTCATATTAACATTTTCCAATTTGAATTTCAATCTCTAACAAAAGTAGCACCCAAGCAAGATGTCAATATGACAGTTTAAAAATCCTATTCTTACTCAGCAACAGAATAGAATAAAAAACTTGAACCTCCCATCCTTTTCCTCATTCTAGTATCGAAATTCGAGCAATGAAGGGCATAAAGACACAAAAGGTTAAATTAAGTTTAAGATCAAAGTATCGTGTATTATTATAAACACTGAAGTGATTAAAAAGTATAATAGACGCTTAAATAGTAAGCAGCGCCATTTTTAATTTACCAGCCCGAACCTCAGGAAGTTTCACAAAAGAAGGCCACGAGAGCCCACAGTAACCAGGGGCCCACTTCTTGAATAACGAAGGCTAATTCCGTAAACGATAAGCTGTCAAAGCCATTCGTAATGAATATGTATGTGGTATTCTTAAAATTGGTATACGTTATATTCGAACGCAAACTATTCCTTATATAACTAGTGGCTTCAATCATTCGTCATTTATCGCAGGGCATTCAAGAACAGGGCCGCAGATCATCCAGAAGCGATCATTTTCTCTTACCAAAGCTTGAGGATTGTAACACTTTGGTTGATTTTGCCTTTTGCAAGAAAAATTAATGGAGTATATATAGATTTTTCGTTGTAGACCAAATTTAATTTTGATACTTTTCTTTCACACGAATCCATTTACTAACGTTTTGCTAATCCCAAATACGGCACAATATCGCAGTACGTCCCTTAGCTGTTATCCATTGCCAGATTATACACAACATCGATGCTTTTATCGACGACAGCTATAGAAGGACGACCATTATGAAACTAAATCATTGAGAGAAGTAGATCGACTATGAAAATTTGCATATCAGCTATAAACAGTACATGAGTGTGGTACCTTAATTTCAAATGCCGATTGAGGAAGTTGCTATGTCACTTGTGTAGAGCGGAATAACTTAAAATTGAAAAAAAAAATATTGGCTTGAAAATATTCCCGCTTCAATTTCATTTTTTTATTGAAATCAATATTTTGAAATGTATGCGAAACTAAGGGCGTGTATCTTTTATCCGCTGCGTAAATCGAACAAATTTTTTAAAACGTTCAGAGAACTCTGGAAAAAGATCTAAATCCAGTGTACCCTTAGTATTCTGACAGTTTTTTTTTGTATTGGCAACACTCATAATTTGTGAAAAATCTATTGATAATACAAAATATAAAAAATAAATAAATGATAATAATAAAGTTATAAAAATGAATAAGAGATGAAGAGACGATATTAATAAAATTATTCACATTTTCAAAAGGATTTTTTTTGCGCTCTATTGGTAATACTGACGGATTGCTCTAAATGCTACGATTTGTTTGAGCACTCTGCTTTGAGCAATAATTAAGATACTTGCTCAGAGCGCTCAGTATGCAGAAAGTAAATAAAGTTACAAGGATTCCATGTTCAGAGAAATTCCTAATTTCCAATAATTGGATGTATTGGTTGATTAAGCCTAGAGTAGGTACTTGGGAAATTATGCCGATTTTAGCAGTAAAAATATCTTTCGCGATAACGCTCACTTCTGGCTCTCTTCTTTGTCAGGAAGCAAACTTGGCAATTTTTGTATAAAAGCAATCCACAAATTATTCGTAAGAAGCCTTTATAACTACAAAAAATCATTATTCAGCGTGGATTATGTTCTAGTGGCATTACAGGTCTCTTTTTTTTTAATGAAGAAAAGAATGCAATTACAGTCAACGGAGAACGAAATGGATTGATGATTAACAACTTTTTGTGGTCACGATTGCGTGATATTAATTTGAATCAAATGTGATTAAGAAAAATGAAAAAAGTTGTTAAAAAAATGTTATTGAAACAAAAGTTCAGTATTGTGATTATTTGGAAAAATGGACTAGTAAATTCTGGTCATGTTACCTAACCCTTATTTTCTTGGTATTATCTAATGTAATTGGTCTACGCAATAAACCACAAATAAGTTGAATTCAAACATTGAAAGTTGCACTGGTGATATTCATCCTGATATACTGAAAATATTCACTGAAAATTGGGGTAAGTTAAATGGTGTTATATTCAGAGCACAATTGTGATTAACTGCACTTTAAAATAAAAATATAATTTGATTTCTATCCCATCCGATTGATATTGTACTTCATTTTAAAGTTCCATCTCTCTTCAGCTTTGCTACTTCTGCAGTTAATCTTATCGTCTTTTTCCTCTCAAATAGATCTCAGCAGTTTAAAAAACTGTTTATTTTCCCTATTGCTGTTATACCAAGGTGTAAACACAAGGGTCAATTCTAAGTCCCTTGCCATTCTTTAAATACATATTCCATATAAGGACCACATGAAGAATCGGACTATTCATCCGTGAAATAATGTGACATATTTTGATTTAAAAAAAATTAAGCACTAATCTGTGATTTGTTGCCTTAAAACAAAGATCGATAGCTTTTGAGCATCTATCCATCTACATTTTAATCAAGGACGGTGAAGAATTCACGCAACATATTCTTTATAAATATATTAATGACATTCTCGCTGTCCCAGCTTTATCTGATTAGCTCGTAGGATTATTTGATTGTTATATTAATAACAATTCTACAATGAATTGAGCATTGTAAAATCGCCATTTACTCAATCGTAAGTCGTTAAATTCGCTAAGCATAACGTTTTATTGCACTTATCACCATTTTTCTACAGTAGCTTGAGTTTGGACCAGCTTTTGAAAGATTTTGAAAAATTAGATTCACATTTTTCCAGATCGGACTGAAATTAGTAGCTGAAGTAGTTTCCTCTCTAAAATGAATAGAAATAGAATAAACTTTATTTCGGTAATGTACACAAGATTGAAATCTTATTGAGTACAACTATTGTAGTGGAGCATGGAGCTAGAATCATATACATCGAAATTCAAAGAGTAAAAATAAAATAAAAAAAAAAGTATTAATAAGTAGGAATACAATTCAAGTATGACATTAAATAAAAAAGAAAAAAAAATAATTATGTATACTATAAAAATATCAACTAACTAATTCTCTTGCAGAGAAAAAGAAAAGAATGTGAAAAGAGCTATATTATGTGCGTTTTAACTAATTTTTTTAAATGCATTGATAGTACCACCCGCCTCCTAAAACTGACAGGGAGAATCATTCCACAGGACGGATGCTTTGGGACAAGATTAGAGCTTTCCATTATAGTCTTATGAAAGCGAGGCATTACCAAATTTCTATTTCGTTGGGAGGAAGTAAAATGGAAAAGTTTCCCTAACGTACCCTGGCTTATTAACTTTTACCAAACTGTACAAAGAAACCAAGTCTCTTTATTTAAGGTAAGAGGCAAAAGAGCAACCGAACAAGCAAGACCGAAGATGTGAAAACATGATCAAACCTGCGCAAACCCATAAATGAACCTCACACAGTCATTTAGTGCAGATACTATCCAGTTTAGAGAAACCAAACATCCAAAAGTGAAAACAAGACAAGATTAGTGTTTTTTACTAGCTTTAGACGAGAACGACTGGGTCTCCGTAGGCCCCTGTAGATTTTCCTGATCGTATTATTAATGTTATCACAGCACTTCAAACTCGGGTTTAATACTATCGCAAAGGTTGGTGACCTTATTCGACATAGGCAGTGAAACGCCGTTCAAACAACATAGGTGGTATGTCGGTTTTCATTTAGTGCGCTATATAAAAGATAGCACAGAGTGACTTCCCAGGATTTAGTCGCAACCGATTATAGTTGGACTAGACGCAAATTCGGTCCAAATCAGAGTTTTATTCGTGCAAACGCCATCCTCAGGGAGGCAAATAGGTCTACGTAGATACGGCTGTACATCATCAGCATATAGATGAATTATCACGCACAACTCCCAGTAAATCATTGATAAGCAAGCAGATAATCAAAGGGACCCATAATTGATCCCTGGGGAAACCCCTCGTACAAGCGGCCGCGCAATGGACAGAGAATCGCTCACCTTGGACCTGTTTGACGACGGTGAGATAAAAAAAACTGTTGATCAGGGAAAACAGCTGAGGTACTATAATTAAAGAAGGATGACAGCTTCTGGAGAAGAATGCGATAGTCTACACAATCGAAGACTTTCAAAAATCCACAAGAATCAGGGCAGTGAACTTGTTTCGGTCAGAGCCAACCTTATATGTGAACATACTTTTAAGACTGCGGTTTCGCAGCTATGGGAAGAGCGGAAGCACGATTGCCAACTTTCTTATAAGTTGCAGGATTCCACAGAATGCAGTAATTGCCGGTACATAAGCTGTTCTAGTACTTTCGACAGAAAATATAGTAAACTTATTGGCCCTGAAATCAACGTGAGATATAGCAGGAGACTTCTTGGGCACCGGCAGTACAGTTTGCCACTTTCCACTAGGGAAACGCTGATGGACATAAGGTAAGTGTTAATAATATCTAAGATACACTGTACGGAAATAACATTTTGATGAATCGCGATGACAAGCTGTCTGGGCCGATTGCATCAGACTTAAAAGTACTGATAGATACGGTAAGTTTCATTTAAGTCAGTCCCCACGGATGGAGAATATGTTAGAAGGATTAGTGATAGCATATTCTTCTAATAGATTATCAGAAAAGCTGGGTTGGCTAGTTATCGCAGGTATGTTTGTAGCGGAAATGAAAAATTCATTTAGTTCTTCAGGGTTTAGGACTGCAGTCATCACTCCTATCTTTGTCATATAGAACCGCCAGTATTAAATTTCGCCATAGTGTTCGGGGAAAAAGGACTAAGGTTGAACTATGAAGAATAGTACTGACACATAGCACGTGAGATAGCCACGTTAGCTTTATTGTGTGCTATTTTGTATAACCTGTGCGCTTCAGATTTGACAGATAAAGATTGAGGTGATTAAAATGATGTCGCTCTATCAAATCTACCATGAATCCAATTACTAGCTGTCACCAAAATAATGAAACTTATTACACGGTTTTTAATAGGACTATCTACGTCCAATCAAAATTTTTAAACATTTTTTTATAAAAGTTTCTGCGAGTTGGTAGTATTACAAAACCATGTATTATACGCAAAAATTTATGTCTCATTGTAGCTGAAATGGAAGAGTTTTTTTTTTTATGATTTTGTTACTTAAATTGGACCAAAATGACAAATTTAGTAAAGGTCTCCGATTGTTTGTGTACTTCTATTAAAAATATTTTGAATTTGCATTATTTCAAGAGAAATATTGCTTAGATGAGTAAATAAGGTCTTGCGAACTAGACGAAATATTCAACGAAGCAATTAATTCGCGAATAGCCAGCCTAGGGGGACAAAAATTATTGATTTGGATATATTGGCGCGCGTATTACAGCAAGGAGCAAAGGAGTAAAAACACTATTATTTTTGGAGTTAAAATTGCGTGATATCAAAGTTGTAGGTAAAATTTTATAATTTATTACTGGCTGCAGAATTTTTATAGTGTATTTTCTATTAAATAAATAATTTGAAGCAATATAATGAAGAACTGCCAATTTGAAAATGATAAGGCACCGAAGAAAAATCCAAATGAGTTCAATCGATTAAGTATTCACAGATAATCTCATATGCAAATGAAATGATAACAATTCAAGCAACACTACCAATAACTTTAGCGCAGTGTGCACCAAATGAAAATGAAAGGTGTAAAAAGGTTTTATAGATATAAAAAAATAAATAAATAAATAAATCTGAAAGGTGTAGCCTGGCTACCGAATGTTATAAACTACTACAATAAAAGTATGGGTGGTGTTGATCGCTATATCGAAACTTCAACCAGAGGTAAGAAGTGGTGTGACATTCCATAACTTTTGGCAGTTAGAAATATTTTAGAATTGTATCTGTCCTAGCATTTTGACAGAGGACTGCACTTGGAAAATGTGAATTCTAGATATGATCGCACGAAACCATCATCGTTGCGAAAATTGCAATTTTAGCTTCCAGTGATTCAAAAACCACATTGGTGAAATACTTTTTTATCTAGGGTTTATCAAAATATTCTGAGACATATGTATGTGTGCTTTAAAACATCCCACTCAAGATAGAACTCGAAGCGTTACATTTTTTTACCTTTAAGTCTAAGCTGGTCTGGGACAATCTAACTGTGTTGAAGTAACTGGCCGAAACAAATAATTATGTTACGCTAGTTTGGGTACCAAAACAAGAAGCTATTAAAGGCAACGAGATTGCGGACCGCCTTGCAGAGGAAGGAGCCAGATGTCCGTTTATTGTCTGTGAGCCTATTTTTGATCATGCAAAGAGTCACCTTAGAGTACAAGTCATTCTTTTGGGGGACAAAATTAAATTGGCACACTGGAAAAATACCCGAGATTAAGCCAAGCGTAGAAGTTCGCAATAGATGACAGAAGTATTCCTCATATTCAACAGAAAGGAATAAAGGCCCATAACGGGTATAAGAAACGAATAAAGGCCCATAACAGGCCTAAGTACTGGACATTTTCCACTTAGATAACATCTCAAAAAGATGGGTTTGGTCGATAATGAGACGTGTCGCTTCTGTATGGAATACAGTTATACTGCTGAGTACGCCCTGTGTGACTGTGAAGCTCTAGGCCACATAGCTCTAAAATATTTGGAAAAGGTAGAGGATGTTGCAAAGATGGCCCCAAGATTATTACAGGTTTGTAAAAGACCTTAAGTTCGAATGAGCTACAAAAGATCATATTGGTCACGGGGACCAGATGAGAGGCAAAAACTCGGTCTGCATCCCCAATTTAATAATAGCAATAATAATAAACATCCCACCAATTCATTTGTCGAACCCTCCTCCATCAAATTGCTTACGGTACTTCCTTTGTTAATGAGTTAAAGTGTCACATTAGCCAATGTACTTTTATAGTATATTTTCACTAATCTCTTTGTAACTTTTTATTTACTTATTAATTTTTGCTTACAATATTTTTATTACTTTATATGAGTCATAAAACTAACAGTATCATTATAAGTCATTTGAATTTTTAATTCCTGCTTGTCTAACAAATAAATTGAAATTAAATTAAATATAAAAATTTTCAATTTATGAAAGATATTTATATATTGAATTTCATCACATTTACGTCGAACCCTTTGATATCTATAATCATTTTGCTCCTCCACATAACTTCCTATCTTAAAAGATATCAAATCGAAGATAAGTTAACATGAGCAAACCTTGAACGATTTCTCTATACAAAATTTTTTTTCTCTCCTGATGCCACAAATAGTATCGTTAGTCATTGGAAAAGTAAATGAAACTCAAACGTACTTAAGAATCTTTTTCAATTATGCCATAGATATTGAGCCGATAAAGATCAAAGATCTTTGATTAAAAAATAAACAACAACAACAACAACACAAAAACTATCTCTCAAGTACTTGGGGAAATTTGATTTTGTTTAGGAAAAATTTTCAAGAGGTTTTCATTTCGTAAAGAAATTTTTTTATGAAATTCACAATGATTATAAATTCATTATTACACATGTAGGACTCAACTATAAAAACATGTTTTGGATAAATTTTTACGTGTTAGTACGATATGTATTTACACGTTAAATATAACTTGTTGTATTTTGTATAAAATGATTCATTCAAAATAGAATTTTATTACTTTTTTTTATTTATTTTAAAGCTGATTTTATGATTTTCTTTTTAATATGTCAAAAAACTACTTTATTACGCAGCAAATATTTAATAAAATATCAAATATTAGATAATTTGAATTTTACTACTTCTTATTTTTTTTTTTTAACGGTTTATATAATTTTAGCCAATAGCATTTAACGATAGCATTATGCGCACTAGTGCTGTTTGGAGACGATCATTTTACATTAATGAAAAACATAAAACAAAAATTAATAATTAGTACCTGCTAACGTTATGTTTTGTTTTACAACCAAATTTGCATACGAAAGCAATACTCATATACAGATACTAATTTAAATAGCGAATTTTATAGGATTTTATAATTATTTTTTTTTTACCTTAAAGGCAAGAAAAAAAAGAAGAAAAAAAAGAGAAACACAGTTTTAGTGATTAAATAATGTAATCAAACTAATTTGATTAAAATAATTTAATGTATATGCGCGGTTTCTTTCTATACTACTATGCACATTAGAATCAAGTACCAAATTTATTACATTTTGTATAATTCTTCATGTGATTGCTAATACTGTAGGCTGTACATTCATATCAAAATCGTGAAACAGGCTACTTACATTTAAATGAGAGAAAAAGCTTTAATTTGTCTAAATCTGAAACGCATTTTCTTGATCTCCTATAGTAACTAGATGAATATTCGAAAATATGGCCAACTCTTAATTTCAAAATGTAGCCTAATGAGTACATGTGTCCGAAAATAAAACTCTTCAAAAGTTGAGCTTTCAAATATTCCCATGTATTGGCTAAAAGCAAAGTTTTCCTCTCAAATGGTTTCAGTTATGTAGCGTTAGTAGAGAACATATTTCATACGAAGAACTTGCAGTGACTTCCTCGTCTAGAGATGAATGGATGAACGTTGGGTCCAGGGAAATAAAATCCTTGACACTCAAATATGAAAGTTATAAGCAAGAACCAAAAACCCAAAACCCTCGAGAAATACTTCCCAAGCCATGAAACAGAGATCCATGTGCGCGTGCTAGTCCCATTCCCTAAAATATTCCGTATTAATACTTACGGAAAAGTGGCTATGTAGACATTGATTTTATATATGCTATGGAGCCAAAACTGCTATCCATACAGGAAAATAGTCTTCCAGTAGTTCTAACCTTGGCTCCTTCCTTACCTTCCCAAAGGCTACGCTTAGGTACTATATACTTACTAGATACTATGTACGTATTTGATACGGGTATCATATTAAAGAGCTTTACGAGTAGAAGACAATGCGCTATGATACGTCATTCTTAACCCAATATGGCGGATACCTTAAGATGGCGGAATACTTTTCCCCCTTGATACGGGTATCAAATGAGCAAAAGAGCTTACGAGTAGAATATTATTGTAGACTTTGGTAGAGATGGAGTTCACAAGATTAATTCAATATCTCTGCCAAGTTTAGCTATGACTTCGAATAATGCCACGAATAGTCTTATCATGGGCATCTATTGCACAGAAGATTCAAGGTGGTTCTGTAGATCACGCTGTATGCTTGCGGGATCAAAATTATTCACAGAAGGTCAAATATGTCACTCTTAGCAGAATAAGAACACTCGAGGACTTCGCATTGAAGAACTCGACTGCATACAAATCACTGGAAAAAATTAATAATGAGAACTCAGGCATACGATAATATCGATTGATCTAAGCGCACGGGGATAAAAACTAAAGAATAAAAAATAAAATTATTTAAAAAAACTATTTTGTAGGAAAAGCTTTTATTTAAAAAAATGTTCTAAAATGTCTCCTCAAAAAATTACATTGTTCTGTTCGTTGCATAAAAATAAAATTGTGTATCGCAGTAATATCGGAAATTTTTTTTTTCACACATTTGAACAGTTTTAAATTCATAAACCTGGAAATTGAAAGCTTTGGGGTGTTATAACACAAAAACGATGGTACTTTGACCCTCCCCCCCCCATGTTTTAATTTTCAGATATATGAATTCAAAAATGTTAAGATGTGTGAAGGAAAAATTTTCAGATGTTACTGCGATACACAACTTTATTTTTATGCAACGAACAATGTTATATTTTGAGGAGACATTTATTTTTTTATTTTATTTTTTTTATTTATTTTTATTTTTTTATTAATTTTATTTTTCTATTATTTTATTCTTTATAAATAGTAGTTTAAGGCGCAGGAGGTATTTAAATCAAACTTTTATCAGTTTTACATAGAACACTGCAAAGATTTTACAACATTAGGACTAATTTGGGTCTCTCATGTATTAGTGGGAAAATCTGTTTCATGGCTTGGAAGGAATTTAGCAAGGGTTTTTGCAAAAACGGTACAGAAAAATTTTTGCTCCACACATTGTAGTGACACTTGACGGGATATTTTTAGAAAAATTCTTCAGAAAATTCTTAAGAAAAATATGAATGACACCGAAAATTTACTTTGAACCGTATTCGGCCATTTAATTATAGCGCAATAACATTCTCACGAAGATATAAAAAACTCTTATGTACACTCAAACGAATAATTCAGATGTTTCTAGTGACATTTTTCAGGTAAGTTGATAAATTGATTTATAACAATCCAGTTGAAGGTCGTGGAGACCTGACATTTCGTATGTGTATGTACCTAAATTTTCTACATTCAAACTAGGCTCCAGTTCTAATATGGATGAGATTGGTCCAATAAAATACCATAAATACTAAAAATAAGTAAAAACTGTTTTGGTATTATGTTATAGGTTTTTTATTGGCACATCGAATCCATATATGCATTTACTTCTCATCCAGATAACCCAAAAATTGAAATATTTATATTAACAGTTGTCTACTAGTAGTAACACTGCATGAGCCAAAAGTAATGTCTCTATCACCCCAAATATTAATGATAAAACTTTTATAGATAGAAGAGCAATGCACTACTTAAGAACTAAGAGAAGGAATCCATATAAAATAATGCAGTTACCTATGCCATACTTATCTATTTTATGCAGAGCTTGTATGTAAGATCTATGGATGGTAATTGACAGAAGTTGAGAGCACAACCAACAAAAGATTTATAAGCCAAAAGTCCAACAACAATGCATTCTAATGCAATTGCCTACAGCTACTAGGCTTATACTGTAGCACATGGATTCCAGGATATCGCCATCTCGTAGAGCGTAGCTGAACTAAACTGATTAAAAACGAATTTTATTGTTCATTATTTATCCGGATAACGGTTCAAAAATCGTCGATATAATCTTAAACCCTCGTAAGTTAATTTTTAACGATTTCAGTTTATTCCCATCACATCAACCATGTCAACAATAATGATGCGATGGTAGGAACTGGAACTTCGCTTTGGACGTTGCACCTGGGTTGGTTTTTCTGGAAAGGAGTCGTGGGCTGAGGGAAGAGCTATATCGAGCCTTCTCTAAAAATTTTTACAGACTGCTCTCTCACTAATGAGAGAGCGGGTGCCGGTGTTTATTCTCTTGAACCTGACATTGAGTAAGATTATTCGTTTAAAAGACATACTACTGTCTTCCAGGCTGAGGTCTTCGCCATCGCAATAGCAACGAAAATGGCTCATAATATGGAAATCAAGGGAAAGGACATTGTCGGATTGCCTTGATGGATAACATCTCTGAGTTACTGGGGATGCGGCAGGACATATTTGAATAAGCTATGTTTCCACAACAAGGTGTCCCTGCAGCTTGTTGGACATATGAGGATCATGGGGAACGACAGGGCTGACGTTCTAGGCAGGTCTGGCTCTAGTTTTCCCTTCTTTGGACCGGAGACCGCGCGTGGTAGTTGCCACCTTGGTGATCAGGTTTCTCATCAAAGCGGAGGTTCGCATGAAGCATTAGCAGCGACGGACGAAACTGAATACTTGTAGGCACACAAAACTTTTGCTTGATGGGCTTAAAATAAATTCCTCTGACTTTTTCCTGTGGCTCAGAATAAAACAATGCAGAGCTTTGGTTGGTATCATCACCATACCTGTCTTTCCTGCAAAGAGAGCCTGAGACAGCCGAACATATTCTTTGCTCTTCTCTGGCCTTTCCCGGGACCAGACTGGATACGCTTGAGTCTGCCCTCCAATCTGTAGATGAACTAAAAATTGCACCTCAACTAGACCTCATGCGCTTCATTAAGGAGATAGGACAGTCTTGGTGTGAGTTCTTTTCTTATTTTTAACACGTTAGGACAAAGGGATGGTTTAAAAAGCTCTTAGCTTCGTGGGCAATTAATCGGATCATTTAAGACCGGAGGCGCAATTGATAAATGATCTTAATTGTATTCAGTGCAAGTTTAAGTGTTTGATTGGAAGTTTATCTTTGTTTTACTTAATATTTAGTGCTGCAACCAAAATACTGTAAATTATAAATTATATTAGACCGAAGTCAGATCAAATGAACTACCTTCACGATTTTTATAATTTTTTGCGAAAGACATTCAAAATTAAATTTGATGTTGAAATAAAAGGGTAGTCATAAGTTCGTTGAATTTATAAAGGTCTGAAATTCAGATATTATAAAAGTAACACATTATAAAAATTCCCTGCCTTTTGCAAGTAAGCCCATAAAAAAAAATTAAAAAATGGTGTGCACTTGAAGAAACCACGATTTCCTTTAGGGGTCACTCCAATGTAAATTTTTCGGAACATCGATTTTTTATTTTTTTTTTTTTTTTTAAAAGATGCACTGAACCGTCTAAAATAAGAGGCAAGAAGTTTTATACCTGAAAGTGATCATTGTCATTGAAATTTTAGGCTATAAACAGTCGGTTCTTTTTAATTTTTTTATGTCATTTCAAAACTTTAAACGTGTTTTTCTCAAAACTTGATTTTTCAAAACGGCACGCAGCATAGCTCCAACAATTTTCTATCTCTTCATATGAATTTTTAACAATATCTTTAAAATAACATGAAGTGTAGTGAAATACGTACGGAATTTTCGATAAGTCCATTTAAAAATATTCGTTAACAAATTTTTTGTCGAAAATTGAACGACTTCATTTACATACTTGCCAATCATACAAAAATGAATGTTTTCAAAATCCGAATCCGAATCAGATTTCGCCATTTTTTAATATTTGCCGATCATAATTTCTTGTTTGATACTTAAATATATGCTAAATAACTTCCTTGAATATTATTATTCTGTTACCTTTCCTTTTTTCAGGCTGTTACAGTGGTCTAATCTTTTGTTTTTCACGTAAGTCTTTTTAAAATTCTCCGGTACAAATGAAAAGCAAAAAAGGAAAATTTTATTTATTCTTTCACAAAATCATTTTATTTAGGGCCATAAAGTTTCAAGTTCAGGTTTGACTCATCAATAAGTCCCAAACAACAAATTCAAGTGATTCGAAAAAGAAGTGAAAATAGGATAATGGAAAAAATATAGAAAAAATAAAGAAGATAGAAAAATTTAGAACAATGGAAAAATTCAGATTAATTCAAAGTGAATTAATCTGTATAAGCTAATTTATGTGCACTTAAATTGAAAAATTATTTTTTTTTATTTTAAATTAATCATCGTTGGTATTCCCTGCGTGATAAAATTCTCAAGAACAATATTCAATTCATCCAACAATTCCAGAAAAGTTTTACGCTTTGTAAGATTTCTTGTGTGCATTTTGCAGACGCCATCTTTAAAGAAAATATTCTCTCAAATTTATTGGTTTTTTATACATACTTTACTGGGACAATCTATAAGGGATATGTAGCCTAATAAGCTTAATAAATGCATTAGGTAACAGTGAGAGCTATTTAAATATGGAAAGAAGGACTATTTCTGAACTGGGAGTTTGCCCCTGCTAGAATGAGGAAAATTCTCGAAGATGCACTTCCCTCACAAAAACAAAAAAAAAAAAACGCGGTAATTTTAGAACAATAAACGTTTTTACGAAATTTGGCAACATTAAACAAAGTAAATTTACAACGTTATTGATATCAATATACTTGGGTGTAAAATTGCAACTAAAATTTGCAAATATTTACAAAAAAAAATGTAAAAAGTCCATCCATGGTGTAGTGTAAAATTGCATAAAAGAAAGACCGCGTTCACTATAAACGTTACAGTTGTTTCTTCATTATGCAATATTGATAGTGCGGGGAGTACAAAATACTTCTCTCACTGACAACAAAATTTCTTTTGCAAATACTAAGTAGGAAGAATTATATCGTCGGTGATGCTGCATAACTGGGAGACTAGCAATATTATAAAAGCATAACTGAAATGAGTAGCAAATTCCAATTTTGAATTTTTTTGGTAAGGTAGCTAAGAAACTACAACTTGTTTTGTAAATTTTATGTCTAAAATCCAAAAATATGTTATTTCTCGGTCTATGTCCTTCAATGCAGCTGCCCTTCTTTTCTGATCGAAATATTAAAGCCGTTTGGTAAAAAGTAAAATATGCACTCTTTAGGATACTTTAGCACACCAGAATATACCTTAACATCAGAGCAAAATAAAAGTTCTTAAATTAGGTAAGCTTTACTTTCAGGTGATGTTATTAATGTCACAGTGAAACTTCTCTAATAAACTAACAAATGTACAAAAACAAATTCGAATAACATTTACCACAATTATAAAATCATACATATTTCCTACGCTGTTGTAAAATCCTTGGAAAGTGCAATAAAGGTAAAAGTAATAATTAATAATAGTAAATTTACAATTTTTATTGGAAAATCACTGATTTTGTCTACAGAATTTGTAATTTTACTCGTATATTATGGTTTTTGCTACAATTACATTGTAAATATATTGTGTAATATTGCACAGGATTTCTTAGAGAGTGTGGCTTTACTACTAGTCACTATACACAAAACAAAGATTTAATAATCAAAAGCACAGCCAACCAAGAAATGTATTATTGCAAGTTTAAACATTGTAAAATATTTGCAGGTGATAAATTATGTGGTAATACATTTCGGGCACATAAACTATCTACGTTTGGGAAAAATTAAACTTTGAAGTGTGACATTGGACATAATTGATATTCTAACAAACTTCTACCTAGAATCTTTGTCGAAGACAAAAGTCTTCTTAATCTAGCGTAAAGTTCTCCAATAGTTAAAGGAAAATTGTTATAGCACTCCATTTTAAAATGAATGACAATTCCTATAGGATTAAGGAACAAACGACAAAGCATGGATCATTCAATTATTATCTCTAGATCATTGCTAATGAGGGCAATGCAGTTCTCAAGCAGATCAATAGGTCTACTATAGTACCTACATATTTCTGCACATCGTCAGCATACAAATTGTGTGAATCTTCAAATCTTCTATAATGAGATCGCTTAAAAACAGCCAAGAGCACCAGGAGATATTATAAGCCGTGAAGTAGAAATTGCTTTTGTGGATAGACGATCTAATGCTTCAATTACATCCATCAGGCTGTCATAGTCTTCGCGACCGAAAACATTAAACCGGATCCTCATCACGTCTTATTCTAGCGCTAAGACATATCAATCATATGGAAAAATAATTTTCTACTTCATTAAATAAATTTTGTCATCCATTCAAATCCTTAACAAAATCATAACAAAAATTAAAAGAAAATCTTTACCTATTTTAGATAGAATTTTTTTTTTTTTTCAATAAGATTGACACGTCTTGACATCTTGGGACGTGTTGAAAACAATATTTATCGACATTGATTGATGCAACTATCGGGATCTCATAGATCTCATTAATCGTCAGATTGCATTACTCTGTAGTTATTCGAATGTGCTTAACTGGGTCACAGATTGATAATATCTCCAGGCAGTTTTGAAATAGCTTAAGAGTAGATCTTTTGAACATGATAGGCAAATCTGGCAGTTAACTGTGTCGACTGTGCGAAGAGGAAGATGAAACTTCGATGCATGTTATATGTAAAATGTTTGCACTCTAACCCCAAAGGCAATAATCGAGCTCGTAAAAAGACTAGATTTTATCTAACCACTTTCGAGGAAAACGCAATAGGTCTACACTGATCGCGGTGTCCGCATGTCCTGTGACCTACATACTTGCCAATTCCCTTAACCTATCCAAATCTAAGCACAATATCTCGCGGAGCTCCATAAATTGGTGGCGAGTCTCATCAAAGTAAATGTCTATGATGTCGATCAGATATATTATGTAAACGCATAATTGTATTTATTTTCAAGCTTTTGAAGACTGTTAATGAGTTAACAGCGAGTTATTAGTTTTCAGTCAAAAAATCGTTTTCATGAAAATTAATTTCTGCAAAATTTTCTATAAAAACCACGGGATGGAAATCACTAACCATTCTCAGCAGCTAGTAAGTAAGTTTGAATTTTCAAAAACTTTGAGCAAAGTAGATGAAATAAACTAGGACAACGAATTGGAAAATATGTATAGGTTCTTGTTAATTATAGCGGAAGTAAATAATTTAATACCAAGGTGAAGCTAGAGGAATCTGACCGGAGTGTATTTTATTTGACTGAGTGAATTGCTAAGATTCTATAATTACCTACTACAGAAAAATTCTACAAAAGTATAAGGAATTTATGGAGTTGGTTGGTTGATGAGTATAATTATTATATACAAGCCAAAAATAGATACCATTGCATAGGACAGTTGAAGGCGATAGTAGGAACTGGAATCACCTAGATTCAACGCACAAATAGCATAATTAGTTTCATGCATTCTTTGCTTGTCATAAATGTCGGCAAAAGTGTTTCTAGATTTATGATAGGAATTGGTCTGAGAAATGTAATATTTTCTCCTTAAAATTTCTTATAGACAAGATATATAACAAGGACAACTCTTCTATTTTACATGGGAATACTTTTTTAAAAAGTGGTAAGAAAATCATAAATTATCAAAAATGCCTAAGTTTCAATTTAAATCAAATTGACTTAACTTACTTGCTCCAAAAATTATTAGATTGTAAAGAGAAGGAACACATATACTTCTTACCGGCATCAACATATTTGTAGTCCGTATAGTTTGATGAATATTGTTCTTTAATTTGATTTTGGTGGCAAAGATTAACTGTGAAAAATTCCAAGCAGTTCAGGTATATCAAAATGTCATTGTGCGCAGCTTTATATTGCTTTCAAGATTCATTTCTTTTACATTCAACAGTCATACGTAAACTAGATGAAAACCAAGATCAAATATGTCTATGAGTTCATCTAAAACTTTTGGCATCATACTTAATCATGTAGAATAGATAATAATTCTAGTGTTGGCCATCTATTGATATTCATAAACACAAATATTACAGACCAGGAAACTCTACAAGAAAGTGTCTGTATAAGGAGTTTTCCGAGGAAATTTGGCATAACACAAAATCATAATACATAAAAAGCAGATCATGATCAGAAAAGCTTAAGAGTCTTATTTGAATTAAAGAACAATTCTGTTGCTAAGAATATACGAAACAGAGAATGATTTTTTTTTTATCGAAGGAGGTGTGAGTTGACTGTACTCATTAATTTGAGATACGACTGTGCTAAAGAATATCACAATGAAATATCTTTCTATATTGATATCGGCGAAGCATTGCTTTGCTCTTCACAAACGACCTTTAAGTTCTAATACATATTCGCAGCTAAATTTGCTCAGAACACAATACACCCATACAGCAGATGGTAAACATTTCTCTAGTCCAGACAAGACTTCCATATCTGTGAAGTCTAAATCACTAATAATTAGGGAAAAAACTAATTTCACTTTTAGGTTATCCTTCATATAATCAACATAATTCCACTAGGGTATAATTCACATGATTCTTTTTAAAGACATCTGTAAGAAGAGTAGGAATACTATTTATTTTAGCATTTTACTTTCCAAAATTATATGTATGTATCAAAATCACCGGTCGTATTCCTTATAAATCTTGCGTTAAAAGCGTACCAATATTAAATTCGTTTGTTCGAATACAAGAAAATATCAATAAATAAAATGCAAGTAATTTGTTATTATGATTCGAAAATAGCGTAAGATACTTTGACAAACCTACCAAGCATGAAATGCATCATTCAAACCGAATGCCTTCTTTGGAAGATATGAAGCATGCTTCTATAGTGGACATTGCAGAAGATATTCGTACAGGCATGTCCTAGAGAGGAAACAATTCAATCTTTTTTATGTGCTTCCCTTAGCTCCCTTGCAAGGAAAGAGGATGCATGCCTCTTCATTGGACACTATATGGGACATTTGTATAGGCATATCCTCCTAGGAACGAAAATAAAAGCGAAATGGACTAGATACCCAGACATATTTAAAACATGTTCCATTTTTTGCATATATGAATTATTTAAAAAGTTCTTCAAAATCACAACAATTCACAATTAAATTTACTTTGTGCAAGCAAAAACACAACTGTGTTATGCACTTGATTTCACATATGAAACAAGAACGAACTTGAAAACATTCGTTGCACTTTTCAACAAACTTCTTTTGCGGGATCAATCTGGAATGGATAAAAAGTTTGTTCAGCTTTTTCATCTTCTTACATACATGGAATATCTGACCAGATTTCCCTCTGGGTACCTATACTTTACCTAGACTGTGTAAACTTCTAATATCAATTTAAAAAAATAAAAAATAAATTATGAATAAAATAATCTAAATAAATGCATAACCAAAAAAAAATATCAGATCAACTCGGTCAATGGATTATTTTAGTCCCGAAAGGCTTTGACTATTGACGGTGTACAATTGCTTACAATTTGAAGTGAATAACCATACGCAAAGTTCGCCATCAGTACACAGTGGGCACTATAGTAAGTAACCCAACTAGCTAGACTTGCTCGATTTTCGTGATGCCTTAGTAAAATCTGCTTATCTGCAATGAGGTACCATATTAGCTCTAAGGTTAGCCCCCTTTAAACTATGATCAGCATTTATTTAGCCGATCAGCATATCAAGTACAACAGGCAGCCCTCAGTGAAGCTAAATGATTTTTTACCTGGAATACAGAGTGGCTCAAAATTTACAACATGCAAGACTTTGGGATAATTGAAGGCAACAAGCACTTTTTTAAATTAAGACAGAAACCCACTACACTTGCTCGCAAGCTTAGTTTTGTTTCTTTTTTTCTCCAAAACTAAGGTAAGATGTATTTATTTTTTTTTCTGAATAATTTAAGAATCCTTGTTTTCTCCAATATCCCACTGTCTCGCATAGTGTAAATTTTGAAACACCATATATTTACATATTTTACAAAACCTATATAAAAAATTCAAGATTATCTTCCCTGTTTCGTATGGCACACCCTGATGATTACAATGATAATTATCTTATGATGCAAGTAAAAAAAGGCAAAAAAAATAGGATAACAATTAAGGGATATGAGAATTTTGGCAGATATTTCAATGTATGTCGCTCTTGAAATTTCACAGATTGTATAACTGCTGGGAAACAGGCAGAGACTGGTGAACTACATTCATACAGCTCGAAATTAGAAAGCATTTCGAATTTTTATTGTATTTCTGAAAATATTTTGAAGAGTGAATGGTTGGACGTCGTTTGCCGTACGACTTTTGCGTACATGGATTAATTTACAAGCGATAAGACAAAATTATCAGAACATTGGCCGTGAATTGCTCTCATCATCTGCTTAATAAATAGTGAATAATATCACCCCGGCTCCAAATGAGGTTGAATACACTTTTTTACTAATTTTTAGTTAGTAATGCTGTACGAATTTCCTTGGCCAAATATGGGAAATGTAATTCAGTGTTGATCTCAAGTATTGAACTTCTAGAGAAGCCCCAGACTAAAATAATTTTACACTTTCTCAGACATGCTAAGAACTAACTAAAAGTCAAAAAGAACGTATTTGTCGAATACTACCAATTTACAATTAGCCGAATTTACCTGTGTTAGATCACATTTTACACAAAAGACTATAAAGCTTACTGTATATTTTATAAATTTTTAGTACAACATGATCACCAACGATAATTATTATCATTACTAAAGAAGTCGATTATATATTACATGGTAGCTATTTAAAGCTGTAGAAGTTGTTAAAAAAGACTCTTTTAAGGACATTAAAAAATAGAAAACGGACCTGAAACCTCCGAAGAAGTAATGCTCAGTATTATTTACATGTTTTAGAGGTTGGAAGAACTAAGTTCTGTCTGAGGTGATGAAATACCATAAAACCAAACTAGTTGTTATTTTGTTAGCCAGTATAAGGTAAACGTGGAAACGATAAGAATAAGACTCAACAGATTTGCTACATTAAGGACTTAAAACCTTTTCGCTCAGGTTATTTTAAGTACCTATTTTTAGCCCACTATTCCGTCGATGAAACACAAAACCCTCCAATCCTAATGTACCCTTGTAAAACAAATCTTCGAATTTACTAGATACATACCTAGAAAAGCTTAGTAGAATGATTTTTTTATGATCCGATATCAGATAGCACAAAAAAATTGTTATTGTGAGATATTGCTCATAAATTTTATATTAAAACAGATGGATTACGATGGATGGCGACACTTGAAATTTTAAATTGTAGCCTTTACACATGGGCGCCGGCAAAATCATTTTCAGGGGGGGCGCATCTAGGTAAAGTTATATTCATAAAATTGATTTGACGTGCTTACTATAAAAGTATAACAATTTATGTATAATAACATTAAAATGAAAAATCAATTACGAGTCCCATTGATTTGGCAATAAGGCCCCTATTCTTGGTCATTGCAAACAAACACAACGATGTCTATGCAGACACAAATGCTAACAAGGAGCATTAGACTTACACAAAACTATGTATATGTATATTAAAATAAAAGAAATAATAACAGGTTAACGTGCCGCTAACGAGACGTCCCTTGCTTTTGAAGCTCGAAATTGACCTCTTAGTAGAAGCGTATCTAGGAGGGATTGCAGTAGGAGATCGGTTGGTCCACATGAATTACATTATTAAAATTTGGAGGTTTCAAAAAAACGAAATTCAGATGATATGATTTTAAGCATCTACCCCTACTTCATTGGTGTTTCAGCCTTAATATGGAATGAAATAGAAGCGGAGTTAAATAAAGACAGCAAGTAAGAAAATTCTTACTTCTGTATATCCCGTCAAATTATACCTAGAACTTCATCGAAACAACTTCTTGTCATTTCCGGAATGATTTGTAAATCGTTTCTCATCCAATCGCAAATCTTCATAAAGAGTATCCGGAATTCTTCAGAATAACTACCTCCAATTCATTTTTAGACTCTTTGATTTTATTTCTGAGAGATTGATTTTCTTCTACACACAAAAAAGCATTTTCGATTATACAACTGCACTCTGGAAATATAAGAGACTTGGTCAAATCTTCATTTTTAACCATTGCAGAAGATGTACAGAGCCTTTTACAGAGGTATTTGACAGAATTTTATTGTCGTGGTTCGCGATGTAAAGGGTAAATGATGCGAATGATGCGACCTTAAACAAATCCCTTAATTAGGCAGATTTGATAACTCAAACCACCCCTATTTTTAGCTGCATTCGATACAATCAAGATTGGCCTGACAATTTCAGCATGTAGTTCGTTTAGTACGTTACAGTATTTCAAGGCATGGAATCGACCAATAGTGAGAGATGCTAGGCTAAGTATTCTATGCACGCGGGGCAAGAATTCTGTCCATGCTCTCAGCATTTTGGTCAACAACTTAAAACAATTTAAAAAATATAAACAAAAAATAAAAAAAGAATTAGAAATTAGTTAAGAATCGGAAATATAATGCTGTTCACACCATCTGCACTAAATTCTCAATTTTGTTTGAAAATTAGTTGAAATTTAAAACAAAATTGAGAAAAAACAAAGAAAATCTAAATTTCGTTCTAATCATGTCGGGGTATTACCTTTAGAAGATTCTCTCAACTAAAATGGAAGGTATTAAATTGTCCGAAAGCATATCATGTCTCCTCTTTTTCTGAAGTTTTGATTCTGTGTCGATGTTCGTTCAATTTCAGAAATAATGTTTCAATTAAATAATTAAAAACTGCTTCCATTTGGAGTAAAGTGTTAGTATTCCTCCTAAGTATAGGCTAAAAATTTGTATTTTAGATAACACTAGAAATCCATTAAATGAATAATTGTAGAAATCAAGCTTGAAATTTATAAATCACATTTGGTTTTGTGATTAAATTCATGAAGAAAAGAAGAAATGCATATCCAAACTCATTAAATATGCCTACGTTAATTTTCTCGTAAATTTTATAAAACTAAAACTAATTGATGGCCACCCTGTACTTTTTGAATGACGTAGGCCACAAAAATATCAAATTATTCTTAATCAATATTATATTTGGTATAGGCAGGTACTAGATGTGCAGTAAAACTGTGAACAGATCAGGGGAGAGAAAAAAATAAAAAGCTTAAGCAAGCGGCTAAATCTATTTCTCGTTTGAAATGCTGCTCAATTCCCAGAAGACAAATCGGTGTGGCAACAAAATAACATAAAAGTTAACCACTCGGCAGAAGCCGGGAGAAATACAAGTTAAAAAGCGAAATAAAATGGAAATTGTACGCGTGCTCCTCTACACGTGTAGAAACAAGTAAGCAAAGTATCCAAGGAATCCAGGCATTGCTAACATTTTTTTTTTATATTAAAAATTTTTAAAACTATATTTAAAAATTCAAAAACATTTGTGCTTGGATGGCGATGACCGGCGTAATGGGATTCCTTTGCTATTGCCTCGTCGAGGTTTACTGTAAAAAATGTTCCCTAGAGTCAGTGGCAACAATTTGTCCCACCAGTTTTAGGTATATTTTTATAACATAAAGGGATTGCTCCACTTCAGAAATGGGGATAGGTTTTTGTACCTAAAATGGAGGTAGTTCCATTTCAATACTTTTTAGGTACTTTTTTTTCCTAAAATCTAGGAAATAGGTAATAGTTTATAACGACACCTTTAAAAAACATAAAAATGAGCTGAACATCTCATTTCTTATGTGCCATACTACGCGTATATGTTTTTTTCATTAAAATATTAAAGTATGGAAGTTAATGCTGGGGCATTGGGCACGCTCGAACAAAAAAGTGAAAAACAATATTTGACTTGTTTTCAAAATCAATGTGTGAATTATATCAACGAAAATATATTTGTAAGTGTTCCTTACATCCGAGAATTTTACGTACTGGTGCCAAATATCTAAATTAATTGAATGTTCCATTTTATGAAATTTATTTTTAGGAAAAAACGTGTTGTAAATTTAGGAAATTGTAGCCCTAAATATGTATAATTTTTTCATTTTTTCATATCATTTCTTTCTTCTATTTTTCCATTTGTTTTTTGGGACCTGTTGATGAGTCAAACCAAGACTTGAAACTTGTCACCCAAAATATAATGAGTTGTGTGATGAAATAACAAATTAAAAACATTTTTTTAGCTTTTGCTATGGATTCTCCGGTAATCCAGAAAAATTCCCTTCTTGAACAAATCTGAATAGGTATGTATGTAGGTCTAGGTATACTGTTTAGAATTTCAAATATATTTTGTTGGAAATGATAATTGATATCGATTGCATAAAGCTTCCGTGATTTATTCTTATAAGATCATGTGGGGTTCTATACTCACCGATCTCACTCATTTCTGCTAGATATATAGTACATCGCGGAATATATCAACAATAACGAAAAAAGCATATATGATCCGTTCAGAAAATAAATAGCCACAATCAAATCAATCGTTCGCTAATGGGAAAGAAGCTCCAAACCATACTTGATCGCGGGTATACTCCAATCAATCTTTTAAAATTCATGGAATATCTAGAAGTATATAACATCTCCCTGCATATTGGACGTAAGGCATCATAGTTATCCATTCATTCCAAAAATAAAGGGACTTAATCGACGGGTTACGAAATAGTCATTAGTGCATATATCAGATGACCAATTAATCATCATGCCACGATCTTTAGGGTAACAGAACCACCCCAAACCGAAAGAGCTTCCATGGATTGAGACTTAAGTATTCGGCTTCCTTGGCAGCAGATATATTTCGAAATCTCTTCAAATTTATTCCTTAGAAAACAATTGAATTTAAAATCGATTTCAATAGCGTCTCTTGATACATTGCTGCACATAATATTATCTGAGAGCAACAAGGAAGTTTGTCTTTGTGGATTTGGATACTGCAGATGAGATATCATCTCGTTGCTGACCTAACGACACCACACCAGCAATATTGAAGATCTAAAATCTTAAACAACTAATCCAACTGTCTTAAGTCTTAATTCGGTAAAACTAAAAAAGTGCGATTAATCCGAACAGCATCATCATCATCATCACCAAGAAAAACTACAACCACGTGGAGATTATAACAAATTTGCATTAAATCTGTAGCGTCATTACCGAAACTAGAAGATGTTGACGTATATCCACAAATCAAAAAGCGCCTCTATCTGTCTACGTCCAGATATGGAAAAAAAAGTAATCACGCAATTAAGATAAAACTGAGGCTACTCAATGTCAATGAATGTGAAGAAAATTTGACTACAGTTAAACCTCTGCTCCTATAAGCGAACCCTTCTTATGAGCGGAGAAATATTCCTCCTCAGATGGATCCAATAGAGATGAATGGGCAATTTACCCCTTTTAACAACGCGAACATTATTTTTCTGGAATTTTGGTCGAAATTTAGTTTGCAATTTTAATCAAATCGATTTTTTGACCATTTTTTATGAATTTGATTACAATAATAAATCTACACACACATACATACGTATGTTTTACATATAGGCAATTGAACAACTATTGTAACAAAAATAAGGACAGATTTTTCCCGCAAGAGAACAAGATGCATGCTTTAAAAAGCAAATAAACTGGCAAAATATTTATTTTTACATTCGGAACTAGAAACACGTTTTTCAACACTACTTTCATATAAAACTGAAAGAGAGAAGTTGTCATTGTACATTCCAGGGACCATGTTCAATGCAATTCGTGTAATTGATCTTAAGTAGGTACTTAGAACATTTAAGGGTGCATGACACATTGTTCGGCGGAACCAATTAGAATTCTTTCAGTTAGGTAACTATTAGAAAAATATAAAATTTCATAGTTTTGAAATCCTAGTGAGAACAATTTCTGTCCATTTCAAGGGCTCACTTATAAAGTTCAAGTGTCGAACAATGTGTTCGACTTGCTTAGTACAATTTGATCGTCATACCAAACGCTGATGTCCTAATTTTTTAAGTACGGAAGGAGTGAAGTGTTTATAGGAAAAACTTTTTATAAAGCTCTCTCAATCACTTTTTACACATTAACTGATTGATTTCGAAAATCAAAGGTATATTCGTGAGAAAATTTGTATGGTCTTAATGAAGAATTTAACCCAGAAGATTGTAGGATGGTTGTGACCAAATTTTCGTCACCTTCCAACCTCACATGCGACAATAAGGTCCAATCTATGTAAATAGAGAGCTACACGCTACAAGCTACAAACTTCAAACTACAAATATCAGTTTGCACATATGACATATCGTAGAAACTGTTGCATACAGAATTTCAAGCTACATGGTGTAGCTAGATACATAAACTGACTACGTTTATAGGAATACGCTGAAATAGAGCTTCACTTAGCTTGCAGCTTGTAGCGTCTAGCTCCCGATGTAGATTGGGCCAAATCTTAATGCACATGAAAAATTGGATTGTTATACTGAACAGAAGTCAGTTCGAATGGAAATAGTCGATATTGAAACTTATAATGAGAGCTACGCGGAAACTGTAACAGAAAATGCTATCGTTTCTCACAAAAAGTCCCATAAATCAAAGTCAGACCTGACAAAATGTGGCTCTAAAAACAGTAAGTACATCGACGAGGCTCTTATCATTATTTCGGACACATTATGAAAATGTGATTAATTCTGGGATACGTCTACAAAAAATCGAAATAGATGATTTCTTTGAAATAAATACTTTCATACAAACATAACTAAAAAGTATGTCCCTTCATAAAAAGCGCAGAAGAGGAATATGTATATATCTATCTATGTATAGCAGGCTTGGTGTTTTTATTTTGACTCCCTCAACAACGGACATCCCGGTAAGCGGTTAATATTTCTTAGTCCAATGCCTATCCGCCCTAGAGATATTTCACTGTATATATGTACATATACGATTTTGTAACGTTGAAGATCACTCAATCAATAACATACTGTTTGCAGACTTTTGTAAATAGATGTCTACTCAGAATTATAAAAATCCAATGGTCCCATCAAGTATGTTGTGAAAAAATCATAGAAACGGTTAGGCTAGAAAAACGCATTGATGATGCAAATGGAATTGGAGGGAATAACACGAAGCTACTGAATAGGAAAAAGACCAACGAATCCGGAGCCACAAAACTAGACGCAAAGTAATCTCACCACATCCAACTAAGTATCTTCTAGTAAATTCTAGAGCGAATTCAACGTTTTCGCCCCTAACAGACCTCACTTGATAAAAAAAAATCTCCTTTTGTCTACGTCTCACAAGAGATTAAAGAAACGAAATGATAGCGATGAAGACAACAATTTTAAAATTATTTCTAACGAATCTGCCTTATCCTAGCATCAAACCAAGCCTGCAACTTCAATCAGAACTTCACTTAAGTGACATTTCAGAATAATTATTTAAGAAAAGCAAAAAAAAAACAAAAACACTTTTAAACCCCAATGCCATAAAACTATTCAACACTATAGGTACCCACAACAAACAGGATCTTATCATGAATAGACTTAAGTCAAGTCTCCTACTTACTTACATATATAAAACTCACCTGACTTGCCGTCGGATAGCCGTAACCAAATTGCGCATATGCTGCCATAATATTCCCTCGAAATCGTCGTCGTCGTTGTCGTTGTCGTCGTCTTAAACCGAGATGTAATATTGCAGCAGCAGCGATAGCAGCAGAATTATTATAATTAAAAATATTCAAAACGATATACCAAAACTAATCTACAGCACTGACATCTTGTGTACATCGATAACAACATAATATTGCACTTGAGAAGAACTATTTACATGCGAAATTTACTTTTTTTTTTTTTTTCAATGAAAAAAAAATTATTTTATTTTTATTTTTTATTTTCTATATTTACTGTCACCACACACTTCTTCCTTGAAGAATCCTTGAACGTCGGGACATCATATGATGTTCTCCGTCATTTTGCATAATATTATTTAGGTAGGTATAGGTATAATATGAGAACACACAAAATCACAAGAGATTATAGAACGTGCGCTGCTAACTACAGAGCTCCCAAAGAACTGTAAACATTTGATAACGGGTCACACTACAATTTGCAACAGTTTTCCTCAAAATAACGGCTATGTATTATCTGTTCAATGTACACCTGCTATCGGACAGGTGAGAATGATAGTAAATATATGAAATTGTCACAATATTCTAAGAAACACTTGTCGAACATACAACGGCGCGCGGTGTATATTATGTTCATAAATCCTTCTGGTCAACAACGCGCCATGTCACACGTCCAAATTTAAATTTTTTTTTTTTTTTCTGCAATGTATAGGTAATATCTCCTCCGGGAACTGGTTTTACTAAATTTATTTTTTTTATTTATTTTTTTTTTATTTTTGTAGGATGCCAGTGGATATAATATTAACGAGAAATTTATGCAAAATTTTGTAAAGAATGTGAAGCACACTAGTTGTAAACTATTTTGTCGCCGCTCAAATCACTCTCGGCTACATGTGTTCACACGCTGTCACAACACAAGAAAAAAATTTCGAAAGTAAACAAACATGACAAAACCGGAGCGCACTGTGTTCCGCTTTGTTCTTTTTGCGAGAATTAGATACAACAGTTATTTCCAATTGTTCGAACGTAGGTATACACAGACAGAAGAACAGACAGCAGAATTCAAAACTCCTCGTCCTTGCACCAGCGTATGGTGGGTGTATAGAGAGGGTTGAGTGGACTCTCACTCTGCCATATGAAGGTGGATGATGTGAATGTGCTGATGCGCACCCCTTGAAAAAGATGAAACTCTATATGTGAGGCGTCCGTTTCGTTATTCCAACAAACCGAACCCGGCGCCGCCGTCGTCGTCGATTGAATCTCGAAATACTTTCACAAGCAGCAGCAGCAGCAGCTGAGCTGAGATAATATCCAGGGAGCGAAAAAACCAAAAAAAAACAAAAACAAAAAACGGTTTGTATCTCTGATAAAGACTTTTCTAGCCCGCGATTTTGACGGAACTGTGTGCGAATTATATTTTTCGTCCCCCCAAACCAGCCAATAAATAAGGCACCCCCTTTTTCGATGGGAGAATACTTTACTTTTTAACTAAAAAAAAAAAACGGGGAGCAAAAGAACCGCACAATTTTCACGAATTTTTCGTATCGTCTATATTCACCTAACACTGAGCGGGGCACAGATTCTGCGTACACCAACGATGCGCACCTCTTCACGTTCGAAAGTTAACTGGTTACGGTTCTGTTGGCTCGTTCGAGTTCAGAATTTTTCTTACCCCCAGCCGGCAGGCATCAAGCCCAGCTAGTCGCTCACAAAATTTTACATGCGATATGCAATGCACTAGAGTAGAGCAACTCTGTTGTGGTGCCGATTAACTGCCCCAAAGAAGGATGGGAATCACCATTGGGCCCAACCCACTGCATAGAAGATATCCGCCAAGTGAGACCGGTTTTCTACTTGGTGGAAACTCGTTGCTTTTGCCAGCGGCAGCAGCATGTCGCAGCTGCTCGACTGGGCAAGTTGCCGACAAAAACTCACCCAGAAGGCAACGAACTCTTGGCAGACGGCAGTAGTACTCTCCACCAGCGCCAATTTCCTGTTTTAAATCAATGAAACGTCAAGAGGGGACTGTACTTGCGCAATTCTTTCAACCAATCAGAGCCAACAATGTGACATTTGAGAGATTTTGAAAATGACTTTCGTCTTGGCGGTGTTGTTTTGCATGCAATTTGTGGGCGAGCTTAATTGTGTTTACTGCTATCATAGAGGCGTGGTTTGTGGAGCAATTGTCAGATAGACACTCCCATTTTCGATAAAAGGGGTAGGAAAATTTGTGGAATCCCTCCAAAGTGTGACGACGACGGCCAAATTTTGTCGGAATCGAGATGGCTCCCCTTGAGTTGGGGTGTCTTACGTTGAAACTATATGCAACAAAAAAGAAATCGGAAAAACTCATCTCATTTCGGAATTGATGAAAACGAAAATTTCTGCTAGCAGATCGGTATTAAGAAAATTCCCATAGAGAGCGCTGCTCAACAGAAAGGATATACACTACACACAGGATAATTGGAGCTGCTGGTGGATGCTGTGCTGAGCTGGTGCTGTGCTGCCCCTTTCGCACTTTGGAATCCCATCGATTCTCAGTTCGTTAAGAAAATGTGGTCGCGTCATCACCTTTTCGCTAGGACTTGTAGGTATGTTGCGCATTTTCAGGAAAATCTAACTTCAGCCACCTTTCAGCTTTCTCCGTCGGTCTCGGCAGACAAACTCTCCTGCTGGATGACTGGTGGTGTCCTCTCTGCATATATAGCATGGCGGATGACTTAAGGGGGAAGCAATAATTCTGTTTTGTGTCCTGTTTTCATTTATTTTTCTCCGACAGTTCGTAGTGTTTTTTTTTTTTGTTCTGACGTTCTCGTTTGTTTTTTTGTTTTGTTTTATTTTTTGCTTTTTTGTCGGCATCGGTTTCAATGGTTGACATTTGTTACAAGCGAAAAGGACAAATCCTCGAGTCCTGATAATGTTTCTCGTGTATATCCTTTCATGTCCTGTCCAATATATGGACATACATACATCCAAATATATTTATGTATATACGGATGTATGTATATGCATAGAGCGATGAGCGGTGTTTGTGTTCACAAAAGGGATAACACAGGAACATGAGGCTGAAGGTAAGTTTGTAGTTGCGGCAGCAACCCGCAGGACTTCTCTAATAAAATGACAAGCGAACAGAAATGAATCCATTGGATCAGGGTAGGCAGCGGGAGGATTCACTGTATAGATTGTATGTAAGGGGTTGATGCCGATGGTGGTGGTCGGTCGACCTGCTATACTTATATAAGATGCGGTGGGGGTATAAAAGCCGAACTGGAAGACAGTATACTGGGGACGGGACGGTTTGTGTGGATGACTTTTGCGGGGCAGAAGAGGGATGGATGGAGCACAGGCAGCGGTCGCCAATATAGCTCGGGTTCGGGGTGTCCCTTTGCAAAGCTTTACGACAAGTTGTTTTCATTATGTTTGAACCCATTGATGTTCTGTTCCTGTCCTGGATTGTGTTGTTGTTGCCCGTGTTTTTATTTTTTTTTTTCGTCGTTGTCGTCGTCGTCCTGCAGGATGTCGGAATCGTAATATTGGGATGTTGTTCTGCGGTCCTCTTTTTGTAGGTTTGACCGTTTGGGTTTATTTTTCATTTGTTTGCTTTTTCCAACATTTTAATGGGCTTAGGCTCGTTGTGGGCTTGTTCCTTCCTGGCAAATGACGACGAATTATAAAGGTAAGAGCTTCTTATGACAACAGGATATTTCTGGGAAAACTTTTTCGACCACATCATATTGTTGGTACCTACATACGTATGTATATATGTCGGCATATATATAGGTACCTATACTTCATATACCGTGTAGCTACATGCTCATGTAATTTTTGTATGAAATGGGATTAGGCAGAGATATTTATGTGATTTATGTGATGACGATTTTGGCATTAATTGGAACGTGCTGGAAATGGTTGATATATGGTGACTGGTTTTTTGTAATAATTTATCGGGTTTCACAAATTAAGAAATTTTTTTAAAAAAAAAATTCTTATTATGGCGTGAGCAGAGATTGAGTTTTTTGTGTTGAGATTTTATTATATGGCAAAATCGAGTTTTATTAATTATTTGTTGGCCTTTTATACCTTTAAATGGTTGCTTATACAGTGCCACTTTTGTAGAATTAATTCCTTTCGTGTATGTTTTAGAGTGAAAATTATTCTTCCGTGAAATTTTTTTTAAATATTTTTTTTTTGTAAGCTCGATAGAGAAAGGTTCCCACCTCAGTGAAATGGGATATAGGTACCTAAATGCTTTTCATTTAGAATGTAGCAAAATTTATCTAAATATTTGCAAAATATCCGAACAAAGAAATCTGTCTTCTAAGTAGATTAATGAGTAAAATCTTCCACAAATTAAATAAATCAAATCATGTCAGAAGGAAATAAGTCTTAGGTATACAAAATGGAGCTGAAATTTTATTGCCCCTTGATTGACTAAGATTTGTAGACAGAAGTTCTTAGTAGTTATTTAACAAATGTTGGGAAAAATCTTTTGAGCGATTATACAATATTCACATAAGAAATATTTTTAAATATTAAATAGCGTCGATCTAGTTATTGGTTAGAGTAGGTAGTTTTTAAATTGCATAATAAACAGGGCAAGAATCACTCGTTTTTGATTATCTTGATTCTTGACCATTACTTCTTTTTTATTCTGTCCAATTGTGAACTAAAGGTCCAGGGATTTTTAGCTTATATGACAGGATGTGTATTAACTATACCAAGGAAATAGAAACTAAAGCAAAAGATCCTTTCTATAATTTTTTGTAGGAAATTAATTTAATTTAATTGGGAATCTTTACAAAATCTATGTTAGGTATATGTTGTGTGTCCTAAAATGTGGTAGATAGGTATCTCATATTAGGGATACTTCACTTACTCTTAACAGGTATTATAATATTTTTGAAGTGTACTATCAAAAGATATACATATGTATGTGAAAAATACAAGATCTGTGAGTAATCTAATAGCGACGAGATTATAAAAAAAAACTGAATCTTTCAGAGAATTTGAGGAGACAACTGCTTTGCAATTGCAATCAAATGAAAAACAAGGTGCGGATGGACTCTCAAATTTACATATGTATAGAAATGGGAAAATTTAATCAATAAAAAATAAAATGCAATAATCATCCGTTTAGCGACGGAAAAGAGTTTAGAGACAATAACTGGATTCAGGGATCTTTTATTTAAAAACCGATAGGTGTCTATGAGAACATAGAAAAATGAGTTTCGCCAGCAAGACTAAATGCTTTGACTACAGAGAATGTGAGTCATTTTATTTGTTAATTTATTTATTTATTTATTCATATGTCTACCAGTAAAGATTTTCTTACAGACTAGCACATACATGAACATACATACATACATACATACCTATGTATAAGCAAAATAATATTTTATAAATTAAATTGCTTAATACCTACCTAATTATAATTTAAAAATTAAATAACGAAGCGACTAGAATTCTCATAAAGACTTCCCTAGGCTTTGTAAAATCGATAAATATAGAAAATTAATTAAAGTGTTAAATACAACATTTGAAATAGGTTCATGCATGCCTATGTTGTGGAGCATACATACCTATAGCAAATTTTGTGAGCGGATTGGTCTCTTAGGTGCATAAAAGGAGATTAAAGGTAAAAGTTCAGGAGATTTTATTCTATAAGATAAAATGTCTCTTACAGAAGTAGAACTTCACGTCTGAATTGAAAAAGTGATAAACCCAAAAGCAAACATCTGACACGGTAACATGGCATTATTGTCACGGTTATAATTTAATTTATATAAAGCAAAATGAGTCGAATTTTGTACAGACTCGATGCGATTAATGTGAACATCATAAAAATGCCACCAAATGACAGACGCGTTTTCAAGAACCGATCGTACAAGCCAATTACGCTTCAAGACACCTAGGCTGCGGAATGCTTTAGAAATAAGAAGTTCAACATGTGAAGCGAAAGATAGTTTTGGATCAAATATTACTCCTAGACCTTTGACCTCTGAAGCTTTAGGAATAAGAATATCATTGATCGTGTAACTAAAGCAAAATATGACGAATTTTCTGGTGAAACTCATAATTCTGCATTTAGAAACATTCACTTCATGGATCAAGTCGATTAAGATCAGCATGGAGTGAGCACCAACATTGTCGTAACTAGGTAGGGTCCAGTGACCCCCCAGAATGCGCCCCCCCCCCCCCATCCAGGACAATATGAAAATTTCCAAAAAACATAATATTAAGCCTAATTAAATTGAATCCGTTCGGATCGGAATCGAAACAGTTTTAACGAGTTCTTTCCTTCCAGAAAACTTATTGAAATCTTTTTAAAAATTAAAAAAAAACTATTCTAAGATTCCTCTGATTCCACTGAATTTTGACAAAGGCATGAAATCATGCAGAACTATTTTGACAGCTTGTGCGGACATTTTAATTGATATCCTTTTTGATATCAATAAAATTTTGAAAATTTCATAAAACTTTGTTTAATTTTCCGGAAAAGAGGCTTTTTTAAGCTTTTCAGCTCCCGATCCCAACGGATTCAGTATAATTGGTCTGATTATCTTCATAAGGAAGAAATATGTACGCAATTAAAAAATCAATAATATGAAATAATTCTAAATTAGCAACTCTAGACAATTGATACTTCGGGAAATCGAGAAATTCGCATGAAAAACATGAAATTTGTCTAGAGCCTACTCGAGTTTGGCAAAGGAGAAAGCAACCGGAGAGAGTAAAGGACTTCGTGATAAAGTCCACTATAGATAAAGGTAATTTAGTGGATGTACCATCAGATACAAGGCATTCCGAATATTGAGGAAAAAACATATTTACAACCAAGTGATGGACAACTTCAATAATAGGTTTGCAAATCTACCCTTGGAACAGTGAGTTGACTCATTTATAAAGTTGTAGTTGGTTGTAGGCATTTGCACAAAATTTTAAAAATGTTTTCAATGTAAAACATTTCCACCATACAGGTTGAAACAAAAATAATAAATAATATATTTCAAAACAAGAGCATTGTACTTAGTCAATTTGGAAAAACTGAAAACAGAAATTAATAAAGACTTTTGCCCAAATTTATAGAAGTAGCTGTAAGCAGCTCTGGATCTTCCTGTCGGCTCGTCCAGCTATGATCGAAACATTTGCATCGAGTTAAATCTTGGTTGAGAACAACTGCTTCAGGAGAGGTTTTCGAACATGGCACTCATAAACATTCAAAATGAGATAATTGAAAATCAAACTAATAGCGCAACAGGCGCTAAACAAGTTTGCAGACATAAACCGTAAACTAAAGCGTATACAGACTTTAACTATTTCTCCATTAGTGGTTAAAAAAGGCATAAATAATTCTTCTAAAATGTGTATCTAACTTCAGACGGGTGTTAAATACCTTGGAATGGTGATTCGTCTTCAACGTCGGTAGGTGAAAAAAGTACTTAAGTACATTGGTACTTAAGTATTATTACCAGTATCAGGACCTGGCCATAAATATTTTTAAGAACATTTTCCGGTACTGGCACTCAAAAAATTTTCAAGTACAAGTCCCGATACTGGTACTTAACGCACGTACTACAAATACCGCCATAACGCAAAGTACTTCAGCTCTTGTAAATTATTTAAATACGCCTTCTAATAATAGAGGTTATCTGCTTCTCAACGGTGCCTCAAGAAATCTTACAGCCTTCGGTAGAATAGAAAGAAAATTAGCGCAATATATGAGTAATTGTAGGACAGAAATTGACATGTTGAATCTATATCCATTGTTGAGAATTTTGGTAATCAAGTGCCACAATCCGCTCTCTTCCTCCGCACATGTGGAACGTTGATTTTCATTTGCAAGGCAATCATTATCTGATGTGACATTTGTTTTGCTAAAGGCAAACTCAAATACTGAATGAACAACTTCCAAAATTATGTACAAATTAAAACAGGAAAAGCTTATACGATTCTGTTTCATTTTATATATTTTTGCAACATATTTTATGATATTTCGTAAATGGAAACCTCATCCAGTTATTTAGCCGGCTACAGGTTTTTCAGAACTTCTGATTTGTACTTGAAAATTTTTAAGTACCACAGTACCGGAACTTGTACTTGTACTTAAAAGATTTGAAGTATGGGAATAAATGGAATAAATACGAGCATAAGGCTGGGAGTCACTATCATATCAGTTTCGTGTATATAACTTGAGGAATTTGAGTTATTTTCCTTAATACGTGAGAGAAGGAAAGGAGGGGATGTGGAAAATAAATGTCTCTGTTAATTAAACGACCCTACTTTCTTTTATTTTTCTTTTAAAATCGTGCAAATTTTATTATATTTTTGAAATAAATTCTACTTCCTATGATTTAAAAAAAATTTAAATCGCGTCGGATATTTGGAGCGGACTTTACCTAATAGATGAGTGGTGCTTGGGTTCATTGGGATTAAAGAAAAGAATGCACTTTCACGCAATTCGCCAATTACATTATGTACTAATCTATTTTAACAATAATTTAAATGTCCGACTAAAACTATTTCGTTAATACTCATCGCCGTTGGTCTCGAAAAGCAATAAATATCGGGCGATCCCCGAATCTTGACTGACTAATTATCCAAAAATTGATTGAATGCTGATGACTTATACCAACTTATAAGCGAGATGTACCATGCTTTTCACTCTCCGGGTGCTCAATAACATTCAACGAGAATTATAATAAAGAATGGGAAACAATTGAAAACTGTTCGTTGTTCTTCTGACCTTAATATTGCAACCTCGACAAAGACTGTCATATCTCAGAAGCTTTTTTTATTTAAATCGCCCCGAATGCCCACTGCAATGAATTAAAAGTGTTGATCTAGTTTTTTTTTCTTTCTTGGGAGCGGAGTTAAGGTTTCACGCAGGAAGACTACTTATTACAAAAATAATGACGACGCGACGGGATGGCTGCGACTTGTAAAATGAAAATTATTTCAGGAAGAATTATTTTATTTTTTATTTTTTGTGTACAGAGCTATTTTAGCAGAAATTATGTTTTGAATTATAGACTCTCTCTACTCTCTTTAACTTTAGAAACTTTATGGTTTTTTTAATCTATGCAATTTCATTGGCTCTAGGCATTATATCCACATCTTGTAAGTGTTCAGTGCAATGCAAAAAAAAACGTCGGTCATAAGCTGGATGGGAATACTCATGGGCTGGTATAGTTTGTAAACAAAATGTTTGTTAAAACCTATGTATGAAAGTTGGGAGACCTGGCCCACCCCAGAAAAGAGTCCTAGTTACGCCAATGAGCAGCAATCGTTCAAGGTATCGATTTTTGCATAAAGTTTAAGATCATCACCAAATATTAAATAGTTCGTGAAGTAAAAATTCCTATCTATGTTATTACTGAAGAGCAAAAAAGTAAGGGTCCTAAATAACTGCCTTGAGGGACACCAGAAGTAACGGAGATGACCCTAGAAACAAGATTGGCAATCTTCACATATTGCTTGCGGTTGCCTAAATAAGATTCAACCCATTTCAAGACAGATGAAAGAAAGCTAATACTTTGCAGTTTACAAACTAAAAGCGGAATATTAACCCTATCGAATGCCCTAGAAAAATCAGTATAGACTACATCTACCTGAGCACAGTATTCAATAGAATTCATCGCAAAATTGGAAAATATGGTCAAATATTTGGAACACTTTCCATACCATGCCGCTGGGAAACTATTAGCTTCTTTACAATAAAACTAATTTTTAGTATTCACTATAGTATCTAAAAATTTCGGAGCATTATAGGATGTTGCACAGTACTTTAAAAACTAGGGACATAGATAATTTGTATCTTGTTTAATACTTAAATTAAGATTACATAATACCTTATAAACATCATCATATGGACCGATAAGAAGCCGATGTCCACCGGACAACAAGTAGTGATGCAGTTATCAACATGGGTACCATAGGGTCTGAAAATAATCGGCAAATATATCACATCCAGTTTGCAAATCGTGGGATTTAAAAACCTTAGGGAAACCTGAGGATGGACGCATATTATTAATATAAGACCAAAAAGCATTGCTATTTTATTTTATGCTAGATTCAACCAACCACACGTATTGTCCGTACAAGAATCTATGCAAAAAATCACAGGCACATTTAATTCTGCGACGGAAATATGAATCAAGCAGTTATGTAATAAACCAAACTTCAATTGGAGCTTAAAATCTGAGTTGAAAACCATATCCTCCGCAGTCCATCATAAGTTTTGCCAAGAAGTAGGCATATATGATTACAATAGCTCAATCTTGAGCTGATTTTTACTCCAAAATTTGTAGCCAGCTCAACATAAGGCAGCACATGGCTGTCTAGAAAGGCGGAGGAAAAATTCTTCTAAGGAGTCGTAGCGTACCCCACAAAGTATTATGATTTATCTGGATTTAGGATAAGGTCGTTGTTGACTTATCATTCATAAACTCCTTCCAACTCCTCATTTACGCGTGCTCAGTTCAATCTTCAATGAGACCAAGTTGTCTGACAAAGTACAATTGAACATCGTCGGCTGTTGGTATCTGTTAGTATCACATATGGCATCTGGGAAATCCTTAATAAATAAGATAAATAAAAGCGGACCAAGAACAGAACTCTGAGGTACACCGGATAACAAACAAGTATTTCAGAAAACATTTCATTAATGCTAACCTGCTGAAATCGTCCAGAGAGGAAGCTAAATATTAAATTAATAGCAGAGGTGGAGAATACTAAAATTTGATGATAATTTATTAATTAAAATCTAGTATTACAAGTACACCCATTTCACCTCTGTCCAAGCTGCACCTCAATGTCGTGCGCAGAGCAGTTTCACAACTTTGATTCGAGCGGAAACCAGACTGCCAACGGGAAGGTATATTTTTATATCGGCTATGTGCCAGTATCTGGCTAAACATAAGTTTTTTTTCGAGGACTTAACACAGGAAACACAGAAGACGTATTAGTCGATAATCGGAAAGGGAAGAAAACTCAGACTTCTTCGAGATTGGTAGCACCGCCGCTTTTTCCCACCCTTGAGGGAAAACAGATGTAGTCAAAGTAGTAGATAAGTATAATATGTGGTCCGATGTAGGGGTACATAATTTTGATAATCTTTTTCGTAAGGCTATCAGGACTAACAGCATCTGATTTAACGGTAAAGAGCTGTTCATGAAGTTCATTAATTGCCCGTAGCTCCATATAAAATCTTTCAATATTACTCCTACACTGCAGCTTAATGTTCACATAACCATATAAATTATCCACACTCAACGCCATCTAGGGGACGTTATGGAAAGTCAACTCATTAGAAACCCAAAATTAAAATTTGCTCTTAGTAAATCCAAAGGAAATACTCAAATTTGGAAGAAAAAATGTACAGAAAAGCAAAAATAAATCACCTGTAAGAAGCCTAAACTTCCCTAAAAAAATATCATACAGATCAAACAATATCATTTTCCAGTGCGTATAAGATTATATAGCCATCTATAGTCAATTTAAGTCTTTAATTTAATGTAAGTACCAGGCCCTTTCTATAAATATTAAATTCCTCACTTCAAAGGACGGCAATTTGTTATAAATAAATCGCAACAAAACTCAAGAGGAGAGATTTTTTGTCCAAAATGTTTTCCAGGTGACATGAAACAACACTTAGGAGAGCCTCTTTGTCTGCATTGAATATTGTATAGGGACTGGGGCTGGCACTTCTCTTCATTTCAACATATCCTTATATGTCACCATATATGTTTGTATGTATATCCATTCATATATGCGTATATATATAGAAAAGGTCTCCATCACCTCGGGTGCTTCCTCACGGTTTTATGTGAATATTCAAATGTGTTCCTGTTCATATAATAGGAAAATCTTTAAAGCAATTTTACTGTACAGGGTACGGGTTTGGGCCTGTATCCGGCTACCTACATACATAAATATATATGTGTATATATATATATATATATATATTTATATTTAGATATTATACTATCGACCTGACTGTTTCTATTTTGTTTATATTGTGCGTCTTTTAGTCTTGTCTCACCTTCCTTTAAGTGGATTCAGGACAGCTTACGAGGAATACTTAAGTGGAGGACAAGTGTAGCATTTCTCACGCTTTGTGATTCACATCTGATAAATGCAAAGGACCAAAATCTATCTCTAACTCTGTGTATATTGTTATAAATGTGTATAGATACCTATACCTCCTTGGAACAATGAAATGTGTTAACACAGGCGAAATTGATTTTGATATCCAGGGTGAATTGAAATGGGAGGAAACACGTCGCTCAAATATGACGAAATTAGAATATACTCAAGAAATTTATAATTAGTTTTGTTGTTACAATGGACGGAATTCAAATCGCATATGGTTGCAAGGTTTAACTTGAGGCTGAATAATATTATATAATTGGATTTATGTTTCTAAAATAGATTTATATTCTGGGTGATTGCAAACACGCATACAGAGACCATTGGAAAGCAAAGAAGGCTGTTTTAATCTCTAAGTAGTGATTCATATCTATCTAAAAGCCTTTGATATACAGAGCACTCATAAACACCAGTTGAAGATAATAAACTAACAATATTTGAAATTATGGAATTAATTAAAAACTGATCTTAAACGTAGCAGAAAAGATGTTACAAAAATTATCGACCAAATGCAACAATCCAATTTTTTTGAAGCTCTTTGAATCTAAAATTAACTCCAAATTACTGAAGTATCTAACTCTATCTAGTATCAACTCATCCAGGCCCGGTCATGATAGAGTCTGGCATCCAGCTCCATCCGGAAACTAATTGTTTTAAGTTTGGCTAAAAAACTTAAAACAATTGGTTTCTCCGCTCCTTTTTTAATATTGATTGAAAGTTTTTATTCGGTCGTCTAATACGTATGTGAACTGCACTCTATAAATACCGGTGTGTCCCGGGGTCTATAATAATCTCCGTCTCTTTTCGGATTCCAGAAGGAATGTCGGATGTGTCCATTGAGATTGTATTATTGGATCATCGTGTCGAATTCAATGCGTCTAAGACCTAAAGTTGTCTCATGTATTTAAAACAAGATCATCATTTCACCATACCCATTTCTTTCGATGGAGCACTGATTTTCGATACACCGTCACTAAACATTCTTGGCATTAATATTTCCTGTAAGTTCAGTTGAAAAGATAACATCTTTTCTATTACCAAAGAAGCATGGAAATGCCTTGGATTTTTGAAAAGTTGAAAAAAATATTTCAAATTATCAAATCCAGCGCTTATGGTCGATCGTGATTGATGATCTGCTAGAGAAGTTGACCAATTCGGGTTTTAATGTTCAAGGCTACGCGGATGACCTAGTAGTTACAATACGGGGCAAGCATGATCAAGTCATATCCGACCTCATGCAAATAGCCCTCTCCAAAGTCCGCACGTGGTGTTTAAACAAAGGCCTTAGCATAAACCCCAACAAAACGGTAATCGTTCCGTTCACAAGAAGATCGAAGCTTTCGCTAACGGCTCCTCTTCTTGATAATACGGAATTGATATTTTCAGACGAAGTCAAATATCTGGGGATAACCCTAGATAAGAAACTTACCTGGAATTCGGATCTGTCCAGAGTGACGGATAGAGCGATGCGATCTCACTACACGTGTCGTCGCTTCATTGGCTGAACATGGGGTCTGAAGCCAAAAATGATGTACTGGACGTACACCACTGTTGTTAGACCCATGGTCACCTATGCGGCCCTCGCATGGTGGCCAAAAACTAATCAAAAGACGGCTGAGGCTCTGCTTCAAAAAACCCAGTGGCTTGCCTGTGTAGGAATAACAGGTGCCATGAGAACCTGTCCTACAGCAGCCATGGAAGCCTTATTAAACCTTGCACCCCTGCATTTGCAGGTGAAAAAGGAAGCGATCTCCAGTGCTATAAGAGTACAAACGGAGAAACAGTTAAAGCCAGGCGATCTGGTTGGTCATTTAAGTATCTTAAAACAGATATGCTCCGAACAAGTGACGACAATATCTGATATAATCACACCCAGAGTGGATTTTATAAGATCATTCCAAGTGGTTCTTAGAGACCGACAACAATGGCGCTCCACTAAACCGTCCTTCCAACAAGGATCGATGGTGTGGTATACAGACGGCTCAAAAACAAACAGTGGGATTGGGTGTATACGGCCCCAGATGCCATATATCAAAGGCTCTAGGCTCTACCCCTACCGTATTCCAAGCCGAGGTATTAGCCATAGAAGAATGTGCCAATACCTGCATTAAAAGAGCCATAAATGGCTCAACCATTAATATCCTCTCGGACAGTCAAGCTGCCCTCAAGGCCTTAAAGTTCTACACTGTCAAGTCAAGGATAGTCTGGGAATGTCTACAAACCCTCAAAAATCTATCAAGGAGAAACAAAGTTATCCTCATGTGGGTACCTGGACATGAGGGCCACAAAGGCAATGAAATTGCGGATGGCCTAGCCAAAAGAGGAGCGGAAACTAAGTTTGTTGGACCAGAGCCATTTTGTGGCTCTTCAAAGTGTTACCTCAGGGCTACCCTAAATAACTGGGAGAATAATCAAAAATCCCTGTATTGGGAAAGGCTACAAGGACTTCGTCAGGCAAAAAAGTTTATCGACTCCTCTGGCGGAAAAACAAAGGAGCTCCTACTCCTTAGAAGAACAGAGCTCAAAATGATCACTGAGCTCTTCTCAGGCCATTTCCCCTTGAGGTATCACCTAAACAAGCTGGTTTGGCTGAGACTTCATCCTGCCGCTTCTGTCAGGATGCTCACGAAACCTCGGGGCACTTGCAACTTCGAAGCATTGGCCAGGCGGAGATTACTCCACCTTGAACATGCTTTTCCTCCACCAAGTTACGTATGGAACCTCAAGCCCAGAATGGTTCTAGACTTTATTAACAGTCTAAACCTATAAATGAAGCAAATTCAACGGGGACTCACAATAGATCTTTCAGGTCGCAGTGATTGCGAGGCTAACGCCTATATACCCCTTCACAAATCTAATCTAATCCAGCGCTCCTCAACAAGTACTAAATTCATTAGTTCAAGAAGTCGCTTAGTAGGAAGAAATCTGAAAACCTTGGACTATGAGTTAAAACATATAACAAGGGAAAAACTAAAAAGATTTAAATTTGGTTACCGCAAAATGAAGTATATAGCTTCCTTAAAATGTAAGTCGATTCTTTGTTCTAAATACCCAAAATTCACTTCTACTTCTTAAGATTGGGAGTGAAGTTAGTGTGATAAATGCAAGAAATGGCTACTAAATTAACACTACGCGGCCTTGGAACTCCCGAGTTTGAACTCTTTCAATTAAAAGGAGATACTTCATGCTGTCTATTTCTATGCGAGTTCCAAAGTATATAAACTTGGTGCAAAAAAGCTGTAACTGGTATATTTAGCTCATATAGAACCATGTGGCACAAAACGTCATTCAAGTCATGCAGATAGGACTTTGTGGCAAGATTAAACACACATGTAGTATCTAAATTTGCGCTTCTGGTAGTTAAGTATTTTACACATATTTCCATTCAGATGCAGTAGCTAATGGTGAAGGATTTTGAAGTTAGCGAGTCTTATGTTTTCTGTGGTGAGCTTGCGGTATACAAAAATCATTCAAATCTTACAGCTGCAGTTAAAACTACTATTATTGTCCGTTCCATACCAACCAATGTGCCTACCAAACCCCGAAAAATCCACAGAATATGCTATCAGCCATCTAGCAGAGACTATCTAGAAAGCCTCGCAAAACAAGAATGTCCTATTATGTTCCTTCATTTACATACAAGACGCTTTCGACAATACTATTTGACTCGATGAGAAGGGTTTTCGAAGATAGAAATATAGAAACCTATAACGTCAGATGAATTGTCATTATGTCTGAAATACTTTGCATAACAACAACTTTAACCGGCGAATCCACAATAATAAGAGCCACTAGAGGCTGCCCACAAGGCGAAACTTTTATACCACTACTATGGCTCGTATTTCAAGAGACGACTACTATTAATAATGCGCGGTGCCACAGATAGACTATTTTATGTCTAGCTGGCGAAATTTTATCTCGATAGTCATAAAAGTATTTCACCCGAATGTAAATAAAGTTGTAAAATATTAGGAACTTACTCTTTGGTACAACCATTCGAAAAATGGTCTAAAAAAAAAGAAGAGACTCAAGTGACTAATATTTCCGTCTACATTACAGCTGAGAGTTTTTTTTTTTTTTTTTTTTTATTCTTAAAAGTTTATCCAAGATGGAGGGATGAAAAATCACGAGTACGGATGTTAAGACGGCTCATTGCGCTGAAATAGTCATTACTCAACAAAAATGATTGTGATGTTATTTTTTTTGTAGAATTGATTGACATTAATCGCTTCATCTACAACCAAAAGTTCGAATTTCTGGAGTAGTTCAGCAAATTTGCAAATTCAACACAAACACTTTTTTCATCCAGAAAAAGTTTGGTGTACTGTGAATACTGTTTCGTTTCTGCAAATAGAATTATTGGACCGAATTAAAAATTGCGCTACACTAACTGTGAATGAGAATCGATATAGACAGATGATTGGAAATTGTTTCATCTTGTTGATAAAATCGAGAAGGGTAGGTTTCAACAGATGGATGAAACCAAAACTGAAATTCATATGTCAGAGATTCAACATAATGTTGAAATTTCCGCCCACGCTTCGATCAATCAATCCAATCTTTACGTTTAATTCAAGAGCAACTTGATTCAACACTCTGTGGAATTCTCATAAGGTTCAAAATTTCGAATCTTTCACACTTATCAATTTTAAGAAATAATATAAAAAAATTCAAGTTTTCGGTTGCGGTGGAAAAATGTCTTTTTTCAAACGAAGAATCTTTGAAAAAGAAATTTCTTTCCAAAATGGAGCGTTTCGTATCTACAGAAACCGTATTTTCATCAGTACGGCTTGATTTCTCCCTACCGTATACATCCCAGTGAACTGCCAAGCTGTTCTCGTATACGTACTTAAAATAATTTTTAAGTATGAATTATATACGAAACGAAGTACTAAGTATTTACTTGAATGCCCAGCAAGATTAGCCTGATGCCAATATGAAATTTACCGAGTTTGCTGCCAAATCTGCAGCTCGAAAATTGAGTAGGAAAAACTCTTTTATAAACGAAAAAAAAATTTTAAATTACTTTGGCGTATAACACAGGCAGGAACTAAACCGTACTGATGAGTATACAGTTCCTGCTAATCCGAAAAGCCTGCTTTTGCATAGAAATTTCTTTTTTTAAAAGATTTATTTTTCGTTTGTAAAAACATTTGTTTCACCCAATTCTTGAGCTGCAGATTTAGAAGCAAAGTCAGTCAATTTCGTATAGACTAAATTCACTATGGATTTATTTCATAGCAAAACTCAAAGATGACTTTTGGCTCACCCGGTATATACAAATCTATTTTGGTTAACTGATGGATTTAAACAACTGATAGACTGCACGTGATCTTTCGAGGCATGTTTTAAGTGAGCGCTAGACAACAATGAAATGTAGTTTCCACCCCTACAAGAATTTGGAAAGGTTAAAAACAGGGGCGGCTGCGCATATTTCTTATGAGCGGGGAGAAAAATCTGGTCTAAATAAGCTTTTAGCGGGAAAAAAGTCCAAATTTCTAAAACACTCGCCACCATCGTCAAATGGCACGAAATTGATCATTTAAAAAATGCCACTCGCAAAAGTCTCAGACGAGGCGTAAAATTATTTATTTTGTTTTGATTTGTAAATGGTGGATGTGTAAAAAAAACATACAAAAAACCTTCAAATCATCCATTTTGAATATATAAAACTTCATGGAAAAGTTAAGAAAGTTTGCCTTTATTTTGTTTTTATTATTTATTATGTTTGAGATAAGTATTCTAGTGAAACTATTGCATTTAACGAAATAATAAAACATTTTTTTTCCAAAATAAATCTTTTGCTTTAAATAATAATAATAACTCACTAGAAAAATGAACAAGTATTTGTTTGTGGTTGTGGAGTTTCACTGAATTTCTTTAAAAATGTGTTATAATTGTTGCTTTAATGTTTTTTTTTTAGAGTGCGGGGTTTAAAGTATTTCGAGAGCCCTATAACTTGCAAGTCTACAAACAATTTTCCGGCTACTGCGTGCATTGTATAAAAGACAAGTACCGAGGTACTGGTCAGTTACTGGCTTTCTAGCCGAAAATGAAAATTTCATAAAGATATTTTGAGAGCATACTGCACGTTTCGATCAGCAGTGCAGGACGATCTCATCAGGATAGCAATGAAGCCGTGAACTGCTGTCTACACTACGGTGAGTTGGAAACATCCACAAATTGTTTTGTTTTTTTATAAAAACTACAGTAGAAGCTATTTACTGCGCAGGGAATCATTTTGTTAGGAAAAATCCAGAGGATCTACTATCATTTTCTTTCAGGTTAAAAAGTCCGAGCATATCCACGAATTATTAGAAGGAAAATGGGAAATCTCTGTATAATTCGATTTTCACTTCTTACTCAGTGCCAAAACCGTTAATAATATAAGAGCTAGGTTTGATTACCAGAAAAAGATCCAGTGTTTGCTTTCCATGACAATGTACAACCACATATTAATACAGTAAAACCTCTCTAAGCCGGAACGCCTTGGGACAAAAAAGAAATTCCAGCTTAGACAGGTTTCCGGCTTATTTTTAAAGCATTTATTTAATGTGTACTTAACGTTTATATTCATTGTATATAAAAGAAGAAAATTTTACAAAACAATAATTCAAGAACCTTTGCCAAAACAAAAACATAATAAAATGAAAATGCAAATATACATTAGAGTTGCATAGAAAATAATTCAAACTTTTTATGAGGTAACAAGATCGCGAATGCTTGCTTGTTTAAAACTTTTATGAAGGATTATACTTTGAACTTTTTCTTATAGATAAATTGTATTGGACAGAAGAATCTCATTCCCGATGTTAATTGCAAAACTGCGGACAGTTTCCAGAGCGCGTTATTCTTCATATGCGGAATCAGACAGATTTGGTGAAGTTATATCACCAATAATTTCCTCCTCTCCTGATGACATATCCATGGGTTCATGTAACTCGGTCTCATCGATAGCTTTGACATTTTTAATACCTGCCCTTACCATTAATTGGAATAGTTAAGCAGCATATTCACTTGAAACCTAAATTGTTTGAAACAGTCGAAACACAGTCTGGATACCGCTGCATGTATCCAGTGAATCTCATCAAGGCAAGATATTGCTTTTGATTTATCGTGAATGCTGCCACAGAATTCCATAGAAAAATTAAATGCACAGAATCTGCTTTCTGTAGTAGCTTTTGAAGTTAGCTTTCAATAACTCCTGCATCTAAAGGCTAACACACATTGGTTGTGTTTGGTGGAAAAAAACCAGTTTAACGTGACTTTGTTTTATTTTCGGATGAGACGTTTGCGTAGTCCAGAAATAAACAAATATGGCGGTCTTCTTTCTGCATTCTGCTGTTCATATCCAAACGCCACTCTTCCTTTATTGAAGATGTCATCCGCGCTTTCTTGTTGGCTTTCCATAAAACAGAAAGATTATAAATGTCCAAATTCTTAAAACAGCGCGGTTTTAATGCTTATTTTTTATCGTAATATTTTGTTAGCTCCTTAAGCACCTCTTTCCACTCCTGAACCGTAGTTTGTGAGACATCATTAGCCTCTCCACAAACTTTAGAAAAAGTCAATAAATGACTTCTGCGAAAACTCTCCAGCCAACCATTCGATGCTTTAAAACCAAATATTTAAACTTACCGCAATATCTTTCGCCTTTTTCTGTAGGATTCGACCGGAGACCGGTAAATTTTTGGAGCGTTCTGCCACAAACCATTGATATGTTCTTGTATTCCCTTCATCGTTTTCTGTCATTTTAAACGTCGTCGTACTTGCGAATTCATTTTCAAAATGTTGTAAATTTTAGTTTTGCGGCATTGGCATTCCAACTGAAGCTGTTTCACGGATAAATTGTTCTTTTCACTGTCCTTTACGCGTACTTACGCCTGTTTTCTCCTTTAGTGTTAAAGTCTCCTTTCTTCACAGCGATCTTAAGTTTTTATTCTATTCTATTCTGTGATCTTTAATTTATCTCAAACCAAACTTCAATCTAAATGACGACTTGACGGTTCAAACAGAAACCCAATAATGTCTAAAACGGCACTTTACTCCAACGTGCTTCCAGAAAAATTACTTTCGGGGCCGTTAGCGTCATTTTGTATTGTATACAAAATATTTCGATGTATGTGATTTGGATGCGAACAACAAACTAGTCAAATGCATTGTGAAAGTAAATTCAATAGGAACATATTTGGTGGAGCTTCTCTTGAATTTCGCACCCCTCTACATGAGAAATTAGATTAATTACGAGCAGCAAGTTACTTGCCGGGATTGGAAAACATGGATTCCTACTAAATGTTCCATTTTCGCTAATAAAATTACAAAAAAAAAAATTTCGAGTTAAGCAAGCTTTAAAGTCATTCTTCAACTCCGGTTCCGGGTTAGACAATTTCCGAGTTACGCAGGTTACAATTATTCTCATGTCGAGGGTTAAAAATCAGGACGTAGGTTTCCGTCTTGTGCAGGCTCCGGCTTGGACAGGTTTCACTGTATATACATATAACAGAAATCATCTGGTATAAACTTCAAATGGTGGGCTTCAAAGTTCTTTAGCATCGACTGCAATTCTTTGGAGCTCTTCCCAAAAAATTTTCACAAACGGAAGGTCCGGAGACTATGAATTTTCTGGCAATGAGAGCCACATAAATAAAAATTTAGATTCAAACAAATGTGTCCAAATTTTTAAAGGATCACCAGAAGACGATATTTTTGCAAGAATGGTATCCACAAATGAAATTTATTTTTCTATAAATAATAATTATTTGACTTTCACTTTGACGAACTGACTCCACAAATTGAATATTTTTCCCCCTTCTTGGACCAATTTTTTTGTTTTTCATCAGTAAACTTTGAAATTTTATTTTTGATGAACTCTTGTAGTATCATTTTAATAAGTAAATAAATAAAAAATACAATTTACAATATTATTATCATAGCGGCCAATAGTGAGAGCCATTAAAAAAATTTCTATAGATTTTCTCATACTCTATAAGAATTTGAAATAATTCAATTTTCCTGAAGATAAATTCCACCTGGATGGTACTGCTCTATACCAATAATAAAAAACAAACTAAATAAAGAAAATGACTCGCACTAGCTTAGTAGTTCCCGCCCAAAGTAATAAAAGAAACCCAAAACCAATCAAAGTAAAAAGGGGAGAAACGAAAATTTATGTTGTTTGGGTGCGAGAATGGTCATTGTCACTTCGTCAGCGATTTCTCAGCGATTGCACTAACTTTTATGAGATTTATTCCCGCCTCTATTAAAGCCGATTGAAAGTCGTCTTTAATTTAAGGCTTCCCTAGGAAGAATGTGAGTACGACGCGATAAGCCAATACAATCAGAACCATGGCGAAAAAATTATATTCAATATCAATGGCTGAAATGACAGAAATCCCCAATTTTTTGTTGATAACGATGATTAGAAAATCTCTAGATATCTTCGTAAGTACCTAGATATGGCGGAAAGTTATGTTGATTAATCGTGTGAATGTATGTATATTTCCCCATTTGTAGAAATTCGTAAATGAAGTGTTTTGATAAGGAATGCCGGCATTGTTGATCGTATCGAAAACTAATTATTTCAATTGCTTTTGAACAAATGCCGACATACATGTTACCCTAAAGAGGCTTGTTTACATTGTGCGGATAACTCTTAATGGCATGGAAAGCGTTTATCTAATCCGTTTTAAAAATTAGTTTCATATGAATAATTGTAAAAGTTCAATGTCTTTTCTTCTTCATATTTTACTATTTTTAGAAGACAATGAAATCAGCTTTTGATATTTGATATCTTCGAAAATAGTTTTAGAAATAGAAATAAAAGAGTTTCCATTTTTTCTTATCGAATCCAATCGCCTTTTTGCTGTTCGTACCGAAAGATTTCATTTTGTTGGTTTTTTTTCGAACTTTAAATTGGTATTTTGCGTTGATCTTATAAAAATATTTGTAGGAAGACGCATTCGAAAGTTCAAATCTATTCAAAAGTGTTAAATCAATAATTTTTGAAAAATGTCGTTGTCCTATAATCACTTGGTCAATTTATGTCGATTCTCCTTTGTGATTCTTTCACGCGGCATTAAGTATTTTCACCATATTAAAAAAGTGCTACCATAAGTCAATTCTTTGTAATCCTGATAACTTAAACATGGTTTTCACCTCAACACACACTGTTGGCCCTAACCAAACAGTTTCCTGATTTTGTGCCGTTAAGCCAGACCATCGCAAATAATGCTGGATTCGCATTTAGGTACGAAGATGCGGGTGAGATTATATATGCGATTAATGGGATTAATCACTGGGTCAGACAATATTTCTCCTCGATTTATAAAAACCATTTTACCGAATATCGTTCATATACTTCTCCACTCAAAACATACCTTGCAGCTTCGCGAATCATTTGCCTATCCCTAAATCTCGTAAATTCTCCTATAGACTTATTAGCTTACTCTCCTTTCTTGAAATGGTTTTCGAAAAGCTGATGTATTTTCAAAATGGCATCCTGTCTAAAACAAAATAACCTTTTATGATGCTGGAAGTCAGACTTCAGAATGCATTATAATTTCGAATCAGCTTTGCTTAAAGTTTTATCTGACATAACAGACTAGATTAACCTCTACCACATAGCAATACTGGTTCTTCTGGATTTCAGTAAGGCCTTTGATGCAGTGAATCACAGTGGGCTGCTTAGTAAGTTTCAGCAATATTTCGGATTTTCGAGCACGGCAATTAGTTTCATCGAAAGCTTTCACTGTCAGTCACCGACACCACTCTTGCTTAGTTGCGAGATTCCGCAGGGGTCAATACTGTGTCCGCCTCTCTTTTGTTCCTACAGTAATGATCTCCCAATGATATTACACGATTCGGAAGTCCGACAAGTCAGGCTTGTCGCAGATTTCGTTTCTCGACTAATTGATGATCTACAAAGAATCTCAGACTGTGCCAATCATAACTATCGAACACTAAATTTGCATAAGTATAACTTTATAGCAATATATAGGAAAAATGTAGATCTTAGTGAATTGTCACCGATATGGTTGATACCACTATTATACCCCATACACAAACTCAGTAAAACCACGTTTCTAATGTCTTACGAAAAACATATGGATGCTTACGTCAGCTAAGAACCTCGGTTAGCATATTATTAGTTCGATTAGCTGAATTCTGGTTGCAATAAAAAGTTTAATGTCACTTTCAACGTCCGGTATATTTACGGTTTGCATAGATTTGCACACGTCTCTCCTTATGTCGAGCCCTGTGTCGGATGCTCACTTGAAATATGCTTGTCACGAAGATGGGTTCTATTCCTGTATTCTCTAATCTTTTATATGGACTAAAGAATACAGGAATAGAACCCATATTCGTGAGCCAACTTACTTATTTGATTGAATACAATTTGTACAATCGGTCCGACATCGAAATATCATGTTCTTGGGTGATAAGAAAGTTGCACATAGGTTAGGTTAGGTTAGAGTGGCTGCGAACGCACGGGGATCTCTGCGATCAGCTTCACTTAGACCATTGCGAACCATTGTGATACTACCTTGATGGGAACCTGCTTGGGAATGATATCCCACTTTTAGGGGGTGCGCTGAAACCAGCCACAGGAGTTAACGAAACTTACCAGGGCCCCAACTCCCTGTCTGCTAACTCCCCCAATTCGCCGAAGAAGTACTTAACTGCGCATTCTTTATACGCATGGCAAGGCTAGGGCATTCAGAAAGTAGGTGCTGAACGCTCTCAAACTCCTCCTCATCCGTACAGCTTCTGCAGAAGATTGCATACGCTCTGCATGCTTACCAAAGAGTCAGTGCTTTGCAATAACTGCGACAAGATTACACACATCATTACGGCTCCTTCTCAGCAGAGATTTAGTCCTTCCTCAGGTGTCTAGAAATCGCACATGTGGTCAGCTTCCAGGCCTGTACGTCTAGAATCCTCTTCACTAATTCTAGGGGCCGAGCTACGGGATCCTCAGCATCCGCTGTTTCGTTTCCAGGCATGGCATTGTGGCCAGACACCCAACAGAGAATGACTCTCAGCGCCGAGTTTCCCGAGCTCACAGCGACACTGTTGCACTAGGCGCGATCTAATGGTGATCGAGTCCAGTGCTTTGATTGGAGCATGGCTGTCAATACAAATTCTGATGTCCGGACCAGTGGGTCCAACGTGAGTTGTTTGCAGCAACCTTACTGCTTTGCAAATAGCCAGGACCTCCACCTGAAACCGTCTACAGTCGTCCGGTAGGCGGAACGATTCCTGTATTCGAGGGAGCGCTGAATATACCCCAGCTCCCACTCCCACATCCATTTTTGAACCGTCCGTAAAGACACATATACCAGAATCAGTTTCTACGCGATTATCCTCCCACTCCTCTCTACTAGGAATGCTAATTAAGAAAGCTTTCCCAAAAACTAGCCTTGAAACAATGTAGTCCGTAGCTCCCCGTATACAGTCTTCAGGACAGAACTTCAGTATACTGCTGTGGCCACTATCTCCTGTTGACTAGCAATTCGACTCTTTAAGTCTTATTGCACTTTGTGCAGCTATACGTTGCACATATAGGAACTTAATAACTTTAGTTGAACGAATCCCCCTCCGAACAATAATCAAAATAAGCAGCAATATAGCACTGCAAAATTGATTTCAGAAACATAGCCTTCCAAAATTTTGGAATAAGGGGAACCTAATAGGTATTCGTATTAACAAGTAATCGTATGGTCATGAAGTAAAATGGCTTGGCACTTATAAAGAAGGAATTCGTATATATATATATATACGCTACTCAAACAGAATTGAAGTGGAGATCCCACGTGAGTGTTTTATTGAATATCACGCCAAAAGTTTCAGCTGAATCAACAATAGAAGTAATTCCCTATTGTGTGTTCCCTATGGATCAGTAAATACTTAGATTTTAAGCGATCAAGTCTTGTTTTATTCTTAAAGTGCCACAAATTAAAAGCCCTGAAATCCTCATTAAGAAACCAGCCTAGGGTAAAAAAATTGCTCTAATTTTTCGTAAACTTCCACAAACATTTTGTTAAATTTTAGTTGCGAGATTCGATTTATTCCGGTCGCTACAGTCTTTCATACAAAACAAAAAGCTAAATGAGTCCAAGCGCCTATTACTGAGTTTGACTTGATTAAAACGACTCCGAGTGTATAAAAGCACACAAAGAATCACATAGGATTGCGATTTCTGCTGACAATGAGTAAATCGCAGAAGCCGAAAGATTATTTTATGGACCTTGAATCATCGATTGATCGCAAGTGTTCAGTACTTCAAATTTAAAACGCGTTTTTCTCGAATGGTGGAAAGAAAAATTTTCAAGCTATCCGTCTCAAGTTTGGCCATATCATTCTCAATATTCTTCCTTAGAGTGGTATGGAAGTTTTTTTTTTCATTACTGTCCTGATGATATCGCCCTATTACTGCTGATCGAAACACAATACCTATATTCTCAAAAAATGCCTTTATGGAATTTGTTGGTCTTCGACTTTAGGCCAGAAAATAACAGTACCTCGGTACTTGTCTTTAATTTTTTCTGCTCATATGCAGTAAGTTAAGAATTGCCTGTAGACCCCTATGCTGTACGGGTCTCAAAAGAGTAAAAAACACATTATCACTTTCCACTTGTTTTTGTTTTGTTTTTTTTTTTTTTAATTTGAACATTTTCATATTTTTCTGAACGAAAAACTCTCGAAAAAAGATCAAAATCGACACTCAATTCAGAAATGGCCACCATTTTGTTCATTATTATCGAACCAAAAAAAAAACAACATACCGCTCTGGAGTTTTTCATCCCGATTAATGATCATTGTGTTTTTCTCATTCGTTTTTCTTTCTTTTGCTTCACACAATTTTCAGTGGATTAGGGCCATCCACCATCAAATTCAACTATTTTGAGGTATGAACTGGCAGTGGCCAAAAGCATTATCTACAAATTGAAATAAAAAACAGATTGATTTTCATGTAGAGACATATGTGATTTGAATGAAAAAAAAATTCGACCGATTATCGAATCTTGTTCATTACAAAAAAGCACGAATATCAGCAATTTTCGAGGTCGTCACACAAAGATGGTCCCTTAATACGAAAGATGCAATCTTCAATTAAACTAACTGAACAAAAAAATATCAACAGACTAAGCATGTAAATTAGGATAATTAATTTGAATGAATATGTTATTTATAAACATAGAAAATAACAGACACCCAAGAATTGATCCCTGCGGTACACCAGACACAACTGTAAGAAAGGAGGACTAAAAACTATTTGCAAATACTGCTTGTGATCCGTTGCTCAAGAAGTTATAAATCAGTTTTGCAAAATGAGAAGGAAAGTTAAAGTTTCTTATGAAAAAGTTTATGATTAACGATGTTAAAAGCCTTAAAGTGCTGTGGGCTTCTGAAGAGATGATGTGGCTGAACCGTATTTAGCAAGTTCATTAGCTTTCCAGAAAAGCCTCGATATTCCGAGATCCAGATATGCCTAACCAGATTGGTTCTGTTCGGTTTGCCAAGGGCGTTTTAGCATTTCCACACGAGCTATGATTTCATCGTGGAAAATAAAATTACTCTAATTGTTCGGAGAATATAAAGAAACTTTTATTACTAAACGAATTCTTACTTACTAATGGTAAAAGCAAGAGGATTAAATTTTAAAATAAATAGGAAGTTTTTGGAAATTAATAGAAATATTCTCTTAACATTTGAATTTGTAAATTTAAGTAATTCGCTCTGATGAATTTTTAAAAATATCTAAACAAATATTGAGATCTGGGCTGGGATCTCGTTGGATATTGAATATTATCATAAGCATATATTTGCAAATCAGATTTCAGTACATTCAGAAGCAAGCAATTCATCTGTAAATTACTTAGAATAAGTGAGCTGGAAAGTCGAAGGTAGGTGGCAAAGAAGTACAAGTACACCTTTATATTATTTTTTATTCTTTCACTAGCTGTAACATCATGAATCGTTTCGTGCCATATCTCCAGATTAATTTATGCTTCATAAATTCTTAAAAAAATTGACTCAATCCAAGTCACCACAATATTTTCAATTATCTTTTAAAATACACTCGTTGCCACTCGTTATGTCTCCGCCCTTTATGAATATAATTGAAATACGATGCAGAAAATTTTTGTTTGAAAACAGACCCCAGTGTCCTAGTATATGTAGATCCTTTTTACAAAAAAAAAACATTAGAAAGGAATTCTGTTGCAATTAACTGGACATAGAATTCCATATACTACACACACAAAAAAAAAACACAGCAACAAAAACACATCATTTATGTGGTCACGCAGTTTGAAAGCACTCAGGATTTATGGTCATAGAAATAAGTGAACAGGAACGAAGCGAAAATTTGTATGACATTTTTAAGGAGAATTGATCCAAATCTATTTATCATTTTGGTCATCATCATTGTTCGGTAGGACTCTGTTAATTTAGACCTCAAAAGTTGGCTATGCAATATTGGGCATTTCTTGTGGGTTTTTTGTTCTCTTAAAAATTACATATGTATTTGACACCAATGGGTGGTCGAGTTTCAAACAAGAATTCTAGATGAGGCCCCACATTGCGTGGAATTGAGATATGTTGAATCATCTTCCAATTCAAGGAGTTTTTTTTTTGTCTTTTATTTTTGTTGAGGGAGTGTTGAACATATTTGAAAACACGTGTACCTTTAGTTTCGGTTCGGTTATGGTTTCTCCTTTTTCTTTTTTGTTACGTTTGTTTTTAGATCAATTTTAAATTTGGTTTAAAAATTTTTGCAGGATGTCACGTTGGTTAGATTTAGGAAAATAGAGCTGATTGGTAGTTAAAAATTTAATTTTTAATAATTGCCACGGAAGATATCATAAATATTCCTGATAACAACTGGAGCTAGTTCTATCATATATTTTTGCCACAATTTTATTGTATTTTAGTAGTCACTACATTTGATTTTGATTTATAATATTCATTTACCACAAAATGAACTAAAATAAATTTATAGTGAATAAACTTCAGAATATACCTCGAAAAGTAAGATAAATTTGTAAACTTCTGCCTAGGTTGTGACAAAATCTGTGTACTATGGTAAGTGAATTTTCTGCACTTAATTACAGTTTTGCAGGAGCCTAAATTTGAAATAATATTTTTGTAATGTGCAGTGCTTATTCCACGTATTGCTAGACATGCTGTCCTGAATAAAAATACAAAAGAAGCAAAAGAAAATTTCAATGTATGCGCAAAATAATAAATCAAAATAAATTATGGTAAAAACCAAAGTACCGCAAATTTGTGGTGAAATGTTAGGGTAATGGAGGCAACAATTTTTGTAACTTTTATCGACAAAAGATCAAAATCTACCAATTGACTTTGAACTCAAATCTCAAACAAACCATTTAAACTTCTAATGAGCCACTTTTGTATTATCAAATCCTCTACGGATAAGATCGTAAAATATCTTATATATATATATCCTTGTGAGAATATTTGCTTTTTTCATCGTAACGATCTTTCTTAGATACTAGGAACCAAAGTTCACTCTAAGTTGCGGAGGGTGCGCGGCCGCGCACAAAATTTTGCGAAAGTTGCGCCCAGCCGTTTTTGTATTCTGCGCACAATAGGCTTATTCATCTTTTTTTTATGTCATTTTATAAAAGAGTTGTATCTAAAAATGGAAAAAATCTAAATTTCTGTATTCATGGAAATGTTTTTAAATAAACTGCTAGGAGCAGCTCTCCATACACTTATAATAGATAAAAGGACATTTTAGTTCAAAAATCATTAATTTTATACCCCCGGGGCGTGAGTGAGGTCGGGCATCTTATACCCAGCCATATTAGAAACAAACTTTATGCATTAAACGAATGGTTTATGGAACACGGCTCTCACAGTAGCTGGAGCATAGTGTGCCGGGAAGACAACGCCCTCGTGGAATCAGTGTTGCGCTGACTGTGACAGGAGCTATAGGTGTGAAAACCTGTTCCGGGTATATAATACCCGACCTCGTAGTCGGGTATTTTGTGTCAAAATTTATTATTATTTTTTATAATAATATAGTTCAGTTAATGTAATAAAATGTCCAATGCCAAGAAATTCCGATATGTTCAGGATCTTCTATTAGATGAGATTTCGGACGAGAATTTAGATGACGCGGGAAGTGAAAGTGCAGTGGAGAGTGATAATTGTTCTCAGCGCAGCGAGGAAAGTGATTCAGAGCAGGACGCAAGTCCAGAAGACTTTTAGGATGTAGGAAATTCTACTGAACAGTCAGTTTCCTCCGAGATACCCGGATCGTTTTTTATTTCTAAGGACGGAACAAAATGGCTGAAAGCCTGTCTTCGGACAAACGTCCGTATTCGCTCCGAAAATATAATTATTGATGCTCCTGGCGAAAGGAGTTCAGCTAAACTCGCCAAATCACAAACTGAATGCTGGAATCTCTTCCTAAGTGATAGTATGTTGAACGATATACTCATATATACTAATAGCCATATCAGATCGAAGCAGATGACATACCAAGAAGGAAGAGAGCAGTATCATATGAAAGAAAGAACTTTTATCGAACTAAAGGCATTCTTAGGACTTTTATACATTGCAGGTCTTAATCGCTCGAATAGGCAAAATCCCAATGATTTATGGCGTGCAGATGGTACTGGCGTCGAAATTTTTAGAACCACGATGTCCTTACAACGATTTTATTTTTTACAGAACTGTATCAGATTTGATGATAAAAGTACACGGGCGCAAAAAACATCCGATAACTAGGCTCCAATTTCAGATATCTTTGCTCAGTTTGCTGTAAATTGTAAAATAGCCTACGTTCCTACTGAAAACTTGACAATCGATGAGATGCTCTTATCATTTTGAGGACGATGTACGTTTCGTGTATATATTCCAAATAAACCGGCTAAGTATGGGATTAAAATATACGCATTAGTCGATGCTAAAACATTTTATATACTTAACTTAGAAGTTTATACAGGAAAGCATCCACTTGGACAATACTCGCTCAGTAATAAGGCATTTGACATCGTAGACCCATTAGTACAGCCTATTTCAAAAACAAGGAGAAAGGTGACATTTGATAATTGTTTTACTGGTTATCCAATTATATTGCATTTGCTCAAAGAGCATAAACTAACATATGTAGGCACAGTTCGAAAGAATAAGCCGCAAGTTCCGGATGCCTTCAAAAGAAGACGTCAAAATATAAATAGTTGTCAGTTTGACTTTCAAAAAGAGATAATCTTGGTGTCATATATCCCTAAGCCAAATAAAGTAGTACTGCTTATGTCAACTTTGCATCACGATAAGACTATCGACGAGTCCACAGGTGATCGTAAAAAGCCTGAAATCATCACCTTTTACAATTCAACTAAGTCCGGTGTAGATGTCGCTGACGAATTGAGCGCTACATACAACGTCTCTCGGAACAGTAAGAGGTGGCCTATGAAGATATTTTATGGCGTACTTAATATGGCAGCTATAAGTGCCAATATAATTTACCAAGAAAATCACAAATCTCAAACCACGCGCCGTGATTTTATTCACAATTTAGGCTTGGCTTTGATTTCTGATAGTCTCCGCGAGAGAAAACAAAACGTTCATATTCCCAAGGACACTCGGAAAAGGATCGCTCAACACCTGGGTGGATCATCATCACCAGTGCCTGATAAAATACCTGAGAGATACGTAAGATGCGGAGATTGTCCTAATTCCAAAGATAGGAAGACTAAACACTCCTGTATTACATGTGCCAAGCCTATATGTATGGAACATGCATTTTCCAAGTGTAAAAATTGTACTGATTTAGAGGAGGCATGAAGAGAAATATTTATGTTTTAAAGTTTGTGATTTTTTTTTAGTTTATAAATTAGTGTTTAATATATATATAAACATAATTCGAAAATGGGAAATAAATATTTTTTAATTATAATATTTGCATATTTTTTAATTTGAAGCATAGCATAGATCGTTAGTGTATCAAAAAGAATAATAACAGGCACCCTGTTTAATTTGTTTATATGAAAATAAAATGAAATATCGTCGGGGCAGCACATGCCCCACCTCATTGTCGGTGTGACTAATTTGCACCTCATCTACGCCGGGTTAAGTTTCGAATGAAAAATGAATTGACCTACAAAACAGAATTTGGAGGTATTTTGAAGCTAACACATACAGCCAGTGCTTCTATTTTGGAAAAATGGTTATGTTTACAACGAACGGAACAAGTGTTATGGTAGGACGAAGAAATGGATTGGCAGCACTTCTCACAAAGGAAATATACCTACCACATCTCACTGAACAACATTGTGTTGCGCACGGAAAAGATTTGGGTTTGTATGAGGCATAGTAGAAACATGAATCTCTTATGCAAGATATTGGGACCTTTTTAGGACAGTTTACGCTATATCACAAATTAAAAAAGGAAAATTGAAGAATTGGCTGCTGGTTATCTCGTTATTTTGCAGTGGATGCTTTAATTAAAAATTACGACACTCGAATTCAATATTGTAATGAACAATTGATGTAATATTCCAATGTTTACAAATTTTAAATAATACAATAGTACCTAATATACTGTGGCACTGTTTTTTTCTTAACGATGTTCTAAGTGAATTAAAAATTTTGTACAAATATTTACAGAAAATTTGCTAAATATTATTGATGCACATAATTCCATAAAGCAAAAAGACAAAAATTAAAACACAGTTTCTGGGAGAAAATATTTTCTGGAATGAAAATGGTAAGAAAATTTTAACAAAGGTTGGAAATGATGTTGTCAATGCTTCCATAATCCGTTTAATTGAATGAGTGTGTAATCACTTGAAAATGAGAATTCCTGAAGAAGCTGTAAAAAATTTTGAAGTTTTTTATATACTCTGAGCCAAAAACAGGCATAAATACAATGAAAACGTTCATTATCTCAATTATTTTTTTCATTAATATACCTCCAATGTAGCGGTTCATTATGTTAATGAATGTTAATTCATTATTTCTGGAACTATAAATTTTTAACGAAAGCTAGCAATGTAACAATGAAATTAGTTATTGATATAATAAATCTCATTTCTTTATACAGGTTCTTTCATATTGAGTTTGCAAAAGTACGCGTCTGTGAAACACCTTCAAACACCGAACGCACCCATATTTTATGTCATTTTGACAGCTGAAAGTTTGCCATATATAAAAATGGAGTCGTATGCATTACAACAACGTATTGAGATTATTGAATTATTTTATGAAAATGGTTGTTCTGTAAGAAATGTATTTCGAATGTTTATGATCGACACAATCGACCAACTAAGCAACAAATTGGTAATATTGTGCGGAAATTGCAAGAAACTTGTGCAATACAACATCAAGAAAGACGTCAGTATGCTCGTGCCGGTCGTTCAGAAGAAAATATTGGTGCTGTGAGTGATAATGTTGCAGTTGACTCAAACACGTCAATTTCCCGACGTTCACAACAATTGGGACTTTCTGACTCAACTGTATAGCGTATTATCCACAAAGTGTTACTGTTTGGTGTGCATTGTAGTCTGGTAGTGTGATTGGTCCGTACTTTTTCAAAAATGATGCTGGAAGAGCCATATCCGTTAACAGTCCCAGATATCGCGACATGATCACAACTTTTTTATGCCCAAAACTGAAAAATATTGAAGACATGTGGTTTCAACAAGGTGGGGCTACATATCATACAGCCAGAGAAACTTTGCAATTACTGCATACAAAGTTTCAAGACCATGTTTTTACAGATTCGGTGACCTGAATTGGCCATTAAGATCCTGTGATTTGACACGGTTAGACTTCTTTCTCTAGGGCCATGTGAAAACACAGGTCTACAAGGATAATCCTCGAAACGTTGAAGTATTGAGAGCAGAAATTATTCGAGTTATTGGTGAGATAGAGCCGCAACTATGCCAGAATCTGATTGAATATTTTGATAAAAGAATCAGGTACTGTAGAGATACAAGACGTGGTCACACGGCAGATATCATTTTTAGACTATAAATGGCAATCGTTGTATTTCAAAAATAAATAAAAACTTTTTCAGTTCCAATTCAAATTCTATGACTCTTAATTATTTACTTTTGAAAACTCAATTTGACAGACTCAGTAGTAATGTACAGATTTCATAGCAACAATGAAGTCTATCAACAAAAGTTTCATTAATAACGTAGGAAGCTTCATTGCTTTAAAGAATGTTTTCATTAGCCCAATGATATTTTATACATTGCATTTATGAAATATATTTTGATGTTAGAAATCATTGATTTAATGCAACATACTTTCATTTACCTTTGTGATAGTTATACTTTGTATTTATAAAAACATCATGAACATTTTCATTAATATTATGTGAAATTTTAATTGAGTTGCATCGAATTAAATTAAAATTATATCATTAATTAAAGCGATGTATATGTACATCAAAATTTAATTTAATTGAATGTAATTCAATGTTAGTTTTTTAAATTTTCCTCGACACCGGTTTATCAAGCAGTGAAAATGTTAATAATTTTTTTTATTGATTTTTAAATTTCACGTACTCTTTTCGTATAGCAGGCGTGAAAATTAAATTTTTGTATAGCAGCCCTATACGAGAGTGTTCCGCGCTTTTGTTCATTTTCAAAAAAACAATATTTGCGATTTTTATGAAAACACTAATTAAAATTTCAGCTCACTAGATCAACGCGTTCTGAAAAAATTTACTAAACAAAAAACAACGGGATCGTATTAATAGGGAAATATAAAAGAATACGTTATTGAAATACAAATTTTTAATTCAAGATACATAATAAATTTTTGTTTCAATTATATGAATTTCAAAGTAAAGTTTATATTTTTTTAACAAAATCAAATTCAATGTTCGCTACGTTTTTTTAGAAATCGGTCTGGATCAAGATCAACAGTAATTTATGCATGTATTTAGTTTTGATTGAGCTAGTTTTTTGAATAATGACAAAATACGAATTTTTAATCTAATGTTTTTAATTTAATTTTAAATTGCAAATACTTAAGAAGTAATTCAAATTTTTTTTATTTTTAACCTAATACATACAACCAGTACAAATATCACTTGGATAAATATCTCAATGCAATGTGATCCGCAAAGATCAGAATCCACTCTGAGACACTTCTACTTCTGAGTAGAATCTAATAGGGCGTTTTCACTACATCGAAATCACCTAATTTTGATGAAGTGATTTCGAAATCACTGTAGGTGTTTTCAATACCGCTGAGATAATTTCGTTTGACAGGTGCTACACTTAAATACCAAAATGGCATGTAAAATAATTAATTAAATAAACGAAACTTTTGTAATTAAAAGGATATATTGTCACATAAATGTCAGCAACTATTAATATAATATTTAATTTAATTTTAAATTTCTTCCTTATAAATTTATTGACAAATATATACAACAATTGTCAAATGATACAGTTTGAGAAAAAGTGGAAACCGAAAATGGGCGCGTTCGAGCAAATTTTCGTAATATCCGACGTGATTTCATTGAAATTACGCAAAATTAAGATGATTTCGATTAAGTTTTTTGTACTGGAAATTACGTGATTTCGAGGGTGATTTCGTCGAAATCATGCTGAAACAGCGAAATTACGTGGTTTTGATGTAGTGAAAGCGCCCTATAATGTTTTAATAAATAACTGGAATTATCAAAAATTCACTTTTAAGAGACCGAATGAAAAATATTAACAATAACCCCGTACAATATCTTTGAATATTTATAACATTATTATCGGTACTGAAAGTATATGGTATGCGACTGTCGAATAGTTTAGGAAATAAATGAAGGCGATGTAAAATTTTATTGACACAATAAAAAATTCTATTACTAAGTGAAAAGTTACCTTAATGTAATGAAAACTTACTTTTCGTTAGCGTCTTTACACAAATATAGGTTTGAAATTTATTCATAAGCAGAAAGGAAAACTTTCATTGGAGTAATGAAAAAATATTGTTGACGCAATGAAGGATTTTATTATTTAAGATAATGAAAATCTACATTGTCTGAATGAAACACTCTCATTCCCAATAATTGCCGTAATGACATTTCATTAAGTTCTAATACAGAAATATTGAATTTTACATTATAAAGATGAATCTTACATTAATATGTACAATGAATTTTATTTAAAGAACGGCATTCATTAATAATATGAAGCATATTTTTCTCTGTGTACATACTATATTGGCCCGTATTGCTCAATCCGATGGATTAATAAATCCCGAAGCAAGTAAGATTCACTTCCCCTTCAGGATTCGATTCACTTGTTTTCAATAATCAAGAACAATTTAATTATTTCACTTAGAACGTTTTCGATAATCACAAAATGGAAAATTCGTAAACTTAGTTCTCCCGGCGGATTCAGCAATAGGTGCGCCAATATCAAATGAAATTAATAACTTTGCTTTCAGAAAATACAATGTGACATGCCGTGCAAGTAAATATCCACAGCTTTTTTCAAGTACAGAAAATCGTGGTAAAATATGTGAAGAATATTCTGAACTTAAATTTCTGATTTCACAAAAAAAAAAACAATAAAATAATTTAGCAACAATGTGAAATATGTACTACAAAATTTGTTTGAAAATATAGCGATATCTGTATGATATCATGGACACTTTTCAAGCTTCTAGTGATGACTGCCAGCGAAGATTCAGAACAATGAATCTAATTAAATTTAAACTTAGGAACTGATTAAATGTTCATCATTTAAATGATTTGATGAGGATTAAAATATACTTGGCAACTGAAAACAAATAGTAAACATAGATAAAGTTTATTATGAATGGACAGGTATGAAAGACAGGCGAGAAAATGTAGTACTAAGGATTTTGTGAGCCGTAAATATAATTAATTCAAGCAATTATATAGTAATTATAGATAAAAAAGTTCAATTTAAAAATGACAGCAAGAGAAGTTTTAACATTCACGCATTATTTTCCATTAATGGTAGGAGACTTAGTAGAAGAGGATGATGAGGTTTGTCTTTTTCTTGTAAATTTAGAGGAACTTATTGATTTACTTCTTTCTACGGAATTCGACGCTCCAAAAATTAAAAGGTTGACGGAATTAATTACCTTTCATAACTCAGAATACGTTAACTTATTCCAAGACACTCTTAAGCCCAAACATAATTTTCTCATCCATTATCCCCGAATTATTGAACCATCTGGATCTGGACCATTAAAATTTATTTGGACATTCAAGTTTGAGGCTAAACATAAAATTTAAAGATCTTACCTTAAAACACCAACTATTGGCTCAATACTTCGATAGCTTTGGAAATTAAAATAAGTATGAATTTTGTATAAGAAATCCTACTTTTTAAAATCAATGACCAATTTTTTAATGACAAAGGATCCGCTGTATTTACATCCATTTTTTTAATGAAATATCTATAATTTAACTGAAGAAGATTTAACCAATCAAAACTTCACATGCCATTCAGCTGTTAATTATAATGGAACAATTTACAAAAAGGGTTTGTAATTCCTGTGTCAGAAAGATACAACGACTGTTATATGAACAATTTTGATGTACGGAATTTTAGAAATCTTGCAAGTAAACAATTACGTACTTTTGTTTTGTCGCAAACTCGAAGTATACAGTTATAAAAAGAATTTAGTCGGTTATATTATTGGAAACCATTTACACAAATTTATTTTGAAAGATATAGACTGTTTTACCTTACCTCCAATTCAGTTTAATAAACTTCCAACAGGAGAAAAAACAGTTAGAGTAAAAACGTTTTATTAACAATTTTACAATATACTTACTATAAAATATATAATTTACATTTTTTGCGCCTTCGATACGTCATACCTACGTGATTTCGATTGGATTTCACAAAAATCATTTGTGATCTGGAATACAGGTCGCTTTGTTTGAAAATAATTGGTTTAAACCGACAATGGAAACTAGTTTTTATAAGTAAGTCTCTCCTTTTGTAAATTTAAAAAGAAAAATAAATCTTTTGGAAGTAACAATAGTCTTTTAATATAAAAAAATATATATACTTTATAAAGTATATTATCTTTCATTCTTATGAAAATAGAATTTTAGTTGCAAAGAAATCAGGCTTTGCTTCAAGTATATTTTGAAGCGTCAGTTTTAATTTGAAAATCAATTTTCTTTGAGTTAAGAAAACGAGTTCTTTATTTTGGGAAATTTATCTTTAAATTAAAGTAAGTCATTCTAAAGTGCTTTTTTTCCGATTATGTAAAGGTTTCTCTTTAAAAACTAAGAAACTGGTGAGTTTAAAATAGAGAAAATTTACATTGGCTCGATAATAAAGCAATTTTTCTTTAATTCTAATGTAATTTTTCTTCGGTCTAAAAAGTTTTTTTTCTGAGTGTTTATAAAAATAGCTATTGAAAATTTGTATAATGTTTATTCTACATTTAATGTCGTAATATATTAAAAGTTTTTATCAAATATTTATTTTATTACATTCATTTTTATAATATTCCACTTAACACATAAACATATAATGTTTATCGTAAAATGTCGTTCAAAAATAGCAGATCTTGCGCTTAATTAATAAAGGGTATAAACAGAGATATGAACAAAAAAATAAAAATCCTTTCTTGTTCGTAATTTTCATGAGCAATTATTAAATAAAACATGGCGCAGGACCCTCGCCCCTCCCCTGCGCACTTTTACATACATTTTGAAAATGTTTGCTCCTATACTTTTGCACCGCGCTGTCAGTGAAAAAGTGAAAAAATTAAAGGGAACATTGGTAGAAATGAAGGGGCAGGTTCCATATGGTACCATTTACTTAATCCTTGACAGAAAAGCTGCTGCTTGTGTTATAACTCCCAGGTTTTTCAGGTTTTCTCTGTTAAGTCAAATAGATACATCAACTCATTTTAACAATTACACTAGTGTAATCCCTCATAAGGTTATAAGTCAAGGGGCGAAGAGTGCTAATAAGAGAAATCTTAAACTTATCCAGAAAAAAACCAATGTATGACTTTAAAGATGAATGACTTGGTACGGTACCGATAGAGAAAATAAGAGGAAGAAGCGTTGAATTGCACCATTGTAAAGCAAGCAATCGATTTGCAGTTTGAAAGGGAGAGAAACATTTGAAATATTTAGAAAAAATTTATACGTCAATAATTTTGTGATATTTCCGAAATTTCTCCGTGAATTTTCTGTGACTTTAATAATCGGGACTTACCGATGCGAATTGATGTATTGTTAAAATGTTCTCTAATGGCCGGTTTCACTTAAGCCTACTCGGTTTCACAGTCCTCGATAAGCTGAGGCTTAGTTAAACCGCATATGAAAATTTTTAAGTTGTCAGCACTGCTGTAATTGTGAATTTTTGTAAAGGAAAATTGCCATTGTGGATTAAAAACCAAGCAAAAAGATAATGAACTTTTTATTTACAAGTTTTTTTGTGGTTTTTATCTGGAAGGATATCAAACTCAAAAACCATTGTTGCAGAATGTTTCGACAACGTCAACCATCATAGCCGAATGTGTTTACAGTCGGAACAGAGAATAAAAATCAACGTCATCCCATTTCTCAAAATGTTGCGGGCGCCTTCTTATAATTTTTTCATACTTCACACTTTGCGATATTATATTATACATTTCTTCGTCGCTTATGTCCTCTGCATCAGATAAATTTTGGTTTCTCCTAAAACGTCAAATGGAATGCTGACACTAGCTGCCAGACAGTACTCAAAACTGCTATCTAGATAACTATTTTTCGCTTGGTAAGTTTCAATTTAGTTTTAAAGTATAACTTTTGAAATGTGCACCTTCGTTTAATAACAGACATTATAATATTTAGGCAAAATATATATTTAGCATTAATTTCCTATGTGTTTCACAGCAACATGTTAGGCTTAAGCCTTCGAGATGACGGGCTTAAGTTAAGCTTACCTTAAGCCGGTGATATCACATAAGCCTTGACTGTGAAACCGAAATATTTATTAAGCCTTGGCTTAAGCCATCGAAAATTGACAGAAGATTTTTAATTGAAAAAATGTTATCAATGATTCCTATTTAGAGGTGAGAGTTCTTATAACACGTTAGGACTTGGGCTGCGGTTAATAAAATACAGACAATAAATCAGCGAAATCTTCAAAGATGCTATTATCACTATCATTATTTTTTATTATTATATGAGGAAAGCGAGACAGAAAATCCAACTCTCATCTTGTCACTTCTATCTCTGAGATATTTTGTGACATACGATGTTGAGAATAAGTGGCACTTTCAAAATTGAGGAAACTCTCATATTAGAATCCTATCTATATACGAGTGCATTCCTTCGTTTCTTGTACTACGTCTTCCTACTTCTATACATAAATTACCCTGTATTTACTCTTACTTAAAACTAAGGCGATGGCCACAATCTTACTAGCTGTTTCAGGACACTCCCAATATTGACTTTCTCTGGAGATATTATCTTATGATCATCGGCATTATAACGGCTAGGTAGGGGGTAAAATTGAAGTGTCTCCAAGACTCTATTTCTCATTTCTTTAGTCAAGTTATTCAGCGACTGATTTCAACAGTTTTCTAGATTGGTCTACAGTTTCCAAATCACCAAATATTTGTTTCAAGTATCTGAAAATAATTGGAATTCTTTTCGACATAATCAGCAGACGTACATACAAAAAAGCAAAAACTATTTGTGAGTGTTGTCTGTATACATTTGTTCACTGCTGCACATTTTATTTTTTTCAAGATCACTTTATATTAAAAGACGCCAGGGACTATTGACACCATTCAACATAAGGAATAACAATCACAACTAAGATCATATTGTAATGAATTTGAATGGCAACGAGTATAATTGGAGCCCCCTTGTAACCCTTAAAAATGCATAGATATAAAAATGATAATACTTTCTACCGAAATAATAGAAAACTATTCTGCAACTTCCACCCATATTGGAAACCGTGTACATAACGTTTACCCGCTAACGCACTTAAGAACACTCAGTGAATTTTCGTATTTTGCAAATGATAAAATATATAATTTGTATAAATATTTGCGTTAAATATGGAATAGAGTTCAGTGAATAGAGACTATTGCATGTCTAAAAGAAGGCTTTTGATGGGCATAATATATCGAATCTAAGAGTTTATGAATAATACAAATGTTTCTAAGAGAGCCGTGGAAGCCATCAAGATGAAAAGAGAGCAGCCCGTCCTATAGAACATCAATCACCAATGAAAATTGTCTAGAAATTTTGGATATTGTGCTAAAGAAGTTGGTGTCTTATGGAGTTTCATGCAAAGCAATTTTTACAACATTTTGAGCATCAAAAGAGTGGCAGTAAAATTTGTTAAAAAATTGATGAGTTTTCAATCAAAGTGTCATCGCAAAATTCATTGCAATATTGAATGATGTCGTTGATGACGCGAAAATTTCTTGAACGTGCCAAACCAAATGCTGAAACACTTTTGACTGTTATTTTTTTTTTTTTTTGTATTATAAAGTCACTCATGTTGGACAATCCAAAGAAACTCAGAGATTATGCAATATAATACCTCCACAGCTTACATACGTTAGGTTAGGTTAGGTATGAAGGATGCCGCCCAAAAACTAGCCTGCATCACTTAGATCTCTAGTGGATCCATTGTGCCCCTTGACCTCATGATATAACCGTTAAACAGCCCTAAATCTATTCTGCTTCTCTTAGGAATCTCAGAATAACTACATTTAAACTATTTACTTTGCTGCTTCCCCAGACTGTAAAAGATGTAGCTACCCAATAGCCTACCACTTTTATTCATCAGAGCATATGCACCTCACTATTAGGGCTGCCAGATTCCCCGATTTATCGTATTTTCCCCGAATTTCAAGTATAATTCCGATTCCCCGATTTTGACTCTGTTATTGCCGATATTTTACAGCCTCTTCCGATTTTTAGAGATTTTCACTATTAATCCATATTTTATTATATTAACGCTTCTAACACTAAGCTAAGGAAGATGAAAAGTTTGTAAACGCAACGAACTAGTTCCTATTTACATGCAAAAATATGGATCAGACGCGCGAAACAATGGAGAAATGTGGCTGTGAAATCTGACTTTGACGAAATTGGGCAAATCTCAGATTTTTTCCATTGTCACTTTTTGTTTTTGTTCAGTTAATTTCTCATAGTTCTTCTCTTATGTAATGGATAAATTTATAGTAAGAAAAAGTAATCTTGAAAAATTGATATTTCTTGAAAATGAGTACTATCACTTAGTACCTGTACCACGACCAGTGGCAGATGATTCTGATTATATCATAAAAGGTTTGAATTATGTAGCTTTTGTAATTGTGAGCAAAAATGTATGTGCACAAATTTTGCAAACTGTGCCAAAATGATCCGAAATTAAGAAACTGGTTGGTTGAAAATAAAAACAATGATGCGACCCGTAATATTGCATTTTGCAAAGTCTACTCTGTTTCACAGATAAATATCAGCAAAACAAAGTTAAGATTTTTTGACAAAAGCAGAGAGTAATGTTTTAATATGCATATAAATGAAAACATGCTTAATTATGCACTTTAATACTAATATGTATTAAAAATAGTATAAATCTTACTGATAAGATTGAAATAGGGCAAATGGCAATAAGAATGCTAATCTAATCTATTTTATAGTTCTGGATACATCCATAAGTTTTTTAATTTATATTTTATTGAATTTCTGTAAATTAGGTTTTGAACAAGTAATTATGTGACTTAATTCTTTCACCGATTTTCGTACCCAATTCACGATTTTCTCTCCAGCATTTTCCCGATTTTTGTATGTTGCCATCTGGCAGCACTGTTACTACTAATATGTGAATGAATTTTTGACAAAAAATAATACAGTCGTGATCCCGAACCTACCTTTTTCAACAGATATGACCGCCAGAGAATTTTCCCTGTTCCTTAAGATGAAGGAAAAATTGGAAGGACAAAACTGTGCGATGATATGATGCATATTTTCGAATATAAGTAGTTTTTCAGCCTTTTGATTGCCATAATGACGTGTTCAGTGACGGTTCGTGATGTTCAAAAGAATTGAAGCAATTTATTTTTGGTATAATTTACACTGATATTTTACTTTCAATCCATACACATTACAATACAATCCAGACTAGGGCTTAAAATATCGCTTCGAAAATAGTAATACACTGCTCTGCTCCAATTAGTAAAGCAAAAATCTTAGAAAAACATATTTTGCATCAGCTGGAGCAACATTTTAGTTAAAAACTGGAACGTTAAAAAATTGTACCTACATATATACGGGCTAAGCATTATATTTACATGTGAATACCTATTGGCCACTAGGTCTCTTGAAGTCTCCTTAAGTCCTAAGAACCATATTATTTGTGAGCTCCAAATGAAGGTTAGAATTTGCTAGAGCTTTTCGAAAACTCCAAATGGAATAACGCTTCTGTTTGAAGCATTTACTTAAATTCAGATCTAGTTTTGCTCCAGAAATACCTAAGTAATAATGTATTTAAAATATAACACTCCGCAAGAAGCTTTATTTTTTTTTAGAGCAACACCGCCTTAATAATTAAGTGAAAGCAAGAATTGAGCTTAAAGTCCCCTTTCACTAGTAAAGAGTCACGTTCGTAACACATCATTATCACCATCGTCAATACAGGCACATGCAATATACTATAATACTGGCAATCGGTCGTACAGTAAAATTCCGTGATGTTTGCTTATTCTGAATTGTGAAAATGTGGAACAGTCTACCATCTTATGTTTTTTCTCGGGCTTACAATCTGCGAAGGTTCACGAGTGACATAGATTGGCACCTCCGCCACTTTCTTCATTACCCCTAATCCTTTCCCTATCTTCTTTCTGCCATGTTGTGCTTTCCATCTTATTGTATCCCCTGAGCTTGGCTTAATAATATAAAAATAAATCATTTTCTATCTGTCATCCAATCCAACCACCAGATTCATGCTTATGGCAATGCATATTCAATCATGGTTGTATGGATTCTCCCAGAATCTTCAAAAAAGAATTTTCCTTTCCCTAGTAAAGAAAACCGTACATCGTATTATAAGACAGTCAATATCTTCTTATTCCTGCATAATAAAAAAGAAGATACAAAATTAGATCAAGTGGAATACGGAGACTCCACCCGTACATATACACTACAGCTTTCGAATGAAAAGGCAAGTTCTGGCAGGGGCAGAAATTAATTCTGAAAACTATACGTTTTGTTCAGCGTTCCATTGTACATACGAAAATCGTCGAGCGCATATGAATCCGTCAAGTTAAATGTGTTTAACGTTTTCCTTTGACTTTCTTTTTGAAAAGACGCTACGAAAATTTCAGCGTCCCTGCATTTTAACTGTACTACAGTACTAAGTTTGAGTTGAAAACGCTTCCATCCATACCATTCGATCATACATATATATATGTGGTTTGCTGTGCGAATCAAATCCGAGGTTGGATGTAGTATTGGATGTGATAGACGCAGCAAATATTTCAGCGTTTCTACCGTGCGACTGTGTCACAGTAGGTTTAAGTCGAAAGCAAATCCATCGAACCACTGGCCACTGCTGGTCGAGTTGGAGGTTAGGTTTGATATTATGTTGGATAGTATGATGATGGGTGAGGAAAACGCTACGTTTTGTTTGGCGTCCCATAGAAATGCACAAGCTTATATATATGTACGTTTCCAGTTTGTTGGAGAAAATTGGGAGTTTCATGCAAAAACTTTCCCCTTATATTTAGTTCTACTAGAGGAGGAAAAGTTCTCGACTTTTTAACAATTTTTTTTTCGAATATTCTGAGAATATTTGAATACAATTAAATTCGCTTTTATGTATGGGGTTTTTCCATTTTCGAAATAGTGCTTACTTTGCTTCCAACGATGATCTGCCCCTGAGCGTGGTGGGTTCCCGGCCTAATACAGGGTCGTTATAAGGTCCTCAAACTAACTAAATATCAACAATAGAGAAATCGAGAAATCGTTCTATAAGAGCCATTTGAGTGGAGTTTCACCCTACAGCGAATAACATATTTAGAACATTGAACAATCAAGCTCTATTTTTGCTCCAAAACTCCACTACCTCCGTCGTCTTTCTAAAATATTACATAAAATTACTCTCACTGCCTAGAAATAACGACTTCAATCTTAAGTGATAAAAACCATCAAATAAAATGGTCAAAAGAAAATAAAAAAGTCATCCAATAACACGTTTAAAAAAATATTTCAAACTCGCATAAAAAAAAACTCACCAGAAAATTTAGTGATTAAAACTTTTTCCCATAAAAACAGTCACCATAATACCGCCGCTAAACTAAATCAATTTAAAACAAGCGACTCCTCACTTCCCCAGTGATAAACTATCAGTGGGCAACACAAAACATTCAATTAAATAAAATTTCTTTCACTTAACCTGATCGTGGCAATATTTTTTCCATTTCCGAAGGAAAGAAACTAAAAAAAAAAAAAAAATGAAGAAACAAAAAAAAAATTCCCGAAGAATCATCACTAAGAAATTGAGTCGGCTTTAAAAAGGAATACCCAACCCACCTTATAGCTAGGTTTCATATACGTTCTTTTGAGACTTGTCGATATCCCGGATCCTCGTTCTTATATGTTTTGTTGTGTGTCGGCAAGATCTCCCTATATATGAATGCATTTACACAAGATACGTCCAGTACGCGCGGACATTCCTTCCTAACACTGGCACATCGTTGCAGTGTTGATTTGTGCAGCAAAGAAGGTCCAAATGAGGACAGGGGACAACACCGACGGGTGGAGAAAATACCCCAAGAGATAAAAAAAATTATCGAAAGAAATTAACTTCGGACAAGTGTTGTCTTGTTTAAATAGCGATAATAAATTTCAAGAAGGCCAGACACCACCTTAAATGGCCAAACGAAACGGTCTTCGGCTTAGAGTGTTAAGAAAATGTTGAGAATTCTTGATTAATTCGCCGGGTGAAGATACTCGAGTCGAGACTCGAAAGTACAAAAGTCTTATTGGAACTGAATTTTCGTCTTTATAATGAAACGAGCAATAAATATCTGCGCTTACTTTGAAAAACATATTCCTAGTCGGAGGTTATGAAAGCGGCCTCAGTGTATATAGAAGTGTTTTGCTTTTTTAATTTTATTTATTATTTTATATTAAGGATGAATGGTAACGATACCATTTAAGCTCTGCAAGTCTGTAAAGATTCTGCCTATTCGAGCAAAGGAATGCAGAATTATTCTTTTTGAGCTATCATACGCATATTTTTAATAATAATCCTTATTGTGGGTATTATGGGTAAATTCAGAAACGTCTTCTCTGCATGAGATGGCATCAGTACAGCATCGTGATATACAGGGTGTCCTGTAAGTGGTGTGAAACCCGAAGGCTATGGATATAGGTCATGCTTAGACGAGAAAAACATTGCATGGCTTGGGGAGTTGGGGTGGGGGGGGGGGGGGGTCCTAACGGTTTCTGATAAAACGGAACTTAAAAATATTTGGCTACACTTTTATAGATCACTCTGTAATTCCTGAACGTTACACAATCTAACGATTGTTTAAAATTAGTTACATAACAATCCTTGGACCTTTCTAACGGCCTATAATAAATATGTCTCTTACTCCTTTCTGTTTTGAAGTTATGGCTCACTCAACAAACACAAAATTTCGGAACTCTCGATTTTTTTTATTTAATATTATATTTATCAAAACACTCGTCATCAACACCAATTTAATGCAGGACTTAAAAAGCGCAAAAACTTCGCTTTCATCACACTTTGTATCCAAAATGTAACCGTTTCTGACTTTTCTGCACTTATTCTTAAGCATATCCAGCGAAAATGGCTCAAAAAGCTCATTCCCAAAATATAATTGCCTACTTTTTGGCACTAATTGAACCATTTTCACTGAAGAAAAAGTTCATTCAAAAAACACAGAAACGGTTACATTTTGGATACAGAGTGTGATGGATCACTTTAAATCGTAGCTTTTGGGTTTCTTGCATGAAAAATAAATAAAAAAAAAACTATTTAAAATTCCAAATTTTTAATTTTGCTAAGCGATACCTTTAAGATGGACAGAAATAGGGGAGAAATAGGGGAAATATTCATGGACTCTTGGAGGATCCAAGAACTATCTATCTAACGATTTTTAAATAATGATCATAGGGTTTAACTTTCAGAAGATACAGGATGATCTAGAGAAACATACCTAAATATCTTTATGTCCCGTTATTTCGGAAACCAAACCGGGTCGGAAAATAATTTTTAATTATGTGATTAGTCCGTTATTATCACTAAAATGAAGTGTGGAGCACTCCATAGTTAAAATCCTTCAAAATTGGCCAAATTTTACCACAAATAATTGCCACCTTATTAGATACAAAAATTTGTTCGAAATTATTTCCTTTATTTCATAATATGAGGCGTTTATAACATTGAAAATTGCCAAGAAAAATTTTTGGGGGTACTTTTAAGTTAATCCCAAGATTACTTTGGCTGAAGAGACGTCGATATAAAAAATTCAAATTTAAAGATTTCCCAAAAATTTACTAATAATAACTTATTTTTGAGGCGTCTTGTTATTTTTCGATTGAAAACATATTACTTCATCAGTAAAATTCGAAGCGTTTATAATTCATTTGGGTAAATATTGCACAATATTGAATTGGAATTCCATAATGTATATAATATATGTATACCTTTCATTAGAGAAGATTAAAATCAAAGTAATGTTAATTTAGACGATATTGTGAATTAGTGTTTTACATTTCCGTAGAAATATCTCTGCGTATTAATATCTATTTACATTACACGTATTGTCATGACAGTTTTTGTATCTACAGTGCTTTTTCAAAATGAAAATCACATCCTTGTAACGTGATATCAACTAAAATTAATCACTTCATGGAAAAAATAATAGTGAAAATAACTTTACTGTCCTCAAAAGGGAACGCTTCCTTCACTCATAATCATTCTCCAAACTGGTTTATAGACCAAGATTGGAAAGTGTTATGGTAACGTAAGAAAAGTGGTAGTTAACAACACTATAGAGGGGCTATATTGAGTGATTATCAGGTTCAAATTAACATTTGTTACTATAAAATGCCCCATCCCAAGACCCCGAAAAACATCAATTTTTTTTATCCCATCGGAAGGCTCCCCATTCGCTCATTCTAAATCAAAAAACACCATGTAAATCAATCCACGTTTACTACCTTAAAACGTTATCTTTCTTCTCGAACGTCGCCCTTACGGACAAAGTAATTTAGTCAGGGGTTTGTGAGTAAATAAAAGCTATTTAATAAATAGGAAGCGATTTCTTCATTTTAATTCTCAAAAACTTTTCGTGGTGAGGGTTTTGTTCATATATCCATAATTTTGAATGTCACTTTATAAGAATTATTGGTAGGCATTGCTAACGACAGCTCACGACCTACGTGCATAGTTATTTTACAAAAGGTTGGAATCGAGACCTTTATTTTTTGACATTCAGCCTTAAGAAATTGTATTCTACCACACAGGCATTTAATAAATTTGATCTGATGACAATTATGTTATGTTATGTTATTATTTATGAATATTTGGCATTGAGATTATTTTTTCTTTCTATGATATAAAAACGTTTTAAATTTTCTATGAAAAATGTCGATAAAAAAAACGTGGGAAATGCGCTGGGAGGCAAAAGTCATATTAGGTAATAATATTTTACCAACATTTTTTTTTATGCGATCAGATGAAAGGTTATCTAGCGAAGCCGGATTTTCGTTTCTCAAGGAGGCGGATAGTGGAAACAACAGGCGGAAAGGGGAAAAACATTTTTTTCCGAAATTTGGTATATATGTTCATCTCAACCCACACTCATCTTTTGGGAAGTCAATTTTGCACGGGGTGGGGGGCATACGGGTCGTTTATGCCTAAGATGAAAGCTGGCGTCGGTGACCACAAGTGTTCAGTTCCCGCGAGGGAAGAAGGCGGAATGCTGGGAGGTCAAATCCCTCTGCCCAATTCTTTCCGGGAATTTTTTTTTTAAAACGCTCCTTCTTCCTCCCACAACGGTCGACGTAGGACTTGACAATGTATCAAAGCTCAACCGTATCCACAGGGAGCTCATAGTGTGACACGACAACAATGTGATCCAAGAATTGCAGCTCGTCCTCATTTGTTAAAATGGTAGCACGGCTTACAGGATTCCAGTGTTTTTTTTGTTCTTGAGGTGTAAAGTGTTTTTATTTTTAGGAATGCCAAATTTTGGTGCTGCTTCGAGAATCGACAAAGTTTTGTTTTTTATCGCGAAAAAGCCCCCTTTATATTTTCTTCAGTGTAATTCCTGTAGGACCGTGCCCCGAGAGCTCGTTTGAGGTTTCTCGGCATCGTTAATCAGCTATAAATTTGAAAAATAAGAACACATATCACAGCTGACATAACCTTCGGGGTAACTTTGGGACAGTCTTACAGTTACCCCCCTCAGAGCTAACTAATTAAAATTTTAAGGTTAGAAAATAACGTGCGCGGATGAAGAAAACTACGATTAAAGAAAACTGATGTCAAAGTATCTAGTATTCAAAATAGGTACCTTTCACTATTAAGTTAAGTTTACGGATCAACAAAGAATCTTGAATAAGCGCTATTTGAAAGAATATAAACTGCAGACTGATGATTGTTGAGCAGAAACTCTATATAGTGCCGCAAAAAAACGGTGATCACGCACTAAATCGAAACGACCAGCATTGGAGGGAAGTTCAAAAGTGGTAAATTTTGCTCTATCCCAAAGTTTTTCCTCAGAAGGCACGTCAGACTCACGTAGAAATTCAGCTACTCTACAGTCCGGACTTGTGACTTCTCCGCGTTCCAAACACTCAAGCTTAAGCTTAGTAAAAAAAGTTGATTACTAATTATAGAACTAACCTTCCTATTCACCTATATACACTGTAAAAAATGCACAAATTGTTGCACAAACCTTAGGTATTTTTTCCTTAAATGTAGGGAATATTCCCTAAAATTTAGAGAAATATTCCCTACAATTTAGAGAATATTCTCTACATTTTATGGAGAAATACCTAAGCTTTTGGCAACACTTGCGCAAATTTTTTTCTGTGTATTTAAAGCAAAAACCACGCATGAGAGCAATAGCGGTCCTAACTTACAGGGAGATGGTACCTTTAATTTTTTAAGCTTAATAATTGTGGGACATAATAGTATCTCTTTCTTCCTGGTGCAGTGAAAAATTTTGATCTGCCAGTAAATGTTCCGATTGGATATCATACTTTAATGCTAAAAACGCTTATAAAAAGGTCCATCCAAATTACTATTCTTTTCCTTAGCAAAAGGTTTATTGAAGAATAAATAGCCAGAAGAAAAACACAACAAACAAAGTTAATAACCATTGAATCACTTTATACACTTCAACAAAAAAAACACTTTCAACTCCGTAAACAAAAGGTAACAAACATTACTAAAATCCACACATTCTCATGAGCATCATTTCATTCACCTTTTGCTCTCTTGGGAGAAAAAAATTTCTTACGAAAATAAATTAAATGTGCAAGAAAAAAAACCTTTTATTAATTGCTCAAATTTTTGGCCTTTTATGTCCGTCACAGACCTTATCGCTGCATTTCATTACTACAGCAACGCGTGATAAATGGACCTCAGGCCGGTGGTATTTCTGGAATTGGCTACCGTTGTCATCTAATGGTTAGAGTCCGTCATGATGAGTCTTTTGCGTTTTCTGAAACTCGAGTCGTGATGAATCCATTAAGGCCTCAATGCAATTTCTCATATTTTCGAAGAGAAGTTTTTGGTCAAGCCCATTCGATTTTTCACATGGGTTTTGTGTTTGCTCCTTCTGGTTTCCCTCCTTCATTCTTTATTTCGTTTCGGTTTTCAGAGCTCTGAAAAAGTTGGTAGGTTGGCACCGTTGTTGTTCGTTACTTTACTGTGATGCGTTTGTATACCTAAATATATTCTTTTTTTTATTATTTTTGCTTTGTTTTTTGGGCACCGACTGTGATTTATTGTTAGTGACTCGATTATTTATTAGTCAAAGGCAATTTTTGTGACAGTTGTCCTTCGATGTGTTGTGCCCCGTGGTTTAATGACAAGTTTTTCTCAAGATATCAGTTGAGTTTTGATTTGTTTTTTTGTATTTCTTCTTAGATTTTAGGATGATGGCAATTGTGGGCTATAGATTTTTGTATGTAAATGTGTATACGAAGTTATAAAAAAAACAAATTTTTGATATAAAATTCAAAATTTCGAAATCTAATAATTTCCATTTCTGTTAACCTTGACTAAATAACTGGTTGATACATCAAAATTTTAAGAGGCTGCAACACTCGAAACCTAATATGCTCTATGTATCTGACAAGGCCCCCAACTATGCCCCTAGAGGCCAAAGACCAAATGATTGACCTCTTTCTATTAGCAAATATTTTTCTTATTTTCTCTGACAGATTCTTTAGCGGCCCCAATAATGTTTTCCTTTTCTACCAATCAATTTATACTTTGCGTCCAGATTTTCGAAGCCTTGGTCAAATACGGTGCCTGATAAATAGGTAGACTACATTTTTGTTGATTTCCGTAAATCCTTTAAAAGAATTAACTACGGAGCTTTTCTGTTCTACGGTTTGCACTTCTTTTTTGGCATTACGTGTCTTCTATCTTCTTACTTATCCAGCCGAAAGCTCTATATATTTTCTCTGATTATAAACACTTTGAAAATGCTGCAGGACATTCTCGGTTTGCTCCTTTGTATTTTTTTTTTTTTTTTTTGCAAAAACTGTGCATTTATTAGACATTATTTCTCTCCTGAAATAACAATTATTTTGGCATTTTAACTTAACACACTTAATAACATTTCTTTAGTATGCTTAAAAAGAGACTAAAATTTCTAAAATTCTATAATCTTATTTGATTGGAGTTAATCTGAACTGAAATTTTTTACTGCCCAATAATATAATTAACCACTTCTAAGAATTCATTTAGGTACAAGGGTCCCACATGAATCTATCATTGAACTCGTGCAGTACATCGTACCTGAAACTGACAGGAACAGTGATCACCGCATCGAGACTATGCTGAAGAGCAGTTTTGAAACGAAAATTTCAGATAGGACAGAATGGGAATCACATTCCATGCTTCAGCCAGTAACAAACCGCATCATATTTACAGACGACTCCAAATCGGAAGAAAACCCCGGAGCCGGCGTTTTCTGAGAGGAGCCTCACGTGGAAATTGCCATACACCTGGAAAGCCATGTCACGGTTTTCCAGGCGGAAGTCAAAGCCATAGTTGAAGCAGGAAGGCATCTCCTTAACTGAAACACTGAGAACAAGGAGATTGCAATCTGCTCGGACAGCCAGGCAGCTGTAAAAGCCTTGTCAAAACCCTTTACAAACTCTGAACTTGTAATGAAATGCAAATCCATTCTAAGCTTCCTTTCTTGGAACAACAGGGTAATGGTGCTTTCGGTGCCAGGTCATAGCGACATTAGCGAAAATGAAATGGCGGACGAACTTGATCGGCTTGGTCCAATCTCGGACGAATCCCCCTCTACAATTGGGATCGAATCAAAAAATCTTATTTGTAGTATCTCGACCTGGGCCGACCGCCAACACAGTCGCCTTTGGTTAGATCATCCCTCAAGTAGAACTACAAAGGAGCTGTGGGCAGACCTAAACCAAAAGAAACGAATAACGTACTTGGGTTAAACAAGCCAACTTTGAGAACTCTGATGTAAATTCTAACTGGGCAGTCTACACAGGGTAGAGCTTGTTGCTGACCCTGTGTATGTGGGATGCGGAGAGGAATCCGAGACAGTGACTCACTTTCTTTCTCACTGTCCAGTCCTGTGAGGAAAGCGTTACAGATTCCTTGGCTCACACCGCCTGAACGAGCTACACGAAGCTGGCAAGGAGGCCTGGGAGCCAATAATCAAATTCATAAGTGCGTCCGGTTGGGATCCATGAGTTATTACTCATAAGTCTGGAGGGTGAACAATGGGTCTTCTAAGGCCTACATTCCAGAGCCCCTGTAAGTGGGTCTCAACCTCAATTTTGAATATCAATCAAGCATCCATTTATACTTGGTCGCGAGTAAAAAATCAAACCACGCATTTCACCATTATTCATAGTCCTCATTACTCTATTACCCTTCTTACATTTTAAACCTCAAGGATTCTATTTCAACATCATGTATCTTTTCCGGGTGTCAGTTCAATTCTAATATGGTACAAAAGCTTTAAGAATTATTATTGCTACCATGATTACAGTGGAGTTAACTCACAGACTTTACATGCTGAAAGCGAATCATATAAGAATATGAAGCTCAATTTATTGTCTAGTTAATGTGGATATCTAGATTAGTTATTTGAATAATGTCCTTTTTCGTTTATTTAAAATCATCTAGCCAATGCCTAACGTGAATCCAAATGTTCTGTTCTTTTTTTGTTTTTAATGCATACTACATCACCCTTAAGTCTAAGTCTAGGTGTTACCCCTTTATTCAAGTTTCACCGGTTATTCAACAATTGCTCTTAAATTATATAGCACAAATTCAAAATCAAGTCATCATGTTCTCCAAAGCTGTGCAGTTACCAAAATTATACCTCTAACAAAAATATCAAGCCCATGTTGTATCGATTATCGGCCTAAGAGAATTATATCCTACTTATTCAATATTTTAGAAAAAGAAATGTCCTTGCAAATAACCTAATATCTTCCTTCATGCTAATCGGTCTGGTTTTGCTCTGGGTCATAGCTGTACATGCGGTCTATTGAAAGTATTAGAATTCCATCGACAAGTAAGATTTGTTACGATCGGCTGACGGTAGCTTTTTGTTAAGAATTTATATACAAATCCAAATAGAGATATGTTATAGAGAGTCAGGAACCTACATATCTACTGTAATGGATTTTCTATTTTTGTGATCATTGGTGTCCCAAGTCCAAAAGAGCTCGGAAAAATAGAACTCTAAGGTCTCGTCCTTGGCCCATCTGAGTACTTAAGAACTACTTCTTTTGAAGAACTTAAAATTCAAGTTTTATCTGCTAAGATCTCAACACGGACCATAAATCCACTGTTTCCTTTCTCTTCAATAGATTAGTCATAATTTCATAAACAATTAAACAAATTCATTTATTTAGTTGCAATCTGCGCAATTTGTTCCGCTTTTACAAAATTTTAAAAAGAAACTTAAAGCAATAAAAATTTATAATTGGTGACGATTATAAATTCGGCGTGCAATGTATGTACATCTGAAACTGGCACAAAATTTGCAAAATAATCTTCCTACCAGAATACCGTACGTTTTCCATTTTGCAAATTTTTATACAGTTTCAATAAAATTGTTACCTAAATAAATACTTTATTATGTTTAAATTTTTAATTTTGAAAACAATGATGTGAAAAACAATATCTTTCGTATTAATTTTTTGTTAAAATTTGCAATATTTCTTAAACACGGAATCCAGAAAAAAATGGAAAAATCTAATTTGGTCATATGAGCGATCAGTGATAGTTGCTCAGATGTGTGATTTATGCTCTACTAAATTTCGCTTAATTTTGTACGTTTATCCCACTATTAAAAGAAGTAAATTGGCTTTCTGTTCCATAATATCAAAGATAGTTATCATGGTACATAAGAGTTAAGAAATATACAATTATTTCTTATTTGTAACGTTCTAATGGAACCTTGATTTAAATATAAAATTTTTATATGTGCGTCCTAACACGAAACTGATACATTCGCCGGTAAATGTGGCAACTACCTAATTTTCGCCAATCTCCATCTGTCTGATATTCAATAGTTTCCCCTATGGAAGAAATGATCGCACTTGATCCCGTAGAGTGTCGTAAGTAAAAAATTTTGGGCTACAAACTTTGACCGTACATAGATGGGAAATTTTACAATATTTATCAGCAATATAGAATTATTTCTCAGTTTCACTTAGCAAGACCGTTATTTTGACATAAATCTGTCCTGCAGGGAATGTAGTGGTGTACAAAATACAATAGACCTATGATACTCTGCGGGACGAAATGCGTTACACGAGTTTTTTGTTTATAAGTTAATTTCAGGAATTAACTTTCCAGCAGGTTATTCTTAGCTGTTCTACTGTATGAATTATGCTGTATAGTAGCTATGTCTAGCCTTTGTTGTCCGCTCATGGCCTTGCAAATCTCTACGCCCGCCGCCATGCCGACAAATCATGATTGATTAATCACCTACTGTGTAATTTCATGTTCATTGTTTATATTTAAAGCTCTTATTTTATATTATCGGGCTTAGTAATAATAAACAGATTACATTTTATTTTTGATTTGTAAATACGTTAAAAAAAACTGACCTTCTGGGGGGGGGGGGGACCAGACGCGTTCGTCGCCCCACCTTCGGTACGGCTCTGCTTTAAACTTATTTGACCTGAACCAAGATACGAGTATGTATATCTCACTATTATGCGCCTATTCTATGTCCATGCCATCAAACGTAAAAAGGTGTTTATAATGATCCATGTTTCATGTCGTGAACAAATTCTTTATACATAATTCTTGATAGAGCTTTGTATATGATATTTAATATGGAATTATGTACTATATAATAGCTCCATAGATCCCTATTGCAATTTTAATGGAATAAACTATAATTCTCATTTGATTAAAGTACATCAGCGTCATCATTATGAAATATAGGCATCAAAGAAAATAATATTTTAAAAAAACATAAAATATTTCAAATGATTACTCCTTCCTAAATATTCCGACTTAGAGCAAGTCCATTTTCCACACACATACACATTGCCGTAATTAATCATGCAAATGTCAAATATCTGAAAGCAAAAAAAAATTCTCTAAGGATGATTCACTTCGAGTTATGTGGGTCATATCCTTTCCTTAATGACCCTTATGACATTTCTGACCTGCTTTAAAACTTCCACAAATTAAGGTTTGCCCGAGGCAAAAAAAAGAATTATTAAGAACATTCCAGAGATCTTATCAGATGTCAGTGTACTTTCACATCTGCAGAATGAACGGAAATAAGAATACGTCCAAAAGTTTTCCAAAAATATTTAAGGAAATTATTTAGTCAAAAGTGAAGAACTTTACTTTCTCATTATGACGTTCCTTCCGTGTTGTAGACTTACTTAATTTTTGTTTTTGTTTTTTTTTATAAATAATCATAATTTCAACACGACAACGTGTTCATCACCTTGACCTTCGCTGACTTTTTCATATATGGGCAACATAAACACAGTTTTTGTGGTAACAAAAAACAAAAGACTTAAGCGACGAACTTCCTAATAATTGATAATCTTTGAATTCTTTTTACTGCTATAACACATAACAATTTGTAACAGCAACAATTGCGCAATTACTATAATCTTCAAACAACTTCTCTCCCCCTACAGATATATTCTTAATATCAAATTTCTTTCATGTCATCACCTTTACCGTCTACACTAATAGACCATAAAATTATTCAATTTCATCCACAGCAAGGTACCGGCTGACTAGGCAATTCTGCATACACACAGGGTACACACTAACTATATAATTCCAATCGGCGAATGAAAAAAAAAAAACAACGAAAAACAGGCAACCAACGGCTAAACGCCACAATAAATTAAATTAACTAGAAGTATCAATTTGAAACCATGGAGGCCGAGGGGCTATATACCCGATAAAAACAAACATTCGGACAATAGAGAGATAAGAGATACTCTCAAGACTCCTGCCGTGCAACAAATTATCTTCAATTTATTGGTCCAGTACAATGGCAGCTGATGTTCAAGTGAGGAAAAAAGACGACATCAAATCGAAGACTGGGAAGATGAGGCAATTTCTGACTTTTACTGATAGTTTTCTTCTTTCAATATATATATATATATACATATGAATGTAAGTAGGTATCCGCCTGTCTGTAAGAATGTAACATAGTTGATGTGCGTCGGAGGAGGCCATGACCAGCAAAATCAGATTAAAGCCAAAAAAAGAGCAAGAAGATAAAAATGAGCCCACAAAACAAAGTATGGTAAAAAAAAAACTACCGGGAAAAACAGTTTTCTAATCTGCTTCATTGCTGTGCCTTTAAATGAATAACTATAGAGGAATTTGGGATTTAGAGAAAGGACAAGACATTTCACACAGCGAAAGACAGGTAAGTCATGAAGATCGCCTCTGGCGCCCCGATGTGAATTGATTAGCCAAGCAACTGGCGACTTTAGTCGTGAGATTAGTGTGAATTATATGCGAAAATTTTCTGTTCGAACGAGAAATTGAAAAAAAAATATTATGATTTACACGGCAGTGTTAGCTATGCGAATTGCGCATGTTTCGTAAGCTTTACTTAAAGTGATAAAAAGCAAAATTTTAAGAACTCTTTTTTTATTGAAATTTATTGGCTTTGTGTTTATTAATTAATTTGGACTTGATAGAAATAAGCTTGTCGAGAAGAAGTTGCAACTTGTTTGTATCTGGTTATAGTTTAAAGCATATTGAAAACAGTTGGAGTTGTTATGTTTCTAGAGGGATAGAATTCAGTCTATCTAGATAAGAAGACATCTTAGGAATGTTGTTCCTGGAAAGACCGACGAAGAACAGTTTTAATGAATCTTCTCTGAACCAAATCGATGCTATGGATGTATATCGCGTAGGCTAGAGATCACACAAAACTGCAATAAAAAAGCTTGGTAATGTATTGTTATTAAATCTTTGAGTCTGTCTTTTAATAAACCCCAAGTTCAATTTGTTTTATCAGGGATGATTTCAAGCTGATATACTAAGGAAAAGCTGATATAGATAAATCTTTCGTTTTGTCAAAAAATCAGAGTTTAAGATGGCACAGCTTTGTTTATTTAAAAAAATCGAAAAAAAATGGGGTAAATGAAAAAACTCATCTGAGTCGTAAATAAATTATGGAAAGGATGAAGAGTTGCTGTTAAATATAGAACCTTGTGGCACATTCGAGATATTGTTAATAATGTCGCAAAGAATTCCACGAAGAAAGAAACGTTGAGCACGTTTAGATAAACAGAAACACACAAAATTTAAAATAATGTAGCTGTTATCCCTTAGCTCTTGCATTATTATGTTTATTTTTAAAAAAAAATTTCAAAAATTTTAAATTTTTTAAAAGTTTAGCAAGAATTCAGTAATTAATTCTAGAAAGGGTGTGTAAAAATGCACTGAACTTGTAGTCCAGCTTGAATAGCAGATAAATAATAATAGAAGGATTCTAGAATGTATATCGCAGTGGACTTCGACGCCTTTCATAAAACCATGCCGAAAATCGAGAGTATCGTAAGCCAAGGCTACGAAAATTCTAAAGATTCAGTACAAATTTATAAAACGCATGTAAATCGAAATTTTGCATCTATTGTATATTTTATCAAAAAAAAAATACTCAGGCGGCTTCCATGATTCTGGAGAGACACCACCACAAAAAGATAAGAGTTGAATAAATAAAGGAAGAACAACGCAAAAGAAGCTGGAACCAATTAAGAGAAATGGCCAGACCAATTCCATATCAGCTTCAAGACTGTGCTTCATAAGATCTTTATAATTAAGGATATCGGCAAGAGTCTTGTCAAATTTGTAAAAATTACAAAAACTCAAACTGTTATAAAACTTATGATACAAAAGAGATTGGCATTACTGATTTTAATCCCTAGTTTCATTGGAAAGATTTAATCATCAAAATGACCTACAATTAGAGTTCTAAATTTCCAGAATTGTTTAGACTTCTTGTGCAGTCTTCATATTGATCGTACAAACATAAGGCAAATATTCAAGATAATTTTATGAGGAGAAACATCTTCTCCAAGTCTTGTTCCATAAAATTTTTAAATATTTTTAAAACAGCCGATAATATCTTATTTGATTCTGAGATTGGAACACAAAAACAAATATCATAGAGTGTCTTTACAACTACAAGAATGTAACGTAAACCATTTTGTGTACCGGAAAACATGTTAACTGCTGCAATAAATTGTTCTTGTAAGGTAGTATGAGAGTGACACACAAAAGCTTAAAATTCTCAAAAGCACCAACATCCTTCAGATCGCACGGAATATTACATCGAGTGGTATACAAGAACTCCGATTTCAGCAGTTTCGTTCAAAATGCAAGCATGGCGAACTTAGCGAAAACCCAAAAATCCCATGGCTTAAAACCTCAGCACCTTTCTAAAAAGTGAATGTCTGTGAAACAGAATACATAAAAACATACGAGTATGTCATTTGAGCCAATATAGTGATAAGTCATATTAAAGTGAAGACCTGTAATATTGTATATAGAGTAGAGCAAAATTGCTTATTTGCTTATTTGGTCCAGCTGAAGAATTCACTGCGGGTAATAGAGTTACTCGATCAAATGTTGGAAGAAAACCACTATCTTGAATATGTCTTGAAGACCAATAACCTTAACTCTTTCGTCACTAAAGAGATAATACATCCCAACGTATTAACGAAGATTTCTATTGGGGCAAAATTCTCATACAAATGCCTCAGTTGTGTAGATTTCAGTGCTTGACTGTGTGCACTTATTTATTTATGTTACCAAATTTCTAATTTCTGCGTAACTCTTAAGCTGAGGCTATCAAATTGTGCGTATGTGTGCTGAAATAAGGTGACAAAATAATAAATTTTTATTGTAGAAATCATAATCTCATCTCACAAAAGAATCAGGAGAATGATAGAAGCCTTTTCGTCAGAAGATAAGATTTTTCCGCTGGCGAGTTGGAATATACGCTAAGTGATAACAAGCCCTATTCAGACCTTCAGATATGGAGTTTTGACAGCAGTTTTTCTTCAGTAAAGCTAATAAATACAATTCCTCCTGCGGCTTTAGCAATATGTTACAAATATTGAAAATGTTTCTAAGTTTCAATAAAATTTCAATCAACTTGAAACCAGAGCTGTAAAATTCAAGTACCATTACCATTATCATTACCAATACTGAGTATTTAAGAATTGGCAATTCCCAGTACTAAGCCTCCTGTACTGGAATTAAAATTTAACAGTCCCATTCTCGGAATGGCGAGTAATACTTTAAAATACCGGAAAGTAATTGAATTTGCGCTTCCATTACAGAAATACCTACAAATTCCCAAAATTATTTAAAAAGTATTTGTCTATTACTATATAATTCCTTTCAATTACTTCAGTATTAAACATGAATTATGAAATGAACTAAATCAATTGTCGTTTTAATTTTATTGTAAAAAAAAACTTTTCCCTGTTTTCCATGTTCTCAAGGTGCAATAAAATTAAATAGTTTGGAGAAGTACATTTATTGCAATCCGAACCTAGTTATAAACCATAATCATTTTATACACGAACCTTTTAGAACTGACTTTTATACCGCAATGTTGGCTGCAACTTTTTCTGACATTTAATATTTGACACTTGTCAAATTGAAGTATCTATTTCGCTTTTATTTTCCATACAGACAAGTAATTTCACAATATTTGCTCGCATTTTGTACGTGCGCGGAAATTCCTTAAGTCAAATGATTAATTCAATGACAAATCAATGAATGTGGGTTCTCTAATCAATTCTCAGCATCGTTAGCCGCAAGTATGTCTCTAAACTTCTATTATTGTAATATGACATAATTGCAATATTAATATCTCAATTTCAAACCGCAAGTCTGTCCCCGGTTTAGGCCAGGTTATCAAAAATACAAGAAATATACGTCATTTTGAAATATGTTACTTTTTCTTTTCTTTATCTATTCAAGAGTTATTCCAAAAGAGTCATGAATTCTGGAACACCCTGTATATTATATTTAGATATGTATATCGCAATAAATTGGGGCTTATTCTGGATTTGTCTGAATACCAAGAAATAAATCTAGCTATTGCCGATGAACGGTAGCAAGAATCAAATGCTGTAGGAAGAAATCACTTAAACCACCTATTCCGCTAGACCTCTTGCTACCATTTATCGTATGAGACTCTTCCTAAAAGTGGTATGCGAGACTTACAAAATTTGTATTTTCTCTTGTTGTTTTTCATTACGCTTGATTAAATGCGAATTTCTATTGTAATCGGTGTATTCCGAATTAATTCATAAAAAACTGTTTTCTGAAGAAGTGATTTTTTCAATGGTTTTTTTTTATGGTTTGTTTGTTATGGTATTTGCAGAAAGGTGAAATTTGTTATGAGTGCCTGAAGAAGAAAGTTATTTTTAATAGAGAAATTGAGGTAGGTATATGGAAATGGATGTAGAATCTGAAGGAAAATTCATTGTTTCTTCAAATATTTAAACCACATAAATCATTCAGACTTAAGGCTGTAACAAATTAAAAGCAGAAAGCAGCGACAGAACCAGAATTTTTTCTGAAAGCATGCAACTGTTCGAGCACTAATAAATTGAAAGCAGAGGTAGCTGCAGCAAAAGAAGCAGAACTTAAAAGTTGATCAAATCTCAAAAATTCTGCTTCAGCTCAGTACTGCCAATATAAAATTTGTATTTCATTGTTGGCGGCCATACTTTTAAAAGTGTCAAAGTGGTTGATGCGAGAAAAGCAAAATGTTTATGAAGAAATAATTAATTAATTTTAGTAGAAAAAAATAATTAAGTCACAATTAACATCAACCTCTTGAAAATTATAACACTGGCATTTGCAGTTGACAAGTATTTGTTTTCTGCTTCTGCTTTCAATGTGATTGACAAAGCAGAAATGTCCAAGACAAGGTATTCCCATTAAAATTTTGACACATTGCAGCTAACAGCCTGTGACGTAATTCTGTGACTAATATATGTATATACATTTTATAGGAAAGGCATAGAGAGGAGAAAGAGTATTGTGTTCTCTGTACCGTGCTTTCCTTACGCTTTCATAATATTTCGCCGCTAATATTCACTTGTATTCTATATAGCTTGAGAAATGTCGAATTGCTGCTTCAGCTTCTGCTTCTGTCGCTGCTTTCTGCATTTAATGTGTCACGGCCTTTACCTCATTTTTACATCTTTCTTTTTTTCGCATTAAAGTCGGGAATTCGGGATCATAGTGTGCAATGTCCTTTTTGGATGAAAGCCTCAAAAAAGTGGTAAAAAGGAACATACCTCGAAATAGTACAGGCAAGTGCAATAATAATTGTGGCGCCATAACTGAGGGATCTTATCGAGACAAAACCTGAGGTATAAGGAAATTTAGGAAAGAAATCTCGTCACATTCAGTGAGTGCCAGGGGAACAGTGCCAGTTCAATTAGTAAACGTACAAAATTCAGCAAATATCATACAAATTATAAAAGTAGATATTAAGTAGGTTCTGTGAATAGTCAATGAATGTGTCATTGTTCGTATAGTAAGTAGACTAGTATAAATAGCGTGAATGGAGTAAAACGGGAGTGCTCACGGTGTTATACGGAATAATTAACGCACTTCCCATTGATTGCTTATTAATCTTCGGATCTTTGTCCTTACTCGATCCCGCATGACACATAGCGTTGTTGAAAGATCCCGGTCCTTACTCCATCTTACAGTACATGATCTTAATTAGGCTATAGCGTTGACTCGCGCCGCTATGTCTAAGCAACCTGGTCTGTATTCGTCCTCATAACAGATCTGTCCTATATATATAATGCGTTGAACTATACTATTTGAACCAAGAACGAAAGAAGTAGCTTGAATATGTAGCAAAGGAAAACCCACTGAGTACCGTTATACTCAAACCCATACTTTCTATTCTCCTGCAGGTAAGTCAACCCCCTAAGACATTCGGAAGATAGTGCGATGGATACAGTCAAAAACATTAAAAAGAACAAGTCGAACAAAAAATAAATAAATCAAGGGGACGAATAAACTTTGTTTTGTTCTATTAATTGAGGAGCCAAAACCCTTGTTATCACCTCTGGTATTTCCCATTTTTTTGATAGGAAGCTTGCAAAAGAACTAAGTACTTACTGAAAAAAACAAATTTTACGAATATTTTTTTGTTCATTACATTATTAAACGAAAATTTAAAAAATTAGGTAGGTATATTTTGATAACACTTGGTGAGAGCTTTCAGCTAAATCAGATGTGGATGAATCTGACTAAATGTACATACGTCTCTGGCAAGTTCCTTTGAAATTATATTCGGAAAATTCAAAAAGATTACCTGTAGATTACTTATTAAGTTTTATTATTATAATTAAATGATATACAAATGGTGTGAGTTTGTCATAAAAATAAGAAACTTACGATTTTCCTCCAAATTTTCCAGAAGTTCGGCATTTAGTAAACACAAATTAAACTAATCGTTTTGAATCTCTCAAATTAACCATTTTTTAACGATAAACTACCAAATGTAAAATTTGGTATTATTTAGTAATCGTTTTTAGTATTATAAGTTGATTTCTGTGCAATTACTCCATTCCTCGCTTCTTTTTAACAGAAAGGGGAAAGAGGGAGCATGAGGTCATATGTCAGTACAAAATGAATAAAACAGTTTGAGATATTTTCAGACTAAAAAAAATTTTAAAGAGGATCTTGTGTTTGGAATATGTAGAGGCTTTTTTTTTTGTACACTCCCGACACCTTCAAAACAGAGCAAACTGCAAGTACTTCCAATACGTCGATAAACTTGGAACCCTTCTCATCAATCATCTAGCTCTGTTCGTCCCTTGAAAGATGTAGGGCGAAACTCTGTTCTTCGCGACAGCTTTTATTATTCTCCAGGATCTCCCAGTAGTTACTACCACTCCTTATATAACTCTTTTCCATGTGGTTTTCGATCTCCCGATGGAGTTGACCCTTTATTGACGCTTTATTATAAAAATATATATATAGTAAATAAAATCCGTCTTTTAAAAGATTGAATCACGAGGCTGTACCATATTTGTGCAAACCGCTGTATTAACTTGATTAATAAAGACGTTTCTAAATTCTCCAAGTTCTATTTTGTGCAGGGTGAACGTATTTCTTTTTTTTTCAACTGGACTACTCTCTGTTGCAAAATTTTGAATCATTCTTTTGAGATCATATGGTAGTATATAAGACAACAAACAAATATAATCAGCATACAAGTACTATGTGCTGGTGAACTCAAAAGAATGAACAGAAATCCAAATTGTCACTTTATTTTACAGGGATTAACATTTTCTCAAAAAAAAAAAACTGATAAAAACAGTAAAAATAATCGTAAAAATTTTTTTATTTATATTTAATAGCAAGACTTCTCGAGGTCTTGCTCCATATCAAGAATTTTAGCAAGAAATAATGGTGAGATTACGATCTGCCAAATCTTGCTACGATAGCAAGAAATTCTCCCATAGCAATAAATTATTTCTTTCCATGCAGAACCACAATAATCCTCATTTTCTGATACATTCCCACCATTAGAACTGTTGGAATTAAATATACCTATCCCAGATAAATCCATTGGGAAATATTGTCCCACCGGAGAACACAACTGAGATGATTATTTTTTAAATTATAAATTAAAAAATGTGGAAAAATAAATTTGCATATAACTTAAAGGCTTGTCGCTCATCTATGACAAGATATTTGATCGGTCTATATCTTCCATTGCTTGGCCCATCATAGTTCATCTCTACCTGTTAAAGAATGACTTCTATAAACGTCAATCAAGTTCACTTCACGATTTAACCAAGCATCATTGTGTCACATATACCCTCGCAATTTCTATTAGATTGTTTCCACTTTTCATTAATTTTTATCTCTACACCATTCACAATCTCCCTCAAATTATTAAATTTGTTCCCAAGTCGTAATTTATTTTAAAAAAATTTTATAATATCATCTTTTTTTTCATTCTTATCTTTTGATGACTTGGAACTTATACACCATACTTAAAAAATCTCTCCTATAGAAATTAGAGCTTGAGATCTTGTAAATTGTACATTATTATAAATTCGGCAATCTTCGACAAAAAAAAAATATTAAAATTTGGTTCCGGACATATCTGGACACATCTGTTAAAAGCCTCTGGAAAAATGGAGTATCACTATTTTTTATAACATATAATATGGAAAGGCTTTAAATGTAAACGAATTCTAGATAAAATGTTTTGTTCTAATTTTCTTTAAATATTTTTTTTAAATGTTACAAACCTTCAGGAAAATTTTTAATGTTTTTTTAAGTGTTCTGAAAAAGCACATTTCAAATGTTTAAGATAATCTGCGTTCAAATGCTAAAAAGAACGTGAAACCGTACAGAAAGGACTCAAAGAAAAAATTTCATCTTCAAACCTTTTATACCTAAGGCCTGAATTACAATTACAACTGATCAGTCGACTGCAATTTCGACTTCGACTGAAACTAAACTCTGTTGTTGGTTTGGAAGTTGGTGTTGTGTCGGCTGTGGCTGACTTGAGTTCAATTGCCCTTGACGACACTTCTGGTTTGTTCAAGCAGTTGAAGCTTTAAATTTATTACAAATTTCTCCTCATCGTCGACTTTGACTGAAAATCAAGTCGCAGTCGACTGGTCTATCGTAATTGTGGTTAATCTACCAACACACCTTGCGCCAGTGTAAATATGAAATTCGAAAATCTAAAAGAACGTCATGGCAACTCTTCTGCGAAAACGTAGACGGGGTAAATGAGACGTCAAGACTTAAAAAATTCCTATCCAAGATACCAATTCAACCCGAACTCCTCACGAACAGCGACGGAACTCGGGCGTCCTCCTTTGGAGAATCTTTGGAAATATTGTTAGACGAACACTTCTGGTCCAGACGAGAGCCTCTCAGCTACGCGTACCGAAACCCTCACTTTTGGAGACGGAGAAGTTGCCTTCATCACGGACGAATCGGTCAAATGGGCAGTTGACTCCTTCAAACCGTTCCAGGCAAGGACGGCATCTTCCCAGCCCTCCTTCAGCACTCAGGTGACCCTCTGTTTAGCAACCTAACCACTCTCTTTAGGGCATGCATCAAAATGGGCTATACACTGAAGTTGTGGCAAGGAGTCCGCGTTGTGTTTATACCGAAGGCAGGTCGGGTAGACTGCAAAAGCGTATATACGCCTATAAGCTTGACTTCTTTCTTACTTAAAACCTTCGAACGCATCTGTGAGTGGGAGCTGAGACGCTCCATCCCCAGAAGCAGACTATCACAGCACCAACATGCGTACTTAAAGGGAAAGTCCGTCGAGACGGATCTCCATGAGGTAATTCACTCAATTGTAAAAGGCTTCCTCTTTAAACAATCTACGCTAGCTGTTTTCATCGATGTAGAAGGCGCCTTTAATAATGTTCTTCTACATACAAAACATGGAATGAACCAAATCTCTAAAAAATTGGATTACACACATGCTGCATAATAGAACAGTCTTTGCTGATCTTGGCGGGGCAAGCAAAGTTAAAAAAGTTCACAGGGGTACCCCTCAAGGCGGTATCCTATCAGCTTTGCTATGGGTACTTATCATGGATGCTCTCCTGCTAACACTCACCCGGATGGGGTACAAAGCAGTATGTTACGCGGACGACTTGACAATTTTAGTCACCGGAAGTTATGAACCTGTACTCTGTGGATTGGTGCAAGGCGCGATCCGACTAGTCATGCGCTGGGCCACGGATTACGGGCTGAGCATCAATCCACTGAAAACTGACTTATGCCTATTCACCATGAAAAGGAATATCCCCAGTTTAAACCTGCCCCTAATTGGCTCCACACGCTTGGAATTAAAGGACAGGGTGAAATACCTAGGTATTATTCTAGACAAAAAGTTAAACTGGAAACCACTCCTCAAAGACAGAGCGAACAAAGCTCTTAGAGTGTTCGCAATGTGCCGTAGAGCAGTAGGGAAGAAGTGGTGACTCAAACCGCGGATGATTCTATGGATATACACTAGTGTCATTCGACCCCATGTTAACCTACGGTTCAGCGGTATGGTGGAAAGCAATGGACTTCGCCAACCATCGCAAGATGCTGGATAAGATTCAAAGGCTGTGCCTTCTCAGCGCAAGCGGCACTTTTAAGTCAACTAGCACCCGGGTTCTAGAGGTTATCCTCAATATACACCCGGTGCAAATACATATCAAGCAGTGGGCGTCGACTACAGCGCCAAAGCTGCATCTTAGCTTTGGCTGGCTTCATTGGAGAACAACGGTTCCACATGAATCCATTTATGAGTTCGTGCAGTCTATCGCACCTGGCATTGACAGAGATAGCGACTACCTCCTCGAGACCATGCTGGAAAGCAATTTTGAATATAGAATTCCATCCAGAGCAGAATGAGAACCACATTCCGTGTTTCAACCATTGGCAAACCCAATTATAATATATACTGATGGTTCTAAGTCCGATGAAGGCACCGGAGCGGGAGTTTTCTGTGAGGAGCCTGAAATTGAGTTCTCCATTCACCTTGAAAACCACTCCACGGTTTTCCAGGCTGAAGTAAAGGCTATCCTTGAAGCGGGAAGACACCTCCTTAACTCAGACACTGAGAATAAGGAGATAGCCATCTACTCCAAATTATTAATGGTGTGCAAAACCGCCCTGAATTCCCTTTTTCGGAATAACAGGTTGATAGTGCAGTGGGTGCCGGGGCACAGCAACATCAGCGGGAATGAAAGGGCAGACGAACTTGCTCGTCTTGGAGCAGCCTCAGTGGAACCTGCCTCTACAGTTGGGATTACACCAAAATACCTTGTCTCAATCATTTCAAGCAGGGCTGACCGCCAACACAGTCGCCTTTGGTTAGAAGATCCCACGGGTAGGACAACAAAGGAACTGTGGGGTACACCAAACTTAAATCATACGAATAAGCTCCTAAAACTCAACAAGCCAACCCTAAGAACTCTGGTGTCCATTCTCACTGGGCATTCCTCTCTCAGGAGCCACCTTCACAGGATGAGACTTGTTGATGATCCTTTATGCAGGGGTTGCGGAGAGGAGTCCGGAACAGTGACCCACTTTCTATGTCACTGCCCGACACTCTCAGGAATACGCTACAGAATTCTTGGTTCACACCTCCTGGAAGAGTTGCATGATACCGGCAAGGAGGGCTAGGAGCCAATACTGAAATTTATAAGAGCGTCCGGTTGGGACCTATCAGCGATCGCTCATGGGTCTGGAGGGTGAACAATGGGCCTTGACTTGGCCTTCATTCGAGGGACTTGAAAGGGGTCCCAAACCTCATAAATCAATCAATCAATCAATCAAATCGTAATTGTTATTCGGGCCTAATTTAAACGCAATACATCTGCATAAGTAATGACATTATCAGAAAAAGAACAAGCAGATGAAAACAGTTAAAGCACATTTAACAGGGAAAACCGGTGATTGGAAATTGGCATCGGTTTCAAAAAGATAACGTCTATAGATTTAGTCTCTTTAGCACACTTTATGCTAGATCTCAACTAAAGGAGAGTCATGAAATTTAAAGGCAGGATTTCCCTACATTCCTTCTCATGATTACCACTTGAATATTATTTCGACATTTTTGCAATATGTAGGGACGTTTTCTTAAGGAATTTTTCCATCAAATATTTTCATAAAAAGTAAAAATTAATAAATCTATGTCCAAACAATGCTTCATTCTATCTTTCGACCCAATTAAATATTAAAAGATACGAGAGTGATTAGTAAACTAAAACGCCAAAAAATCGTGTGAAAATTCTCCATACGAACCTCATTAAATCGCATTATCTTGTTAGTCCTAATGCATTTTAACTGAAATTCTTTTTTCACCCACTACCCTTCAATTCGTTCTTTATTTGCTAAAAGGATCACACCTCCATTAATGTGTCATTAAATTCGTATCAGCTTATCATTCGCTTCATGAGATTATAGAGATAGCAACAGCCCCGCTTATAATAGTCGAGTTGTATAATATAAGAATGACGAAATCCCCAAACAGATTTGTTTACACTCGTACTACTTAATTAAGAGCCTCACATAGCACAGCATCCACTTGCATCAACGTCCGCAACATCATACAGACTATTATAAGCCACGTTAGGGGTTGAAAACAAAAGAGCAGCACCATGTGTGCTGCTCCTTAGTAAATTTCATTTGTACAGTTATCCCAGCTATACTATATATGTAAGTATAGTATACAAAGTACTCAGGATTTTGCACTCAATGTACAAAGTGGCAAAACTGTGACACATAAAGGACGTAGAGGGTCGCGAAAATGACATTTTGACATTAAAGAGATATAAAAAAAAAACAAAAAGTGAAAAGGTTCTAAAATGAGGGTGGGTCGGTCGTCAGGGTCGGAGCACTTTCCCTGAAATTGCACAAAAACCAAGGGAGAGGTATATATGAGCATAGTTTGTTTGAAAATAGGACGATCAAAAAAAAAAAAGACATCATCAAAATTGCGAGAATTTTCAAGGGATGCTTGCAACAAATCACAAAAACTCCTGCTGGGATCTTAAGTGTTGGCTAAATAGTTTTTCAATACCGCCCTAGTTTAGATAAATCAGACTCACAGGGGATACCCGAATTGCCCTCCTGGTGTTCCATAACCGTATCAACCACACAATACTTCCTTCTATTATATAGTGTCCTGGGTAGTATAGTTCACTTTTTGCTACTCTGTTTAGTTCTCGTTTCTAGAAATCCCCAGGATACACTTAAACCGCACACAATCACTTAAAAGGACTCGACCTGAAGCTGAGGAAATAGGAATATATACATACATAGAATCACTGGAGTATGTAAACTTGCTGATGCTGCTGCTACTGCTGCTGTTCCTAGATGGTTATTGTACAGCTAAAACATTGCGCGATGTTTTTATGTGAAGTACTCAACCCCCAGTGGACTTGTCTTAATTTTTTTTTCCTCCTCTCCATGATACCTACCATGAAAAACGGTGTAAAATTATATAGTGTTTGTGTGAATGTTCAGAATTTATATTCTCGTAATGATAGGGTAATCGTAATGGTCCATTTGCACTTGGCAAAGATCATTTTCACTATCCAGATTGCGTGATACATGGCAGCTAATGACGATGATAGGCCAGTGTGTCATTTTGGGGGACCCTCTTCTTTTGGATTCGAGAGTGATTTGAAATAATTGTAACATCTGCTCTGGTGGTATACCGTGGTTACCCGCACCAACTGCCTTTTTCTTTTTTTTTAGTTAACATTTTGATTTCATATACATATACGAGTCGAAGGTTTGTGGACTAAGAACTGATGAATATGTCAAAACAGTCATTTACGGGTCATCTATGATGGATGGCGGACTGTTTATTGTCAAGTCAATATTTTGAGGATACACTCAAAGTGAATATTTTATGCCGTTGAATTTATAGACCCTAGTGTAACGGGATATAATGACATAAGTATTTAATTTGGCTGACTTAATTAGCATCTAGAAATAGCGTGCAGTGATTGCATTTTAAATTTATGCAGTGTCACAAAGTTTCTTTTCGAAATAACTTAATTTTTCTAATCTTAAAAAGATTGACGCCATCCCTGAGTTCATTGAAATACAAGTAAGAGCAACGGGGGATAGTGTGGGATTAAATAATGAAAATCCTTCCTTTTTTTATTTTATATTTCATCTAAATATGTTTATAAAAAATATTAATTTTTATATTTATTAAATTTGATTGAAAATACTTTACATGGCTGATTCGTTGTAGTTATCTAGAAAATTTTATCTACAGGTGCAAAATTAAGAGATTTTGAAAATATTGTTTGCTTAATAATTTTCTTTTTCTTTAGGATATTTATTATATTCCTTATATCTCCTAATTTTTTTTTCTTCAATTGACCATCAATCAAATAATCTGCTAACTTATATAATTTCGGTATAGAAAAAAATATTTTTGGGAATTAAAAATTATGGTAAAATCCTTAGTTTTTCTTCAGAAGCGGAAATCGTAATATGAGGCATAAATTCTATCAGAATAAGTATTGGAACAGTTTTGATAAAGTTTTTATGAATGCTACTTAAGTATAAAGATACAAATGTAATGAAAAAATTTTGAAGACCCTCCTCTCCCAGCAAAGTATTTATCTATCATCACCCTCCACCACTAATTTCTTATGTACAGAGCTTAGTATCGGTTTCTAATAATGGAAATACAAATTTATCCAGGTTTTTATATCGACAACACTGCTTTGATCTACTGCCGACCAACATTAATGCCATAAAAATTCTGAAGAAAATTTTTTTAGTATATTTCTAAGAAAAAATAAATGTGTAGTACAAAGACCACCTACGAATAATGAAAACAACAAGAAAAACTTTTTTTTTTGTTTTGCTATCAAATAATATTTATTGAACTACCTATTGCGTAATTATATACTTTTACCCTTTTACATTATTCACAATCGACATGATATAATTACTACGTGCTATAAAATTGGTGAACATTATTCGTTAAATTTAGTACCGACAGAATGGAACGTATCGAGGACAATGTCTCTTAAAAATGGCTATATTAGCGGAGTGTTTTTTGTTTTAAATCTTCTGTCAATATTACACCAATATTTGTCCATTGGTTTTAGTTTTGGACAATTTGGAGGATGCACTTCCTTGGGTACTACATGCATTGGGCATTGTAGAAATTTCTCACTTTTCTGCCGGAGAAGGCAAGTTGCTAAATCCGGCCAAAACAAAGGTGATGCATCATGCTTTCTAAATGATAAAAGAAAACGCATCTGAAGACACTGGTTGAAGTTCGTTTTTATCTAAGTCGAATTACGTTAGGAAATTTTCATACAAAATTCGGCTCCTGGATTTTGCAACTCGGTTCTTTTCTGTTGATCTGTTCGGTGATTTCTGAATGTGGAAACTTCGTATGCCTTATCTTCTTTTAATTCGATGGACCCCATATGGACCGTAGCATATGACGTTCCAGCCTTATCAGCCCTATTTCTCAATGACATGTTGAAGTTTCATTTAAAGTTATCTACCATTTATTTAGCCAGTTTTTGGTCTACCGAACCTGATTTCCTACCAGACCTAGACTTTCTCTGGACAGTACAAGATTCTCGAAATTTAGTGATTACATTTTGGATGGCCGTTTCGGGAATTTTCAACTTTATAGCTAAGCCTCTTTGAAACATAGTCGGATTTTCCATATGGGTGGAAAGAATTAATTCGCGGCATTCTCCTTGGCTGATTTCAATTTTTACTGCATAAGAATTTTGCATTAAATGGCTTGCAATTATAAGTGCACACGTTTTTACAATGCAGCCTTACTAGCGATGCCTAATTTTGTTTATCTGGTGATGAGTAATGAAAGCGGGGATAGGTGGTCGGCTTTTTTCTGAAACATTTCTTATTTTAAAACATTGTACTGATTAAAATCAACCAAGCTGGATTTAAAGATAAAGCAAAGGATATAAAATGTCTTTTAGTTTATCTTCCAGATGCAAATAGAAATTATTATCAAATGGTTTCAATGCTCAAATAAGGAGTGTTATTGATTGCGTATTTGATTTTGTTTCCCTTTTTTTTATTAACTTTACTGATTGAAATGATATTTGTTTAAGCTGGTCTTTTCAGGACTCTCCGGTACAAACGAAAAGCATAAAAGGGATTTTTCATCACACAATTATTTTAAAGCACTCTCAGATTTATTTAAACTATTAACAAATGTTTGTAAACTTTAAGAAAATAAATTTAAACCTTGAACAAATGATTTTAAGCCCTTAACAAATGAGTTTCAACTGTTAACAAAAAGACTTAAACCTTTAGCAAATATATTTATACTCTTAACAAATTTGTATTTAAACTGTTTTATTTCAAGTAATGTATGTTTACTTACATTACATATAATTTTTTCTCAAATTTTGAGTGCATATATAATCTACAATACTTCTGACATCTAAGTGCAACGGCTGACTATCCACTGGCTTAGGAATAAGTAAAACCATATCCATCAACGTGCATGTGCCTTCATATTAAAAAACAATTTTTCGATAGGTGAGTAAGGAGGCTAAACTTTTAGTGCAAAATTCGTTTGAGATAAAACATCGCGAACTTGTTGTGTTTTGTATATTCTCGCATTATCCATAATTAAAAATGCGTCACTAAGCGATAGATTTGTTTCCAATTTTTCAACAAGCTCAGAAATAAAGAAAGTTTACCGGAATTGCAAGTAGAATTCCCAATTCCTTGGTTACTTATCACAGCTATAAATGTGTTGTCTCTGCCACGTACTACTGGAACTATAACTCGAGCATGGGTCCCTCCTTGAGCGGGCTTGATGTTATCTAAGATGAAGGTTAAAACCACGAATTTAACTCTACAATTTATGCCTCCTATGTTTAACCCTATCGAACTCGTTTTCTAAAATAGAGGCACATGCACGTTTATTTTTAGGTGACATGAGTAGAGAACATAATCTTCGCTCAGTGATCGAAGATAGCTTACAACAAATTACACCCAATGACTGTTTCAACTAAAGCATTCTCAGATTTATTTAAACCGTTAACAAATGAGTTCAAACTTTAAGCAAATAAATTTAAACCTTGAATCAAATGATTTTAAAACCTTAACAAATCAATTTAAACCTTAAACAAATGATTTTAAACCCTGAACAAGTATATTTAACCCCTTAACAAATGAATTTCAACTGTTACTTAAGTTGAAATAAAATATTTTAAATATAAATTTGTTACGAGTTTAAATATATTTGCTAAAGGTTTAATTCTTTTTGTTAACAGTTCAAACTCATTCGTTAAGAGTTTAAATATATTTGTTAAAGGTTTAAGATCATTTGTTTAAGGTTTAAATTTATTTGTTAAGGGTTTAAAATCATTCGTTCAAGGTTTAATTAATTTTTTTAAAGTTTAAAATCATTTGTTAATGTTTTAAATAAATCTGAGAACGCTATATTTAGGGCAGCAAAATTTCAATCGAAAATTTTGTTTGCATTCACCTATTTTCATTCACTCAATTCTGTTGTTTAGGACTGTTAATGAGTCGAACTAAAACTTGAAACTAAATAAAATGATTGTGTGATAGAATAAATAAAAAATTTCCTTTTTCGCGTTTCGTTTTTAGCGAAGAACCCCAAAAAGGCCTACTTGAACGAATATAAACTTTACCAGGTAAAAAAATCATAAAATTCATTGCGAATGAGAAAATTTATATTTGTTTAGAAAAACTAGAAAATATTCAAGGCTAAATAAAGATGTTGAAGCGATAAAATATTTCTTTAACTTTATTAGTAAATTGTTTTGCCCCATATCATACAAGCAATATGTTGTTTGGAAATATAGTTTTGTTCCATTAACAACATAGGTTCACGTTAAATGTCAACGGAAATTTTCTTCTATATAAATAGAAATAATTCAAGAAATAAATAGACGGAAAATAACTGAGCTTTTATGCAAATTTAAAAAAAAAATTATATCGAGTAGTTTTTTATGATAAAGGTCGCAATTTTATTTATGTCAAAACTACAATTTTGCATATGGGGCAAAACAGTATTCAGGCGACAATTTGTGTATAAATATTAAAATATTCATGGTACGTAAAGTAAGAAAAGTCTGGGCAGTTGAAATTTTACAGTACAGTGAAATTTGGAGTTCCCAATGTTTTTTTGAAATATTTAATTAAATTACTTTGCTTTCTGTGTGTACCTTGAGAATTTTAAATTTTATTCACAAATGTAATATAATTTAAAAATTTAATTAAATGAAGGGAAACTCTAAATAACTTTTGTGGTGTACTCATTAAGTGAAGGCAGCAATTGTATTCTAATTTTTAGTGCGGATTTTGAAGCAAAGTTTTTTTTTAAAAGTTTTTTTTATATTTATTAATGTTTCCTTTTAGTTTTAAATTATTATAAAAAAATTTAAAAATATATCATTAAGGAATTTTCAGTACAAGAAATTTTTTTTCATTTTTTTGTGATCGAAGGCTTAGAAAAGTAATATTATGGGAAATCATCATAGCCGGGATAACTAATATCAGATTCGGTTTTCTTGAAAATATTTCATTTAAAGTAAATATACCTAATTAGAACTCGTCGTAAATTTCTTTAAGTGTCGGTTTTAAAAGAAATTATTGGGAAACAAAAAAGTTAAAAACCTTGCTTTTAATTTTTGCAACAAATTGCAGCCGAGCACAGAAAATTATTATGTTTGAACGAAATGTAAGCTAGCTTTATGTGAAAAATACCAGCAGTACGACAAGACAAGAAGTGTATAATGTCTATTTTATGTGGTACCTACAAAAAAAAACTTATATTACATTAATAAAAGAACTTCAGCGATATCTGGATGCTAATTAAATTTTCATGCTGAAATGGAAAGAGAAAATTATACAGGGCGGTCCACAGCTATTGATCCAAATTTTAGGAGCTGATAGAGGACGTTGAGTTATAAAAGCATAAAATACGTCTTTTAAGAGGAAATATACCAAAATCATAAGTATATTTCCTCTTAAGGGATAAGTCTACTTTGCGCGCTACAAAAAAAAGACTATTTTTTTTTTTTTTTTTTTTTTTTTTTTTTTGTAGGTATAGGTATAAGTAATGACATAAAAGTTATTGGGCTTAAACAAACTTTCGAAATATAAGAAAAAAAATTTTAAATTTTATTTGACATACTTTTTATACACAAAATTGATAGACAAACGTAACGTTTCAAAAGGTAGGCAAGTGACTTGCGTGAGCCATATCTCTGGAACAAGTTATCTTAAATAAATAAATCACATGGAATTAGATTAAGTATAAAAGCGAGTTTGTCTTGAACTACGATCATCTACAAATTTCAATTTTTACTATTTTTTTATAGCAAAAATCACTGAAAAATTAGCCTTTTGTTTCAAAATAAATCCGCCATTTTGTTAATTATGTATAAAACTTAATGATTGTAGTTCGAAACGAATTCACTATTATACTTAATCTAATTCCATGTGATTTTTTTATTTCAGGTATTTCGTTGCAGAGATAAGGCTCACGTAACTCACTTGCCTATTTTTGATACGTTACGTTTATCAATCAATTTTGTGTATAAAAAGTATTTAAAATAAAAAATAAAAAAAATTTTCCTGCATTTCGAAATTTTGTTTATTAAGTCCAACTACTTATATATCAATACCTATAATAAAAACTTCCAAAAAAACATTAATAATAAAATAAATAGCCTTTTTTTGTAGCACGCAAAGTAGTCTAATCCGTTATCATCCTGTAACCTTCTAATGTACATCCATAAAGGAATGATGCGAAATGATAACTAACTGTGCACGCTTTCCAAAAACTCTTCACTCCTTTTTTTTCAAACTTTATCCCGTTTTCCGCCAAACCATTGTGATATTTAGAAGCACTAATGACCGTCGAATTGTATCTCCCGCTTAATGTTTTAGTGAAAAGTATCATTTATCTTGCCACTCATTATTTAACGTAAATACATGCATTTTGTAAGGAATAAAGATAGCTTGCGTCAGAAATGTGCCTGAAGAAGTATGCAGTTTTATAATATTGTGTCCATCACATCCACCGAAAACTGAGCATTTGCCAGTGTTAGCAACAAAACACTGAAGTTTTTATCCCACTGAAAAGGACATTAATAATTTCCCCGAGACCATTTATTTATTTTTCTAAACATTCTTTACCCTTGAATTGAATAAGGTAAAATAACAAAAAAAAACTCGAAATTTAGTCACATACTTATATACTTATATACATGAATAGCAGCAACTATCATTATTTTTCTGTGTATTCCTTAGTTTTCCTAACTACTCCATATTTTAACAAAACATTAACATGAAATAATTATTGTTTCCCTCATTAGAAATGTTTTAAATATATTAATAGAATTTTTAGTAGGGGAAAAATTCAATTAAAATGTGAATAAATAGCGAAAATTTATATTTCATGGCCGCGTTGAAAATTTATGCGCTGGAGCGTAAGCTATTTGTGCAGGCTGAAGGCTTATTTGTTTGCAAGCAAAATAAGCTAATACCTGCACGAAATAATCTTGAATGGCCAAATTAGCTTCTGCACTACTTTAACAAAATGCGTAAACAATAAATTTAATTGGGAAGAAAAGGAACTTTTTTAAAATACCTAATCAATTTCAATTCAAAGCAATAGTTGCATTCCAATTTGTCATGTTTTACAGAAATTTTCCCATAGCTACTTTTTAACTCAAGGGCCCGACCATAGTTTAAATTAGCTAAATTATGTTCTCAAAGAGTATCAAAAAATAGTTCTGTGCATGCAGAAAATAGCTTATTTGAGAATTTAATTAAGTTCAGAAAATATTTAACTTAACTTATAATATAAGCAAATAATTCCTTAATTACTTTCAATTGTAATTTTAATGTCTTTTTTTATCGACACCCCCCCCCCCCCCCCCCCGCCTCCTGAGAACGCCTTGGCTCCACCTAGGACCTCGATACCCACGATATTATTTAAAAATCTTTTCAGCTTTATTATTATTTTCTCACGGACGCGACGTTGAACTAACATACGTGAGAAAATGGAAAAAAGTTTTTATTCAGAACGATTTGCATGAAGAAACTGAAATTTGATATGCCTGTTCTTGTCGTCTGAAAATATTAATTTTAAGACTGCAACAATAATTGTATATACAATACATACAATGACAATGGAGTGGAGAAATTGAAGCAATCAATGTGCACTGTGTACATGCGAAGATGAAGAAAACATTGTATGTAGACATACCGTGGAATGTGCGTCACGATAATAAAATGTAATTTATGTTTAATTGCATTTTATTATAAAATGAAAAAAACGAGTTTTAAATATAGTTTACGTTGAATTAATACTTGTTTTAAAGGTCAATTTATATATTTTATACGACAATATTGGTGTATTGACTTTATGGTTATGATTCGGGACATTGGGTCACAACAAATTAACACCGCCGCACCATGTATAACCTCTAAACATATCGTAAGATGCTCCAGATATTCCAACAAATTATTAAACAGATGTCAAATTTTAGAGAAAAATAAAAAAATAAAAATATAAAACCGAGATTTTTGCATTTTATACATATCCTTATAAATGTGTGTGAAACTAAAAACTAACAGCTGACTCTGGTTGTTCTTTTAGAACATTATTGTTAGTTAATCCACATCAAAAGTAAAAACAAAACAAAAATCCTATTTAAAATTGTTCTAAAAACAAGTAAGACTGACAATGAGACTAATAATTATGATACCCTTAGATGAATGCACAATGTAATTTATCCATCTGCGCAAGCTTGATTTTTGGAGTGGTTTTTCGCATACATTTCTATAAAGGTTCGTCGGACAGTAAAAACGACTGTTACCAATTTAATAGAATTTCAAATTTTGAAGAACTTTTCAGTACAATAAAAACATCTAGAGCTTGCAGTTTTCAAAGTATATGTAAAAACCCTAAATATTTATATGGCATCACTAAGAAGGGGTCACCTGATTTAGCCTATTTATGAAATCATATTTATACTACTTTTATAAAAACGCCTGGTAAAAAGCTCCAGCTCTCTACGTTGTCGCACTCTAAGGCAATATCCAAATATATAGTGAAGAACGAAATTTTTATGTGGCAACCCCACGAAGGAGTTACCCGATTTGTATCATTTTTACTTTTTTATTAAAAAAAAAATCCCGTGTAAAAAATTTCAATGCTCTAAGTGCACTTTTTTCGCATTATCGTGCGCACAGACGAACATGCAAAAATCAAAATAACTTTTAATATTATGCGTGGGTGTCCAATTCATTTTGCTCTAACATCATATTGTGCGTTACAAACGGACTGACCGGAATGACAAATTTTGTAGACCCTATAGATTTTATCTTGAGTATAAAAAAAACTCAGATAAACTTAGAATTTAAGTTTTTTACCCAAACTCTTCGGCACAATTCAGAGTAGATTCACTTAATAGAGCGACAGTACTTATAGACTTTTATTAACACTATAAGGAACACTTTCAGCGGTTAAAAGAACATTTAAAAATTTATTATATTATAAGCGTTACAAATGTCATGATCTTTTACTATCCACTTTTATGAAGAATTTCCGCAGATATAATTGTACGCTAATTACACGAGTAATAAATTCTTTACCTATGTGTGGGGTTCTCCTTAAGAATTATTCAGATTTTTTGTTGGGTCTGTTAAAGGCTGCAATAAAGATGTCATTTAAATTATTTACTGCAGTCGTTCGTCATTCCGAAACGTCTTTTACTATCTTTTCGGGTTGATAATAAAATGTTACCTGTTTTTTTTTTTTTAATTGTCACATTTTATGCTAACACTAATCAAGATTGTGGCGCCAAACTCAAGTAGACAATTGAAACAAAGAGAGGAAGAAAGATTGATCGCACATCTTCTTCATCTGCACGGTCATTGTTGTCTCACATTTAATCCTTTTTTGGAGTCATAAAACATGTTGGTCATTTTTTATTATTTATTTCGTCAGATAATGAAGGATTTAATTTTTGACAGGTATAATGTGTTTAAAAGTGTTTTGTGCTTCTGTACTTACTTTTGCTGATTTTATACAGATCTAATAGTTCTATACTTTAGAAATGTACACAAAAAAGGTAACAATTTAGTATCTTAACTATATCGTGTGATTATAAAGGTAGAAATACATTTTTTTTCACTAGTTTTGTAATTTAAATAATGGTATACTGCAGATTTATAACTGTGGAAAGGGTGCTAATTGTACACACGCGCGACATTTACATATTTCCTTATTTTCATTTTGACCTCGAAAACGTTGAAACTCGATTATTCGTGATGCCCGGTTTCGAGACTTTCCCGGAAAACAGAAAATCCCGGTTAATAGAACGTATCGTAATATAATGAAAAACACGTTTTATTTTATAACAAAGTTTTCTTTTTAATACATATACAAATACATAACATAAATAAAATGTCTATATGAAGTTGTAAAGAAACCATTTAACATTTTGGTGTTATAATATACAAAACAATTTCAAATAATAAGTATGTAACTAAAATAAATAATTCCTTCAATTGTGAGTAGGGCTCACGTAATTTCAGAACTTTATCAACGAACAGTAGATCGATCGAATTTAAGTACATACATAAACTTAAACCTAATCCAGATTTGCTTGTAGTAATTGAAAAATGAATTAACTGATTCACATTGTTCTGGAATTCCCCTATGTTTCCGCTTTAGTTAGCTCTATTTTTTAACCATTACTATATTGTCAATTTTCAATAAAATTCAAACAGACAGAGGGAAGAGTGATCTTATAAGTTTTATTTATTTCAATCTACGGAATACACCATAAGTTATTTTAAATACTAATGAATAAATATATTATATGAATAGATTAGAACCCAAATGGATTCCCTGTGGTACGCCAGAACTCACATTATTGGCCTGAGATTTATAGTTGCCAATTTTCATGAACTGTACACGGCCAACTAAGTATGACCCAATCCATAAAAACAAGAAAGAGTGAAAGCCAAGTAATCTAAATTTTGTAATCAAAAGTGTATGATTAATCTTATCAAAGGCACACATCTACCTGTTTGCCTGACAATCGCATTGATCACCTTATTAGAAATAGGATTGCCTTTCTATAGTAAATTTATCAAAAAATAATTTTTTACTCTCGTAAATTTTAAATACGCCAGTGATTGCCTTTTCTATAGTAAATTTTATACAAAATTATTTTTTACTGTTGCAAATTTTAAATACGCCAGGCATTGCCTTTTCTATAGTAAATTTTTCAAAATATAATTTTTTTATTGTCGCAAATTGTAATTACGCCAGGGATTGCCTTTTCTATAGTAAATTTTTTACTGTCGCAAATTTTAAATACGCCAGGGATTGCCTTTTCTATAGTAAATTTTTCAAAAAATAATTTTTTACTGTCGCAAATTTTAATAACGCCAGGAATTTATTTTTATAGTAAATTTTTCAAAAAATAATTTTTTACTGTCGCAAATTTTAAATACGCCAGGAATTGCCTTTTTATAGTAAATTTTTTACTGTCGCAAATTTTAAATACGCCAGGAATTGCCTTTTCTATAGTAAATTTTTTACTGTCGCAAATTTTAAATACGCCAGGGATTGCCTTTTCTATAGTAAAGTTTTCAAAAAATAATTTTTTACTGTCGCAAAATTCAAATACGCCAGGGATTGCCTTTTCTATAGTAAATTTTTCAAAATATAATTTGTTACTGTCGCAAATTGTAATTACGCCAGGGATTGCCTTTTCTATAGTAAATTTTTTACTGTCGCACATTTTAAATACGCCAGGGATTGCCTTTTCTATAGTAAATTTTTCAAAAAATAATTTTTTACTGTCGCAAATTTTAATAACGCCAGGTATTTTTTTTATAGTAAATTTTTCAAAATATAATTTTTTACTGTCGCAAATTTTAAATACGCCAGTGATTGCCTTTTCTATAGTAAATTTTATACAAAATTATTTTTTACTGTTGCAAATTTTAAATACGCCAGGCATTGCCTTTTCTATAGTAAATTTTTCAAAATATAATTTTTTTATTGTCGCAAATTGTAATTACGCCAGGGATTGCCTTTTCTATAGTAAATTTTTTACTGTCGCAAATTTTAAATACGCCAGGGATTGCCTTTTCTATAGTAAATTTTTCAAAAAATAATTTTTTACTGTCGCAAATTTTAATAACGCCAGGAATTTATTTTTATAGTAAATTTTTCAAAAAATAATTTTTTACTGTCGCAAATTTTAAATACGCCAGGAATTGCCTTTTTATAGTAAATTTTTTACTGTCGCAAATTTTAAATACGCCAGGAATTGCCTTATCTATAGTAAATTTTTTACTGTCGCAAATTTTAAATACGCCAGGGATTGCCTTTTCTATAGTAAACTTTTCAAAAAATAATTTTTTACTGTCGCAAAATTCAAATACGCCAGGGATTGCCTTTTCTATAGTAAATTTTTCAAAAAATAATTTTTTACTGTCGCAAATTTTAATAACGCCAGGTATTTTTTTTATAGTAAATTTTTCAAAAAAAAATTTTTTGCTGTCGCAAATTTTAATAACGCCAGGAATTGCCTTTTTATGGTAAATTTTTTACTGTCGCAAATTTTAAATACGCCAGGAATATCCTTTTCTATAGAAAATTTTTTACTGTTGCAAATTTTAAATACGCCAGGGATTGCCTTTTCTATAGTAAACTTTTCAAAAAATAATTTTTTACCGTCGCAAATTTTAATAACGCCAGGAATTGCCTTTTTATGGTAAAAATTTTACTGTCGCAAATTTTAAATACGCCAGGAATTGCCTTTTCTATAGTAAATTTTTCAAAATATAATTTTTACTGTCGCAAATTTTAAACGCGCCAGGGATTGCCTTTTCTATAGTAAATTTTATACAAAATAATTTTTTACTGTCGCAAATTTTAAATACGCCAGGGATTGCCTTTTCTATAGTAAATTTTTCAAAAAATAATTTTTTACTGTCGCAAATTTTAATTACGCCAGGAATTTTTTTTTTATAGTAAATTTTTCAAAAAATAATTTTTTACTGTCGCAAATTTTAAATACGCTAGGGATTGCCTTTTCTATAGTAAATTTTTTACTGTCCCAAATTTTAAATACGCCAGGAATTGCCTTTTCTATAGTAAATTTTATACAAAATTATTTGTTACTGTTGCAAATTTTAAATACGCCAGGGATTGCCTTTTCTATGGTAAATTTTTCAAAATATCATCTTTACTGTCGCAAATTTTAAACACGCCAGGGATTGCCTTTTCTATAGTAAATTTTATACAAAATTATTTTTTACTGTTGCAAATTTTAAATACGCCAGGGATTGCCTTTTCTATAGTAAACTTTTCAAAAAATAATTTTTTACTGTCGCAAATTTTAATAACGCCAGGAATTGCCTTTTTATGGTAAATTTTTTACTGTCGCAAATTCTAAATATGCCAGGAATTGCCTTTTCTATAGTAAATTTTTTACTGTCGCAAATTTTCAATACGCCAGGGATCGCCTTTTCTATACTAAACTTTTCAAAAAATAATTTTTTACTGTCGTAAATTTTAAATACGCCAGGGATTTCCTTTTCTATAGTAAATTTTTCAAAATATAATTTTTTACTGTCGCAAATTGTAATTACGCCAGGGATTGCCTTTTCTATAGTAAATTTTTTACTGTCGCAAATTTTAAATATGCCAGGGATAGCCTTTTCTATAGTAAATTTTTCAAAAAATAATTTTTTACTGTCGCAAATTTTAATAACGCCAGGAATTTTTTTTTTATAGTAAATTTTTCAAAATATAATTTTTTACTGTCGCAAATTTTAAATACGCCAGGGATTGCCTTTTCTATAGTAAACTTTTCAAAAAATAATTTTTTACTGTCGCAAATTTTAATAACGCCAGCAATTGCCTTTTAATGGTAAATTTTTTACTGTCGCAAATTTTAAATACGCCAGGAATTGCCTTTTCTATAGTAAATTTTTTACTGTCGCAAATTTTCAATACGCCAGGGATCGCCTTTTCTATAGTAAACTTTTCAAAAAATAATTTTTTACTGTCGCAAATTTTAATAACGCCAGGAATTGCCTTTTTATGGTAAATTTTTTACTGTCGCAAATTTTAAACACGCCAGGGATTGCTTTTTCTATAGTAAATTTTTCAAAAAATACTTTTTTACTGTCGCAAATTTTAAATACGCCGAGGATTGCCTTTTTTATAGTAAAGTTTTCAAAAAATAATTTTTTACTGTCGCAAATTTTGAATACGCCAGGGATTGTTTTTCTATAGTAAATTTTTCACAAAATAATTTTTTACTGTCGCAAATTTTAAATACGCCAGGGATTGCCTTTTTTATAGCATATTTTTCAAAAAATAATTTTTTACTGTCGCATATTTTAAATACGCCAGGGATTGCCTTTTCTATAGTAAATTTTTCAATAAATAATTTTTTACTGCCACAAATTTTAAATACGTGGAGGATTGCCTTTTCTATAGTAAATATTTCACAAAATAATTTTTATTTTCGGTAATTTTAAATACGCCATGGATTGCGTTATCTATAGACATTTTTTTTCTGGCAACTATGAGACTGACGAAAAAAGCTGCAGTTTTGCTGTTAACTAAGACTCAATACCTACCAATCCTTGC